>CM048043.1:3751766-4366766 GCA_026259375.1 Verasper variegatus
GAGAAAGCAAACGCACAAACACAGAACCGACTACAACGATCCGTGCTTTGTTTTCTGCAGAGGTGAAACCGCAGGAGCGTTAGCATCTTCCCAGACATGCACTAGTAAGAAATAACCCCTGTCTCATTTGCATAAATGCTCAACAATGGACCCTGACGCTCGACGTAATGCAAATTTGTTAATGATTTCAGTGCTGCACCAATTGCCACGTTCCTCGATAGCACGGGCCAGATTAAAACTGCTCTGCTGTGGCAGGAAGCACGTCTGTGTTACTGAATGTGCTTTTTTCTTTCCCACTGCGTCCATTCTTGCACATTTCTTGCATTTCTATAGCTGCGATTTCCTGAGCATGACCATGTCTTTTAGTTGTAGCCAGCGCTGGAGAGAATCTGTCTTTGCATGCATTACACCAGCATATGCAACATGTTTTTGTTATTCATTCATTCATTAGTCATATCTTCCAACGTGCATCCATGGTAATCGTGCACAATCAACACTGTAAGAGGGAAGATACCTTTTTTGTGATTTGTGGGAAATATTTCCGTTTTGAAGTTCTGTGGGTGTCCAGCTGAAACCGGAGCTAGAATCAGTTTAATTCAATCCAAGTTGTAGAATAATTATCATTTTAAAACAATTGAACACAGAACGAGACCCAGAGATGACAACTGGGAAAAGGCAAAGACATAATTGAGCATTCAGTGGGATACAGATGCAATTTAACACCAGGGGAAACTTGTGCTTTTCCAATTATGAGCTATATGTAATTCCTAAAGGTGCAATTACACCGTGAGTGAAGTCATTATTATTAAAAACAAAAGATATAAAGTGATGACACAGGTTAATCGAGATCTTGGAGATTCTAGTATTTATAAAGGAATTTTATGTAGTGCATCATTTACGAGTACATGATTTTTGCGAATTCTGCCAACATTTGTTAGAAAACATTATTCCTTTTAATCTCAAGTGAGACAAGAAAACACTGCTGTGATCTTCAAACAGATGTCTGAAAACGAAATACATTTTTCTTACTAATCACACCGAGGGAGATGCTTTCATATTCAGTTAGAACAACCAGCGACTGGTGATACAAACAAAACTGAAACTATAAATCAGAGCCAAAACAATAAGGGGATTAAAAAAAATAATAAAAATGTATCAGCATCTTTCTTCTTTTGATTCCTGACTTTGACAGACGTGTGTGCAAAAATAAAAAGTGGGCCTATTGTCAGAGACAATCATTTCTGTTATCCAACCGGTTTCCTTCAATGCTGAAGCCGGTGACGCACTAAAATCACTTCCATTTCCACCAAAAGGACTTATCGGAGCATAAATGCGCCTGTGGCTTCCTTCCTGGCCAGATCCCAACCAGCTTCCAGGCTGGAGAAGAATTGCAGGAAAAAGGGGAATAACAAGCTCCCGATTAAGAAAACTGCAATTCCAGCTAAACTGCAAATGTCAAAATAAAGACGGATGACATGAGACGACCCTGAAAAAAAGACTCGTCTTAAACCATCGAACAAACTGGGGAGTTCTGGTTTAAGGGAACCTGAGATCAATTTAATGTAAAATAAAAACAGTAATACGCAGCTGAGGGTAACAAGCACTGCAGATACCACAATAACACTGAAAGCTGTGCACGATATAAACCAGCATCGGCCATTTCATGTGTTCTCTTTCTGTGTGAAAAATGAACCATCAGTACAGGAGTCATTTTTTTTTCCTTTTGACTTTATATTCATAAAATGCTTTCCATGATTTTTCCTTTTCTTTGAAGAACGTCATTGACACTGGGGAGCCGCTGGCCGGGGAGCTGGATCTACTAGTTTGATTACACCCGGCACTCTTAATTAAAGTTACGCAGGTCTGAGTCAAAGGCTTTTTGACTGGTGTTGGTTTTTAAAGACATCTCGTCACGGCTCGCTAAGCATTGCAGTAATTTGCAGCCACTCCAATGTGTCCAGCAAAAAAAAAAAAAAAACTCGGCTTACTCTTTTCTCTCCCGGCCTGAGACCTCACAGCCAATTTAAGCCTGGTACTTTTCAGAAACCGCCCTTAAAACATCAATCATAGAAAAAAAACTGAGAGGCGCGTTCAGATCGGCGAGATTCGAGAGGAGACCCCCGGAATTCTGATTTATTTCACATACCTGACAGACATATTCGAGGGGTTAAATCATATAATGGCTAATTTGGAAACACAAGTGACGCAAAATAGAAACATAGTCTGAGAAAAAAATACAGTTTTTTTAAATAAATCTTGGTCAAGGAAATGATTTACACTTAATACTGAATCCACAGAATTTTAGGAAATGTAAATATGTCTGTTTAAATCATAGGCTGTACATAAAAAGTGAAGCCAGAGTATCTCGGCTGCCATCTGGTGGCTGTCTGCGGTACAGGTCATAAACCCTGCCTCCTCCATGTCACTGCGTGGGACACGGACCAAATTTAAAGGTCAAATACATTTTTCTCAGAGATGGTTTCTGTCATTTTGAGTAGTTCCTATCACACTGATTGATTGTTATACAAGTGTTCACGTTCCTAATAGGTTTGGTTTTAATTTGATTTTTGATGCTATAAAAAAGGTGTGAAACATCATGATTGACAGCTGAGACTGACTCAAGATTGGTCGAGCGTGTGTATCGGTGGGATCTCGCTAACGTGGCTCCATCCCCCCGATCGCTTCATTTGGCTTCATTTCTCCATCGTGGCAGGAAGTGGAGACAGTAAATTATTCTTTACAATAAATAGTTAAAACTGTTTTTGTTATTTGGTCATCAAATAAAACGTTTAAGCGAAAAAAACAGAAAAGCTGATCCACGTGAACCTGTTCTTTCATTAGACAGTAACGATTTGAGGTATTTACCTGGTGGGGCTACCATTCTCTGCCATTTTTGGAATAAGCACGTCTTGAGACAGTCCCGGGGGCTGAGGTTGTAGGTCTTGTGCCTTGACATGAGCTCCTGCATGGGCTCCAGGATGACACACAACTGCGGACACAACAGGACAGACCACACACGCGTGTCAGTGTAAAGCCAAAAGTCTCTCAACATCTGATGAGAGAACAGAAACAGGGGCCGTAAAGACACAGAGTTTGTTGCTTAATTAATCACAGCACGCTGACTTTGAGTGATAAGCTTTGTAGTAAATCTATTTTTTATGGACACTATTAATAAAGAAGCTTTAAAAAACAGGTTTATTGTCAAGTGCTTGGGATAGAAGGACAAGGAGACAGATAGAAGGAGAAAGATGGGCAGGACGATACATTTTAATATGAGCTGTCTTTGCTGAGCTGTTTACAACTCACAGTAAATGTGAGAGACACACTCTCAGTGCA
Organism: Verasper variegatus; assembly: GCA_026259375.1. Taxonomy (NCBI): domain Eukaryota; kingdom Metazoa; phylum Chordata; class Actinopteri; order Pleuronectiformes; family Pleuronectidae; genus Verasper; species Verasper variegatus. The sequence continues at coordinate 3,755,103 of CM048043.1, forward strand.
GACACACACACACACACACACACACACACAGGTTTGTCTGGTTTCTCTCTCCTTAAACACAGCGAACACACAGAGCGCTCTCCCCTCATTCCCACACTGCGCTCCAACAATATTCTCCACCTAAAAGACCTTAAGTACGATATGCAGTCAGGAGAAAAAACTGTAAATCTCTGGTGATCTGCGGCGAGAGGAACCAGGGGTCAGCCTGTCATCTTTAATACGTCAGGCTTAGCTTATCCAGATAACATCTGGATAACGTTAGGAGCGGGTCAGCCCGACTTCTTCACCAGCAGAAATCATCCACCCAGAGGACAGTGATTGGACGACCGCTGATCAATACACCATTTTTCAGCCTATGTAACGAAACTATGTCAACAACTAAAGGAACCTGGAGAGTTCATAACGCCGCCGAGGCCAACGCCCCGATCCCTGCACGTTTAAGAAAGTGAGCCTGGATCCTCTCCAACATTGAATGGGTTCTTACCCTCCAGAAAATGTAGTGGAAATTAGTCCCTTTCTTCAAACTAACGACAAACAAATACAGAACTACCCTGGCGGAGGTGACGACCTATAAGCAAATGTGAGAATGTTAAGAATGTGCCTCCTGGTGGTTTAATATGAATATCACACACAGGGGGATTCTGTTGTTCAGTCAGATTCAACTACTTACAAATAAAGAAATATAATGACAATATAGAATAATAAACAGTTTAACCTTAAATACAATCAAGCTGCACCTAATTTCACAAACTCATAGAGATCTGTCCCCTAAATTTGCCTTATTTGTTGGGGGATTTATGAATTATTCCCTAGGGAATCGGTGATAGTGTCAAAAAACGTAATTTTAAGGAAACAATATCCAGAATCTGATCTAAATCCAGAGTTCGACGATCTAGAAACGGTGTGAAACATCATGATTGACAGCTGGGACTCAGGGGAATGTCTAACCAGGTGAAAGTTACTGTTAGTGTTTCCCAAAGTGAGCGTAACTGCGAGGTCAAAGCTGTGACTTGCTCAAGGGCACTTTGATAGTCATTACTGCGAGAGAGGACACTGTTAATCATTCCCTGCATGCTCAAATGATCCCGACCGACCTTCAGCATCACACCGCCACCTCCACATTTCTGATGTCAGGTCTAATCAGCATGCTCATCACCTCTCAACACCTGGAATCCCATGTTCAAAACGCTCCGGCGTGCAGTCGGGGGCTTTTTAAACCAGTCCTGCTAACAAGCGTGGGCCGGGCTGCTTACGTCAAATTACCCTACACAAATCACAATGTCTGCCGCTGCTCCCTCCGTCAGGACGGCTGTGTTTTGATGCCACGCAGCTCGAGGTAAAGTGAACATCCCTGCAACAGACTAATCCCGTGTTCTCCTCTGATAGTTCCCTCCTGACACAGTAATATCCCTCCACAGCGCAGCCAACAAGCCCTGGCTCTCAGCCTGAAAACAAGGGCTATTTTCAGGCTGAATAGTAGGAAGCCGGCAGCTCCGATACATGGAAAGGCTTAAATACACCAAATGAAAAAAAAAAAAGGATAGTGTGTGTGTGTGTGAGAAAGGTCGGTTGTAACCCCACAGCCAGGAAACTGTCAGTCTCCTTTGGAAGGACTGACAAACACTGGGAAAGGCCTTTTCCAGAGACACGTCGCTGCCAGTTTAATGTGAGGAAAGGGTGTGTTTTACCTTGACACCCATGATAACAGTCGGGGGAAGTATCATTTGCACAATGTTTGACATGTTGAATAACAGCGACTAGACACCAGCAGTTCCCAGTGAGGGGAACTGGGATCTCTGGACTCAGAAATAAGAAAAATCTACATTCTGCTTAGAATAAAAAAATGTAATTTCAGACTTTGCTTTGTTCTTGTGCAACAGTGTAAATTACTTAAATCTTTAATTTCTGTCTCTTATTCTGGCAAAATCTTGTTTTAAATGTAGATTCTAGTTGAAAGTGTGAAATGAAAAAGACAGAAACAAGGTTAAATCGTCATTAAGAGGAATATTTTCTGTACAAATGAAAATTAAATCCAAATTTTTGGCTCTGGGAAAGTCGACCAATTTACCAATTTTACCAATTGGGGGGGGCGGGGGGTTCCTAATGGGGTTCCTATGGAATATCTCCGGTTCAGGGGCCACTGAGGCGGTGCAAGTCATTTTCTCCAAACTCTTCAAAGACACAAACAACTTAACCTCTTTCTCAAAAACGCATGTTGTCAGCGAACAGCAAAGAAACCAAGGCTTGATCCCCGTGTCATTGTTTTATTAGCGGAGTACTGACCATCTGAATCCCTGGAATAGAGGACGAACACTAAATCTTCACTGTGTAATTACAGATACTCCAATTATGTGTCTTCCTTTTTCTCGTGTCGGTGGCATTTCAGTGGCTTTCTGCATATAGAAAAATCATTGTTAGAAGAAAACAAAAAAAAAACGCCTGCTCCCTCTCTCGCTCTACCTCTCTCTCCCTCTACCTCTCTCTCCCTCTCTCCTTCTCTCCCTCTCTCCCACTCTCTGTGTGTCTTTCTTCGCTCAGTTATTATAAGCAGCAGAGGTGCCGTTCCCCGATTCGCGCGCCATTTCACAATTATGAGTCTCAACAGGGAGCGTTCATTAATGTTATGCTAATTTTCTGTATCCAATTAATTCTTCTCTCTCGCCGTCTCTCTCGCGCTCGCTCTTGTTCTCCCATTTGGAAAGCGTAGCTGTCAGTCAACTGTGGCGTCGGAAAACACACACACACACACACACACACACACACACACACACACACACACACACACACACACACACACACAAATAAAAGCCTGTGAAATAATCACTAATGTATTCAGCCGGCTTATACTTCCCATTTCCGTAAATTATATTGCTGCGGTCAGGTAGAAAAACATGTAAATGCAGAAGAGCAAAGAAAAAAAAATAAAGTGCTTATTTGTTGTTTTGATGCCGTGCACTTTTGAGAAATTATACACTCAAGTTTTCAAACAGCCAACAGTCATAAAACGCATTCTGCACATAAGCTCTCAGTTCCTGTACGACAGAGACAAAGAGTCACATTCACAGTCATGATACGACCTCAAATACACTAAAGAGAGAGAATGAGAGAGGAGGAAGACAGGGAATTTGAATATTCACTGCAAAATACCTGTTTATTTAAAAACTTTGACAAAAGAATTACCGATTCACTTTAAGAACCACATTAGCCAAGACAAAGAAATGTAATGTTCTTCACACTAAACACAGCTTCATCACGTCTAGACACATTAGAATCAGAGATTTAGTTTGAAAACATCAGTGACATGAATCAATAGCTTTAAAAATGGACAGGAATTGTTCCTCCGTGTGTAAGTGTGAGGAGACGAGAACAAAACAAAAGCAGAATGACAGTCATAGACATCGCACGCACACACACACACACACAGACACACACACACACACACACACACAGACACGCACACTGAGTCTTTACCCTGAGGTAGTTGAGGGTGAAGTTGGTCAAACCCATGCGAGTGATGTTTTTGGACAGTTGTTCCAGCACCTGAGGGTCTTGTGCCTGTAAAGTCAGCAGCAGAGAAATGAAAAATAAAGAAAGTGTTGCACACGTACACAGCATACACAAACACGTGTGTCATGACACGTCTATATATTGTTATGTTTGCATTCAACTGACTACAACTAAAGGATTGTCTACAGGCAATTAAGGCTAATTGGCTAATTCCATCGGATATGCACAATCGACACATTCACACCCTCGAGTCACGAACTGTTTAACGGTTATTGCAGTTTTCTATTAATCTGAATAGAAGTATTTCTGGCCTTCATTTCACGCTGTTGTCAAACTGTGGGCTTATTAATCAATATTAGTTTGTCATCCCATTTAAAATTCCGCACGTTTACGATTTTCTTATCTCGACCGAATTCGATGATGTCGGTGAACAGGGTCTGAGCTGCGGGGGGGGGGGGGGGGGGGGGGGGGGGGGAATTGAAAAACCAGCAAATACAAACATCTGCACATGTGACCCACCCCTTCAGTTTGATGCTTAATGTATGTAAATCATTAATACATGTGAGCTGCATTATTCACACGTCAAATTCGTTTAAGAAATAGCACTGGAGACAATTAATAAATGGTGAAATAGAAAAGTGCATTGAAACCCTGTGTTTGTAGAGAACGTGTAGGAGTGAAGAACAAATGTTAAATTAGAACTAAGCAGGGGAGAAAAAAAGCAAAGGTACCAATTATAGGAAGACATCTGATTGAAAAAAGAAATCCCATGAAGACACATGATTATTCACTGAGCTTGTTTGCCGCTCCAGGAATAAGCAGTCAAATTGTGGAAGAAGCTGTAGGTGTTGACGGAGCAAAACACAGCCCAGACTGAGCCGAGGCAGAGAGCTCGCTTGCATTCGGCGCCTCATGAAAAATGCATAATTCTATCTCCACTCGCATCTCTGTGTGGTGGAGAGTCAAGAGGAAAAGGCGAGGGAGCCCTTCTGTACCGTCAGCAGGCCCCCACGCGAGTGACGGGGGGGATCGGGCGAGCGTTGCGTTGTTGGCAGCCCGGGCAGATCGGAATCTGAATTGCTTTACTCATCAAGTGGAATTAGGTTAAACGCACTGTACAGAAATTTGTCTTGGCAGCGCCGATGCAAGAGACGTGTCAACAATTTGTAGAGTGTGCGAGTAAACACTGGCACATATGGCGTGGGGACAACAGAGACGCTCGGTTCAAGGGGCCGAAGGCAGACAAACAACAGAGTACAAGCTGCAAGGGAAACACACTCTCGGAATTCAAGATGCACGACGGCGGCCGTTCCAAATAAGAGGCAGGCGGCCAAAGTGCATGTATCAAACCTAATGTAACTTTACATACAACTTATTCAATCAGGGTTACACTTTACTTTTAGTTAAACTACCTAAAGTAAAAAGATGATCATGTCTTACCCCCTATGGATTCATTATATAAACACTAATGTGATGTATTACAGTGTATATGCGTCTCTTAAGCTAATATCACCGTGTTTACTGTAACAGCTGTTACATCGGTACCATGATGCATTATTTGTTTGTTTTGTGTTTTGCTGCCATAAATTTGTATGTATATTTACATCAGGGTTTGAGTTGCACACGACTGCTCGACACGCCGTGTGTGTTTACAAGGGATGTGTGTGTGTGTGTGTCTGTGTGTGTGTGTGGGTGGCTGGGAGGGGAGGAGGGGAGGGGGTGAAGCAGATGTTAGGGAGGGAGCCGTAATGTCACTTGAAATGATGTGCAGCTCCTGCAGGGTGTTTGTGTTTGTGTTTGTGTTTGTGTTCAATTTTATTTTTTTTGCAAATCTACTTTGTACTCCTACTCCTCGTTACAGAGGGAAATAGGTTATTAAACCTATTTTACTTATTTTACAGTACTAGGTCATCAACTAATGATCAGCTGATAAAAAAGAAAACCCATGTGATAGAAAAGTATAGTGTAAAAAGAAAATCCTACAACTTTAAAATGCTGTTCACAGCAGTGACTCTGGAGGCTGTTCTCAATATTGAGAGCCTTTTTAATAATTTAATTACATTTTGCCGGTAGTACCTTTGGTTGGACTTTAACTTGGAGTACTTGTACACAAAGTTACCAGGAGTTTTCTGAAGGGACGTATTAAAGTTTAAGTTTCTCCACTGTCGGGCTTCATAACACCTGAGACACCTGTCAATCAAAGCAATCACACCCTCAAACATATTTCTGGTTAGTGGAGCAGCATCAAAACTCTTTGTAACGACTGGAAATGACTCAGACCAGATTGTTTGGTCGAAGAAATTAAATTGATTATTATAACTAAATATAAGATAAGACTTCAATACAGATACATTTCTAAAGTCAGCATCTAGTGGCCATTACAAGAACTGCAGACATTGAGCTCACAGCACTGACTTGAGTATAAAGCAAAAGTGTCTCATACACAAGCAACATACATACAATATATAAATGGTTAATGATGCTGTTAAGTGCAGTTTAACTGTGTATTAATGTATTTAACATCATCTCCTGTGGACAAGACAGAGAGAGGCAGGTGTATAACAGATGCTGTAATAAAATGAAATATGTTTCCATAGGAGAATCTTTATTTTATTACTGACCAATACTGTCCATTAGAAAACATTTAAACTTGTCTATATTATTATGGAATAAACCTTTAAATGCTGAATACAGGAACCCACTTTATTCTTCTTGCCATTAGGATTCTAGTAGGTCCAACAGATTTGCAGGTTTCATGTTGTTGTTGAATTTGAAGCTGACATATTTAAAGTCCTGTACTTGTATTCAGTTAATTACTTTTGATGTATTTTTCCAGCCCAGACCATGAAAGTGGTGTCATGAGTCACTGGTGGTAAATAAAATCTACAGATCCCTTCTTTATGAACTCCTCAAAACCAAAATAATTATGTTATAAATAGAGAAAGAGCCGTAGTTCAGCTGGAATCAGAAGGTGTGTTCTGGTGTAGCTGCATTTTTTCCACTTTCCTGCTCCGGCTCCCGAGTGTGTCTCTGCTTTTCATTAGTCCAGGCAGCGATCAAAAGAGTGAACTCACACACACAAATCACTGAAGATCTGGCCAGGACCCACGATACCCCCCCCTGAAATATCCCACTCTCTAGGAATTAGTGTGAATACCCACAGGGGCCAATTTATTGGTGAGTGAAATTCATATGAAGGTTTGGCCCAAAAAAGAAACATGGCGATGGAGGCAGAGCAGCCGCTCACACACCTTTAGCTCCGTTTGGGTGAAGAGAACATGTTCACGTTAAAAATCGAGTTTTATTTATCAAGCAAATGGGAGGAGATGCATGTAAAGCATTTTCTACCGTCGCTGTTTTTTGTTTTCTTACCAAAACCTTCTGGCTTCTCTGTTAAAACAACACGTTCCTCATGGCTGTTTTCAGCACATGTGAGGAAGGACTCATGTGCTTCTGTAATATCTGAAGCTTTAATTAACGGCCATCGTGTGTGTGAGGAATAGATGCTCGCTCCCACTTCTCTTGTCGTTAATCTCCTAATACATGCTCTCATGAATTTCATCATTTATTAGTCCATCAGAGTCCAGTGCTCGAGTCGTGATCGACATTCTTGTTGAATCTAAATGTGTTTATTTTCTGGGCTTTTAGCTAAAATATGCGCAGATTGTTGATTTGAACTACTTTAGCAGCCACATTAAGTAGTAAGTAAGTAAGTAACACCATGAACAATATACAGAGTTTTCTGACATGTGAACAATCTCCCTACAGCAATAAGTTGTTTTTTATTTCCTATTTTTTAAACGTACAATGTGTAACGTCTGTCTCTCAATCCAAACAAGAACCAAAGACCTGTAGTTTGATGGGGTCACGAAGCTGTCAAGTCATTTTAGACATTTTACTTGAACACATGATCTCAAACCGTTGAACTATACGTACATTTCATTTCTCATCACATTAACATCAGCCCTGTGTGTGGAGGGGACATGTTCCTAGATTTACCTGAAGAGGTGTGTGTCTGAAAGGGGAGAGAAGCAGAATAACATTGTAACGCAGGGGGGGTATATGTGGCTTCTTTAATTCTTTCATTAATGTGTTTTTCTTCCAAACAGCAGAGCTATATGGTGCCGTCTCAGTTCAGAGTCATTAGACAGCAGAAACCCCTTCTGCTCCGGCTGCACTCCACAGCTCCAGTGACTAAATGTGTGTTACACTTAGTGGAATTAAGCAGATTATTCATTCGACCTTGTTTTTTTTTTCCTCCCTCCCTCTCTCTCTCTCTCTCTCTCTCTCTCTCTCTCTCTCTCTCTCCTTTTTCAGACAAGGGCCCTGTTTTTTTTATCCCCGTTGCCCTCTGATGTCTGCAAATAAATTGGTTTGCAAAAAATCCCTCCAAACTGCTTTGTTGGCGTTTAAACCTCATATCCTCATGAATAACTTCAGGAGGAGAAAAAGAAAAGTGTCTTGGCCGAGAGCGGGGGACCCTCGTTGGGGTTCAGGAAAAACAGACCCCCGAGAACCCGGGTGTTTGTCTTTGTCGCGTGTTGGTGATGTCACACTCACGTGCATGGCCAGGATGCTGCGAGGGATGAGCTCCCGGTACTGCCGGATGGTAAAGTGCCACGTCTTGATCCTCATCAGATCGTCAAAGGCAAACTCCAGTATCAACCGGCCCTCCGTGCAAACCTGGACAAAGATCACACACAAGTCGTTAGCGTTGTTTCCTCCCAGGGATCTTTTAACTGGCTTTTAATGCCACACCGTCAGCTGACCAGGGATCAGCGTTTATTGGCCAGGCGTGATTTTAATAAAACAGAATAAAAAAATAACAATAAAAAAACAACAACCCTGGAAGCGTTTTGTGTCCGTTTTGGAATTTGTTCAAGGACTCTGTTGCAGGGAGTGAGCTATTATGCTCCCAATATTTACTCTGCTCGCTTCCCTCATTCAGAGCATCTGTCCTTGGGCCTCTCCACCATCCCGCTATTTCTAAAATGTGAAAATAAATGTAATCTGGAGAGGGGTGTGTTTACGCCAGGGACAAAAGAACTTCAGGTCAGAGAGAGTTGCCAATTAGGAAGAGAGAGAGAGAGGGAGAGAGAGAGAGGGAGAGAGAGAGAGAGGGAGAGGGAGAGGGAGAGAGAGAGAGAGAGAGAGAGAGAGAGAGAGAGGGAGAGGGAGAGGGAGAGAGAGAGAGAGAGAGAGAGAGAGGGAGAGAGAGAGGGAGAGGGAGAGGGAGAGGGAGAGGGAGAGAGAGAGAGAGAGAGAGGGAGAGAGGGAGAGAGGGAGAGAGGGGAGAAAACATTTTTTCGCCCCTTTAGCTGAATTCAGCGCTTGCCGGGGCCCTTTCGCTTCTCCCGTATTTCGTTGCTGTGACAACCAGGGAGCGAGAGGAGAGAAAGGAGAGAGAAAGAGAGAGAGAAATGGAGAGACAGGCAGAGATCGAGAGAGAGAGGTAGAGAGAGAGAGAGGGGGGGAAAAAAAATCAGCTGATTAGTTGGCATGGCAACGGCAAAGATGTAATCCCACCAGACACACTCTAATCAATGCCCCCAGCGCAGATGGTCTCCTGAGGATCAACAAGAAAGAGGCTAGCGGCCATACTGCAACCCCCCCCCCCCTCCAACCACAACCACAACCCCCCCCCCCACACACACACACACACACACACACACTCCTTCCCACCCCCACCCCTGCCGGTCACATGCTCCACCGTTAACTCCTGCGCGTTGAGTAAAAAAAAAAGAAAAGCAGAATAAATAGAGGCTGGAGCTGCTGCCTCGACTGAAAATGTAAAATGTTCTCAGTCTTTGTGCAGCCGAGCATCTCCGGAGTTTTTCAACTGAGCTCACAATGAGTACGTATAGAGGGAGAGTTTGGTTCCACGGTTAAAAAAACACATGAAATAAGGTGGCACCAGTTATTACTGGTATTGTTAAATAGGCAAAAACCAGACAGCGGTAACTTCTGAGAGACACTGGTTCCTCTTTTATTATTTTTACATGGACGTCTCTATTTGGTTTGAACAATTCACAGCGAGCTGAAACTCAGGGAGCCTAAAGTTATAAAGAAGAGAAAGTTATATTTTCTTAATAGTACCTTGTGTGTACATTGTATTTTTGCTTATTTATACCTGTAGTGACTGTGTATTTCACCTATTTTTTAACTGCTGTAAAACTGTGGGTCTAATAAAGGACTTCATATCTTATCATGTTCTGTTATATTTGCAGCCTTTTTATAGAAGTGTTGATAGAACTGTAAAACCATTTTGTAGTTTGTGGTGCAGCTGAATTGTTTTTTTATTATTGTGGAAGGTGTCTCTCTAATTTTGGCCGCCCATCATTGGAGGCTATAAGCTACAAACACCTCTCTATATATTATTAATACTTCTATTCTAACTATATATGGTACACGCATCACGGCTGCACTACAGCTTCCCCAGAAATATTTGCCCAATTCCCTTATTTAGTATAAAATATTGTAATGTTTTATATTATTTATAACTTGTTAATCTCTTTTCCTTCTTATATCCAAGTAATTCTTCAGGTCAATACATTTTTATCTCTTGAAAACTGAATGAGAGACTTCTGGCTGTAATTTGACTTTTTCTGCCAGCAGACACAGAAAATCAACACCTCTCTTCACTGTGACGCAGCTCCGAGCTGATACAGTGGTTTTACATCCAAACACATCTGGCCTCTGCTGCCTGCTCGGACGTTTGGCTTGTCTCAGCTTGATAAGTGTGGATTAGACTAAAGCAATATTTAGAAATAATCCCTGGTGTTTAATGGACAATGAAAACCTTTTTTTTTATTTACTCTAATTCCAGCAGTTTGTCCGACAGTTGACCTCAGAGTTCGGACTGAAAGTGACAGAATGACTCGTAACACCTCGACATCTGAATCACAACGATGTCTAGTGTGGATGCAAACCATCGCCGTCCGCTGCAGAATATGTATTTACACATTTGGTGATCTTAAGTTCTTTAGATAAACTAGTAACTAGTTTTTAAGGAGGCAGTTCTCCTGCAGCGGCTGCAGGTTCCGTTGTGACCCAACTCCTCGCTGCATGCCTTCCCACATTCTCTCTCCCCTGTTTCACCCAACTATCCTGGCCATAAAGGTAAATGCTCGTACTCATACCACCAAGTTTCATGGAAATCCGCCCAAGTTCAAAGGGGTGAAAGGTCAAACTCGCTGCCGCAGGTGATAAATGGGGTTAATGGTTTAGGGTTAGAGTCCGACAAAGTACTTCCCAGTGGAAACACACCTGCCAAGTTTGACGCTGACTGGATGAGCAGTCGTTGAATTGAAGGACAGAAGGAGACTGACGGAGATTTCTGGATTCATGAGCAGGACAGAAGGATTAAGTTCTCCTTCATGTGTTTAAACTCCACTTCTTAAGATAAATAAACCATCTAAAACCCACTGGATTATGTAAGAAAAGCTAATAACAGCATTATTCAGAGTTTATTGAAAGCAAAGATGTTGATTATATTCCAAAGAAAGTAAACTTAAGCCAAATGATGAAGCTACATTTTCTTACAGGAGCATTTTATATATATATTCCCTATGTGGTGAGTTAAATAATCTTCATGGACCCCCAGGTTTTCAGCCCATGTTGTACTTTTTCTTTTCCTCCTTGGAATGAAATCATGGTCATTAGAGGCTCTTCCCCCTTGAGCCACTAAAACCTATTAAAGGACAAAACACTTGGGCATGTATGAAGAAATAAATTACCCTTTACATAATTCCAGCATGTGTGTTTTTAGCGGTTCAGCAGCAGTGAAATAACGTGTTCACCAGTGAACCAGCGTTTCCTGATGTTCTCCAGGTGCTGGAGCACTTCAGTGAAAGCACGCTGCACTATTGATTCTGTTTTCCATATAGTACCGACTGTGTCTTTAGCCTCAACTATAGCTCTTAGTTCTCTCCGCCTCTCCGAAACTGGTGAATTAATTGTCCCGCAGCCTGAATCAGACCAGCAATAACAATCACTTTAATTGCAACAAATGTGCAGGAGTTTGTCTTTGTGGCAAACTGCTGCAGAGATATATTAACCACACAGACGCGACTGAGGCAGCCGCTCCTGCAGCTTCCAGTGTCGATTCCATCACGCAAAGCTATTTATTCCTCCAACTGGTTCAAATGGAATACTGGAATAGCTGCAGCCATATTTTGTTTTAGCTAAATGCTGTTCCCCCGTGGAAAGTAAAAGGAGGAATATCCCCTCAAATTAAAAAGTGGTCCATTAAACGGTCCGGCCCCTCACAGAGAGTCCCTCATTGATTTAAGAGCGGGGTCATAAATCTTCCACCCATCGGGGCTGAGATCAGGGGATCTCCGGCTCAAAAGAGCAAGAAAGAATAACAGCGCCCCGCTGCTCAGACACTATTCAATACTGTACTCTAACGTGATCTATTAACAGCCGAGGAGCCGAAGGTCATTAGATCGATTATCATGAGCATTCATGACCGCCTCCGGTGCATATAAATAGGTTCAAAGTTGACTCAATATCCTCAATTATATAGCAAGGAGGTGCTGACATGTCTTATAAACACAGTAACTCAACACGGCCCTCTGCAGGGACAGAGAGAGGAGCCTGACATTCATATTTAGATCACAGCATTAATTGTTATTTACGGTTATTGCAAACATAAATAAGTGAAGGGTGCTATAAATATGGTGTTTACAGCAAATGGATCCGGTTGACGACTGAAACATTGAACCTCAGGCTGAAATTGGCTTATTATAGCAAATATACATCAATATTGTGTATAGGCCAAACAAAAAGTAAAATGAACTATAGACACAGACGTATCTTAGTATCTCACTGTCCTTATTGATATGGTTTATATGAATAAACAATAATATTGCTGCTATATCGTTCACAGATTTCTTTTAATTGTCTCAAGCATTAATAAGTCTCATGCTCCAAAACTCACTCATCAGTCAAACTGTCAATTATCTCGCAGCCGAGAACCTCATTTAATAATCTACCTCAAGTATTTCGGAGTCAGGAAATAAAGTGACGCACACCTGTGAGACACGTGCCTCCACGCGCTGTCAGCACCGAGCAGGGATGTCAGAGTCCCCGGTTAGACGTTAAACAGACACTGCAACAATAACCGCAGGCGGCCATAAGCAATCACACAAATCAAACAAGTGGGGTTAAATTAGAGGAGCACCTGAGTCGAGTAGATATCCAGTCAATAATCTGACTCATGTTATCAATGCATAAGTAAATAGAGCAGTCGCACATCTCATGATACATCTGTCGCGATCCAAACCCTTGTGTGAAGACAAATAGGGCACAGACAACACTAAATAAACACAAGAAGTCCCACTGGTAATACAACCACTTAAGACTACTAGGATTTTGTCACACCTTGCAGGAGGATTGACGTGTTCTGTAATAGAGGCAGTTCAATGCAATGCTAACATCAATATAATTGAATATCTATAATCATAGAAATACAAGAATTACATTTCGACTGTGTCTGAAATTTGAGGAACTGGAATCCAAGCAGATCCCAGAAACCTCCGACCGCTGATAACACATCCACTGGTAAAAAAAGAAATCCACCCGGGGAATTAAATTCTCTTGTGCTGTGATCACTATGTCACAAACTCGCCTCGCCTTTTTGCTCCCTGCTCGCCTCCCAGCATGCAGCAGCCCCCCGACTGGGCACCGGTAACAAGGGCCGTGGCCTGTGAGCCAACACACACCGGTCAGGGGAAAAGCAGGGCCTGCTGGGTAGTGAACAGAAGTGCCGGGAGGGCGCTGGGCTTTCGGGGTCAAATTGGCGCCCCGTGTCACCTTGTCAACACCTCGCCGACCTGCCAACGCTCACACGTTGTCTCCCAGCCACCTGGAGGACGCCACCCACTCTTAGCACCCCCCACCATCACCCCACCCATTCGTTAGCGTGCAGCACCCGAGCGATGAGGTGGAGATGGAGCCAGAAGACAAGAAATGGTTTTGTCCCTGTTACATTACATTCGATTATTTATCAACTTATTTCATATTCTTTCACTTTCTCCATCTGCATCACTGTAGCATCAACATGTTAAGAGAGTTTCGAGAATGATTTTGTAATAATGTGAGAATAAAATTGTAATATTATGAGAAATATATATTTTTTAGGAATAAGTAACAAGTAAAATCTCTGCTCGTCAGACATCCCCTCTTTCTGGATCCAGAATCTGGATCATCACTGTGTTTCTTGAGAAACTACGAAACCTTGAATAATACGCAGATGTAAAAAAAAAACAATATACACCACTACCAAAATGTCACAACAGAGGCAATTTCCTCCAAGTCCGCGTGGTTCTTTCTTCAGAAAAGACAATTGCTTGCACGATCTTGTCTAACTCCTGATTCTTATGATATTGTGGTTCTGATTAGCGTAAGATGCTCCACAAAATTATGACGTCCCACATGTCAAAATTCTAATAAAACTATGACTTTATTCTCTTCGATTTTTGTCCCTTTAAACTTATTACAAGTTGAGCCCTATATTTGCAGTTTGGTCCATTGTTTTCTAAGATAAGATAAGATAAGATAAGATAAGATAAGATAAGATAATTAATTATCAGTCCCACAACAGGGACATTTGCAGTGTTACAGCATCAAGGGCAGTACAAATTGACATCAGTAAAGTAATAAGTGTGTAAGAAATATACAAATATAGAAAAATACATATGGAATACAAACTAATACATACAGTGTAAATAGAAAATGCCCAGTGTGAATATATGTAGAGTGAAATGGATTGATGCTCTATTGAATTGCACTGACAGAAATGAATATTGCACAGTTCAGAGAGTCGGACCTGAGTTAAAGATCATTCTCTCAGTGATGATGAACATTGAAGTCACCAGGTTTATCGCTGGGATCAGAAAACACAGTATTATCATGTGGATGAGGTCCAGTGGGATCAGACCCACTGTGAAGCTCAGGGAGATCTGCAGCAGCCTGAGGTGACTTAAGGACAGATTCACCTGCATGTTCTGTTCTGTTCAGGTCACATTTTTCAATAAACACGTGAAACCATATGAACCAAACACCACGTTTTGAAACCATGTTGAAGATGAGATTGACGATAGCTTGTTGCCTCTGGTTGACTTATTTAAACAAGGCTATTTGGAAGTAAAACTCAAACTGAGAACACCCGCAAATTCTGTTATTATCCTTCATTACACAGGGAAATCGTGTCAGAGCAAAAAGATGGAGAGAACAGTGGAAATGACGATTGTTGGGGGATATTGTTACGAATCCAGTTTCATTTCTGCTAAAAATTGAAAGTCATTGCGAGTTTTTTACAGCAGAAAACAGGTTTAACATCCTTATAATGATTCTAAATTATAATTTACATATATATGCTGCAGGTTTTTATATAAACATGTATTGTGACCTATGTATTATGTGACCTAGACAAAGCATCTAGGCCATTTGCTATGTTTTCATCATCTGTATTGTTTTACCCTTTAATCCTGTTATTTATCAATTTGGTCAAATAAACTGAACTGAAATCATCACAGTTTTCTCATCCGTCTTTTCTCAGCGTCTCAAATCACACGAAATAACTCGGTGACGTCAGTGTCGTTACTTCTGACGGACAACAACGTCTAAAACTGCTTTAGTGGGAAAAAAACCCACGAGACCCAAGTTGTAATCAAGTAGAATAATTCGTTAAATGTGCTGTTGCCTGTAAAGCAAATGTGAATTAGAGTTTTTTGAAAAAGAAAGAGAGAGAGTGAGAGAGAGAGAGAGAGAGAGAGAGAGAGAGAGAGAGAGAGAGAGAGAGAGAGAGAGAGAGAGAGAGACAAGCAAAGAAAGAGACAGGCAGTGAAAGAGAGAGAGAGAGAGAGAGCAGGAGTGAGGGGGAGAGCAAGAGAGCGAGTTGGGAGCTGGGGATGATTTCTCTAGGGATGAAGGATGCGAGTGTGTGCGTGTGTGTGTGTGGGTGCAGGGTGCGGGGGTTGATGGGGCGGGGGGGGTGCAGAGAAGAAGAAGAGGGGAGGATGAGAGAGAGCGGTGGAGTAGAGAGCGAGGGGGAGAATGAGCGAGTCGGGCAGGGGAATGAGAGAGCGGGGGGTGGGGGGGGGGGGGGGGGGGGGGGCGGAGGAGAGCGAGGCGAGGCAGAGCTGATTGAGATTCGGGCCTCCAGAGCTGCAGGCTCCCGGCTGCTCCGAGCTCGGGGAGAACACGCTCAGTTATTGGAATTCTTCTTCTCTTTTATTTTTTTTTTCTCTCTTCCCGTCTTTCTTTTTCTAATGAATTAATTCTTCTCATCCAATTTAGGTGAAGATGAAAAGAGAGCAGCGCTGCCAGCATCAAATTTAGCTTCTTTTTTCTTTTGTGGTGTTGTTGACCGGGGCCTCGACCGTTTGTGTTGCTGCTCCCGTTCGGTTAATATCTGACACTCGTTGTGTTTATACAATGTTCTTTTTTTTTTAAGGTGGAGCCTTGTTTACAAAGATCCAACAACATTTAAAGAACATTTCCTGTGTGCGTTATTGTGGATGTTTCACGTTTTCATTTACTAATATGATAACACAAAGAACCCCCCCCCCCTCCCTGCTCCACCTGCACCAATTTACACACACACACACACACACACACCTCGTGCCCATCCCCCACCCAACCTCCAGAACCCCCCCCCCATGGATTCAAAACCACCTCTGCTGAACATGAACAGCGACAGTGACGTGACCTCAGGTTCCCCACATGTAGGCGCTCATGCGTGTAATTATGCAGCAGCGTGTAAACACACCTGCCTCACGTGAACTGACACCGAGCCTCTTGCTAAATAAAGGTCCTGCGACTACAAGATGTCTCACGTGTGAACGATCGCAAAGTTCTCTTCAGGGTTTGTATTGAAATGTGATGAATTACAGCTGTTTGGTTAATATGCGGAGGTCAGAGTTCAACACAGGTAAAGTGGCACATTTGCACGTTTATATGATAATGTAAACGTTTCTATCACGATTAATAGTATTAATATCTCATACAAGTTAATACTTCAATGACCAATTATGTTTATATTGACAGTGTATCCGAGAACACATGCAATGGGTTTTGTTTTAATAAAATTCTCTCTAACTGTGAAACTTTCGAGAACTCATGTTGACGTCAGGGGCAGAATCAAACTTTTTTCTCCCGATGACTAAGACGAGACGACATCATTAAAGCATTAACTGCGACTATATCAACACAGAGTTTCTTCGATTTTATTCAATCCTTAGAATATCACACTGACATTTGCCGAAAAGTACCTTTAAAAAGATCCTCTATTGTTTTCCTGTGAACCACTTAACACTGAAAACATCTGTGTCAAGTCATTTCTGACTCAGATTCCTTTTTTTACAAAGGACTCGAGACAAAACAAAATATGCAGTAAACCCGTCGCTGGTGCTGTTTTTCTATTTCACAAGGAATTTTCACATCTAAAAGCAAGAAAACGGAAAAAGACAAAGCACGGCCCTAGAATGACACCCGATACCAGGAAATTCTTGAATTAGGGTCATTTGCATTGAAAACTTGTCATGTGATCTCAACCCAGTGGCACATTTTGATCATTTCTTTTCACAAAATCAGATTTCAGATCTTAATAACAAGACAAAATGACTTGCTAAAAATTTTCTTTTTTTCTCAATTATGTTTTTTTTTTAATTCCTTTTTAGTCTCACAGCCGTTGGCAGGTCAGCCACAAAGTTGATTTCAGACTCTGCACGCCACACACACACACACACACACACACACACACACACACATGTGAGAGCCTACTGTCAAGTCCTGAAAACAAGGCGGCGTATAGCTGTTTAATGTCAGAACAATCCGGTCCGGTGCTGTAGCTCAGGGTTCATGGTACAGGGAACATGGAATCCCTTTAGCTTGGCTGCTCGCCGCTGACAAGGTATCTGGCCTCAGATTCATTTAGAGAGTCAGCAGAAGAACACAAGAGTCAGCTAGCCATCTGGATCAGACTGTAGTGGAGCAGATATTCACTCCCGCTCGCTGGGGGATTCGCTCCCCGAAGTCAAAAGCAGATGAGCTCAGCTTTGGCGCGTTCAGAAGACCTCGGTGTCAGGTTCGGATTATCTCACCTGAGCAATTTGTGTTTCCTCTGCTTCCCCTGCTCCTGTCTGTGCATCACTTGTACGGCAAAACCAAACCCGTGATATCCCGAAGATCTTACTCATGTCCCTGTCCTTCAGTACCAGGTGTCGACTTTAAGAGCCGGCCGACACCTTCAACAGGAGATAGGCCGCTGGGTTTTGGAGTTAAGGAGCTAAGCGTTAAATTCTTTACGTTTTTACGGCCTTATAAAGCACCTGATTACGATATTTCAACTTGAACACGCCATCTGCATAAATTCATGTAATGCATTCAAACTGAGAATTACATGAAAATGGGTGTTTTTTAGAGTCTAGAGAACAAAATTACTCGCTTTTCTCTAAGAAAGGGTGGAAAAATGAAAACTAGAGAAAGGGACATGAATTAAATAACTGCACATTTACCTAAAGTGGATTTAGTGCTGAGTTACTCTTTAAAATTCACTATATTGCGATGCAGTCATTCCCAAAAGGAGAAATACTGGACAGACACATAGATATATATATAGATATATACACATAGATCTTCTAATATCCGACTGTGGAGCCACCAGCCACGACTTGAAAACTCAGGGATGAAACAGAAAAAAGGAGAATCAACGGCTGTGAATGGATTTGATCTTTCACCAGTTAAACACCTCGTCTGGCCCATTATCATAGACTGTGATCAATTATTCATGGTGGGAGACGCGCGGAGGGGTCAGGTGTTACCTTTGTAAACATTGGCTTCCCGTGCTGGGTGACCATGGTGCACTGATCACAGTCCAGGGTGATGCAGGAATTGTGGAAGGACTCCTTGGAGTGTTTGAGGATGTAGTGGAGCTCGCTGACCCCTCCCTCGAACACCGTGCTGAAGTATCGTGGGATCAGCGTCCGGCCGATCGCTGCGGGGAGACAAAGGAGAGGGCACAGCTGCTAAATATAGGAGAGCACATGTGACATGATGTGGAGAGGAGACACTGGGCTTAGTGGCCAACACATAGGAGGAGGAGAGGGTGACAGCTTTAAAAACTGCCACTGATATAAGAGCGATACTGCTGCTGGTTATAGCTACAGGCTGCTAATGCTACTGCTTAGATTTACATCTGTGTGGTGTTTAAAATGTTTGCTACTAGTGCCAGTATGACACGTGTATGGAAGCATATGAGGCCATGAGAAAAAAAATGAGAGGAGGATGTTTTCTTTTCTTTTTGCATTTCGAAAAAGTTAAAATGTAGAGGAATTTATGTCAAAATGTCAAAAATATAGTTGAAATGTTTCAATGTCGAACTAATTCAGAGCAATACGAGTTTAAATATTGTGAAAGAAAAGTTGGAGTGCGGAGGGAGAAGATGGGATCTCAAGAATATATTTGAAATGTTGAGAATAAAGTCAAAATCATTCTCTTGTTGGGCAAGAAAGTGAAATTACACATCTCCCAAAAACAATGAATATTTCTCTTTGGAGGAGAGTCAAGTTTTAAGTGAACACACATTTTCTAAATCACCTTTTTTAATCAACATGTGAAGTCGAATGTCTCAAATGTTAAATGCTACTTTAACACGAGAGTTGTACAAACACTTTTCTTTTAATTAAATTGGCAAAACGGTGAAATCCAGAACAGTATAAACAAAGGGTTAGGGTTGAATATGAATCTGATTAGATTCGGTGGAAGATTTCAGTCCCTAACATTGGACGGTTCTAAAAACCCTTAAAGGGTAAAGGATATTAAGTACTCGGTAGGGAACAACCAATAATAATTCACATTAAACTTCTACAAAAGCCGATTTGTTAATACCCTAATAATTACACGTATATCACATTTAAATAAGTCAACGACAATGAGAAAGAACAGGAGCGGCACAACAAGGGGAACTGCCTCAGGTTCATTAATCAAGATAAACATCATATTGGCTGTTGTCAAAAAACTGATCAGTTGTTCAAACGGACGAGATTGATTCAAATATTTTTTCCTGTCGGACTTCTCGATCACGCCCAATCATTCCAGGGAAGATCGTGAAGTCGACTGCTTATTGATTTGACCTCGACCTCTGTACTCAGCCGGTTGAACGTAACACTGCCAATGAGGGAGCCTCAGCTTTTTGGATCAACTTTAAACATCCGTACAGTTAGTTACCGCAATTTGCAAAGCATTGTGGGTAAAGTGCATGCTCCAGTATGTTAAATGTGTGTTATTGATTAGCAGCCGCCCTCATGATCCGGGTTATTCTCATGAACCCAGCTCCTCAATGCAACAGGCACATAACAGATTCACACAAAGTATTGGATTGTCCTGAAACCCATCGATCGCCTGAGGACCGAACACTGAGCTGCCTTCAGGAAACCTGTTCACCCTTCAAGAAGTAAAAAAAAAAACTTTATTCTGAGATTGAGTCTGATTTTTCCTCGAACCAAGTGTCAAATGCAGTTTTTCTGAGCGCGGGGAGGTAAATTCACTTCTTTCCAAGATTAAAGATTTTCTTAAAACAACCGACAGTATCAAGAATTCCAGCCTCTCGATCCACTTCCTCCGACACTTCATACAAACACACTCACTTTCAAATCGGAGCATATTCTCACACATTCTTCAGAATAATACGACTCCGCGACTGAGTTTCAGGTATTAAACTGAATTATTAAGATGGACAACTTCTGCAGAGCAAACTTTCTGCAGGAGCCTAAAGAGACAATGAAGAGGCTGCATGATGAAAACCGGAGGAGGAGTCAGGGAGGGAGAGATTGTCTTCGGTGTTTTATCGCCCTCGGGCTTCGTCTGGTTTCCATCTCTACTGTGTTAGCTGGCTTCAAGAAGCAGGATGGATGATACACAGAGAGAGGCTAAGTTTCCCATCACATTATGGATGCACTGTGATGCAATATTACACATTCCTGAATACTTGGATGTGTATTTTAGTATGAAATAGTGTGTTTTTGTTTCTGAAAACATTAGCAGTATTTAATTTGGCTCATCAAGGGCTTTGAGAGCGTCTTTCCTTCGTCAACTGCAACACCGTTGGCTTTAAATTTTTAGCTTTACAGTTTCTTTACCTCTGTGAAAATCCCACTGCACCTCGTGACTAAGAACCGGAAATCTAGCAACGCTCTGTACCCACCAGACTGAGGATTGAAGAAAGTTCAGTTCTTTAATAATAGATAAGAGATTCATGATATCTACAAAAAACTTGAGGTGCTTTAAATTAAAGAATAGTCTGTAAACTGAGAAATCTCCCAAGATTCAGTTTCCTTACTCTAGAAAGTGATTTATTGTGTCAGGGCGGCACAGTGGTATAGTGGGTTTACACTGTCACCTCACAGAATGCAGATTCCTGGTAGTTTCACACTTAGCGGGGGGGGGGAGTCTTTGTGTGTCCACCTTTCCATCTAGGTAGAGTTCCAGGGCCGGTTCGGAGCCAGTTCCTGAGCTTGAACCAGTTCTTTGTGTTTATCGACAGCCAGAACAACTGGTTCCAGTGTGGCATCGACTCTTTGCTGGTCAGAGGCTGTGGTTGGATTATCGTGAACAACTAAACCAACCAAAACTTTGTTGTGAGCACAATTTGTGTTGAGTTTGCAAGTCTCTCCGGGATCTCTGGCTGCCTCCAGGCCAAAGACTAGATTGTGACTTATTTAATTTAGTCGTGTTGGCACTGCTTTATATGAAATGAGGTGTTAACGCATCGTATTTAAGAATATAATGAAAGATTGTGTTTAGCGCACAACTGCATATGTAGATCAGGGATTGTACAGCATCAGCAGCAGAGCAGCAGCTGCGTCAAGCGGCTTTTTATACGAGACAAAAACATTTTAAACCTCTTCCTCTAACTGCAGAGCTCAATATTTGCAGTTTGTGCTTCTGGTCGAGCGGCTGAGCAGAACAACTCATACCGTCTCCAAACCTCATCCTGCAGGACATCCTCCCTTAAAGACCTTGTTTTTTTTATTTCTACGGCTTTAGGATTTCTGCTGAACACACACACACACACACACACACACACACACACACACACACACACACACACACACACACACACACACACTCATTTTCAGCTCCAGCCTGCCTCACACACACACACACACACATACACACACACGCCTGTGAGCTGCAGTGCAACCGCTGGCTTCCTCCAAATATCACTGGGCAGTTCCACATGAGCGAGCTGACTTGCTCAAGGGCAGGGCCAGAAGTTACTGGAGGGGAAAGTGCTACTCATTCACTCTAACGCACAGGGGATCTGAACCAGCAACCGTCTGGACTGTAACTGGAGTTTTTTTTTTTTACTTCTGGCTGAAAACTTTCCACATCCCGTTTTATCCAAGTCTTCTTTTTAAAAAATCATTCCCTCCACCAAGGAGCTTGTGTTTTACCCACATCTCTTTTTTTCTGCAGCGTTTCTATCACTTCCTCATCATTTTTGTCACTTTCTCAGGAAATAATGCATGAAACAAATTATTTGGGCTCTGAGAGTCATATCTTAACTTTACGTCCACACATCTTATAGACAGCCTCTACAGAGATCACATGACACTGTAACAAAACACTGTTTACAGTAACAGTACACCGAGGTCCCTCGTATCTCAGGATAAAGTGATTATATAATATGTTAGAAGGACAAAAGAAACAACCCTGCTTTGAAAATGGGTTGTTGGGGACATGCTGCTGCTTCAGGGAGACAATAAAGTGCAATTCAGGAGGTCTGTGAGTTTGCAGGACTGTTTGATTCCAAAACACTGCACCGGGGTTTAATACACCACGAGACAGGACTGAACAACTTCGGTAGTTCTTCGGTATGTCTAACTGGAAGCAGCTTCTTTTTTTTTTTTGACGCAGTGACCGTGAGTGTGCTGCTGCCAATGCAGCACATTGACAGATGTTGTCACATTTCATTCTGCTAAATCGGAGCCAGGTACAACTTCTTTGTTGTATGAATCCTTTTTTGCTGACATGCGTTGTTCTATGCAGTGCTGAATGTCAGTCTGACGCTGTGAGTCCCAACCTGGGGTGCACCTGGGCCCATGGGAGAACTCTGGCATTAACGGTTTGGGGAGAAGCTCGGCTCATTTCAACAAATGACTCTGATTTGTCTTGTATTTTCTGTCATACATCTAAATATTTGTGTTCAGGAGGATTTATCTTAATAAAAACCACTAAACTACGAAGCTGCTGCACAATCTCACCGACCTGATCACTTTTACTCCACATGCTGCATTTGAGAGAGTGAGTGTGAGCAGAAAAGGTGAATAACGGTTTAAAGTAGTAGTGAAACATCCGCCTCTGCCAGGAAGTTTGATACGTAACAATGTAACCGTGAACCGATTCTCCAGTTCAGGTTCTTGGTACTGAATCGAGCTTCTTCTCTGACAGGTGAACAGCTGTTTGTGCAGCAGCGGTGGAGCAGCTTCAGGTTCCGTGGACTTAGTCCTGCTCTTTATTTGCACCGTCTCTATTACTGCAAGTCACGTTTACAGTTTCAGAAAGAAAAGGTGCAACCAGCTAAATATGGGTTTAAAACCAGATGAATTTTGAATTACGACACTTTGCTGGAGTACTTGATCTTGTCTGACAGGGCTTTGGAGGACGTCGGGTCAGAAAAAGGTTGAGAATCACTGTAAGAAACCCTAAAACTACAGACTTTCCTCTAGTCCTTTGTTTCTTTTTTAAGCATCAGCGCTATAACTGGGAATCAAACCTCTAATCCTGCCGAGTGTTAGTGACCTGGTCTACCCACTGAGCTACGCCGCACTGTTAAATAACAGAGAAAAACAAAACAAGCACAAATCCTGACTTTGGGATTACGAAGGCGAGCATGCTGGGATTTCCTTTAGCCTCTCGTTCCTCGCCTAGTGGAACAAGGCTCTCTGTTCCTCTGCATTTTCCTGCCCGTCAAATCTCCATCATTAGAGCACTGCTGGAAAAAAAAGAAAAAATCGGGACAGCCACATTATCCAGCAGCACATGGCCTCTGATTTCAAGCAGAAATAATCCATCTTAGAGTCAACACTCTGTTGGCTAGAATTATGCTCGTTCTCCCCTTCCCCCAGGGTGGGTGGGTGGTCATGAGGAGGTGTGTGTGTGTGTGTGCGTGGAGCAGGGAGAGGAGGAGGAGGAGGAGGAGGAAGAGGAGGAGGAGGAGGAGGAAAGGGGGATGAAGCCTGGGAATAAAACTTAATTTAGAAGTGAAATGTCCCCAAAGACAGTGGCTCGAGAGGCTCTTGAGGTCAGACCGAGATGGTGGAGTCTCAATCAAGAGAGAGAGAGAGAGAGAGAGAGAGAGAGAGAGAGAGAGAGAGAGAGGGATGAGGGTGAAGCTGAGGATGTAGGGTGGGGTGGGGGTGGGGTGTGTGTACCCGTGACTGGCATGTTTTTCAAATTCGATAAAGTCAGGCATGACTAAATAACACATACAATGTTTGGCATCGTGAGCAGTGGCTGAGGGAAGGAGAGGAGGGAGGGAGGCTGCAGGGTCCGCTTGCTGTGGATGACTGTCTAAATGATGCTCTCTCCCTCTCTCTCTCTCTCTCTCTCTCCCTTTATTACTTGCACCACACTCCCTCTCTCTCTCTCTTTCTCTCTGTATCTTGCTCCCTCCCTCCCTCCCTCCCTCCCTCCCGCGCTCGCTCGCTCGGTCTCCACCACGGTTGAAAAACAAAGTACGTCTAGGAGTGGAGCTGACTGCTAATGCGGAGAAGCTCTGAGGAGACGAGGGGGAGGGTGGAGGGAGGTGGTGGAGGGGATTGGGATGGGGGGGGTGAGTGGGGGGCGAAGAAACGAGCGAGGGATGAAAAAAGGGAGAGAAGGAGGGAGAAACCAGGAGGGAAGATGAATAAAAAAAATAAGCTTGTCAATGGAGGGAACGAGGACTCGAGAGAGGGGGTGAGACAGCAGGAGAGAGAGAGAGAGAGAGAGAGAGATGGGGGCGGGGTGCTCAGGTGATATGCAGGTCCGCCTCTCCCCCACCTCACCAACCAACGCAGGAGTTTTGGTTGCGTCTGTGTGAGGAGCCCGGGGGGGTGACAGTGTAATAGATAAACATGTTACAGTGGCCGATGCTCACGCAAAGAGTTTCTGCTCATAAAGTTTCTGAGGTTAAAACATTTTGTACACTCTCGCTCGTCCTATTTATAACGTTAGCAAACACTTTGACTCACTAGCTTCCAGTCAGCATGGGGGGGGGGGGGGCAGCAGGCCTCCATGTCTTTTAAGAACATTACTGCCCTGATGGGGTGAAATACAGTTTTATCTCGTCGGAAAAATGATTGATTAATTCAAATTCAATATTCAAATATTTCAAGGTTTAAGGTCCAAAACACAGTTTTGTCTTTTAGGTTTTATTAAGTCTGAATTAAGCTTAAGTTTTCCTGAGGTTAGACAGTTAGATTACAGATTATATTTTACGGACAAAGATGAAACCCTTAACTTCCATCAAGCGACAAATACAAAGTGACAGGATGGTTCACAGGACAAAGTTCGATATTACGAATGAAATGAAGGAAATAAATGATCTAGTTGATATGTCTCCTCAACTTCAATGGGCATGTTCCCCTTAGAATGAACTGATACTTCAGGACTTTGTTAAACTTCTGCTCTGTTTGCTTCAGCTTTGTCACCTCTGTCATCTCTCAGTCGAGTCAAATAAAGAACCGTGATAGTAAAGAGTGGCTCTGTCCCTCACGTCTTTAATGGGTATACACATATGGACCTCGGTGATACATGGACCGACTGTACGTCTGCAAACTTCAACCTGACAAAAAGATAAAATACCCATCGCGTACTTGGTAAATATAATTAATAGATTCATAGTCTACTCACAAAAGCCATTATGTTCTTGGGTGGATTGATCTTTTGTGGTTGTAAAATCAAGCAGGGATGCAGACATGTCAAATAATAAAGTTTCCAGCTTCTCAAATGTGAAAACTTTCTGTTGAATCTGTTTAATGTCATGTAAATATCTTTAGGTTTGAAACTTCTGAATAATAAAATAAGTTACGTGCGACATCATGATTTATTTAATGATTCATCAAATATTTAAAAACAGTTGTCGTCCAGGTAATCGATGAAAAGAATCACTAGCCCTGAAAAAAATGAAATTCGATATCTTCATATTGTTCGGTTGGTCCAGAACCTCTGAAAAATCTCATATTTTACTTAAATTAACATGTTTTTCTTTCTGTTGATGATCTAATAATAATAAGAAGTCAGCCAATTAATCAATTAGATTCTAACTGAGCCAGATTGTCATCAGAACACAACAATGTTCAGTCCAGAGAGGAGAAGCAGAAACTGCTGCTGCCACTCAGAGACACACAAGCTCCACATTAACAACACAATAAACGACGCTGTTTAAAAATAAAAATACACGTCGACGTGGAAGACGTGTGAAGTGCGGACGGGCAAAGCTCCACGGTGAGAACATCTCCGGCAGAATCTTTCACTCCGGCGCTAAAAGGAGGCCCCGCGTCGTAGAGCCGCGCTGAAAAGCCTATTATTTCTGTGTT
Source organism: Verasper variegatus (assembly GCA_026259375.1). Lineage (NCBI taxonomy): Eukaryota > Metazoa > Chordata > Actinopteri > Pleuronectiformes > Pleuronectidae > Verasper > Verasper variegatus. The sequence continues at coordinate 3,781,199 of CM048043.1, forward strand.
AATGGGCAGACAGATTTCACACCAACCGAGCAACAAGCCAAACATAACTTCAGACACACAACTGCAGAGGGACAGAGAACTCCCCCCCCCCCCCCCCCCTTACTTCTCTCTCCCGCTTTCTTTCCCTTCTTTATTTCCATGTGTCTGTTTCCTGCACTGCGCTGATTGGCCCGTCTTCAGTCGCCGGGCGCTCCACAGAGATCCAGATTAGCTGGCGCTCGTTTGGGGGGGGCGAACATGACAAGGAGCATATGCCTCTCAAGTAACGTGTTACCCCAAACATGCAATTTACAAATAATTATCGTGGTATTAATTAGTCACATTAATTCATGCCACTTTGTCGGGATTGTTTCCCCCCTGTCGGTCCCCAGGACTCCTGCCAACAGCGTCAGCCAGCGAGACGGCGAGAGCGGTTTCTCTGCTCCGAGGCGAGCGCGGGGCATCAGAAGAAAGACGGGCCGCTGGCTGGTGCACACACACTGGCACACGCACACACACACACACGTTCCACACGGGCAGCTACACGTACTCAAGTGGAGCCTTCATCTCCCCCTAATGGACGTGCACACCTACACAACAATATGCACAGATGCATGTGGTCATGTTCGAGATAAACATGTTATATAAATAATTTAAAGTATAAAGCGACCGTTATTCGAATGGCATTAAAACTTGAAAAACCAACAATGCGTTAGTACGTCTCTCGATACTTTCTGACTTCTGAGTCACTGGATCCAAAACAAGTCACAAACCAATGATTTCTCTTTTTAAAAGAAGGTGTCAAGTGGAGTTATTGGTGAACATTACAAAACAAAAGGGGCTTAATTGTGCATTAGGAACTATTTTCCGCTGCGGATTAATACACATCCGGTGATCTGGTAGGATGTTGTATTTAGGTTTGAGTAAAAATAAAACTACAGTTCCCATTTTCATGGTAATGAGAGAGCAGGTCACACGGAGCAACAGTGTGACTCACTGATGAGTTTTTAATGGCATCGAACAACAAAGGAGCCGGAACGCACAAAGGAAAGAACACGTCGGGATTCGAAAACTCGCAAAAATAATTGTTACGGGATCATTTCATTGTTGTTTTGTGCAACTTGTTTATCGTGAGGGAAATATAGAATATAAACAGACTGACTGGCTGATGCACAGACAATATTTCTAAACTGTTAGGACCGGCTCTTTCAATATTTCAGTAGCGCTGCCACTTTGATGGCTACGGCAGTTTCAGTTTCAGAGACTGTCTGTATTTAAGATCCAGATTTTGACACTAATAACGTCGACTGATATGAAAACCTTTATTTTACAGCATAAACAGAGCAGAGAAGTGTGCGTGTGTGTTTACATTTAATGGTAAAAAAAGTGTATTTTCCTAATTCCAGTATATGCTATATTTGGTTGTAATTGTGTTTTTTTTCTATGTGGACTTATTTATGGTTAAACTGTAAAATATGAAGCTTTAATTACATTTATCTATCATAAGGATTTGATGTATATTGATTCGACTCTGCTCCTCATTGGCTCAGGAGGAGCAGGAGGTGGAGTGGTCCTCTAATCAGAAGGTCGCTGGCTCCTTCAGTTTGCTTGTTGAAGTTTCCTTAGGGGAAGATCCTGAACTTCACATTTCACCCGCTGCACCATCGGTGTGTGTGAGGGGGTTTGAGTCTCTACATGCATGTGCATACAGTACATGCACTCTGTATGATTGTGTGTGAGAAGGTGAATGTGACCTCAAGTGTGTTTAGTCGTTGATAAGACAAGAAAAGCTAATTTACCAGTGATGCCGGTGATGCTTTTCAGTATCAACAGATTACAAATGATTGTGTAGTAGTTGTATCTTGAATTGTATGTGCCCCATGCATGTGGCATTGTGTAAGTGTGTTTATGAATTTATTTCCACTACAATAAACAATATTATATACATGCAAAGCTTTTTACTCCACATGCACTTGCTCCTGTGATCCTGTGTGTTACTGCACACGCTGTCAGTGATTCTGCCTGTGCTTGTAAGTGTTTCATAGAGGAGAGAGCAGAAGATCTATACAACGTCTGTCCACTACCACAGTCATACCAACACACACACACACACACACGTATATATAGAAACTCACATGTTCAACATACACATGTAGAGTAATGATGCGCCCAGGGAGTAAGGGAGCTACATCCCTGCCTGGGAGGACAGATGTAGCCATAGGTAAACTATATGCACACCCACATACATGAACAAAGACAAACAGACGCCGATGTGCCAGAAAACATGTGAACTCCAGCTTCACCTCCTCCATCCCTCCTGGGTAAAGACACTGACCATTCACGATTGTTTAAACTAAAACCCAATTATTACAATTACTTTGTATATAGACCATATACAAAGAAAGCAATGCTTTATCACCAAGAAAGGTGAAAGAAGTAGAATGAATAAATAAACAGAAATTGTTGGGCCACTCTTTATGATGTCTGTGTGTCCATTTACAGATGTGACTGATCCAAAAGCCCATAAGCAAGGCACATATCCCACCATCTATACTACTACTACTACGTTTTTCATTTGACAACCCCGTTTTCAAACTAAAACGATCTCCTTCCACACCAGTGTTTTGGCTCTGTATCAGTTTTAATCCCTCGTCCATATCGTCCTGGCCGCTCACATACACTGCACATGCGTGTGCCAGGAAGCATGTGGTCGTTGGCTGTAGAATTGTTACAGAGAACAATAGCTCCTCTGCAAAATGCAGAATTTAGCTGTTAGCAAAGACAACAGGGTCAGTAACACTCGTAGTTGATTATCCATCTAAACTGGTTTAGCCGAGTCTGATGCTGGTTGTTTCCTTCCATGAAGAAGGTCATGTGACAGGAGCTCGACGAATCACGGAAGGCTACGTCAAGCCCGAAAAAGACGGCAGGAGTATCTGTAGCAGAGTTGATATGTATTTTCAAACTAAAAACTTAGTATTGTGGTTGTAGCCTTCACTTCATGTCAGATGTGTCAATGTGGACCGGGAAGAGTAAATACTGTGGTTCTGCAGCTCCAAACATCCAGACTGAACCCGTCACCAACATTCACAGGAAGTTGATGTAGTAAGAGGCTGGATTCACGAACGGTCGAAATAATAATAGCTATAACAGAGAGAGTGTTTAGCAGGCTGTCACTAAACACCCGCAAAGTGGCGGCCAACACAAAAGGGGTTTTGCTCCAAAGGAAAGTCATTACCTGGAAGTCATTACTTAAAGTTCATCATTCAATATCTGCAAAATATAGACAATCTACCGTGTTGAAGGGTAATCATTTTGTGCGCCGCAGATTAAAGCTACTTCTACCCTTTGAAAAGTACCACCATTTGTGTCTAATTTTGTGCCATCCATCATTTCGTGCATGAAAAGATGCTGTTGGGTTTTTTTTTTTTCTGACTGACATTATCTCAATTTGGAATGAGACTAGTCAAACCCAGACCACTCAGACTTGTCAGAGCCGTTCGTCCAACCCGTCCAAGCTAGGTGATGATTAAAACCGCATACTTGTGAAGTACAGCTGGCAGAATGAAGCCAAATTAAAAAAATACAAAAAAGCGAGGGGGGGGGGGGGGGGGGGGGGGGGGCGTGGAATAAGAAAAAAAAAAAAGAAGAGAGGCGAGAAAGTCAGGAGATACTCGGTGGGCGATTATGCAGCAAATGCAGTTCTCTGCAGTGCAGAAGAGAAAAGGGACGGAAACGAGGGCGGGGAGAGCAAGAAGAAATGGTGGATGATCCATAATGTGTGCATCTGGCAAATATAAATCAGACAGTGGGACAAGGCACTTACAAGGTTAGGGGTTCAATTCCCTGTGTGGCTCGGTGGAAAGAGGACACAAACATTTACAATGGGAGAGACTCAATTCCCTGTGTGGCTTCATGGGAAACAAATCAAGGTGCTAACGTTGCTAAGACTGGGGCAGTAGTTCTTCATGTGGGTACAGATTCAATTCTCTATTTGAATAAGGAATAGGTGATATTGATGAAATAATAATACATTTATTTAATATGTGTATCAGTATGTATCAGGATATAACACGTTTTCTGGGATTTTAATAAGGAAGCAAGTTTAAAAGCAAATGTGAGCGATTCTTTTGGCTTAATCAGAGAATTTAAACATAATTCAATGTCTTTAATCAAATCAGTTTAAAAAATCGTCTGAACTCAAATATTGAGTTTGTGCTGCTTTTAATAAAATTTAAAAAACATAATTTCTACAGTCTACAACTTCATATTCATATTTACCACTGATTTTTTTAGGGTTTCCTCATCTTTCTTCAGTTATAACCTAAGTAAAATAACTCTTATACATAATTGCAATGGTTGAATATAATAATATACAGTCACATCACATTTACATTAAAGTGAAGTGATCAATAATTTATAAATTCAATATTTAAAACATTAAAATCCTGTGTTTTTAGGAAATAAATCCATAATATTTTTTCCTAAAGGTTCAATATCTTTATGACATTTTAACAAAGCTGATATGTTTGTATCCTCACACAGAAAACACTCACACGTTATGTCAAGTTATGATGATGTATTGTACGGATGCATTATGTTGTAAAAAACACATGATGTCATGTCAAGCTGAATACAGAGCGAACATGAGCAGACGTTTGGGATCTGAACACTTCACCGTCTCGAGGTTTTCCCCAGCGGATGTTCTTTGTCCTTAACACTTGTTTTTTTTACACTTCAAGACATTCAGCCGTGTCCCAGGTGAATCCAGACCCAAGCGTTTAAAAAACGAGTGACTTGTTCTACCTTAACGAACTAACTCCGTCCGACCACGTCCACCCACACGAGCAGATAAACCTCAGATAGGTGATATTGATTTATCTCTTTTTTCCCCCCCAACCTGTGACGTGTGTACAAACCAGTGCTCACTCCCTCCTACAGTATGCGCTGCAATCAATAAGCTAAGCTAAAAATACTATTGAAATCGATTATTACCCCACGGTGTAAGCTACTGTTGATCGGTGCGAGGAGAGATGCACGGATGAAAACCAGGCTGACATATTGATCTGGGAGGTAGCCCGCAGTACTTGGCAAACAAATGTCTGTCTTCATCGACTCATATCTCTATCTAAATACCCATCATGAGCTACCATTACTGGGTCAACAGGGAGGGGTATTAGATCATTGGCAAACTAATTAAGTCAACTCAAGTTAACTGTTGAGACGGCACGGTGCTTCACAGAGGACGCGGGTAAGATGCCGGCGAGAGAACAAACTGACAACACGCTCAAGAAAGGTCCTGCACACTGAGAGAGAGAGAGAGAGAGAGAGAGAGAGACTATTTATATTTATTCCAACATAAAAAAAAATTCATTCCGTCCTAAAATGATGCTCAAACTAAATATAAGTCATGATGTCTAAGTCTGTTTTCATAGCATTAAATAATGAACACGTAAAATGACAGAAACCATCTTTGGGAAAGGTTAATTAAAGATGTACTTTAACCTTTTTCAGTTTTGGTCCACGTCCTATTCATTAACATGGAGGAGGCGGGGTTTGTGAACCATACTGGAGCCAGCCACCAGGGGGAAATCAAGATATATATATTATATAAATTTTTAGGGAACGCTCATGTCGTCCATCTATATATTCAGTTTATGGCAGCTATAGAGATTTTGGTTATAGCCACTAGCTCACAAGTAGCTCACCTGAAACGTCACCCTGTCAGAGCTATGGCCGACGAGGGAATAACTCGGTGAACTGTGATTGGTCAGCTTCTTGTGTTTACTCCTACACGCTTCTGATTATTTAGAGAGAAGATGATATTCAGGGTTTTTCAGGGGTTTCATGGTTTAGATCCAAGCGTTGGCCGGGTTTTACAAAAAAATACTCCAGAAGAATCCAAAGTCTAAAGTATATTATAACTTCTAGAAACCAACTGGATTCTCAACATAGCTGTTTATTAATTAACGAGTAAACTGAGCAACTGTTGCATCTCAACAACACAGCCCTTCAGTGTCGTGTGATGCACCAGCTGGAGGATTCTACCATTCAAACCTTATGTCAACCATGAATTAGGCTTCTGCAAAATTAGGAGGTCATCTTTAAAAGTTACGGATATTTTAGAACATGTTTTTGAAATGTAAAGTATTTCCTTGTCCAGATACGTGTTGGTGGGTGTTTGTGTTTCATCAGAACGATGAAACCCACTTGATTCAGTAAACTCAGGGTGATGACGTGTCCTTGTTTTCACCGAGCACAAGAGAGACTGTGGATTTAGTCATTTGAGATGTATCGGGGGGCGGCTGCGGCTGAGGGGGTAGAGCGGGTCTTCATCTGCACGCCGAAGTGTCCTTGGGCAAGATACTGAACCCCCGAATTGCCCCTCATAAAAAAAGTGCTGCCGATATATATGCACTGTACTGTAAAGCACTTCATATAAATACAGATCATTTTCCATATCCCCGCTGGAACAGTGTGGAAAAGAGGAGCAGGAGCCAGAGACCCCCTCAGAGTAAACATGGCCAACAACATGGTGGATGTTGTATTCAGTCTGAAATCTGAGCCTCTCCTTTAACGTCCTTTAAGTCCAGTGTGAGTTTACATGTTGACAACAAACACTTTACAGTAGATCTCCTGTCCTCACGCTGAAGAGAACGGGTTAAAAACAGCCTGCATATATTCTACAGGAAGGACTTACACATATACTGGAGCCTGTGCGTATGAGTGCACACACACACACACACACACACACACACACACACACACACACACACACACACACACACACACACACACACACACACACACACACACACACACTTCCACAAACACACACCAGAATGTGGGAATCACTGCCCAGAACATGAAATATTCATCAGTCATAAAACTTTAATTCAATCTCTCCCTCCCTCTCTCTCTCTCGCTCTCTCTCTCTCTCTCTCTCTCTCTATATATATATATTTCCTGTCATTTTGGGGGGGGGGGGCTGCAGTTTTCTACTTATGCAAGGTAACCCCCCCCCACCCCCCCGCAATGAAAAACAATAATAGATTTCATTAAAAAACCCTTTTGCACAACTGTCCAAGCACATGAGCCGAAGCACGTCGTTAAGACGCTGCTACGTTTCAGATGCTGGAAACCACTGTTCACATACAGCTCAAAATTACCTCTCAGGGCGGAGGGCTGTGGCCGGGTGGCAAAGCGAGCAGCCGTCCTCCTTTAATACTGTGAGATCGGACTTTTAGAGGTCCCCCGCTATCGAAGTTATTGTCACTCAAACTGTGATATTCGACCGCAGACACGATTCCGCAAGCCTCGATATGAAAGAGGAAGAGAATCAGGAGCAGGTTTATGCTGCATCATCACAGTCCGGAGTAGCTTTTGGTTTAATTTCAACACCATCAATATTTTAACAAGCAGGAGACAGGGCCACATGGGTCAGAGCTTGACCAACTACAGTATATGATGGAGAGATGATGTGCTGAATCAGAGCAGTAAATCCTCTGCATACATTCTCCCACAGCATCATCATTTATATTCCATTTCCCTCCGAGCAGCAGAGTCAGTGCAATCGTGAATGTCAGTCGTGACTCCACATCGATACTGAAATTAACCTGTGTTTATTTGGACGGTTGTTGGATTAACCCCCAAAAAGAAGCATGTATAACACTTGATATAAAAAAAGAAAAACTTTTGTATCATTTGCATCTTGTGATTCCATTTTATTGATTTATTTTTGCAGCAATTTGGTCAAAAGCTTGTGATTATGGTTGATAACTAAGAGTAAACCCAACCTGACATGTGCCTCAAGTCACTGTTGGTGTTTTAAATCATTAACTGTGAACACAACCTGCCCTTGACCATCAGCAGCTGCTCAAACAAGACCACATGCAGGGAATAAAACAGAATATATATATATATTAGTGAATCTTTTACAGATATGGGACATTCAAAATGATTTTTTCAACTTTGCATAAACGTTTTTCTAAATATTTTGTTAATAATTCACAATGTGAACCTGCGGCCGCTGCAGGCCAGAGCCTCCGTGTGCACGGCACAGGCACTTCCAGGTGAGCAAGCTGGTGACACCCGGCCCTTTGCTGGGTTTCTATCTCCCCATTATATCAATAAAGGAGAAACGCCCTAAAACAATCATTACATTGTTGAGAACTTATTTGCTATCGCTTGTTCATAGAATATAAAACAATTTCTTTGTTATTTTGATGATTTGATTTTAGACCATCATCTTAATAGAACATACATACTACAGCATCAATTATGTGTTGGTCAAACATCATGGTTTCCAGGTTTTAAAGGAGATCCAGTAAATCAACCAGCGTTCAGAAGCGGTTTGACCACCAGCTGATTACTGCTGGTTAAATCACAGTGTAATAAAATCCCACCGCTGTATGTCTTTGTCCTGTCCTCTGAGGATCTGCAGACCAGTTTCACCTGAATGGACCTCTATCATTTTGACTTTCCCAGGCTGAAATCTGGGAGGAGAGGGGGGGGGGGGGAGTGTGAGAGAGAGGGAGAGAGGGGGAGATAAGGGCAAAAGTGTAACAAGAGGGAAAGAAAAACGGCAAAGCAGAAAGTCAGGGAGAGCGAGGGAGAGAGACACGTCTCCACTCACCCTCATCCAGCCTCACGCCACGCGTGGATGGCGACTGTTTAGGCAGAGGAGGAGGGAGCCTGAGGGAAGGAGAGGATGGGGGAGGGTTGACGGAGGGGGGGGGGGGGGAGTTGGGGGTCGAGGAGGGGGGAGTATGTCCCTTCGAGGCCAGCCCTCATCCCCTCTTCACCTCCATCCATAATTCAAAACCCGCCTGCACCCCCCCCCAAGTCGCACCAACCCCCAGGGCGCAGCTCCACAGGGAAGACACAACATGCAGAGGAGGGAGAGACAAAGACAACCCCCCCCCACCCCCTCCTCCTCCTCCTCCTCCTCCTCCTCCTCCTCCTCCTCCACCAGCACCACCAAACCCACCGTAAAAAAAATTACCATGACTCAGAGGTGAGACTCATCATTTCTCCAATAAGTTCAGTCCAACTCCAATCACACATATTAAAGAACAAAACTGAGAAAGCATCACACTGCTGCAGGACGTTCAGAGCTCGACCCGACGATATCCACTTGATCTAGGATCCTCAAAGACACAATTAACACACACACACACACACACACACACACACACACACACACCAACGCGCAGCCATTGTGTGTCTCTGACTCCCGGTGAGCCTGAATTATTGGTAATGAGCATCGCTTCGCACCGTTTGGCCTCTGATAATCGAGTCTTGATCTAAAGGGAGACACTGATATCTGCCAGGCTCTCAGCAGCTCACCTACAGGGGGAGGTTGGGGTCGGGCGATGTGGGATTCCTGGAAGTCGAGGAAGCAAATGCACACAGGATGAATTTGTTTATTAGGGGGCATGAGAGGAGTTTGTTCCCAGGGAGCCTTCACATATTCAACCTCTGGAGAGTTCATTTTGTTTTATGTTTGACACACGTCCGGGTGGATGTGGGAGTAAGATGAAAAACAAAGAGATAATGTTTCCGATTCTTTAAGGATCTTGGGGTGGCATTGTTTCTGAACATAGAATGAATCAATTCTGGTGACATGGGGACTTCCAGCCATGTGACTAAAGGCAGGAGGCTGAATGTGGCGTCCTCTGAGCCCCTAAAGTCACTATAAAATCTAAAACATGGCCCCATAGCACCCTGTTAAAAATGTGGCACAAAGTGGACAGCTCCCAGGTGTGAACGCACCCCGGACGCTTTGAGGACACACTAAAGATCCGCCTACTCATCTTACGTCCTCTGACCCCCGACAGTTTCACATAAAGAGCTGAAAGACGTATGCAACAAATCAACAAATCAACGATTGGGAAAAATCAACATCAATTCATTGCCTGCCAAATGTTGTTTATCTGCTTTTTTCCACTTCAAATTGGAAAAACGCTTTTAATGCGGAGCTGCTGTGCAGAGCATTGATTCACCACCATAGAAACCCAGTCAGTCTTTACAGACACAAATGATGCACAGTTCATAAACAGGGAAACAAGCAAAGACACAAAACAACAAAAACACAGTGAGTCACAGCCTCATCTCCCGAAAACAGCGGAGATTAAAAGACCTCAAGCTGAATTCAAAACAATGGAGTGCGACATTAAGAAAGTCAAAGAGTAAATGACTGAGTTGTGGCAGAAAATAACTGAGATGGATTCTCAGGGTCGGAGAAATCTACGACTCGCACGTTTCTCAAATGCGATCCATGAAACATGTGATGATAAACGAGATTAAAGCACGAATCCCATGAAGTCCGGACAAAACAACCTAACTTCAACATTCCTGAAAAACGTGAAGGCAACGACATAACATGTCAAAAGAGAAAATATACGTAAAAGGCCCAAATCAGATTGTAAAAAAATATATAATATATTCAAACTAATCAACAATAACTTAAAATCCTCCAGTCCTTAGTTACGAGGTGCCACAAATAATTTTCCAATAAACATTAACTTATCTTTTAAACAATATATTTTTTATTATCTATCAGTTAAATAAACGCTGCCATTGGTTAACTTTCTGAAAACTGTAACAAGGTCGTCTCAAAAACTCAATGTAGAAACCAATCATAGCATTTTATAAAAATGTATGTGACGAGATATACATCTATGCATATGTGAGCAAATATTTGTTAAGCTTCATTATGCGTATAAGTAGGTGATGTGTAAATATGGATGAATATAATAACTGTACATATTTATAACGATACTTGCGAGGATGTGAAAATAAACCGTCTGTTTTGAAGCTGTTTTGATTTATAAAGGAACTGAATCCGTCACCTTGGTTCTCGTCAAACAAAAATTGCAAATGGACTTTATTTCTACAGCGTTTTTCTCTTAGGTCTATCGATCGGCTCAAAGCGCTTTACGTCCCATTCAACCATTCACGCGCACATCTACACTGAGCTCAGTGTTTTGCTCAAGGACACTTCCCCACACAGGTTTCGAACAAAACCTTCAGAGCTTTTAAAAAAACGTTTCAAATGAAACAATGCGAGAGGCAAAGATTCACTTTGTCTAATACTTGTAATGAAAAGTATTTTGAGGGGTTTCGAGCTGAAAAGGTTTGGCAGGACTGGTTTTAACTGGAAGAACACTATACCTCGAGAGTTTGAGACCATTAACTACATATGAAAGTGTTTACTGACTTCATAAACAATATAAATCCTCTCAGACTTCTATAGAAACTGGTGGTGATTTGAGAGATTACAGGTTTCAGGCATTTCTACATTGGCTTCACTTTCGAGACCTGTCGATGGCTGCATAAGAACGTAGTTCATTGTTACTGTGTTTGAAGTTTGAATAGAGGAGGAGATACTTGCAAAAAATACTCGTATATATCGCAAGAATTGGCAATATGAGGAAAGAAATCTTGTAATTCTTGTGCCTATCTTATCAAAAAAGATGGCGTAGATACAAAAGGAGGAAACAAGATGAAAAAAGGGCATTTTTTCATTTTGACTTTCTGAACTTCCCATCTGATTTGGGACGTGCTACCGCCATTGTGTGTGCGTCCTGTGTGTGTGTCTGCGTCTGCGTCTGTGTGTGTGTGTGTGTGTGTGTGTGTGTGTGTGTGTGTGTGTGGAAAGAAAGGTTACTGAGGGATGAAAAAGTGCCACATAAACATTTAATACCTTAAGTAAAGCGGTGCAGACCCTTTCATAGACTATGGAGACTGATGGGCCTCCACCACACTGTATTATATATAAATATGGATTTCTCCATGTGTCAATAACTCTGCATTATGAACGTGCATAACTGTGTGTGTGTGTGTGTGTGTGTGTGTGTGTAAGTGTGTGTGTGTGTGTGTTTGATATACACGCCAACCTTTTTGCTACGTCTTCTTTGTTTTTGAGTCCAGATGTGTGCTCTGTGTGTGTGTCTGTGTGCAGTTGGATATGTGTGTGCTTCTTTCGCTGGCTTGCTGTGTTTGCGTGTTGTGTATCGACTTGAGTTTACTCTCCCTTCCACAGTGTGTGTGTGTGTGTGTGTGTGTGTGTGTGTGTGTGTGAGTTTCCTCCCAGGTGGAATTCTTCCTCTACTCTCCAGCGTGTGGATGAAAACTCTATTCATTATTAATAAAACTTTCTCTCTCTCACTCTCTCCCCCTCTCGCTCGCTCAGACCCATTTTGTTGACCTCACTGGGATGTTCCACTGTTAAAAGCTCGTGTTGCACTTCACTCTTCATTTTTTCATGAACTGCATGTTCCTCATCAAGACTGGAACATTCACAAGTTCCCTCTCAGCAAAACAAATCGTAGATGTGTAGGGAAAGAGAGCTCAATGGGGGGGGGGACTGTCCCTGGACCCTTTAGATGTAATTTCATGTTTAATTCATACGTTACAAAATGTACGTGCACAGCGATTTGGAAACTTATTCCAGGTGAAACTATTTCCAAAGTCTGAATATTCGTTTCTCAAATACCGAGAACAGAAATTTTTTATTTTACATCCCCAAAAATACTCGTCCCAAATTGTGACTTTTGCACAAAATATATATGTTTACCTTTTATTTCCATTTTTACAGAAGACAATTCATATTCAATTGCAATTCCAGACTGGATTTACAATCTATGGCTGTTTTTCAGACATGAACTCCAGAGGAAGGGCAGTCTTTTGGGTTTTTGTTTTTCATTGTTTGCGTCGGTCCGGTGTTAGAAACGTCATCAACACACCCACCCGCTCGTGGCACTTCAGTGCATGTCTGAAAGAAGCTTAACCGGCACCCAAAATCCAGTGCAGTTTATCGTGCAAGATTACTAAACCTGCAGTAAAAGAGAAAGAGGAGGAGGAGGGTACCAGCAGAGAGACAGCACAAGAAAGAGGTTAAGGTACAGAAAGATGATGGGAATAGGGAAGAGGATGAAGGAATAAAATAAGGTAGAGGGAGAGGGGAAGACGCTGATGGAAACCGATGAAGGTGTCAAGTGGTTGAAGAAGAAGCGGACAGAGGACTGTGGAGATGATAAGAGGGAAGGATGCAGTGGAGAAGCCGGGGGAGAGGAAGAGATGGAGAAAGAAGGACGGAGGGAGAGCACACGATACGAGCAGAGGAGGGATGTTTGCGGCATCTATTGTTTCTCGGACTGGAATGGGAAGCTGGTTTTGTTTTGCTCCGGGGCGCCCAGAGTGTTGAGAAACAGGAAGTCGGCGGACCTGCCCATCCTCACTGACAGCTGGTGCCCTGCGATAGCTGTTCCCCCTTCCTGTTAGCTGCTCGAAAATGGTTCCCACCCTGATGCAGGCCACCTGGAAACCAACCCGACTCTCCGCAGCGTCTTATTCCTGCTAATAACGCAGAATGTAGGAGCCGTGTGAACTGGGCTGGCGTTGCTGGGGTTTTCCCTGCATGCCTATAGGTCCCGCTTCCGCTACCAGTTATTTAGAGGTGATTAAAACTGTTCCAATAAAAAAAACGCTGCTATTTTCCTCCTCTCTGCTTGGTGCTATATAGGGGCCACACTCACCGAGACTATCTTTCAGCCCTTTATTGCGAGTCAGCAGCATAACATCCCTGCAACTGTAGAGAAAGGAAGGAATCACAGGGTTCCTGCTGCATAATTGCTCTCCGTGGTTGTTTAATACCATGAACAGAGACACCGAATGACCCACACTGGCCAGCATGCGGTCTCGACAATACACTGTAACACAATACAGCATCGCAAGCTACCCAGCAGCCCTGCTACACACCTGCCTCCACACACATTAGCATATTTATGTTGCAGACGCATTAAAAATGTGCTCAGCAATGTGAACGTACCCGAAACAAAAGAGCAAGTGAAACTGGAGGAGTTGCAACACAAATGGATTGTCAAATAAAATAAGTGAGCATGAGCACTTTTTAAATAAATGACACAAATTCTAACTGTAAAGATAAAGTTAAAAATGGGAAATACTGCATCTGTAGTATATTTATATATATTTCAAAAAATTGGCAATGATTCCTAAGATGTCGTTATCAATCCCTGATGATAAAGAAGTTTAATGGAGGCTTGATATTTTACAGTTTAACCATGAAGTCAAATAACCATTATTTCAAGATATAGAACTTAAATTAAGAAAATAGGATTTAAACATAAAAGCTCCTTAATATGTCAAATAAACGTTTTCAAATCTGAAAACATATACGCAGATACCAATATGTCCTATGAAGGCTCATATCATGGGTCGGGCTCTAGCTCCCCTCCACACAGATGATGTGCTACATGAAGTCTGGTCAGTGTCAGTTCGGAGTCTGACCCATGAAAACAGGCATTAAACACCACCCTGTTCAAAAAAGCAGTTGAATTTGTATATTTAGTTATTTTCTTGCTAATTTCTTTGTGCTATTTATTATCCACTGACAATGAAGGACAGTTTCATCCATCTTGTGAGAAAAAAGAACAGAAAAAAAAGTCCTGAACCCTTAATAGGACATTTTTTATGGTAAATTATGGGCCCTCCTGCCAGCGGCTAAACATCATAGCTCACTGCTTCACTGTCATGCCCATAATCCCAATAAGGAAAGGTCCTCCTGGATATTATTGCTATAGAAACTAGGTCGGGTTCACGTCCCTTCCAGATACATGTGGAGGCGAGGAAGCTTTAATGTGCTGCTTTCCAACATCATTCTTAGTTAAGTTAACAAACATGTAAACAAACTGATTCTATCTCATAGAAACAAAGATGTCCGTTCTTTCATTTCATGTTTTGTGTTATTATTATTATTTGTCCTTCGCGTCCTCCGTTGTCTGCACTTTGTTTGAAAGCACTCAATGAGCAGAATTGACTCAGTGCAAGTGAAGTGACGGCACAGGAGAAAAACTGCAACGGCACATTTCAGGCACAGCGTCGTCTGTGTTGTTTTGTTTAACATATTCCTCCCGATGTGCTTTACCCTCGTGCCAGCGAGCGTCACTCATTTTATATGTTAAAAGGAAAAGGGCTACGGTTCCCCCGGCAGCCAGAAGAACCACGTTGGGTCGTCTCTCTTTTCTCTGGTCAAACAGTGCGACCGCACCACTGCTCACGCCTGCTGCTGCTGCTGCCTCAGATAAAAAACGTGCACCGTGCAAACACACACGGAATCACACACGTTGGTCACGACCCAATAATCACCAGGTTTGATCAGGAGAAGCATTGTTCGGTCTTTTGTTCACTTTCAGGGGAAACTCCCACTTCATTTTAACTGCGTCAGTTGTTTCTGTGACTCGGTTCATTTGGGGGGGGGGGCATTGTTAGAAATTGTTTTCCACTTTAACGCAGAGAGAGTCGGCGCTGAACTCGCAGCCGGAGTGATTTTTTTTCTAAAGGCATTCATAAAGGGAAGTGAATCTTTTAAAATATTAATCATCCTGAGATGTTTAATGTACTGTACAAGAAGTTATACAATAAAATAAATAAATTATTGATGATGGATGCACTTAAAATATATGATATGTTGCTGTAGTAGTGAAGGGGCAGCCATTGTTTTAAAGTCCAGAAACTATCTGTTTTAATCGTTTTTTCTACATGTTACAAGCAGTAAAATGAGAAACTAAATGGAGAAATACATGTGACAGGGACACGTCTTTTTCCTCCTGTCCTCCCTTTCCATTAGTGCGACATGATAGGAGGTTGTCAGCTGCAGACACGATCAAGTGACTTTTTCTAATGATTGTTGGAGCCTTTCAGAATTAGACGGCTTCATCTGGCTCGCTCAGAAATCACCACAACTCTCGACAAGACGGATTCATCTGTTTCAGCACAAGGAAACTTTACTTTTAGTGCAACTTTAACTCTGTAAGACTGGTGGGATCTCGTCTGACTGGTTTCACCAACGACACAGTCGGGAGAGAAGACAGCCGGTTGTAGAAAGGACAACATTAACAGGTTCATCTGGCTCCAATTAAACAATCAACTGGTAAAAATCTGTATCTCAAATGTGATCAGGACGATGTTGTAGTAATGAAAACACAACCTGCAATGGACATTAGTTATTGTTCTGTTAATAAATTGAAGAATTTTTCTCAGGCTAATGTGAAGCTTCAGCAGATTGAGTCATAACAAGAGAACTTTTTTTTCTCTTAGTATAAAACTTCCTCTGTGTGTCTCCACAGAGAAATAGCTGGAAACCTTGGGAAAGTTAAATGTTTAACTCTTCTGACTCCGCTGCTTGAATGTTTTTTTCTTTCCTACCTATGTAATTTGAAGGTCTGTGTGAGAGAGTGAAGTCTGAAAGAAGCTGATATTCTTTGTTTTGCGATTTTTCTACTATCGTCTGTGAATGTAAGCGCTGCTCTCTGGTTCTGTTTTATACTAACCTGCGGTTTCCTGCGTCCCTGTGCACGATAAGCACATTTTTGACACCGGACAATAATATTTTAAACAAATCATCAGCCCTGTGCATGCCGAGTTCACGGGAGCCAGGTAGGTATCGAACCGCTGACCACAGGAAACAGGGCCCGTCCCGCTTTAACACCTGAGCCACAGAATGAAAGAGCAGATAAAGTTTGGTTTGAGTTTAGATTTTCCCTGTGGCGCAGTGATTGGACTCCTCAGCTCCCTCTCCTCAGATTCACTGTGCAGTTCTCTACACAAGGTCAGTTCTCTGACATTCAACAGTCCAGCGTCTTGTTTGTATCCGTTGCTATTGGCAACAACATACAGTAAAGCAGCAAAGGACAAAGGACACGATGCAACTTTTATTTCTTTACACCACAAATTTGTCTTTTGTTTAAACGTAAAAAAACAAAACATGAATTGCGTCTTATTTTCAACGCAGGCTTCTAAAAGTGTCTTTTTAAAAATAGTTGATGAATCGTATTTCTTCAGGTTGAAAACAGGAACAAACATGCGGCTACGTGTGTTTTATTTTTCCTGCAAAATGGAGCAGACAGGGTTTCAGAGGGAAGCATTGCTGCGAGTGGGAGTGTTCAGAATATCTGCAGGAGCAGACAGGAGCGGGAGCGCGGAGCTGCGGGAGCAGGCAGTAATGGTCGGACAGCCTACCAAGCGGGCGGGTGGTGGTTTGAGGAATAGAAAAAACGTCCTGTGTGGACCTCGAGGTCAAAACTTACTGACAGACAGACAAAGACTTTCTTGTGTTGGCACAGAATGAAACGAGCACCTCAGACTGTCAAACAGCCTCATCAAATCCTGTGTGCCGCCGGTTTCACGAAGCTGGTTCTTACCACGGGGCCGTCGCTCAGACGCCACCTGCATCCAGGGATGGAGACGCAACTTTGAATATTTAGGGGGAGTTTAGTTTGAAGTTATCACGTTTGGCTCTGGGAAAATATACTGGGACGTTGTTTAACAATTTTTCTCGTTAACAAAGATCAATTAAGGGAATAAAAATAATCAAATTCACCACTAATTGCTACCTTGGGCTTATAAACTATCGAGAAGTAGCCACAAGTGAAGCCCTGTCGTCTGCGTCAGATGTTTGTTATTCAAGTGTTTGACTTATTGTACCTGCTCATAAAGACTCAAACAGGTAGAAGCTTGATTAGCACACTGTCAACCGGGAGAAATATAAAATAGGAGAATGCCACCAGCACAGTTCACAATAGATGGCAGTGTCGAACTATCCACCAGCAGCAGAATAGTTATAAGGCTACATAGGTTTTTTTTCTTGGGGTTTAAATCTATAATTTCTCTCCTCTCTCTCCTTCCCGTCCTCTCTCCTGCCTCCGTCTCTCTTTGTGGCCGATCCAGCGCCGCGGTTCCCAGGCTCGGGCTCGACTGTCAATCAGCCGCAGCCTACATCTCGGCGCTGCAGCTGAGCCAGGGCCGCATCATCCCGCCTGCCAATCACCGCTCTGCACCTTCAAAACCATCCTATCCATCTCTCTGTAAAGCAGCTCCGGCATACCCCCCCCCCCCCCTCCTCCAACCCCCCCTCCCCATCACCACCACCACCCCCACGCTCCTCCTTTCAAAACAACCCCTCTCCACAAGAAGCGCCGAGATACCTCTGCAACTCGGAGCCTATATAACGTGGACACACACATTCACTCAGACATGCACGTCCACATAGAAACACTGCATGTCGCTCAAACCGAAAACACACACACACACACACACACACAATGAGACAGATATGGAGGGGAAAGATACACACACACACACACACAGACACACACAAACAGACAAGGCAGACCAACACTGCACCACTCCCTTTACCTCCTTTTGGGACTCCGCCTCTCCATCTCTTCATCCCACCACCCAATTCAATAATACACCCCCCCCCCCTCCTCCATTGTCAATCTTTTATTCAATGGAGAGGGAGTCAGATCATAGCCAGTAGACTTATCCCTCCATCGCAGACCTCCATTCAGGTTCTTTCACCCAGATACTGTATGAACTCTGTCTGTATAAACACCACTCTGATTATGTATGCGACCAAGGAATAATGCGTTTAACACCGGGGGTGAGACGGCGGCGGCTGTAAACACTGAAGATATGTGAAGGTCACGACTCGGGCCCGGCCGCTAACATCATTATGAAACGATATACAAAAGGACACGATGGATATCAATAACATAACGAGGACTGGGAGAACGGGTGTTGAAGCTGGAAATGAACTTTATTACGCGGCTTTGTTGAACGTGTGTTTATGAATGGACGGTGAAGGCTATGTGCTGCATCATGGGGGCTTGTAATCAAATTAATTAAATTTAATATTTGACTACATGGGATACAAGAGGGTGCCTTTGTGGCCATGAGCCAATAACAAGGGTGTTTTAGCCTCTTTTTCTTTTAATCACACAGATTATTTACTTTTAGATTAAATCTCCATCCTCGCAGACCTGCGTGTACGACCTGCACAGCTGAGCCGGAGCCTGATTTTGTCCCCCCCCCTCCTCAGGACACGGTGGAGACCAAAAAATAACAAAAAATGAGATTGAACAACTTGGTTTTGGCTCCAGAGAGACGATCATGTTCTGCGTCTGCTGAATGTAGAAGACGTCAAAGTCTTATAAAGGACTTCAGTAACTTGGATTTGTGTGGGTGAGCTTATCTGCATTTCTGCTAAATACTGAATGTAATTAATCCTCTGACAATAAATAGAATATATATAAGTTTTGGGGTTGCACTCACCTGACTGTGGGCATATTGTGGTTGAGGTGGTTGAGTTTCATGTCAGCTTTCTACAAATTCATATCATTACCTCCACCGAAAAGGTTTTGTGTTTGTGATGGAACCATTTAAAACACTTTGCTGAGTTAAATGTTCAGTGTCTTTGGAACGTAGCTTCATAAAAGGGAGTAAAAACCACGACTATGTACAAAGAGCTTGTCATTACCGCAGAGGAAACCAGTCCAGATACAAAGCAGCTTTTTTTTTTACCAAATAAAAGCCAGAAGAATAAATTAAGCTGCTAATGAAAAGTATTTCATGTATATCACTAAAACTAAAATAATGGTTTAATGTACTGTGCGTATAAGAAAAGATACTATCCGCAAATACAATAAGACTAATCTGCGAATTGCTGAAATTGCTCATTACGATGTTACTGAAAAGTGGCCGGAGAAAAGACATAAACATCATCGCGCTTGCAAAACTGCACATAATGTGTTTATTGATTAAAAAATGTCCCGGTTTTAATTTACAGCAGCGAGAGGACTCCTTGTTAAGCTTCTACTTCACGGCGGAGCCAGTCGGCTTCCTTCCTCCGCACGTGTTAGAGCCGTTCCCCCTGTTTTCTTCCTCCTCATTATGTCCTCATGCTTGCTTAAAGATTATTAGCTGTGGTCATTTTATCGCTGCAATTATTGCGCGCCGCAATGCAAGAATAACTAGATGAATTGTGAATGTGTTGTGAATCACTTTCGCGTTTTGCCCTGAACCAGCCCCACTAAACATGCAGAGTTTTCCCTCTCTTGTTTGAACTACTTCTGAAATGAGCCTTGCTCTTTGATTGCATCATGGAGCGCTGCTTTCATCAGATGCCTCATAGATTGCAGAGCCAGACAAGGTACTGGGGCGAACGTTAAGGCCACAGCAATTGGGTGTATAATTAGACAGAGTTTCTGAATATTCAGGGTAGGGAACAATAATTGCCCTGCGCCGACGGAGAATTGTTTTTCCACAGATTTTAGGATTCACAAACGTGCACCAAAACACCCTCTGCTCCCAAGGATGAAACATAAAAGCAACAAGTGCACTTTCTCTCTTTTATCAAAGCAATATAACGTACAAAATTTAATAAGTTCTATTGCCAAAGACGCTATAAAATATTACGACATATTTGAGAACGCAGATCCTCCCGGCGCGCGTTTAGTGGTTCTTCAGATCCGTGCGAGGACACGGCGAGGCAGAGCAATAATGCAATCTGTCTGGATAAGCTGCTTATGTCATCTTCTGACACGGTTATTGTTACTGATACATGTAGATTAGAATTACACACAACACATGATCTGCTGAAGTTTGCGTTTCATTAGTTGACACAGGACGGGGGGGGCGGGGGCCACACGGTCGCTGACGTGTCGCTTAACGTCTCACTCTGTGGTGGTTTGGCTAAAAACTGTGAGATCACTTTGTCAATTTGTGAGATTTACGAGTCACAGCAGCCTGCGAACAAATAAACTGCATTTGAGATTAGCAGCAAATTATCGTTCTGATTATCAGTGAATTTGCTTGATTACTTATTATTCAATTAAATCGTAGTTGTAGGAAAATGTCAGAGATGTTGTTTTGTTGATCACAGTTGAAAGTGAGGATTTCTTTGTCATTGTTGATTAAGTTGATATTTATTTAGTCTTTGACAGGGTAGAAAAATAGTGAAAAATGTCCATCATACCTTCCCAGACACTCAATTATATTAACAATAATATTAAATGGAAGAAACTGTGGGATTTATTTCAATATGGATGAATGTGTTGACAGAATGACGTTTTTGGATACCTGTTTCTTTTGCCAGAAACCTCTAAACCCTAACAAACATTCAACTTAAAGGTCATCAGGTCATCACATCTTGAGAAGCTCAATAGAACAATTTAATAAAAACTCTTTAATGAAAGATCAGTTTTGCCAATTTGACGATTAAGTTTGTTTAATTAATCAATAGTGTCACGTAACAATAATGGTAATGATCAGAACAGATGTGGACACACGTGTTTTAGCCTTCGATAAATACACACACAGACATTTGTCATATATTTCCTGAGAGCAGCCTCAGTGAGCACCAGCAGGAGATAGGTTACAAAACACCTACACACAGGTCTGTGCCATAAGGAGAAAAAAAAACAGATTAAGGAAATTGGCTTTTCTAATTTTTCTCCCGCTGAACGTTATGAAATTAAAGCACCTCAGACCAGAGTGAGAGGATTGTGTGTGTGTGTGCTTTTTTTTTTACTGTAATTGTCCTATAAGCTACTGAAACTATATAATTCACTTTCAATGAGGATTTGAGTTCATACACTTACACCCCAATGCATTACACAGAGAGTGTCTAAGATGAATAAAACATACATTTGGACTGTTTTAACTCAATATTAAATTAGAAATAATCATGTTTTACCAGGCAACACCTCTATTGCATATTATATTATTATTTTATATAGGATTTAGACAGAAATAACCTCAAATATAAAGGATTAACAAACAAATTAGGCTATGTACGTTTGTAGGTAGTTGGTTTGAGCTTTAAAAATAGAAATAAATAGAAATAGAAAGTGTTATTTCCAACTGATGCTTCACAGTAATATGCACCATGGATTCTCCACTTCAGCCTCAGGACTCACATGTAAAATCCATACGGCTGAGAACTTGTCCTGAGCAGCACGAGTGTCTGAAGAGACTCAGTTTCCCTGTAAGCGGCTGCGACCTCCTGTTTGGCTGTAACTCCTCTGACATGCAGGCACGGTCCTTTTAACCAGTGGTAACAACTCTCCACCCCCTCCACCCCCTCCACCCTCACACCTCCAGTGGTCAGCACTGTTCTGACCCGTGCAACCATAACTACATACATCTGCGCTTTTTTCCACGGGAGCTGCGAGGATTGTCTCACAGTGAGGGCCACTGCGGGTCACATTTACATTTTATATGTTCGGCAGTTAGCCGGCGCTCTCGAACAGTGACTAACAATGAGCAGCAGCGGCGCAGTGAGCTTACATTTCTCCGCTGCCTACAATGAAATAACAAAATAAAAAAAGCAAAGGATTCCAGAGTCCAAGGCCCCCCCCCCCGATAAGAGATGGGACAGAAACGAGTGTGCCACAAGAATGATTCTGTATAATAGAAAAGGTGGAGAAATAAGCTCCTGGGAAAAAATGTAGAGAGGTTTCTGTTGTTCTCACAAATTCAAACTCTGTGTAACACTCTGAGGAGACTGAGCCACATATCAGTATATTTACATGACATATATAATATCCTTTATATAGTCACAGGGAAAAATGTCTGCGGGAGCTTATATTTATTATAGAAATATATATATAACTTCATTTAAAGTGGATGTTGTCTCCTGAACAGACACAGACTTGACACAGAGTTCTGTATGAATGAGGGGATTGAACCAGCAACCTTCTAGTTAGTGCCACCCTCAAACAGAAACTGCTCAGCCAGGTGAGCTATTGATGGTCTGTGTTTTTCCTGAATGTACAGAGGCTGGTGTCCTCCTGCAGAGGTCACAGGTTCTTCATCTTCTCTCTCCCCCCTTTTCACACTTATCTCTGCCTCATCAGATAAATGCCTGATGTCCGAAAACACGTTTGATAAATACAATGTTTTCTATCTGTTCTCCTTGTTATCTGAAAAGTTGTTCAGTTTTTTTGCTACTGAGGGAAGGTTTTGGTTCCAACTCTTATATTTATCGCAAACACACAAAAACATGATACTAATCTGAGATCAGTTATATTTTATATCTCCTCACAGTACATAAGACAAATATCCATATATAAGCCTATTGTCGTTCACTTGTTCACCAACAGACTAATTCTCCCCCAAAAAACCTTCCAGTCTTGAGCAGTGAAGTCCTTCAAACCGCCTGAATCACTGCAACTTGTTCAGAAGCTGCGGCTAAAATTAACATCAGACGACCACAGAGCTCCTGGGACAGAAGACGTATCTCAATCAGCGTTCCTATATAAACATTCTACCGTTGTCTCCTATACATAAGCAGCAGATGCGACAAACACCAACATGGCTTCAAGGATGTGTGTGTCTTTTCTTAGTTTTTCTTTTGAGCCAAATCTGTTGCTGGGTAGGTGGATTTTTCCTGGATGATGGTGTGTGTGTGTGTGTGTGTGTGTGTGTGTGTGTGTGTGTGTGTGTGTGTGTGTGTGTGTGTGTGTGTGTGTAACTTTCGAGCACCTGAATGAGAATGGAGGAAGGCCTGCGACTGACGGTGAGTCATCATTGCCATGGTGTTAAGCCTCCTGTTCCCGGGGGAACAGGGTTACCGTCTCTACACCACTGGGGATTTTTATTTTTACATTTGAAAAGCAAACCCAGGCCCAGCTCACAACAATCCTCCACTCCCTCTCTCTTCTTCCCCTTCTCTCCCTCTTCCCTCTCTTCCTGCTCCAGGATCGAGCTGAATCACAAACACAAACGCACAAAAACAGCTACACAAGACACTCACACACACACACACACACACGGAATCGGCTGGATTCACAGCACCACATCCTTATCTCTGTCCATGTGATGTCCAATATGCTTCAGATATCAAAACATGAACCTATGCAGATGAGATTAAAGGGACAATATCACAAACTTAATAAGAGCCGGTGATCTGTCATTTGCTGCCGAGCTCCACGTTCACTGTCGCTGCAGTTTGTCTGTGGAGTTCAAAGTTTACACAATCAGGTGTCGAGGACGTTTCCTGAAACTCGAGCCTTTCAGACCTTCTTTAAAAAGCCCGATCTAAACAGGAGCTTATGAGAATATCAAAAATCAACCTGGAAATTTAACCTGAACCTTATTTTACCTGTACTGACCTCATTTCGCAGAAAACCGAACAATACAGCCAATTCTTTGTCATGTCTGTAGATTACATCAAAACCAGTATCTTTGGGTTTCATACTTTTGAAGAGATAACCATGGACGATACAAAGTTATAGAGAATTTTCACTCATTTCTAATCTTTATTATTGTTTAAATGTGTGAATCGATTAATCAAGAAAATGATTGGGGTATTTTGTCTAAGTTTACTGAATTATCTTACTTTTTTTTAATAAAGTAAATGCCATACAATACTGTGAATGACTTTTATTAAAAATATAACCCTAACCCTGTTGCATCAACGTACATCATTCACAAATTGTCATAACAGTCAGAGGTATCAGTTTTCTCACTGATATAACAAAAAGTGTTTGACTTGGTCGGAAAAAAGTGTTGACACGTTCAATTCTGAGAGGTGTTAAAAGGAATTTGGGAAAGTTGGACGTAATCAATCAGAGTAACTAAGTAAATATAACAGGTCGAGACAAAGTGGAGATACTCTGGTTTCTGAGGTTTCTGTAAAAACATAATGATGCTTTGTCAAATACAGCCACGGATGTAATAACAAGGATTCAGTGACAGAACATTTCAAGGAAAACGTGGATGAAACAGCAGA
The DNA here is from genome assembly GCA_026259375.1 of Verasper variegatus. Classification (NCBI taxonomy): domain Eukaryota; kingdom Metazoa; phylum Chordata; class Actinopteri; order Pleuronectiformes; family Pleuronectidae; genus Verasper; species Verasper variegatus. The sequence goes on from CM048043.1 coordinate 3,805,776, forward strand.
GTTTTATATAAAATACGATAAATTCTGACAAGCAAAGTCAGGGAAATGTGGCGCTGAAGAGCACACTCGCTTTTCCTCATGAGCTCAGTGGCTTCGGTCAAACTCGCTCCCTATTAACTACGGAGTGTACAACATCAATCAAATGCTGGGTGTCCGAATGTTAAATGTGAATATTACCATCATAGTGAGTGCATAATTTATAGAAGGAGCAGAGAGGTAGTGATTTAAGACAACACCTGAAAAATGTCTCTGCTCACCTGAACGTGGGACACATGAGTCAGAGGCACAACTTCATATTAAGCATTAAAACAAATAACTGAGAAGGTTTGTGTGCTGTAAAATGGTGTAAATAAACATGCAATAAAATGCAGTTTGTGAAAGTATTGAGATATTCTGCTCACACTGAGAATATTTGGTTTGAATTAGAGCCGGACCAATGTATTGGTTGGCCGAGGAAAACATGTCCATAACATCGGCCCATGTCCGTCTAATTGGCTCCAAATAGACGAGCGTTGAATTGCTTCAGTAATTTAAAAGTTAATACTCAACAGATAAGATGATTACAAGGTCTGTGATTTGCTGAAATACTGAGGAGTCTTACTGTATCTCTTTGGTCCATCTTCCAGGCAGAAGGAGAGCGTGAGAGTCGCGTCCTCCTCAAAAAACTCTGTGGCGAAAGCGTCCCACCACAAACTGTCACTTTCCTGTCGGACAGAAACAGAATCAAAGGTCAGAGTCAAGGACAGAAACACAAAAACGAGTCATTATTTCTTTTAAAAGCTACTGTTTTTTGATAAAGAATAATTGGCTTCAGTTCCTCAGCATCTCTAAACTATGCAGTGTGGAAAAGCACGTCCTTTAATTCCCCCTCCAGGCCTCAGGAAGAACCACAGGTTTGATATAAAACTCTTGACTTTCTTCTGTTATTTAATAACCCAGTGAATTTCCTTTATCCAGGTTGTTGCTCTTGTGCCATTTCGTTTTTTCTTTACATAAATTCAATATTGATCAACTGTGATAAGACGCAGATATTGTGGCCGCGCGGCTTATGTCGGAGACAAGATAAAAAAAGAACATTGTTCTTTTTGTAAATATGAAGTCAGCAGCACAGGGCAAGTATTCCCTTTATTGTAGATTGTTTTGTTTGTTTTTATTTTTATTGAAATGAATCATGGTGTTTACGTTTGAGTTAAGAGCTTCAATGATCGACTGTAAAACAGTCAAAGGTTTAAGACGTTTAAAAAAAATTATGACGGTGCCATAAAACGACAGCTCACAGCGGAGAGATACGAACAAAGGTCTTACAGCTACAAAAATAAATAACACACGTATGAAAACGAGTCTATAAATCAGGAGGAAAAAGTGAAACGCTGGCCGCTGGCCTAAGAGCTTCAGATGCAGGTCGATGTTAAGCCAGAGTCTGGTAACACCCGGGCACTTTTCTTAAGCTCAGACTTTGGGGGGGGAGTCGTGCCCGAGGCTCCTACAAGTCTGAAATACAAGCTGAGGTCCTGCAGCTTTAGAACTGACTGCTGCTTGTATCTCTAACAGCCGGTGAGGACACATACAACATGTAAAAGTACTGTTATCGTCATCAACTATGACAGTCAATGTATATTAGTATTAGTAGTGTTAATATATTGTTATTTTTGTAGTAGTAATACTAGTAGGAGTCGAAGTGGTGGTGGTTGTACTGCTTGTAGTAGTAGTAGCAGGAGCAGTAGAATTAGTAGTAGTAGTAGTAACAGTACTAATCGTAGTTACACCAGCGGCAGTCGTAGTAATATCAATAATAGTAACAGTATCTAAAATTTGTATTGCTACAGTCGGCTAGTGGTCTTAGGTAAAGTATAAAAGCTGTTAGTTGCAGTCGGTCAATATTATTATTGTGAAAGTTGTTGTTGTAGTATTAGTAGTAGTGATGTTGATGGTAGTAGCAGCAGCAGTAGTATACTGCAATACTGTAATACTAGTAGTAGTATTCACACACTATCAGATGTTTAGTAACAGCCACAGTAGTAAGTGAGGAAACCAATTCATGTAAATGACTTTGCCCTGAGGTGATTCCTCTAATCCCCCCCCTCCACCTCACTAATGCCCCTGATAATGTCGGTGGGATGACCCCACTCCCCCTTGTGCCCCCCACCCCCCCCCCACCCCACTTCCCCCCACCCTCCCCCCAACAACGTTCAACTGACGCTAATTTCCTCTGACACGTTGTGACAGATCACCACGTTTCACTCGGCGCTGCGCTGAGGGACGGTGAGCGCTCCCCAGATGTTGACAATTAGCGTTGTCACCATCGAGCAGCGTCAAGCCCAATGAGCAGCGACCGGGGCGCCCCTGCAGGTCAACGTGTCCCCAAAGCAACTGACGCAAAGGAGGAACAGAGGAGGCGAGGAGGACCTGAACCCGGACCTTCATCCCACTGCTCAATCAATACGGGATCAGGATTTAGTGCGGTGATCTTTAGGCTGCTGAACTGTGGACTACACACTGAACTGAAGATTTCATTTTTGATTTTATGAAAAGCATTTCCGACTCAGGCTAAATGTTTCCATTTTCGCCCAAATCTAATATTTCCTATTTCAAAAGAATCACATTTTATGGAAGCAAATATCTCAAACAACATTGTAGCATCAGTTTTGTTCAAATAAACCTCAGATGATGCTTGAAACTGTTATAAATCACATGAATTCATCTTTCAATTAGAGCTGCAACATTTCAATCCTTCATTCAGACCATTGAGAGGAAGCTCTGCGATGATTAGCCAATTAATTGATCGTCCAATTATCAAAACCGTTGCTAAACAATAACTCTAATGTCACTACTCAAGGGAAAAATATCAAACAAATACTGTTTTCAGCCTCTCAATCACACAATGTGATTTATTTCTATATTGTTTTCTGTTTTTAGGTGATTTGTTTTTTCCCGTTTTACAGATCGAATGATTAATAGATTCAGTGAAACAAAATAATTAATATAACAAATTGGTTCATTGCGAACACAAGCTTGATTATCTCATTAATTAAGTATTTAATTATATTTTAAAAATTTCCCAGAACCCAAGTTGACTTCTTGAACTTGCTTGTTTAGTCCAAACAAAAGTACAAATGTCATCTGTGTTTCTGTGCATTCACAAAGAGCGAGCAGCAGCAAATGTTGGATTAAATAATTGATTTTCAAAATGGCTGATTAAATCAAACTGAAGAGCTGAAAGTTGATTAAAGTTTTGTTAAACTTGAGGCAGCGGTGATGTTCTCTCAGTGTTTGTACAGTTTAGCTTTAATTTCATTTAAAGAAAGTTGTCAGCTTCGTGGAACTGAGCCAAAATCAGCTAATCAGGTCAGTTTCACCAAAATCTGAAGCTTTGCATAAAGAAGTGAACTTGTAATTATAGCGCCCCCAAGAAAAGCTTCACTGTAAAATAAATGGATGTATGAATACATGCCAGGTTGTGTTTGTATGTTTGTGGGAGCTGTATGGGAGTGAGTGTGTGTGTTTTACATGGAGCTGGTTCCAGTCGTGACGAGAATCATAAACAGCAGCACAACATCCAGACAAAACAATCTCTGCCTGAAAATTTTAATTTGAAACAGAAATATGACGTTTTAAACACACTCACCACTGACCAGCTGTGCACCGTGGAACTCAGCTGGTGTTCTGTGTGTGTGTGTGTGTGTGTGTGTGTGTGTGTGTGTGTGTGTGTTTGTCTAACCGTGTGATACAGTGAGAACCAGCAGGTGTGAACAGCCGGCAGCACGTGTGTGGCGTCTGTTTCATGTGAGTACGTCTATTTCAGAGAGACGGAGAGGAGAGACACCCCGGGACTAAACAGACAGAGAGAGACAGAGAGAGAGAGAGAGACAGAGAGAGAGAGAGAGAGAGAGAGAGAGAGAGACAGAGAGAGAGAGAGAGAGAGAGAGAGAGAGAGAGAGAGAGAGAGAGAGAGAGAGAGAGAGAGAGAGAGAGACGGACTCTGGTGCTGCTCAGCATTCAGATCGAGTTCAACACATAATCCAGTACCGTTCAGGGGCGGGGACTCTGGGGATTGACAGTCAAGCGAAGGGTGAACAAGACACTCTCTGCTCACACTGACACACACACACACACACACACACACACACACACACACACACACACACACACACACACACACACACACACACTCAAACACACATGGCAGCTCTTAAAAATGTCAGCGTGTTACCTGCTGCACACACTCCATTTCTATACTAGAACTATTTTACTGAAACAAAACTCAAGATACGTCTCGGGGATTAAAACACTTCGACAGAAAGCATCAGCATTACGCCTTCAAAATAAAAGCTCCAACAAACAGTAAAACATTTACAAATAATAAGATGAGCTTCTGAATACATCTAAAGTGAAAACAACAAATTATCCACAAATATTATTGAAGCATACGCTTTTAATAACTGTTTACAAGGCCAGATCTATCATTAAGAGACTCTGGGTTAAAACAATTATGTTGGAACCCTGTTGATCCGTAGAGCGTAGTATTATTATTTCCCTAAAACAATCCACAGCTGTAGAGATTAAACGGCCTCATGAAAACTGTGTACTTTTGTGTACAAGTACTGTGTGTGTGTGTGTGCGTCCTGCACCACTGTCTGTGGCACCAAAGAATATAGGATTCATCAGACTCTGAAAACACAGAATATCCACAGCCTCATCATTGCACTTAAACAACTTCACAACCAGAGTTTCACCTGAGTGACTCTGCCGAACTCTGCTGTTGAAGGATTTCATGAATAAGCGTGATCCCCATTTTTTGACATAAACTGCCTGGATTTAGTGCTCGAGATAAATTTTTCAAGTGCTGTCATCCTAAGGGCTTCCCATCACTGTGTTTTATAGACTCTGGTATTCATTAAACTTCCTCTTTCTGTTTTAATGAAAAGTGTTTTACCTAAGCTCCCACTTCTTCTTTAAAATCCCTGTTAGTCAATGTTACAGAGGAGGGTTAGTTAACCTCCACATCATTTCCCTCCTCACACGCTGACTTCACTCCTGCTTCCTGTTGTGGTGACTCTGTCAGACTCACTCTATCATTTTCCAATTATTTGTCTCTGTGCTATTTTTCCCCTCCTTGTTTTCAAGCATTTTCTTTCAGCTTTGTGATTTAAAAAAAATAATATTCACTACTGATTTTGGCATTTTACTGATATTTCACCACCGCAAAACAAAATAAGTAAAGAGCATGTATTTGACAAAGAGCAGAGCTGACAGCGGTGTGTCTATTGTCTTGTCTCTGCTCAGCCCAGCAGAGTTCAACCATAGATTATATGGTTAAGTCTGTATCTCTGTTGAAAAACCTCCCACCCAGACAACAGAGGAATCTGAAAATAACAAGCACATGTGAAGTGAACGGTATTTAGCTGCAGCATCCATGACAGTAAAACAAAAGGCTCTTGGCGGCTTCGTTGCACTTCTCTCAAATCACTTATTTTGTGAATTAACCACACATGTTATTTTGAAGTAATAAAGCTAAATGTTGCACAAAACTTTGCCATTACAATCCAGGGAAAGTTTCATTTATAGAAAACTGACCATTAATCCTCCAAACTGGAGCTGGTGCAGCATTCGGGCAGCGTCTCGCCAAGTTGTGAAGCGCGGCTGGCTGAGCCACGGGCAGGCCGGGTTTGGCCCGGATCTAAAGACAGAAGAGAAGGTGGACCGGAGCCAGACGGGCTGCAGAACAGCTAAAGCCTGGCCGGTGGACACCAGCCAGACGAATCCTCTGGCTGGAGCTGAACCCACCACACCGAAGGCTCATGGCGCTGTCGATGTTGTCTTCAATTTCAATCCCTCGACTACAGAAGCAAATGTTGGGAGCTTTACTTTTATTCTGTCATTGGCAGCGGGTTAAATAAAATTGTAAATGACACGTATTTACTATGACTGCTCCATCTCCAATATCCTATCAGCCTCTCTTTGTTTTATCTCTGCCCGTCTCTTCTTCTCTCTCTCTGCCGCCGCTGCCGCCACTCACTGACAGACAACGTCCTGCCTTCAATTATGCCGGCGGACTCTCTGACGAACCACGTGCCGTGACGATGTCTGTTGTCAAATGCAACAAATCAGGCCAACTCCGAGGGACCCGAGGTGAACCGGCGCCGTCGCAGCCGCGAAGGCCGTCAGCCGATAAGGCTCTATTGATTCAAACGGATCGCGGCTCATCGGAGGGGGATTTATCAATGTGTCAATTGCTCACTAGCCAACCACAAATCACCAGCACTGGCCGGGCCCCAGGGATTTACAGGAAATCCAGAGGATTGGAGGGACAGCATGGGGAGGATCCTCAGTAAATAGCAACAGAGCCGAGGGTTAAGTCCTCGCATATAGAAATGTCCATACAGGCAGATGACAGAAACACAGAGATATACGTTTTACAGTGTATAGAGCAGGACAACACTGCTGTGCACTGCATGTACACACACATATAACCAATTGCAACCACCTTTAATCACTGTTCAGAAACCGTTTGCATTCACAACACAACTGCAGCCACAGAAAAAGAAGATCTCACATCCCTCTAACACTCCACGAACCACTAATGTCTCGATGTATAACATGAACTATTTTCCCAGCAAGCTTTTTGTTAGTCTGTCTGCTTCCAGCCTCTTGTGGCAGAAAAGCCTCCAAGAGTGTAGGCGTGTCTGGGGCCTGACCTTGGAGAATTACCAGCGTCTGAAACCCCATTCAGCTCCTGAATAGCACGCAGCCCGGCTGACTGGTGGGCCAAGGAAGTTCTACTGTTGTCAAAGATTCAAACAGCTTCAGGTTATTGGGGGAGCAGAACAACTTATCAGAAGGAGAGACTCTCCGGATGTCTGGAAAGGAGCTTTAGAAAGGTAGCTCTGGCTTGATTGTGCGGTGAAGGTTATTAGAAGTTTAATAAAGCTGTACTTTTTTTCCAAGAAAATCACATTTCACATGCAAAATCAGGGACGTACTTTTTTTATGTCTTAAATTTTCATGATATGAGGTTTTCACAATTTTAAAGTCGGGCTCAATCTAAAAAGCCAAATAAGTCATGATCATAATTGTTATAGTCTTTAATTATTATATTATTCCCGAATCAGTAAAGTGATCCATCAGGAATTTGATCAACAGCTAATTATATCGGAAATTCTGCTTTTACGATTGTAAATTGTAAATCTTCGGACGCTTGATTGATCAAAACAAGCAATTTTTTATAATGATAAATTGGGCTCTAGGAGATTTAAGGGCCCTTTTAAATTTGACTTAACTTAACAATCACTTACTGTCACTAACCATCAATAAATAAAGAAAAGGCTGGAGTCTGTGGCCCTCGCACGACTGGAATAAAGTTACCCTAGCTTTAATTTGAACAACTCTGACAGCCGTATACACTTTGTTATAAAAGACCACAATCTAAAACTGATGTTTTTTGTTATGCATCCCATGCTAAATAAATACCGAGATAGGGGGTGGTCCCTTATCCTAACCCCCAGGTACTGTTTCTATTTAAGGCTCCTTAGGATGACAAAGTACAGCAACCGCTCCTGTAGACTACACAGATAACACCATTTTAATCATGTCAGATTCAGCGCACACTAATGTTTCATATCAGCGCAGGTTTATCCTCCTGGGCCCTAAGTGTTTTTGTATAATGCAAACGTAACATGTTCCTGTATTTGGTGACCGCGGAGCCACCAGCCAGGCATTATGCAAATAAGGGGAAATGAATGCAGCCGGATAAAAAAAAAAAGCCACGTGCACGTTCACATGAGATGAAGTTTCTCTGTGCAAATGAAGTCAGGAGAGAAGTTCCCACATTAGATTTCACGTCAGCCAATTTACTCGGGCAGCGTTCCCACTTTCTCTCCCCTTTGTCTCAGTGTCAGAAGTTGGAAGCAGCAGGCAGAGAGCAGTGTTTGTGTTCCAGTAAAAGGTTAAAGGTCAAAGTGAATACACAGCAGCTGAGTAAGAAACATGCATGAGGAGCAGTGACTGCAGAGTGTGTGCAACACTCCGTCTGCTGGCTCTCACCCAGCAGGTTGCAGGACTGATCCCATAACAGCAATTAAATCATTGCTGTGCTGAAGTGCCCTTGATCACGATACACACAGACAAATGAGGCTCTCTGGGTCGCACCGCTTTGAAAAGAAATTGAACTCCCATACATTCTAGAAAAGTTTAGTATATCTATGCTTCTAAAGTTCTTTATGAATCTATAAAATGTAAGTTTTTGAATATTTTTAGGGCCTGAAGTGGTAAAACATAACGTACATTTCTTAATAATATTCTCTATTTAATGTGCTTGTTTTTTTCCTAACTAGTTAATCAACTTGTGATCTAATCAGATTTATCTGTGATCATGAGAAGTTTAGTTCTTTTCTTTGTTTTATATGATAAAAATATTTAGGTTCAGGATTGTTAGTCAGTAAAAACTCTGTGAGGATGTCACTTTGGAATCTGGAAACTTTGGGCTCAGACAATAAATGTTTAAGCAAATATCAAATGAAAACACGGCACAACTGCACATTGGTTAAATTGGGTTTTTCATCCTTTTTATCAATAAAAAGAAAAGAGATGTGAGATCTGAACAGGTTCAATAAAGTCCACAGCTTCTTAAAAAGTGTCTCCGCTCGATAAACACAAACAGAAAAGAGTCAATATCACCATCAGATACACACGAATATGGCACCGTGTTAAGTGACAACAAATATCAATGAGGAAAATACTAAAACAACAACAAAATGCATGAATGACAAAGCAGCAAAAACACAATCATTCCCTGCTCCCATGAGAAATTACAATCAAAGGGAAAATTGAGGGATTCAGACTCGGACACACTAACACCGCTCTACCAGCGCGGCCTGTATCCCCATCGCTGGGCTAATTAGACCAATAAACAATCAGCGCATGGCACACTTCCTCCCACAGCTTAACAAGGAGCTCGATCAATACCGGATTTCATCAAATCCACTGATATAGTTCAGTTGGGCTGAATGTGCTCCGCTGGGTGAGCACGCGTCCTCACCTGTGGATCGTCACGGTGACGGATGGGACCGCGAGGTGAGGAGAGTAATTAAGAACACAACCACGATTAGTGTTAATCGAAATTGCTGCATGAAATATTTATATTAATGCTTCAGAGTATTATCAAAATATCCTAATTCGTTTTTTGGGGGTAATATTGCAAATGTCTGAATATATTTAAAACAATTTAAAAGTTTAACTTGATTTCATCAACTGATTGGAGGCGATGAAGAAAGTATTATTACATTTAACTAAAATTACTTTTTTCATCTTATGACCTTTTAATGGTTTCTTCACCCAATGTGTTTTTATATAAATAAATAAAAATAAATGAGTAGGGTTTAGGAAAATCTGAAAATTGGGAACCAAACTGACAAATAAATAAACATGTTTTGTTAATAATTGGTGACTTTAACTGAAGCTATAATATCTGAATTATGATAAATCATAGTGCTGCCTCACTGTATATAACCTTCCTTATTGTTGGATTCACTGACTCAAGAGTAAAATCTATTTATCATCTGGAGCTCAGTTCATATCTCAAGTGACAGTGGTGACTCTGAGGTTCTCTGATCACTGTAACACATCTTCTCTGTTGTGGAAGAATGACGCAGCCATGAACTCAGAGTCTCCCATAATGCAATGCTTGGAGCTGGTATGCATTCAGTGCCTTGCTCAATGACAATCCAGTGAGGCGGATGCCTGAATGCACGCAGGATGTATTTTTTTTGCACAGAGCTTGCAACTGACTAAAGCGATGTTACTTCACAGCCGTGCCTGGAGGATACGATCACATATAAGCTGTAGAGGAGCACGACTGCTCAGCGGGAGTTTTCTGACTAAACTTACATTAAAAATATATAAGTAAACAAAAAGATGTCTGGTGCTGCTGATGGTTCGGCTCGCCACTTTCCTACACGGTGAGAACAGTTGCAGTGAAGTTCGTCTCGCAGGAAGCTGCATCACAGCGAAACAGCTGATCAGTGAAAATGATGAAACAGCCAGAAACCAGCTCAGAGCGGGGAGGCAGGGAACCTGGTGTAACGAATGTGAAGTACAGTGTGCCTCCGCCGGCTGCACTGTATCCACTGCTCCACTTCTTTTTTTTCCTGCACAATGATGAAATATTATAAGCTTGAATGTTTTTCTTTTTCTGCCGCATGTAAGGAGTCACACAGCTTTCTACATCTACACGCTAAGTGGAACCTGAAAGCTGGACTTCAGTGTTCTTTACCTTCAATGGTTTGTTTTTTACTCAGAATTGAAGCCGGCTTTACCGTCAGTGAAGTATTTTATACAGACGTTCAAGACACCAGGAGGTTTTGTGCAAAATGTTCCCACAAATATAGAATAGATTGTCGTGTAATGTGGTAAAAACTGAAGCCAAATCATCTCAATCGCCCCCTGGTGGCTGGTTGCATTACAGGTCACGAACCCCACCTCCTCCGTGTTAGCAGATGAAACATACATTCTTCCCAAAGACGGTGTCCGTCATTTTAAGCAGTTCCTTTCAAAAAGACGGCTGTGAAAGTTGTTTGGATGCGAGGGTCCAGCCCGTGACCTCCCTGCTTCAGGACAGACGGTGTTACCACATCGGGGGGGACAACAGGACATAGACGGACAACAGGCCCCGTCGCTCTTCCCCTGTTATCTGAGCCACAGAGCAGCCTGGAAGGAACCATGGGAAAGGGCCAGGAAAAAGGTGGGTCTATTGTCCGGGCTTCCTGCTGGACGGGTCTGACGCTCATTGTCTGACCAGTGGTCTTTCTCTTTTTTTCATATGGTGTTATGGAAACATCCTCTCAGGGCATCACATGTACAGTGTGACATTACTGGACCAACAAAGTGACAGTGAGACTGTATTGTGTGAGGTTATTTATACTTCTTGGACAAGATACGTGGAATATATCATTAATACGACATATGTGAGTTTGACTTTAAAGGCTGGAGCGTCGTGAAATGACAGAATACAAAGGTACGTTAGATTATACCTGAAAGTAAAACCCACTCACAGGTCAGGACGGGAGGTGGGACTTTGGAGGTGGTGGTTACTCAGAGCATTTAACACAGAAAGAACCAAAAGGGTGAGTTCAGACGATTTTTGAAGGATCCTTGTTTTGTGTTGTGTGGGAGCATCTATGTGACCAGTTGGAGATGCTGACATGCTCCAGCCTGGATTTATGGTCTTTTCGCGCTGACAGCTGTGAAACTGTTGAAGGACAGTCTCCTGAGACACGGGTTGTTCTTTGAGACACAAGTTTTTAAATCTCCTGGATTATTTCTCTAAAAGTTAAAGCAACTTGTTTTTATGTGCACCAGGCAGCCTTTTTTTTCTTAAAGGATCAATTGAGTCTTTCACTCTATTTTACCTCTTTTCTCTGTCTCCACCAGCTCCTGAGGAATCAAACAAAATCATCTTTCTGCCATTTGGTGTGGAGCCGGTGCTCATTTGAAGTTGTCTCCTGTGACCTGAATGACCTCTGGTACGAAGCTCGATAGAGTTTTCTAAATATCTGTCACTGTGGTCTGTATAAATCAACACTAGTTACCCTCATTTAGGAACTATAGGAATAAGACCATCCAGTGTTTTACCCTGTGAATATATGCAGGTGTCCTGGAATGAATTTACCTCTAAACAAGAAAACTGCAAATCCTGCTTTCTGTTTCTATTTAATCATTTTACCCCCAACAGAAGCTTTTTGAGGAAGTGAAACGATAAACAGGTAAAGATATTCCGCTCTGACCACAGTATTCTGGGGGATAAGGTTTCTCTTTTCCCTTTTAAAACTATCCGGCTGCCCGCTCACCTTTTAGCAGCATTACTCTTTAATTTAGCGTGGGGGATGTTGGCAGGGAGTTAAAGCAGAAGATAATGTGATTCAGTCCTTTCGGTGACTGGCAGCATTATGAAAATATGTCTTGTTTTTTATGTGAGGGGCTCCGAGCACATGCCACAGAACCAGACGTCTGTACGTATGCCAGGTCTGTAAATAACGACAGACACAAACAACACAAATAAGGAATAACACTTAGTTTAGTCAGTGAATCCTCGTTAATAACACATTGACTCGCTTAAGAATTATTGTCTGTTGTTTAACATGTGGGAAGAAGCATTTTACATGTACATGAAGTAACCGTCGTTATTCTGAATGAAAATCAACTTTAATTTCAAATGTATTTGACATCTTAAAGTCCACACCGTCCAATCAGCGGCTGCTTTCTTATTTATACAGATGCAGCATCACAGAGGAGGATTTAAACTGCAAATAATGATGCACCCCTTTGACCACACCCACATTCTGCTGAAAACATTTCCAATATTTCATACAAAAAGTGTAATTTATCAGAAGAAGTGAATAAAGCCTGAGGTGTGACGCACTCAAAGTCCTTTCAGTGACAAACCTCCATTGGCTTTGTGTTCCCTGATGCTAGATAAATCAGTAATGGTTCAGATAAGGGCGGCGTGATGTTCAACACCTGTGTGGTAATTACACTTCGACAGTATCACACGCATGCTGCAGAACCCCCCCCCCCACGCTACAAAGCACTCACACACATGAACTCTTACTGAGTCCAGAGGACGTTTTGGTCAAAAGATTTGGAAACACATTTCCTGATTTTACCTAATTTTTATTATTGTTATTCTTCTTCCTCTGACTGGGTTCTTATTTGTTACGCACTTTGTAACGATGAGAAGTGACATAAAAATGAATATATTCTTATTATTCTTATCATTATTATTATTTTCACTGTTATAAAAAGGCCAAAACATTGTTGGTTCTCGTTTCTCAACTGTAAAGATTTGCGTCTTTTTTCTTTATCTCAGTTTGTTGTGCAACACAAATAAATTAATTCGGCCCCGGGCTCTGAGTGACTGTGGACATTTATCTCAATTTACCGACAATTAAGGGAGAACTCATATTTAGATCATTTGACGACAAGAACAATAATTATTGTCCCTTTTCACGCCTGTGAAGTTAAATGCAGATTGCGACTAGAGGAGGAATCTCCCGCTGAGTTCCCGGTGCCTCGGTGGCTCATCTTTAATCCTCCTCGACGAACCTAACGGCTCAGAGCCAACTTGACCTCTACATCATAAGCCTATTCATGTCAATCTGACATGTAGCGCTGGGGGGAACAGATCCACTTTGCCCCTGACAGGAACAAGGGATTGTGCCATAATGAACACTCCAGTTCTGACTCAGGTCTGTGGGCCCATTTGAATAATGAGAATGAGACTAACTATGTGCCGTGGATGCGAGAATACAATGAATGGGCCGCCAATCACTGCGGCTGATTGCGTGTGTGTGTGTGTGTGAGTGTGTATCTGCTGAGGAAGCGTGTGACCATTAGACACACTGTCAGCAGCAGAGGCTCCTGAACGCGGCGGCCCTCTGGGTATTATTACGGTGCCTCCATTAAAATGCTTTTGTTTTCCTTCTGTTTCAACCCTGTGTGTTGTAGTGTTACTTACAGTGTTATTCTGTGTCCCCGCTCTCTGCCGCTGAATATTAATGTCTTCTATGCTAATGGCCCTTACACCGGCTGAGGTCGACCAAGCTCCTCCTCTGAATGTTAATCCGCCGTCTCATTTGCATACGCTTAAGTGTCAAATTCCCCCACAAATCATCTCCGCGCCGCACGCCGGCAGCTGAGTATCCCCCCCCCCCCCCCCCCCTTAGCCTCCTCTCCAATTGACAGCACAGAAACAATGTGGTCACAACCGCATGCAAGGCATCAAGTCCACATCGAAGCCTGTTTAGATTGCCAGGTCACAGCGGGTGCACGTGTGTAAAACGAAGGTAATGGGATAGCAGTCAGCCCGGTGCAGAAATACAGCCGGGCAGGTAATAAGTATGAATGGAGCGAGGTAATAAGGTTGAGATAGAAACAGACCTGGAGTCGTGACAGGGGCACGGCTGTTTAAGCTGCAGCACAGTTATCAGTTCAAAGGTGAGCGCTGATCCCAGACAAACACACACACACAGGTCCCACTGTGTCCTTTTATTCCTTCTTATTTCTGAGTGCAGGGCAGGTGAGAGCGAAAAAACTGGTTCCCTCAGCAAGCTTCAGAGAAAGAGGCCCCTAGAAATAGACTTAATCCTTTTGCTATTGGGTCTTAAGTAAATAACATGAGGTCATTTCCATCTACAGCGGAATCTGGAGGCAAAACGTCATCAGTGTTAATGATTCAAATCACAATCGACTTCTCTCAAATGTAAACATGGTTGATTTCTCGACTTTGAAAATCAGAAAACAATTCTTGAATTTTCAGATTTGAGGTTTTAGTTGTTTAAAGTTGTTTTAAAGTCCAAACCTTATTCTAGAATACTCTGTGACTTTTTCGTGCAATTCATTGATTATTAGCGAAGTGATTTTTCAGCTTGTTAACTGGGAGGATTTGTCGTTTTTCTTCAGCCTGTGTAACAGTACATCTCATGTCTTTGGGCTACTGTCTGTGTTTTTGTAAGAAATTCACCTTGATCTTCAGGAAATTGTGCGACTTTTGAATATTGTCTGACTTTCGTAAGATAAACAAGTTCATTGGTTTGTTTGAGAAAATATATCTGAAAGATTAACTGTGAAAATAATGAATCGCTGCCCTGATCTCACCGACACTATAATGCATCTGAGGGGATTAGGTGATTAATCCAAGAGTCAATCTTCAGAAAATGTATCAGCAACTATTTAAATAAATGATTTCTCTCTTTCTAAATAATTAGGAACTGTCGTTGACATCGCCACATGTCTTTGAGTTTTGAACAACCGGTTTGACGACATGTAAGAAAGGAAACTTGGACTCTAGGAAATTCAGATCACGAAAAAATTATGACCTTTTGAGTATTTTTTGACATTTGACTGATTAAATGATTCCTGGAGAGAATAATCTGCAGATTACAAACTCCAACCAGCTTCTCTACAGCGCGGATTTAAAGATTTTCTCTGTTTTATATGATTGTAGTTCGAACATGTTTGACTTTTCCGAGTGCTGCTCAGACAAAACAAGACATTTATAGACGTGACTTCGGTTCAGAAGAAAGTGGGACGGGCATATTGGTCTGAGACGATCAAATGAACCACGAAACATCATAAACAACCTCAGTAATACACTGAACTGTACTTTGAACCGTCTGTAATGGCACTGGAGCATCTGAGGGAGTGTCCGCCCTGGTGAAGCTCAATTCTCAAACTCTTAAAATGAATCAAGAGATGAATCAAGTATCTTCTCCATACAAACAACCGTGCACGTGAGATTTTAAAATCAAAAAGAGTGAAAGCACGCTTGATTCCGACACCTTGTTATTTAACTCATACAGATTATAGCTTCCCCTTGGGGGCAAGTCAGTCTCCAGCAAGTGTCAAGTCCTTGAGTCCTGCGCCTCGGTGCGAGCGGCACCACCAGCCAAGCAGATTCAAAAGCACACTCATGAATAAGACAAATGGAAGAGTCTCTAGCAGGAGAGTGACTTCAGTCGACTTTTCTAAAACACGGTGTCATATCGAGGCTTAGTCAGCTCCCCTGTTAGAAAAATACCCCGAATGACGAGAGCTACAGTGAGTCATTTGGCTCGGATGGCCTGCCAGCCAGCACCGTGTTAAGTACACTGCGAGCTATTCTTATGCTCAACAATGGCAGCTCTTTCACCGCATTAAGCATCTTTACTCGGGTGATAATTCTGACAAGACTTTCTGTTTGCAGGCTTCAAATCGTTCTGACTGGATCAACAAAATGTAGCAACAAACCCAGTGGAATAATGGCTTTGTTACATCCCTTCACACTAAAAACACAAACAGAAGAAGTCACTGCTGTTGTGATTTTCTTTGGATTTGTTTGAGATTCTCTCTGTGTTCCTCTGTACAGTTAAATACCATGAGGACGTGAGGGCGGGTCAAAGGATAACGAGATTCAAAGCCTCAGCCGTCGTTACAAACAGCTGGAACAACTTAAAGGTCCAGTGTGTTGGATATAGGAGAATTTACATCATCAGTAGAAATGGAATAAAATATTCATAATTCTGTTTTTATTTGTGAATAATCACCTGAAACTAAGAATAAAAGTATTTTGTTCATTTAGATTATGGAGTCTACTGGCTGCAATTTGCAATGTCACCACTAGATGCTACTAAATCCTATACACATGAAACCTTGTTTGAACTTGGAAGTTGTTTTACCAACTTGTTACTTGAGTGGGAAGAAGGAACTTAAACGTTTTTAGAAGCTTGACACAGAAAATAACGCTTCTGTTCGAGATCTAAAAAAAAAAACTGAAGTGAGTCTTTAACTGTGTCTGGTGCTGAGAGACATGTTAAGGCAGCAACAGCCTCCAGAATCCTAAGAAGTGCAGTATTAGCTAATAACTGGTCGGATAGAAAGTTTAAGATCAAACTGACCCAAACATAAGTTACATCACTATATGTAAGAGAAGATACTGTCGATTTTTCTATTTGATTTTTGGTCTCTTGCTTATCGACAAACAAATAACTATATTTTTTTCATGTTAACATATCAATCAATTTCCTTAGTTCGAGCAAGAACAAAATTTAATGATAACGTATGTTTTTTTTTACCACATTAGATCATCTTTCCATATGAGTTTTTAAATGTTTTTAAACTAAACATTTAGTTATTGTTGGAATAACTTTCATCGGACTGCATCACGATCTGTCGACAAACACAAGTGTGATTTATTGTGATATATTGTCACAACTGTCTTCGTTAAACTGATACTTCCGTGTAGCATCAGCTCACTGCCACGCTAGCAAATACAAAAACGTGGATATGGATCTGCTGCCACTGCTAGCAGCAAAAAACCTCGATGAAATATTAAAGAACCATCCAGCGGGAGAGTTCAGCTATCTATACTGTGTGTGTGTGTGTGTGTAAGAAACAGGCCAAACTTCCTGTTTTTATAACAACACCATCCATGACCCATGCGCTGATGCCAACACAGTCTTGTTTCTAAGTGCGAGCTGATTTTTAAAGTCGGCAGCGGCTCGGTGATAGAAGCAGCAGCAGAATGACCCCTCAGGCTCACATCATCATTAAGGGACCAACACCTAACCTCAATTTACAGGAAGGAAACAGCTTCAATACGTCTGTTCCACGGGGGAACGTACAATCAAGCTCTGCAACGGGCAGATTTCTGCTACAATACTTTCCCTTTGCCTCACAATCTTTGTTTCTATACCCGCAGTGGGTTTTTTTGGGTGTAAATTGACGGCTGCAGCTTTGCATTCATGAGGATAATCACTATATAATTTCATGAAAAGGCTGAACTCGGTTGCACGGTGCATCTGGATGCAAACAATTTCCAAAAAACTCCAGCCATTTATTTCCCCTTACTTCTTCCTCATTATATTCGCCACCTGCATTTTAATCAAACAATAACCAGATCGCTAAGGAGACGATGGACTGTGCGGCTGAAGAGGAAAGAAAGGAGAAGACGAGGGAGACGAGGATATGAACACCAAGGGGAACAAAAAACTAATTATATTATCGTGCAATTATATCATTTAGTCTGAGGAGATGAAGATAATAGTTTAAACTGTATCTTATCCATGTGGTGTGTTTGTTTCTTTGCTGTTAAGTTAACACAAGCCCATATGTTTTATAACGTCTATGTGTGTGCATGTGCGTGTGCGTGAGCGTGCATGGTGATTGCACTCGGTGTCGGGGTATGTGTGGTACGGGAGTTGAGGTCCGCCGGGGCCTGGACCGCTGTGTATGAATAATGCATCAGACCGGGCCGTTGCATCTCAGCAACATCGCCTTGGTTTGCTTCAAGTTGCAAGTTTCTCCTCGGGAAAGTCAGCATCGCTCGGCGAGCTGCCGCAGTAACTCAGCTGGAGTCTGGTTCCAGAATAAGATTTACCAAGAAATGTCTCATTAAATCATTTAATGGACATATTCCTCCAAAACTCCTCCATGTTTTATGTCTCGACGGGGACACAATTACGAAAAGAGTCCAACAGCAACCAATTATTTAGAATATTGGAGATGAAATGATGGGTTCGATTGATACAAAATTTGGAAGCAACTGTGTTTTAAAACTAATGAGAGCACATTTTACAGGTTCCATCTTTTCAAAGGGGAATAATCTGCTTTTCTTCGTCTTTTGTTATATAAATGTGGATCTATGTTCAGGTTTGGGACAAATCAAGACATGTTAAGAGGTGATTGGTTAATTGCTGGGACACTAACGATCAAATGATCAATCAATTGATTGACTATAATTGGCAGATTAATTAGTAATAATCCATATATTTGCAGCCATAAAAGCTACAAACAGGAAAACTGATGACGTTCCTCTGAAAAGACGTCTCGCGACTCGACTCGTTGAATGAACTTTTTAATCTGCCAGTTTACACATTGGTGAACAGATGCCGGAGACAGATGCTTGTTGTACGATGATTCCCAGTGGGATCAGCAAAAGGGTTCAGGCTGAGAGACACGTGCACGCCACTCAGCGAAGCATCAGGGAAAACTGTCATGAAGTGAGTTCACAGTCCCATTCTGATCATCACCGCCATCATGACTCTCATTGAGGAAAGTTCATGCAGACACAGAGGGATGAATCATGCAGATGATGGGGACTGAAGCTCTACAACAGTGTCTGGGAAAACAACTGTGTGTGTTCCTGTTGGGCTTGTTCTACCTGAACTGTTGCATTTCTCTAATCAACCACGCACAGTATGCAAATGTAAAAAAAAACAGGAAACATGTAAATGTGTGCAAATGCTTTGAAAGCACAGACAAAAGGTCAGTCTGCCTCAGTCTCTGCAGCCTGGTCAGACTGGAACCAGCTTCTCCTTTACATTTAACTCATCATGCAGATTCATCTCACTGTAAATGAGTCTCAATCTTAATTTCACATCAAGGTGAATGTCAGATTAAGACCTTTACAACGGATTATTGCCTGTGTTCCGGTGCAGAATCAGTGGATTTGGGACTTTTTGGAACAACCGGGTCCACTTCAGGTGGATCCCTCAGCTCCTGTCAGAGGAGGGGACTCGAGTCGTGAAGTCAAAACAACTTAATTGGCCACGTGTAAATCATCTCTTCCCACAAATGAGAGATTCAAAGACTCGTCCCAACACATCTGGACCAGAGGTGGATATTCAGAGTCCGTTTACTTCCACCTCTGGAATGTTTGGCACTTTGGCATCACATCACATCTCCAGACCGACGGACCCTCACACCGACCCGAGCCCCGTCCCTCAGCCCCACATCCCATCCCACCTCCCGGCACCGGACCTCCACGGCCCCCCCCCCACCCCCACCCCCCCCCCCGGCTCCGCTCCCGTGTGCCCGGCACCGCGACTTCTACACGGGACCGTGTCTCCTCACCTCTGTGCGCGCCTGCAGCCGCTTGTTCATCTCGTAGATCCGATACTCGGGCTGGACCATGTAGGGCGAGTGTCTCCGGTAGAAGGGTCCGAACGGAGACGAGTAGAACGGGTCTTGGGTCGGGTTGGACATGGTGGCTCCTGGCGAGGCGCACGGCGCGATCTCAACATCCAGCGGGCACGGCAGCGCACATGGGAGTGCGATGCTCTCCGAAAGACCCCCAGTGGGAAGCAGCCGCTGCCGAGGCTGAGCTGCACTCTGCAAGTTGGCCTGCCTGGTTCTCTGCTATAGCAAAGAGGAGGAGGAGGAGGAGGAGGAGGAAGCGAGGGGAGGATGGGAGGAAGGGTGGTGGTGGTGGTGGTGGTGGAGCAGGATTGAAGGGGGGAGGAGGGAAGTCGTTTCCTGTTCCCTTAAGACCCACACTCAGTTGTGCATTCTTGCAAAGTTCAAGTCAGATCTCGTGTGTGCATGTGCATGTGTTGCATTGTGTCTAAAGTTGATGCATTGTTTTGATGTGTGTGTTTTAATTCACAGTTGCTGATCCACGAGGAGAGTCTGTTGTTGTCGTATCCACTGTCCACCTGATGGTTTGTAAATGTGGGATGAACAATGATGTGAATAAAGACAAATCTAGAGATGTGTATATTTTAAGGTTTCAGAGGATTTTAATCATATGAAACACGAACGTCCCAAATGCTGATGGAACCGATATCTTCAACGTTAAAACTGTTTTCAGTCAGACTGACCTTGGCTTAAACAAATAAAGGTATTTGTGTTCTTTAGTGAGCGTCACTATCTCTATCTCTCCACTATCTCTCTACTTCCGACACATTGAAGTCAAAATATCCCGGGTACTGGTGCAGCCATCTTGGACTCTGGGCGTCATTGTGGAGCCAGCTGGCGCAGAAGTGGAGCCGAGGTATCGATAGCATCATTAAAACCAAACGTAACAGAAACATGAACACGTATAATAATCATCTGTGTGATAAGAACGATCTAAAATGACAGAAATCCTGTTTGGGGGAAAAAGTAATGAGGGGGTTTATGACCTTTACTGCAGCCAGCCACCAGGGGGCGATAAAGACAATTTGGTCTCACTCCTGGGAGTCAGCCTACGATCTAAACCTGAAGACTTATGCTGAGCTCTTGTAAACAGTCTATTTTATGTGTAGTATGTTTTCCTAATACCGTATTGATTGTGTTGCCGCTGGTCGATGGCGCTAATGACAGCCTCTTCATACCAGGCTGCTTAGAAAACCAAGAGGCAGCGTTTCAGATTAAAGCAAAATGGGGAAACACTCGCTGCTTCGTCTGCTGCAGTCTCAGTCCACGCTGCAATTTCACCGATTTACCAACGAGCCATTGACTTTTATTGAGTTCAATAACGATGCAAAGTGGTCGTTTTAAACGTCAAACCCGCGTGTGCAGGACGTGAGAATCTCAGATTTTCTTAGCGTCGTCCAGTGATGGTGTCAAAAAACAACAAACGACAAGACACAGTTATACATATGTATTTTATCACCTTATATAATATGTGCTTCTACGTACTGTGCGTTTTCCTCCAGGAGCCCCGTGAGGACACACCTGGGCTGCTTGTATCTACCTGCGCTTTTAATTGAGGTGAAAGTGTTGAATCCAGTAATGAGGAAAAATTATGTAGAATCAATTCTCCCAAATTGCCCATAATTCATTTTTGATTGAATTTTCTTGCTTTTACATTTAATATTAGATGAACATGAACACAAACAGAATGTTTTATGTAGCTTTGCATTAAATAACACATTGTCAAATTATTAAATATTTGGAGTGTGTTCCATGCAACACATGGTCCAACCACACGTACTGTGACATGTAGAGTTTTCACTCCAGATGCTTCGTGCATACTGATTGAGATTCCTCCACGTGCTCCTCCGTGACAGATCAGGGCTGCAAAGTAGCCACAAGAATCTAAAAATAAATACACACTCAGACGAGCCGCAACGTTACAACCCGAATCACACATTAACTGCCCACACTGGGAATTAATGAACAGCATTTATGAAGTCTGACTTTTAATCCAAAATGGCTGAATGGGGAGAGGCAGTCTGAATCGAGTGAGATAAAAGTTGTAATCCAAATGCCTCAGGCATCTGGTCGGGTAATTAAAAAAAAAAGTTTGAAAAATCTATTAATAAACCTTTAATTAAAAACTACATTTTTAATATCTCAAGACCTTTTCAATTGACATTTCTAACAGGATTTGGTTGCCGCCTAAAGCGCTTACCGCTCGAGTGTGGCTGCAATACAATACATAGAAGAGAACAGCTCATTTGACAGATTTCAATATTAACGTGGTTGCATTGTACAGAGGGTTGTAAACAGGAACAACACGTGCGAGGCTGCGCTGATGGTGTCATGTGTGTCTCCGTGACCACGACCAACAGAACATTAGGGTTTTTTCAGTCTCCAATGACGATTCACTTAAACCCAAACACAATGAGTGAAAGGCAGATACCTTCGCCGAGGCCCAGCAGCCCCGAGTCGAGCTGCACCATATTACAAGAAACTCATAGATATCAATCCCTTAATTAGAGCAAAGATTAATTCCTTATTCCAGATCAGATATTCCCGAAAACATTCCCCATATCTTAATGTTAAAAAGAGGGGAAGAGAAATTATGGAGCTTCGTCTAAATGATGGCTCTGTGTTTGTGAGTAGCTTTTAAAGATTTACATCAGGACACGGTGCCACAGACGGGGGTGAGGGGGTGGGGGGGGGACTCAAGAAGAAAAGATCCCCGGCTCAGGAGCCATTTTCAGACATGAGCTCCGGAAAATATCTGGAAAATTGGGTCTGGACCTTTTCTGGAGTCTGTCTTTCACATGGGAGGGACGCAGCAGGAGATGGTCCGAGACGGACGTGTTCACAACAACGGGGGAAATGTCCGGAACCTTCGGGCGAGAGGTGGAGCCTGAGCAGAGCAGCGGGAGGCAGAACGCAACGTATGAATTCCACTGTGGAAATCACAGTTTTGCTCTTGACCTCGACATCCGTCCTCTTCATGAAAAGGTCTCACATTTGCCTTCTTTCATAAAACCCTTCTGGAAAATGTCCAGCGTTCAGTGAATAGAAACATGCTCTGCAGGAAGTGTAGTTGCATCAGCATGACGTTTTCTATTAACATAACGAGGAGATGTTGTGAACTTACATGTTTGGTAAGTCGTAAAATACCTTGAACTGTAAAGTGTGCACGATAAATCCCATCTGTGGTGATGCCAAACGTACAGTTTAAATATATATGATAATAATAAACTTTATTTAAGGGGCACTTTCCTTGGCAAAGTTACAAAGTGCTTAACAGAAATAGAAAAAGAAAGGAAATTAAAAGAGCAGCAATTAAAAGGAGAGAGTTGTCTCAGCACGTTGAGTCACATAAACTGTTCGTTGCTTCAGGACTCAGAGTTAAAAACAAAAGCACCGGCTGGAATAGAAAACTGTTAATCAACTGTTAATCGTTTAAAAGCTGATCAGTCGGGTTCTGAACTGAGCTGCGTCCCACTGCGAAATGAAATGTTTGGTTTCTGTTGTGGTCGCCTCCTCATAACCGGTCCAGTTGAACCCGGCACAGATCTCAGCTCACATCTGAGGAACGCCGCTCAGCCTATTAACGCTGTTTTACAAGTTAATCACTGATGATCTTTGACTGAACGGACCACAGTCTTTTCACTGCAGCTTTGTGTTTCCTCCTCTGACCTTCATCGCCAAATGTGTGCGTTTTGTCCTTTTTTGCAGCAGGTTGAGTTCAGTAAGTGACAGAATGAGCAATGTGAGGTGAGCCTTTATTTTGCAGCTGATAATTAGTGAAACTCCGCGCTCTGCGTTCTCTGTGAGAAAATGTTCCTAATTGATGACTTCACTACTTTTTCTACATTCAAGTTTTGTTCCTGTTCATATCGGGGCTTTTTATCGTACCCTCAGGGACAATAAAGTTGAATAGAATGGAATCGCACAGAACGGGGAAAAAACCCAAAGCACCGGGAGAGTTCGCGGCGTTGGCTCCTGCCTGTTTCGCAGCATGTTTCCAGCCTCCACCATTTGTTAAATGCAGCAAACACATCAAGGATGAGGAAGGAGAGGTGCTTTTAGTTGTGAAACAGCAAGGTGAGGGAGACAAAACACTTGTGGATGAGAATGGAAATGGGTCAGGACACATATAGACACTCTGCTTCTGCTGGGTTCCCTCTTGGTGTTACTATGGTAACGTACCCTATCTCCCTACGTACCTACCTGCCTGCCTTTAGCGCACAAACTACACACCCATGGCAGCCGTGCTACAGGTTTTGCACCTGAACGCACCGATGCCGCTCCTGTTGGAGAGATCCCGGGAACATGTCTTATCCTGTTTCACAGCGGAGCGTGAAAACATAAAGTTGTAGCCGTGTTTGATGTGGCTGCTGCCGGTGTAAACAATCACACTCATTTGCCTTTTCTCTTTCTGAGAGGGAACATGTGCCGACACGCAGGATGTTTGTGATATTCTGAAGCTGCGAGGGGAAGAGTTTGATAGTGTTATTAATAAAAGCAGCTCGCCGGTGATTGACAAGCAGATGATGAAACGGCAGATCTGCTAAAAATAGAGCAGAGCTTCAGAGCGGGACACAATGTGGAGCCCGGCAAATAAACCCCCCCCCCCCTGTATTCTGCTGAGTAAAAACTAAAGTAGCCTGATGCTTCTCCTGTCGCACCGCGTCCCAGCGTCACGTGGACCAGGTCAGAACTCACTAACTGCACCGTGAGCACCGGGAAGTGTGTCCCCTATTTTGAGAACACAACTGTTTTCCAAATATGGATGAAATAAACCCCGGATGCCGAGCAGCAACTTCTATGGTAGAATCTCATTAGCATCGTAATAGCTTCCAGGCTCATTTGCATTTTGCCCGTGAGTGATTTTTTTTTCTCCGTCTCTCTCTTGCTCTCTCTCTTTCTCTCTTTTCCTCTCTGCTGCTGGATGGAATAATAATAATAAATACATTTTAAAAAAAGAAGTAAAAACTTTGAAGCGCCATATTTTATTTCATTATTTAAGTTAAACAAATTGTAATTGAAAAGCACTTTTCAATTATGCTATTTCCTCACACTGGTGATAAATGAGTCTCACAGTCGTGTCAAGCAATTATGGGAAGACACACAAAACTAAAAACTAATATTTGCACACAGGGATGACAAATTAATGTAAATAGATTAATACAGGAAGTGGAGGCATTTAGCTCCACTTCAGGAAAAAGGCTGTGTGCACAGAGGTGGAGTTTAAAATCACATTTTGCACCAATAAACTAAACTCTGGTGGTGAAGTGACACGACGTGAAGCCATTGCTGAGTTAGAAAACTGGAGAAAACGATGGGAGAGCTACCAGAGCCGGTTAAATTACACAGTTCCAAGTTCAGAAAATGCCAATTTACATATTTAAAGTGATTAACCAGGCTTTTGTGAAACCTGCAGATTAACAAGGTGGCTACACACGTCCATGTACACACAGCGGCTTGTTAGACATCCACACTGCTCTTTCTCTTAAGCTGAATTTTTTGCAGCAAAAGCAGCCCAGCGAGCAAAGAGTTAATATTTTCAACCAGTTCTGCCTCTGACACACACACACACACACACACACACACACACACACACACACACACACACACGAGAGCGCACACACACACACACACGCTCGTATCCCCACAACCCATCACCCCTGATCACACTCAGACTCACGCACACACTCCTACACACGCGCACAAATTCACAGACACACACACACACACATGCACACACACAAACCCATAATTCCCAACACCCTCCACCCCCCCCCCCCCCCTCTCCCTCCTCCTGCCTCCCTGGGCTCACCCTTCCCCCCCTCCTCCTCCTCCTCCTCCTCTCCTTCACCACCACCTCCTCCTCCATTCTCCATCTCTGCCCCCCCCCTCACCACTACCACCACCTCCACCCCTTCCTCCCTCCTTCCTCCCACCTCCTCCTCCTCTTCCTCCACCACCGCCCCCCCCCCAGGTCAGTTAATAAGCGAGCCTGAGCCTGTGCCTCAGCTTGGCTGTCTGGAGGACATGCAGAGCAGTGTCTCCTGGGAATTGGCTCATGCAGAATGCTGCTCCGCCGAGAGAATGGAATTTTACCCTTGCTAGGGCTCCCAGCCGCACAGCGCAGCAGGAAACCTGACAGACACACACACACACAAGCGCACGAGCATGCACGCCAACACGTGCTGCAAATCAGCACACAAACATCCTCACACACACACACACACACACACACACACACACACACACACACACACACACACACACAGTGCTCTCAAGAGTGTGTTTCCTGAGATGCTTTCCATCCCTTCAAGTAAAGTGACCACTACCTAAGAGAAGAAAAAAAACACTTATTTCCCCCTGAATCATCAAGAAGCCATCATTAACGTAATGGTGACACAGTCTTCGGGGACACGCCGTGATAGTCGCTGTAGCACAGGATCCTCCATCTCACTCCTGCAAATGTAAACAGGCACGGCTGTGAACGAAGGGACATCAGTGCTCACGGTGCCACTAATGAGTTGCCCCGCAGATTTGGAAACAGTGGCTTTTCCACACTTCTGTCTTAACTTCAAGTACTGAGAGAGTCACCCCCTTCCTCCTCCTCCTCCTCCTCCATTCCTCCTCAAACCCACAGCTCCATCTATCGGTGTCCCTGTTGCACGTTAGAGGCTGCAGGCGATGGAGAGTCAAAACTGAACCAGGGGAAAGGAGTCGTTTGGATGCTGTGATCACATTTCCGGCGAGCAGGCAACTGTTCCATGTGAATTAAAGAGAGTTGGTCGTAAACAAGTTTTTCTGTAAATGAGGAGAGTGGCTGAAAACATGTTTGCAGTATAAGGAGAATAGGCAGATGCAGAGGGACACAAAGGACTGAATGTTTTCTCTTGGTGACCTTTAACCTTTAATTTGGTTTTGCACATTAAACGTTTTTTTGTGCCATTCAAAATAACTGTGATCGTGACACATTCAGATTCAGAGACTGGGTTTCAGGACTAAATGCCAGAGGTCTGGTGACTCAGCGATGATGACGATTATTCAAGCCTCCAACAGGGTTGTGTAGAATGAACAGAAACAATACTGAGCGCCCACGTGTTCACAAAACCCAGGCACAGCAGTGCAATGTGATCAAACTATCCATATAATCATGGAAGGTGAAGAGTGAGCCCAGTATTAGCGATTGTGACGTTTTTTTCTCTTCTTGATGAGATTTAGCTGAGGGGGTCCAATCCCATTTTCCGGCGGTCGCGGCATGTGAGGATCCGGAGTGAGGGGAGATCCCTCCATGTGTAGATTACCCTCACTGTTCCAGTGGGATTAGCAGTCACACAGATTGTAAACCGGTGTCGCTGCAGGATCGGCTTTGTTCACAGACAAGACCCCCGTCTCGGGTTCTCGCTGTTAAACACAAAATGTGGGAGAGCTTGGCTCGTAGGGCACATTTGACTAACAGGCAATTACAAGCTGTGTTCAGTGCGGTTTGGACTCGATGATACACACAACAATTCTATTTCATTTTCCTCTGCACCTTATCCACCACAACAAGGAAATATGATCCACAGAAATCATATTCATGAGGGAGGTGATATGAGGTTTAATGTGGAGACACACACCCTAATTGTAAATGAGATTTTTTTTTTGGACTGAATGTCATTCTCCTCCCATATGGACCATGACAGTGGTAACATAGTGGAAACGGTTCAGTAGGAAAAAATAAAATGTAGCTCCACACACACACACACACACATACACACATTTACACACATAACACAACCACAACCTTCAATGAGGGCCTCGCCATGAGATGCTGAAGCCACGGCAGCGTTTACACCATGAAAACATTTCAAATAATAACACCGACACTTTACATACGAAATGTTCCTGCACTTTTTTCCATTGTAAATATTTTCCCTCAGCAACATTTGTCAGGAACACGCACGCTGAGGTTATCATCATAATTATGATCCCCCCCCCCCCTCCCTCTCGTGAGGCACCTCCCGCCTGTCTCAGCTCTGGCTGTTTGTAGTGCGGCAAGCCGAGGCAGCAGCGCTCTCTTTGGGATTTAGCCTTTCAAAAGTCCTCGTCAGATTTTGCAGCGCAGACGTACTTCTGCTGCCTGCCGCCCCCACATCTCTGCTCCCCCATCACCACCAGCACCTCAACCACATCTCCCCATCCCTCTAACCACCACCCCTCCTCCTCCTCCTCCTCCTCCTGCACCTCTTCCCCCTCTCCTCGCTCTGGCTCACTCAGCTGCAGATGTTTTGGATATGTTTTCTTAGAGAGGAAGCTGCGCCAACTGCCAAGTGCCGACAAAATGCCCCTCGGTTGTCTCCTGCAGCCGCTGGTGCGGCGGCGGCGCCGGCCAAGACGCTACCGTGAATGGCGGCCAACATTCCACAGACAGGGGGAGGTCATGTGGAGGTTAGCCCCAATGGCTGCCAATGCAAAACGTGGGCACCGGTGGGCTATATTCAAGAGAATCTTTGCAAGGGGTTATGGGTGATTGGGGCGAGCAGCATAACGAGCGGCCCAACAAACATTAATGGGGTCCATCAGTTGCTGGGTCGGACGCGCGGGGCTCCAGTGTTTGTGGGTTTCGCTCCACAATGTGACAAACATTTACTGATGGGATTTCAGCTTCAGTTTGGCTGCACCAGGTCCAGCTCGTTAGCTTCACTCTGTGCCACGGCCTCTCAGCAACTCAGGTGCAAAACTTTTCTCTCACACACACACACGTAGAGAAAAGAGGAAATTGTTGTTGTGCTCCTAACAGGGGATAAACCTCCCCGGGCTCCAGCTCCACACAGCACACTTCCCAGTTTTCTTAAGTGTTTATTGTTCAGTGACAATTATTCTGAGTGTTGATTAAGCTCTGGTGAAGTGGATGAAGCTGGAAGACTGTTCCAAACTGTCTGAAGGTCCTGAATTAACTCTGATGACGATTGGATTTTCAGAAAATACCGGAACAGCAACGAGTCTGAGCAGCAGGTGAGATCCTCGTTGTTTTTATTCCCATTATTAGCATCGAAATAGTGTTGATATCTTCATTAACTGAACCATTTCATCCGTGTGCATCGATTCAACGTCTGTTCTTCAGACTCATTCACCATCTCCCCAACTAATGAAAAGAAAGGATTGTCAGAATCCAGACTTTTTTTTTAACGTTTTCTCTTATTGGCATGAGAATAATGTTCATCCGTGTATCGTCTGCACTGTTCTAACGATCTACATTTGTCCAAAAAACATTCCGCCATCAAAACCAATCACCATCTGGTGTCGGTCTAACTAACCATAAAAAAGAAAGTAACAAATTAAGAAACATAAGCTCAGAATCAAAACCCCCCCAAAAAAAGCTGAATGTGAGTGTTGCAATTTTTCCATGTTTTGCCTTAATTTTTTACAAATCAGTTTGTTTGAGATATTTACTGTGCAGCACTTTGACAGACGCAGAACGTACAGGTACAGAGAGAAGGATGACAAGAGCTAACGATGTGGAGGAGGTGGACAGACAACAACAGGCTGTATTCTATCAGGGCCGATAACAGGCGGCTCTATTTCCAATATTTCACTCAGCTATTTAAAGGCCCCACGATAATAATAATAATAACAATAATAATAATAATATACTTTTTAAGAACAAGATAACTGTGTCTTTCTTGCAGCATGTGAATTGATGTTTGGAGCAGATTTCAGTCAGGAAACATCACCGGTTCTTCTATGAGTCAGGTAACATTCACGTATGTATTAGTTACTATTAGTTTGCTCAGTTTACATCCACCGCGTTTCCGTTAATCGCTGTGTTTGGCATTTTTATCGATCAATAACATCTGTTTCGTGCAGAATTGATCAGTAATCACGTGTGACCAATATTCTTGTGCATCGATACATGTCTGTTCCACGTCTTTAACCGGCAACAACGTCTGTGGAGGACGCGGCTGATGGGAGACCAAACTTGATGTTCAGGAGAGAAAGAAAGAAAAATAGCTGGCTGTGCTGCTACCATCCCCCATCTCGTAGGCATGGCAGCAGCCTCGCACACAAGCGCCTGCACACACACACACACACACACACACAATCGCTCACGGACACACATACACTGAAATACACAAGCATACAAAGCACACGCACATAAACACACACACACACAGCCCATCTCTCTTTGCTACCTGACGTGAGGCACAGAGAATATTCCAGATACCAAACACAATGAACGCTTCTCTGCTCGTCATACAACACAGAGAATCACGCCGCAACGGCCCTACTTCAAATTAAATCCACGCATGTATTTAAAGCTGCTCTATTTAGTCTCAAGGATCAATTTTCAAACTGCTGGAGAGTAAAAAAGAAAAGAAAAGAACAGGAGGAGAGGGAGAAGGGAGGAGAGGGCATGGGGGGGTAAAAAGTTTGGGGTTTTAGTGCTGAATAAGTAAAGTGTTTTTAAGAGGCAGACTGGAGCAGCGTTTGAAGGCGGGGAGCAGCTGTGGTGACCTGTGGTGGTCCTGCCGCTCCGCCCCGCACCTTTATAATACAACACACACAGAGCAGCTCGGGGATGAGTCATTTTTTAAAAGCTCAAGGTTTTTGTCTTGGAGATTTGAGGAGATTTTTCTCCTTCAATTTCAAAAAATATGTTTTGAGCACAGGCAGTGTTCTTTCAGAGAGTTAATCCAGAATTCATATCGTTCTTTTCCATGACGTAAAAACAACTATAATGAGGTTCAGAGGCAGATTCAGTGAGGGCTGTCTGTGCCTTGTTTCTCCAGTGTTTTACTGAGACTAAGCCAGACTGTTAGAATTCAGACCAACAGAACTTACTGGAAATTATTATATAAACACACAACATTGGCCTAAATATCGGCTTCACAATTTTTTTTCCACCCTAACATTAGTATCTGTCGGCCTCTACCACAAATATTGGCTAAATATTGGTTGTACAACTTAGAAAACAACCTTACTACTTTTGCTTCTTTAGACTAATATTGTTCCCTATTTCTTTCTTGTAACTTGTATTGCTACGAGAGACTGGAACACATGACAGGAGTAAGAACGTATCAAAAAGTTTACAACTATGACTACTCAGGTTTTGAACTTGTATTTCCTGCTGCTGAGTGCGTGTGTTTCCTCAGGTGCTCTGGATTCCTCCCAATGTCCAATAACATGCAGGTCAGCTGACCTCCAACAGGCCACAGGCTCGTGTGTGCTGATGCGATATGAAGCCGGCAATGTATAAAGTACAAAGTATAATACCATGCACACATATGCAGGCAATACTTTGCTTTGAGTTTCCATATTTACCATTTATTAGCAGTATATTCACACACTATAATGTGGTTTTATCCAGATCTAAGGGTTTTTAACGTATGTGTGAAGTATGTGTGAGGCTGGTGGGCAAAACAATAATAACGACAGCAGTTAAACATGGCTGTAATAATATAAAAGCAAATATATAACTGCACATTGATGATAACTTGGAAAAACTACATCACAGTTTGTTTTACAGGATATTTGTTTCCTGCTTATATATGTTAAATATAAAAGAAAATAACTGCCCTTATTATATCTTATATCATCTTTTAAAGTACAACAAAATACGATATTTATTTCAGTGTAGCTGTGCAATGTGCTGAATAGCCCATATGACTTATAATCTATATTATCTACATTAAATGATAATGTGTAAAATATCATTAAATGCCGTGCTATACTTTTGACCTCCAGTACAAATTTACATATGTTGAGCTTTTTTACATTTGCATTTTACACCAATGCAAAAACCTGAAGAGGAATTCATATTAATAACAATCAAATAGTAGATTTAACATAAAATTCTGTAAAAATACTCGTGAGCGCATGTACCAGGGATATTTTAATATGTAATTTTGTATTTTTTACATTGTTTCATAACTACACAATCATCGTGAAGAGTCCATACAAATATATAATGTGCAGTTTGTAATATATTTGTTATTATAAAATGATGTGTATTCTACACTGTTCTCTATGACTAATGTGATATGTAAAATGAAAAAGAAAACTGCAGGATGTTTCTGAGCAGATTGTGTTCTCACCTTTTGTCAATATTATTCATCATTCAGACTTATTAAGTGTCTACAGCCAAATGGACCCACACACATCACGGTTCACTGCTTATTTCATCCCCAGTGTTTCCTTTGCCAGGTTCAGCCAGTGTCCTTGTATCATCTACAACTATTCTTCTTTTTCTGAGGCTTTGTGTAATCGGCGTGGTCCCAAAGACGATCAATAGTGCTTCAGAAATTACAGCTTCGGACTGGACGCTATCTGGAGGCCTGCTTATTATTGGACTTTGCATGGCGTCGACTGGGTTTGCTGGGCTCCGGTCTTACCAGCAACCAGGTGCAACGTGGGAATAGATGTGTGTTTGAACAGAAGCCCAAAAGCTTCTGGCAACTTCAATCCAAATCAATGCTCGGACCAGGGCTGCACATCCATTGTTTCCCCTGAAAAAAAAAAAAAAAAAAGCCATCCTTTCTTATTTCTCAGAATTTCCTGACTTCGTTTTCCCCTAAAACAGAATTCAGCCCAAAAAAAAGAGCAGAACTCAGAGTTGTGTCTTTTTTTTCAAGACTGTGGGAGGTTTGGGTGGTCGGGGTGAGGAGAGTGAGGACGGGATTTCTCTAATGAGCTTTATAGAGCAGGTACAGCCACGTTAAAATGATAGGAAACACACACAGACCCCCCCCCCCCCCCCCCCATTCCTCTCCCAAAATATGAATACCGGAAAGATGCAAATGTTCTCAACAGTGAATTTATTATTCTGAATATGTTCAGAAACAAAAGGCTCTGGAAAACAGAGGGGAGTGAAAGTGAACTGCTCCCCTCCGCTCCTCGCTGCCTTAAAAAAAAAAAAAACGGAGACAGGGAGGAGGAGAGGATGGGAGAGAGAGAGAGAGGGAGAGAGAGAGAGAGAGAGAGAGAGAGAGAGAGAGAGATGGAAAGGGAGGGGTATGAAAAAAGAGGTAGAGAGAGAGAGAGAGAGAGAGAGAGAGAGAGAGAGAGAGAGAGAGAGAGAGAGAGAGAGAGAGAGAGATAGCGAGAGAGAGCGAGAGGAAAAATCCTGGGCCCTGTTTTTTTTTTTTTTTTTTTTTTAAGCAATGGCATCCTGTGTTCTTGGATGTGTCGTTGCCATAGCAACTGTAACTTGGTGACCTCGTTATTTCTGCCTAATCCCGCACTGAAATTATGGTTGCTCCACCCTTTTGCCTGGCTGCCCTGATAACATAATCATTGCAAATGAGGCAGGGGAACGAAGAAGAAGAGGAAGAAGGAAAAACAAAAGCACATTTGGCACAGTTTTTTTAACAAGATCACCACAGGCTGCTGTTTTATATATATATATATATATATATATATATATATATATATATATATATATATATATATATATACTGTATATGCATTCACCAGTGTTCAGTCACTAGTGTTTTTACAGTATTGCTACAACAGCTAGTGACAGGGCAGAGTAATTAAAATATGCACTTGGTAATAATCAGCAGTGAGCGGTTAATAAACTGCGTTGATTTCAGATCATTCATGAGTTTATTAGAGTGGAGTCGACGCCAAAAGCTTCAATTCACAAAGTTTGGGGGACGTCAGCCTCTAAATGAAGACCAGACAAAACTAAATCTACTGTCCTACACACGTGCACACACGTGCACACGCACACAACAGCACATAAACACCTGAATTATTGATTTCAGTGTTTGATTAGATTTACTTATTGGCTGGGCCACGAGAAGCACTCTGAAAAATTGATGGAAATTTTAGAGATAAACATGCAAACTAATAAGAAATCCTCAGTCATTCCTATTCAATAATTCACTGAATTTACATATTATTATTGGCATATCTCATTACTCTGGACCAGGACACACTTATATATTCTAAAATTGTATTAGTTGGGTATTCTGTTGCATAAATTAACATGAATAATGAAGGACGAGAGCTCCTTTAAAGTCGCGAGTCAAAGAAACGCCTCATTTAGGAAAATAAAATAAAAAATGCCTTTGTGCGGTCAAACAGGCCAAAGACTCCAGATCAACTGAAATGTTTAAGTGTATTTTACTGAAGCTGCGACTAAAAATACTCTGTCACAGTCTAACATGTCTGAATAACTGCTGCTCTGCATCATTGTATTTTCATCTGGGATCTTTCACTGCTTCAGTCGAAGTTAAAAGGTTTTGTTTTTTCCTATATGTTACCAAACCACTATAAACTGAAATTATTTTGTCTTATAAAATATTTGTAAGAGCCAACGCATTAAAACCCATGAGTCAGAATGATAATTCAAGTTATAATATTTTCAAATACAAATTTAAAGGTTAAAACAGATCAGAATTACAGAATTACATCAGGCCATTGATACTGTATATTACTATATCAATAGATATCTTCATTGTATTCATAACAATCAAACACATTTATTATATCTTCTTCTTGACAATTGAAATCCTAACTTAAAAAATGTACTTGTACAAATATATTTAAACCCACATCTGAAAATAGTCCCCAACAAACGCTCCTTTAACTCCTGTTTGGGAAAGTTTAAGTCAAATCCACAGAACCCTGTTGGTCTATAAAATATATTTGAGACTCACTTTTAAAGGTTAAGTCGGAAAAGGTTTGAATTCAGGCCCAGTGTGACAGACACAGGCTGGAGAAGCTGGAACGATACCGAGACGTCTTTTTCAGTGAGATCAGCAGTATTCTTCCTTTAACCTATTCTTAAAATATCTTTTTTTAAATATCAAAATAGGATATCAACATATGTGTGAACACGATTTCTCTATTTATAATACGATAGAATAGAATATAATAATAATAACCCTAATTTACAGTAGACCTCTCAGATTACACTGTGAGTAGTAAACCTCCATTACAGTAGCACACCTCTGCTTTTATTATCTGTTCCGTGTTCCAAACATCTGTATTTTCACACTTTCCACACATTATTCTTTTAATGCAACTGTAAATACTGCATCCTGAACAGGACTGGTCAAATCAAATTGTGGATACTGTATTATACAACATTATCTATAATTTAAAGAAGGTGCAGAGCGCATCATTACAGGGGTTTTGGACTGTGCAGCCATGCGATACATACAGTAAGTGAATGTTACATGTGAAGAATATTGTAAAACATGTCGCCTATGTAATATTCTCATTATGTCTCGCTGCTGTTTCTACTTTGTTTTATTTCCGACCCGCCTGAACCTGACTCGGTGGTCCTCGGTGCAACAAAGGCAGTAAAAAAACGTGTGGTGTGGCCGACAGCGACCGCCATGTCAGCTCCACCTGACCCTCCGCAGGAACTCAGCTCCTCGGACATATCTGCAGACAATAAATGTACACGATGGTGACTAAAATACTGATGGTGGCTTTTATTTCTTAATGACATTTGCAATATTCTCTTGTCAGACATCACCCCAGTTGCATGGAAACCACCGATGGGCTGAGTTTGCACGGCCGGGGGTCCGTTGCGGGGTCTTGCATCAGAGTCAGGTCACACACCGCTGATTTGTTTTAGTCACAGAAGTGAAAGTGACATTTTAACGAGTCCAAAACTGAATTTCAGACATCTCCAATTTATTACTACATGTGACTGACAGCATTTTAGATACGGGCTGTGTCAGCTGGTATTTCTTCAGTGTTTAGTAATGACCAGTATGTCACATTGTAATCTAATCAAAGTCTGCGTCCTTACAGTGAGTACACAAATATTATTCATTGATGTTCTTAACCTTTTAGTTATGGGATGGCCATGTCAGCCCGTTGCCGTTCGGTCCAGAAATAGATGAATAGACTGGATGAGCTCACATTAAATTCTGCTGCCTTGACATTTTTGGTCTCGACACCAGCAGCAGATCACAAATTTCACTCACCCTGTTAAATATTAATATTATTGTCCAATATGAACAAATACCTGCAGAATCAGTTATATTCAGCTGTACTTTGTGCACATTTTCAAATGCTAGCATGCTAACACTATAGATCGTGTTAAAGTGAATAGCTTCCTGCTAAACTTAAGTATGTTGGCGTAGTCATTGTAAGCATATTGTTATGCAGATGTTAGCATGTAGCTCAAAGATGCTAGTGTGGCTTTGGACTGAATTTAAAGCAATGAGAGTCAGTAAAACTTCGGAGATGTAATCATGATTCAGAATCTTTACTGTAGGTTTGACTGGTCACAGCATTTAGGTTCATAATATCTAACATTGTCTTATAATGAAATATATATTTGACAAATCCGAAGTAGAGATATATTGAATTTGATTAATATCCCATCTGTTGTTGTTGTTATATTATTATCAGTCACGAACAAATTCCAGACTATTATGATTGTAATTGTAAGAAATGTCTCATATTAGATGTAAATCATTTTTTTAAACGCTGCTCACATTTGTTGTGAATGTTTTTTCTTTTTTTCGTAAAGTTTTTGAAAAGTTGCATTTTGGAAACAGCTTCTTAATTATTTGTGAAAAAAGGGAAAAAAATAAAACTTCTGGTGGAGACTTAAGATGTTTCTGATTCCGCCCCCCCACCCACCTAACACCCCCTCCCTCCCCCCATCTTTAACCGAACTAAGACCCAGGATGTAAATGAGAAACAGATGTGTAGGAGGGTGTGTGGAGTGGGGGGGGGGGGGGAGAAGCCGAGGAGACCTTGTTTCCACAAAGACCTGCGAGAACCAGCAAAATCTCCAAACTGGGAACGTTTGGACCCGTTTCTCTGCACGAGGCGCCATCCCAGGAAGTCGACAGGGGAAAACAGAGACAGACGCACAGACAGGGGAAACTAACATGTGGACAGATGTGTGTGCACAGCCAGACTGTGAGAGGAGTGTGTGTGTGTGTGTGTGGGTGTGTGTGTGTGGGTGTGTGTGTGTATGTGTGTGTGCATAATCCATCCTGAGAGAGGACTGCACGATTCCCAAGAGGCTTATCTTGGTTAGATCCTGTTGCTTGTATGGAAAACTCTCAATTCAGTCACATCGTGTGCCCAGTGTATAGTAACCCCCCCCCAACCAACACACACACACACACACACACACACACACACATTTGTACATCTATCTTAGTGAGGACCCTCACTGGCAGCCCTTGCCCTTAATGCCAATATTACCTATTAATCCTAACCCTGAACTAAACCTTGTTGTAACCCCAACTCTAAAAACAAGTCTTGACCCTGAAACAGCCAGAAACGGTGAGGACCGGCCAAAATGTCCTCACTTTCCCAAAATGTCCTCAATCTGTAGGTTGGAGGTTCAAAACGGTCCTCACAAAGACGTCTGTACAAGTACACACACATACAAACACCCCCCCACCCCCCCCCACCACCGCTGACCTGGATTTGACTGGCTGCTGCCTGCAGTATCCGCCCACATCTACTTTGACAGACTGACTGTTGGATGTTCTCGCTGAGAGGCAAATAACTCTCATACTAATACACTTTATAAATGGAAACTCCGTTATTGGAACCAGAAGTATTGTAGATAAATGGAGAAGTAGCATGAGCTGTAAAAACCAGTGGCTTTATTCAAAAAAGAAATGAGACGTTGAGGTATTAGTGCCACCACCGGAGTGGCAGCAGTAGTAGTAGTAACTGTAATATTGGATCTCATCTGCATGGACTGGAAAGAAATTCTCTTTATTAAACTATGCTTCACTATATCTATAGATTTTGTCTATATTGATATTCAATGTAATTATTTTTTCTAGATTTTGAAAACATTTGTATTTGAGGTGTAAAACCCAATTCAATCAATTTAAATTTATGGTAATGTTGATGTGAGTATGTCGGTGCCATGAAACCACTGTATTTCAAACAGAAATATAATTTATATGCAGTTAAATCTAAACTTCTATGTAACCTTAATGCATCATAATGTACATTTTATGATATTACATTCTTTACCTTTGGATACTTTGAAGATTCTTTCTATAAAATCTTAACCTGTGAAGTATTATGGTGAATATGGTTTTCAGACAGATGTACCTGTGGTGGAGTAGAAGTATGAAGTAAAGTTTAAAGTTAAACTACCACAATTAAAGTTTTCTTTATTACTCTTATCACTGATCAGGGGCAGGAACAGCAGGATGTCTAAATAAATATCTACCTACTAAATGCAGATTGACTTTTCAGACCTTCATATCAAATCATTTTGCATGAATATGATAATTTACAGATCGGGGCTGAGACGTGAATATTTATGTTCCCAGTTGGCTAACGTGTGTTTGACTAAGTTACTCCACAGAAGTTAGACGACATGCTGAGAGCCCAAAGACCTCGATGTTCATCCACGGTGCATAAACAACCTCAGAGAACACAAAGTCTCTAACCAGGTTGAGTTTCACGGTGCAGTAACAATGCTTTTCTTCAAGTATATTCAGGGTGGGTGGGTTTGTGTGTGTGTGGGTGTGTGTGTGTGTGTGTGTGTGTGTGTGGGGTCTCAGGGGAGAAGCTGTACACATCAGAACGTTGCTTCCTCGTTCCGCGTACATCGAGGATGTCATTAAACATTATATTATCACATGTACTGTAAAGGCACCAGCTCACCTGCTTTGGTTAAACCTTCCCCTCCTTCTAACGACTTCCTCCGTCATCACAGAGACGAGCTCGTCCCTCATCTGAAAGACAAACGCTCCACCTGCTTTCTAATTGGCTAAAAAACAACCAGGAACCAAAACCCTCGAGAGATGTCTGCTGTCCCAGAAGAGACGAGATGAGGTGGGTCACATGTGACGGCAGCCCACCCTCCACCCACCTCACCCCACCCGGCCCATTCATCCCATCGCACTCCAGCTACCATCCCAATAACGAGGTGATTACCTTTTAAAGGTGGTCTGCCTTCATACCTTTTAACGTCCTGGCTGTGATGACTTATTCCTACATTGTACTGTATCTATATTTTGGGGCGTTTACCCAGAGCAACTGTATAATAAACATCCACTAATAGAGCCCCATAATAAATGTGTAGATCAATTTCCAGTCCGTCCAATAACTGATGAATCGACTGGTTTAAGGAACAACCAACGAGTTCCTCTGAAATAAAAACATTTTACTATCTCAACTAAGAAGATTATGTTTGGTCTGCGGTCGTCGGTTTGATATTTAGCAGGATTTTGCAAAAACTACTGAACGGATTATCAGGGAACTTGGTAGAAGGATGAACTATGTCGTCAGGAAAGAACCCATTCAATTCTGTTGTGGATATAGATCAGATATTTCTTTTTATTGCAATTACATTAACATTTTTCTTGATTTCTCAGAGAATAATTCATGGATCTTGATCTAAAATAAAAAAAACAGGCGAGTTGAGGGGACAGATATTGATGAGTGAAAGCAATTTGGTGAAGATCCAGATAAAAATGCGGAATCAAGTCAATTCAAATGTGGTTTCATAAGAAGACTGCTGGGCCCTGGTTGGATGTACATGCTCCACTGAGTGTCGTTCGAGCTTTATATATTGTCGAGGAGCCGAGGATCACGAGGTACAGAGGGTGCTTCTTTAATTGCAGGGTTGGTGGTTTAAGTGCCAGCGACTCCTGTTCACTTGTCAAAGAGCAAGACACTGAACCCCCAAATTGCCCCAGTGGCCCGACCGGCAGCGAGCATGACAGCTCTGCCCCACATGAGTGTGTGGTTTTCAGAATATAGCTTTTAAAAAGGATATACTGTATATATATATATATATATATATATATCTTTGAGACAAAACTTTGCAATTACCCAGCTGTGACAGCGTGAAGATGTGTGGAGCAAAAAAATAAGAAACTGCAGGGTGGTGCAAAGATACTGCAAGTGCAAGTGTAAATACATTATAAAACACTAAAATGTAGTAAATATGTGTTTGGATCATGTACATTTAATACTTTCAGTATATAAAGAGAAGCAGGTTTTACTTCTTATGATTCCACCTATCACAAGTGGTTAAAAATCCTCCATGAAGCCAGCACCCATACAGTCTGCAGCCGCATCTCCCTCTGAATGTACAGCGAACTGTCAGATTCTGCAACTTCTGCCGCGGCACATACACTGAGCTCAGAGAGAAAACTGTAATATACAGTACATGTAGTCCGGGTTTGACAGAAACCTCGCTGTCAGCCTGTTGTTCCTTGCAAAAAGCGTCGCTGTTCCCTGACAGACCAGGAAAAACACGTTCCCACACAACTTCAGTATAATCACAAATCAAAACAAGCCAAAGACACCGGAGCCTCGGCTGCTTCCCGCCTGCTTCCCGCCTGCTTCCCGCCTGCTTCCCGCCTGCTTCCCACCTGCTTCCCACCTGCATGTGTGCGATTACATTCTGTGTTTTCTCTCTGCGGCAGGATTTAGGCTCCATTATTGTGTGCATTGAGAGAATATCTGGAGCAGGTCTTCATCAGCCCATCATTTATTCATCGACATGGATTTTTCAAGCAGAGGCTCACCTCTCTCTGAGCAGATGTTTGAGTACCATCTCGAGCCGCCTTGATCTTATGAGACACTGGACCTGATGTTGCCCGTTTACAAAATAAATTCTCTATCCACGGCCGACCCCGCGCTGTGAGTTACTGGCTTGAGGGGCATTTAATTAAATCAAAAACTTATCACTCAAATTTTAATTATGCTGCCACGTCTCCCAGGTTCACTTATGACTTAGTGCCATCTAGAGGCCGAGCTGGCAACAGCTCTGAGAACTGGATTTACAAGAGCATGAAACATTCATTATGTGGAAATACAGCTGGTTCTAAATGTTTTAATACACCGGGTGATTTTAACTTTAACAGAAATAGACAGATGAGGAAAACGTCTTCATGAATTTGACTTTCCTTCTATGCACTGTTCACTCCTGTAGTCTTTCAACCTGTGATCCCATTGTTTCCAGGTGTAGCTGCTGACTGTGATTTACTTATTGTTACTTCACGTAGTTCATATGAACGGGATTTAATCACATCACAACTTAATTAGAGACAATCATCGTCCGATACACAACTAAAACACTGTGGGAAACGTAAAGTGGACACGTGGGGGACATCTTGTGTCCAGCAGTCACACTTTTGATCATAGAAATTATTCTTTATGAGGAGTAAATTAGATTTTAGGAATATTTTTTAATTAACTTTTTTCTTTGTTTTGTAGATAAAGTACAGCAGTACAGGGAAAAATGTATTCAAGTACTGAAATGAACTTGTTCCATTCCACCACTGCACTCATCAACATTTAATGTAAAAGGTAAACGTGTCCACAGTGAGAATTCATGACGAGGGCATTCTATATAATTCTGACTGTGTAAAGTGCTTCTACAGATAAACACATGAACCAGACTCTTGAAACATCTTCTCCAGACCCCCTGGTCCTGTCCCTGAACTGTTCCCGTCTGATCCAGTTTTTCTAGTTTGTTGTTTTAGATCCTCGGTTAAAAAAACAGCCCCGGCTATGAGAACAGGCTGTCAGGAAGCCGAGATGCGGTTCCTGAGTTTTTGGGCGACTTACTCTCACGCAACACATGTGGCGGCCGGTCCTTGGGAGGCAGAGGGGTCCTCCCCTGCAGGTCAGGTTACCCAGAGCAGCCAAAGGATAACCACTACCATCTGGCCTCACCTTCCATGTTCACTGCCGCTCCAGGTCTCAATGGCTTCCACATGGCGTCCCGCCATCTCAGTCATAACCTCTACAACACACAAACACACGGGGATACACATTTATAAAACTGATGCACACACACACACACACCAGGTACACACAAATACACTTACACAAGGTCAACATGCATGCACACAAACATTTGCACATATGACGTTAAAACATTGAAGCACAAAACACACAAATACAAAGGCCCAGACAGGAAGAACAATCTAGTGTTAATTTATATGGAACTTATTAGAACAGTGATTACAAGATTCCTAACATGTCAAGATCAAGGAAACGCCACAGCTATAAGGTAAAGGTGTTTTTTTTATGGCTTCTTGAATACACAAGAGACATAAAACACGACTACATGCATGCACAGTGCACACAAGCAAGCATGCAACCACCACACATGTATACACAAACATGTACAAGGTAAAAGCACATGCAGACTCACACTAACATGAACCCAGACTGCACATGAAGCCACAATAATTCACACGAGTAACACGACACACGCGAGTGAAACCACATGCACGTGGGTACACCGGCACATGCACACACATAAACACACACACACACACACAAAGAGAAGTGCATGGATTTGAATGGAGGGAGGGGGGTGTGGGGCTTTAATCAGGAAATTCACCTCTAGGGGTTTCATCTTAGCAGGACTGGACGCTGCTCTTCTCCCTGTTCTCTTCACACAATGAATCACTGAGACAGCCTGTGCTTGAAAAGCCTCAATCCTCTGTCAATAAAGCTAATGCTATCACAGGTTCTCTCCGTAGTGCAGTGCAATCTATTAAAGGGTTTCACAGGCGACATGTGGAGAGAAAGAAGAAATCATAAACCAGCGTCTGATATGAAGAATACCATCAAAACCAACCAGTTACCTGTGATAACAATGTGTCTGAACTGGGTGAATAACATTGTGACATGCTTATTCTGCTTTAAATACATTTATACGTAAAACAATATATATATATATAGAGAGAGAGAGAGAGAGAGTAAGAGGCTTAAGGGAGATGATAATATGCAAGAAGTCAGGAGTCGGTTTGACCTCAAATTAGCAGCAGTTTCATGCTGAACTCGGTGGTTTTACAGACACACAACCTGCTGTTTAGAAGGATCAAGCACAGAATACAACGGAGCTGCAGACACAGCAGGCGGCAACCTGCAAGGTCCACGTGTTTGTGATGTGATCCTTGAAGCACTTTCAATAAATTTGCAAGGAACAATTGTTTTTGTTGAAGAACTTGAATTTGTGTGTAGTCTCATTGACCTCAGACTAATTCTCTATAGCTTGTGTTAAATCCCTTCTGAAAACCTTTTCTTTTTATGAAAGCTTTTACACACGATTGACATTGGCTCTTATCTACACTGATAACAACTAATTATGTTTATTTATTTCATATATACATATTTATTTTGATCGTTCTATTTTCTCTGCTGAAGTACCAATGTTGAATTCTTTGTTTTTGTCATTGTTCTAAAACCAAATAATAAAAACAGATCGTGACCTCAATGTGTTTATATATAAATGTATATAATGTATGTGTCGGAGCGATAGATAAACTGTTGCATGGGATTAAATACATTTGCAACCAATGACCAATTTTCCCTCTAACATTTATATTCATGCAGCTTCTCCTTTAATATCCTGGGCTGAGGAGTACAGTGTGTGCTATTGGTGGAAAGACCTCAAATCACAGAGCATTACTTGCTCATACATGATCAAGTACAGAACATTTTTTGTTCTTTGAAAGCATGAAACTTTCATTTTGTTTCTATATTCTGGGGAGTTTTCTGCCTTCGGAGGATTTGTAGTTGCAGAGATGACAGGAAGTCGGGGAGTGACAAAGGTCACGAGGAGGATGAACAGCAGGGACACCATGGTTCATGATGGGTGGGTAAAGATCCCCCCCCCCCATGTGATGTCATCCCATCGCCTCTTCCAGTTGAGAGGCGATGGGATTTACCACATGAAAACAGATATCAAGGTTTTATCCATATTGCCGTTGACCTGATGAGACACTCCTCTTCTTGTTTACCACGAGCGAACGAGACGTCGGATAACTCAAATCACTTGTCCTCTCTTCAAATGCTCCAC
Organism: Verasper variegatus; assembly: GCA_026259375.1. Lineage (NCBI taxonomy): Eukaryota > Metazoa > Chordata > Actinopteri > Pleuronectiformes > Pleuronectidae > Verasper > Verasper variegatus. Next base: position 3,848,983 of record CM048043.1, read on the forward strand.
TCTGCAGATGAGATGCCCACGTTGAAGAAGTGCAGTCTGGGTAAACGCTCTTTAGCAAACCCCACTGCACCTGTGACACACAACTAATTTGCTTCTCGTGGGTTTGACGCTGCAGAAAACAACAGCATCTGTGTTTCGCTGGGTGACAACTTATCTGCCCGAGCGGGAACAACGCGCTCTGTCTCAGCGGTAATCTTTGATCAGGTGAAACGCTTTCTGTGATAAACATTGACTCGATCCCCATGGGCAATCACTCTATAGTGCTGGCATCATGGGAGGTAATGTATGCATAGACATGTTGAGTTCGCCTCGGGCCCTCGTACACACAGCGTGTACACACTGAGATGAATTGCTATGCCACCTAGAATAAATACATATCAGCTACAGTGAGCTGGGGCGCTTTGCTCTTTCCTATTAATCCTCAGCATGGTGATTTATTGCAGTGGGCTTGTCAACAGCCATATAGTCCCCAGGAACTGTGGCCAGCCAGGAGAAATAGTGGAGTTTAAGACTAAGGCCCAGCAGCTGCCCCGAAGTCTATTTATGTGCATTCTGCTCCACGCCGAGGGGGAATATACGAGTTGGTTGTGAACAACAACAACAACGTTTTTGTGCAAAAGAGGAATGTGCCTGGGAAATAATCTATTCGTCATATTCCCAACTCTTAACTTGATGTCTACCCAGATGTCGCTGCCGGAGAGATTTGCATTTTCCAAGGTGAAAGGGCCCTGGATGCTCAGCAATCAGCTGTGTGCAGGAGCGTGAATACTAAAGGGCCCTTCTGTACGTTATTTTTATACAGTGCATGCATGGCAGCGCGTGTTCGTCTCCAGAGTGTTAACTCCCCATTTGATTAAAGCGGAGGTGGAAAACACTGCGGTGCAGTGCAGCAGGGCAGGAGTCTAATGAAAGGGCTCCATCTAGTGGCTGGAAATATAGTCAGGCTGTTAAGGTAAATTTAGGTTTTAAATTTACTTCGGTGATATTCAACAAATCCCCAAAAAACAAACTATTGAAATTATTTGTGTAACGCCAAATGATAATATAATTCATCTCAAGGCACTTTACATAGTTTAAGGTCGATACTTACAATGAATTGATCCTACTGATGTAAGTCTGTGAACTCCACTGTTACACAAAAACACACACACAGTCACAGACAGAATCACACACACACTATCGTATATCTTAAAAATCTAATCTACATGCCTGAACCTGATTCTAACCCTAAAATCAAGTTTTAACCCTGAAGCAGCCGATTGAAAGTGGATCAGAAAGTGAGTAAATCTCTCATTTGTCATGTTCATTATTCTACAGTCTGTAATAAATCCACTTTAACTTCTATAGAAGAAAACTACAGACATTTTTTTTACATGAAAGCATAAACTTGTGGTCTTTTTCATTTTTCTCCAAGATGTCTTCAGTAGGAACATGTGACCACAGAGCTAGAGGAAGTGAAGGGAGGACACAGACCAACACTTTGTTGGTTCTGAGCTTTTCATGGAATCTGCTGAAAACAACACGATTCAGAATATTACCAGCCCTACTTTTTTTCAATACTTAAAATACTCACCAGCTAATTGGATTATTAGAAGTAAACGGTACAACTCCAGAATATCAGATTCATATTTGATTGTGTGATGCGGTATTACTTTGTATATATGCAACTGATCTTAATTAGATTGGGGCTTAAATACCGGTCCTGCACGTCTCATGAATTTGTCCCGTTCTGCTCCATTGTTGAGAATTTCAAGATTCACACACTGATAAACTGGCAGATAGAAAACCACAGTAAACGTTACATTAAAAACAGAGATGAATCCTGTGTGAACACGTATGATCCAAAGCTCTGGAGCTGAAACTAAATGACCTTGAAGTGAGACCGTTTTGTTTCCAATTTCAACAATGAATCTTTTAAAACCTCAAAATCCATCATTCATTTTTTTTTGGGACTCTTTATTGTGAATGTTGACAAGGTTACAATACACGACTTAGAAAACCCACAGGAACAGAGCAGCTTTTTTTTCCCCACCAAGGACACTTTGACTTGACGGATACAAACATAAAATAAGGCCACTCCACTTATTGTACGTTTGAGAAGAAGACAGCGGCTTTCTTCGACTGCGGAGGCTCCTCAGTGGCAGGGGACCTTCAGGGACGCTGGACAACTAAAGAGGGCTACAGATCTCACACGGGACAGAGGGTGGACACGGTGGGGGTGGACTGTCACAGGCGGTTCAGAGGGACGTGGGGTCAGAGACGTCAGGTAACGTATATAAAAAGTCCATTCGAGACTCGTTCATTTTCCCACATTAGACAAAAAACACTTATGATCTCATATCATAGATTTGATAAGCATCTCAATTGGAGGCTGCTTCCATTCTGGCCTGACCAAGAAGGACACACGTTTTTCACTACACTGATCTTTTTGATTATTTTAAAGTTGATAAAAGCAGTTCACTCTTGAATGTGCGTCCCAAACTGGGCAATGGTGCATCACCATTATTACAGATGAGACGCAACCTGACCGCTACAGTGGGATACATGTAGGGAGCCAGCAGCTAGATGGCGCTGTGAGGCTGCATTCTCAAAGAAAGCCCTCCCCTCCTCTCCTCTGCAAAACAAACCCATCTGGCCGTCTCCTCTCCTCCTCCGTATTTTATTTAGCTCCTCTCTGTCACCATCTCTCTTCCTCACCTCCAAACCTCTTCATCACTCCGACTCCCCACACCCTCCTTCTCCTCCAGTCTCCACTTCTGTGCTTCTCCATCTCCCCATCTCTCCCTCTCTCTGCTTCCATCCATCTTTATCTCTCCCTCCCTCCCTCACTGTTTCCACAGCTCTCCACTCTGTCCTCTACTGAGCGGCCACAGCCTGGGTCTCGCCTCCGGAGGTCAGCAGCTGCATCAGGCTCCCAGACGCCGGCCGCTTCACGTCCGTGGCCCAGTTGAAAAACATTCTGCGGGAAAACAAAAGAAATGAAATCGTGGTTGTTGGTCCCAGTAGTTAAAGCACCACAGAACAAACAACTGGTGATGGTACATGATCCAATTTCAAAACCAATTTTCTTCTTCAGGGTGTGCATGTGGGTTTTTTTAGGAACTACAAATAAAGATAACTAACCCTAACCCTTTAATAATCATACATTTTAACCAGTAAAACTCAAGCTACTTTAGTAACCATTAACTCCTGTTCCCAGGGTTACCTGCAGCTGGTATTTTCCACTGCTATGGTAAATATATGAGTTAATAAATATATATATATAACACTAGAACTTTGAGTAGACAATCACAAGGATCTTCTATGAATAAAAAAAGCGATTCAATATTTCAATGGTGAACCTGAGCCTGCCAACCTGTGATGTAGAACATAAACCAGCTCTTTTAAATAACGACAGAGCACAGTAAGAAGAGGAGAAGTAGAAAAGGGACGAGAAAGGACAGACTTCCACTTCCCAACAGCCTGATTCTTTCTATTCTCGTCCTCACACTCTCATCTGTTTCCTCAGGGATTATCAAACTGGATGAAATCCCATTTAATCTCCCCCGTGGCACCCGGGGTGTAAACACTGTGGAAATCAACACACACCTCCGTCTAAAGGGACCCAGCGTGGAGTCCGATGAGTTGTTGTGCTCACACAACACAGTTTGGACTGTGAAATTAATACAATCTCAATTATTAATTAAATCAAGGGTATTTTTTTCTGTTTTAAAGCACTGATTGAATATGTGAACGTTTTAGAATTGCTGAACAGTTGGATACCTACAAAGACGTGGATCAGTTCGTCTTTGCAGTTTATTAAAAAGTCAAATATAATGACATTCTTGAATCTGATGAGCTGCTAAGATGGACAGGAACGTGTTCTAGATAGGAAAGTAACTAGAACAGAATAGAGTCGGGCCTCTCAGTGACACTGCAGTGCCAGGCCAGTGTGGATCGATCCATCTTGTGGGAGTTGAATAAAACTCTCTAATTTGACATGCATGTGAGCAAACATCAGGAGGCAGCGACCACTTCAACCTCAGAAAGGAGACTTACTTTCCTTCATATTAAGTCTGAACAACAGCTACTCTTGACACTTTTAATATAAAAAGATCAATATCAATATTTCACACCTACTGTGTTAAAATGTGACAGACAATCTATACTGTCAAACTAAAACATAGCAACCGGTCGATTCACTTTGTATTCTGGGCTCATTTAGTGACTTTATATTATTTCTCAGATGTTTTTTGTGTAACTTTAACATAGTTTGAGAGCAAGTGACTGCAAAAATATACTGGAGATTTAAACAAAGGAAATAGGAAAAGTCACTATAGATTAAAATGTAAACCATCTTTAAAAAAGGACAGAGAACAGAAGAAATCAACTTTGTGTTGCTACATTGACGCAAACAAATCATAGCCACTACAATGTGAAAGGATAAAATGACTCTGTTGAATCATCATTTGCTTTTGCACTCACTCTGCAATGCACTCCAGCGGCGTCCAGGAACTGAAATCTGCGTCTGGCATGAACTTCCTGTTCATCGGCGTATCCAAGGTAACCCTGCCAAATGAAGCCAAATGACGTGAGAGTGAGGTCTGGGAGGCAGAGAGGGAGGAGCCCAGGCAGCAGCATCCAAAGCACTCAACACACACACACACACACACACACACACACACACACACACACACACACACACACACAGCACTGAACACAGGCCTCGTGTGGACGGAGATTAAATCATTTGCGTCATGTTGCTGTTTTTATTATCATGTTAGCACGATGATGACTTCAGATATCACTTAAAGGAACAGAAGCGTGCGGCGTTTCAAAGAGGTAAATGTGGTTTGGATTCAGCTGGAGCTGAAGCAGAGGAAATAAATATACCATGAAACCCATTCCTTACATTTCAGAGCCTGAGAATCATCTGTTTTTGTTTCGTTCTGTATCTGAATAATCCAGTGACTTAAAGGGTAACGGCTTATTACCCATCCAGCACCTTAACTAAATCTAAACAATTGCCGGCTGTGATAATCAGAAATTACATTTTAGATATGGTAACGTCCATTAAAATGAAATTTCTTTGTGTCAAACGTATTTGAAAACCCCTGTTCAATAACTTTCAGGCGTTTGCAGGAACACTCCACTGCTATAGAGTGTTGGTGCACATATACACAGCAGCTCAAGGGGTTTGGGCGGGGGGGGGGGTGGAGGCTGTAAACAGAAATGCAAGTCATGGGGCTAATGCTGAGCAGATGTGACAGCGTGCTGGAGAGGCAGTCCTGTCTCATTTTGCTGGAAAATGCAGCCAAAGAGAGCGCGGCGGACGAGAACCACCCCTGAAAAATCCATTTTCAGCGTTTCACGATGACAGTGCAAAAACACTGGGTTTAAATTCAGTAAGCAGAGAGACAGGGGCGATGATGAAAAGGCCTCTGTGCGAGTCATTCATCTGAAACAGATCATGTGCACAACCAGAGATGTACCGGGGTGAAACTGGCAGCCTTATCCATCTTTTATTCCCGCGGCTTATCTTCACCTCGCACTTATGCGCTGAACATAACAAAAGGAGTGTGTGGCACAGCTTTTACGGCACAATAGCTTTCATCTCTGCTCCGTCCGCTGGCTGTGTGCACTGTTAGTGCTTTTAAAGCTACAGTGAGCAATAGTTTCTATGTTACAGTGACTTCTTTTCTACCTGAAGCACAAAACGTGACAATAAGTTAGAAGGAAAAGCAATATAAATAAAGTCAGACTGTTGGTTTATCCTGTTTTTCTAATGGAATTAATCTGTTTTCTACCAATTACAGTGCACATGAACGAAATATGATATCAAAACAACACTCGCTTCATCCACGGGAAAACAGATTAACCGTCGTCTTTTATTTCACCATCGTGGTTGAAGGTTGTGTGTCTTTTGTTTCATTTTGCATAAAAAGATGCACGACTGATCTCAAACACAAGAACCGTGTGAAACCAGCTTCAAAACCTTTGTTATCTGCACACGTTTAAAATGAATTTCAATGTTTTTTTAGAGACTTCAAGGAAAATTGAATCCCTTTTCCAAAACAAGCAAATGCTTCTCAGCTCTGCACTAAACTCTCTGTGTACAGACAGACGAGCTACAGACAGACGAGCTACAGACAGACGCAGGTGTCTCTGGGAGAGAAGCCTTTTGTTTGTAGTAATTCCAGAATCCTGTTACCTTTCAGGGAAAATAGTGCAGGTGGTTTGGAACTGGACCAAACGTACAGAAGACAATAAGACAAGGACACAACCTCAGACTTGGTGGATACACAACAACAACTGATTTTATATTTAAATATAATTCCACATCTTGTAGGTCATTGTGATTTGTCCTTAAATATCAGAGGTGAGGTCTAAAAGAAGTGGACACGGGGAAGATCTGAAGAAAGATGCCATAGATTTGCATCATGCGATCCACGCTGCTTCGAATAGGTCACCCGCAGCTACAATGAATCAGTGGAGTAATCCTTTAAAGTCTTTTCTACATTTTAGTGTCAGACTAAAGTACCAAATTTTGCAAAAATGATTATCCTTATCCAGGTCTTTCCTTTTCCTCACATAAGGATCAACAGAAAGCAGCTGAATCATGCTGAAGGTGTGAGGGAGATACTACAGACGGCTTCCTCCACAGGAGAGCAAGCTGTAATCTTTAGTCACTTTCAAGCTATGAACATGTTAAGATGTAGACTTTTCACTTGTGATCCATCCTCCACGCACCATGGTGCCATTGAAGCATCCCGACCAAGTGTGCACACACCATTTCCCCTGCGGTACTTACGGTAGTATGGCCACAGCAGCGGCTCCCGATGGCATCCCACTGTTCTCATCTGCCAGACTCTGACACAGCTGGTGGACGGCAGCCTTGGCCATGCCATAGCCGACCATGCCTGGGGAACCCAGATGGAACATTTGGTTTTTAAAGCAAAAGGCAGAACACTGGACATGTATCACACACTGTGCACAGGAGTGGAGGGATTCAGTCGAGAGTGGTCAGGTGGACATTACAGATCCTGAGGGAGGAAACAGATCAAGTGCTTGTTCTCTTTTCTGAAGTCAGTTGGTTTCTTTCACACTGAATGAACCCGGTGTTAATAACTTCAGCATCTGGAAACAGTTGTTGTCCCCCCCCCCCCTCCATAAAAAGAAAAGAAAAATCTAAACAGGCTTTCCAAAGAATGCCAAGCATCTGCCCACCCCCCTTCGACCTGTCTCATGATAGGCCTGCGTCAGACCGACCAATGGGAACAAGGGGTGGTGACAATACTTTACTTTCAAGCTTTTGTTTTTCTCCAAAAACAGAAACCATGAAAAAAAAAAAAAAAGGAAAGAAGCACGAGTTAAATCAATGTGCCTCCACTAATCCAATTCGTCCATTAAATACAGTCTCTCACTTTGAGACTTATAGAAATGCAAACATCTCAACGTAGAGATTTATCATTAGACAAAGTTTGAACTTTTAAAAGAGTCTCAGTTCAGTGGATGTGTTTCATTGTTTTATTCTTCCCCGTCTACTGTGTCTCTGTGAGGTGGAGTCTATAGTGTCTGAGCTCGTTTGCCGTCCAGTCGATTGTTGCATGTTATGTTCTGCATTTCTTGGAGGATAATCGCCGATTATGGGAGAAAACCCAGCACATGTCACATGAAGAGTCTTCTCCCTTTGGTCTTTTAGGGTTTAACCTTTAACTCGGAGATCAGGATTATCACAAACTCATTCACGAGGTTGGAAATCCATCTCTTCGTCTACAGCTTTTCCAACGGAACCCAATTCGGTTCACGGGCAAGAAATGGATTTCCAACCTCGTGAATGAGTTTCTTGCATAGTTGACACGATGGGTTGAAGAAAATCCCCATGATTTGGTTTCTCATACGTTTGTTTTCCAACATTTTAAATTGGATTTTTTATAAACTTTGACGTGATTAAAAAGTCACATTCATCTGTTAATCATCCAAGTGTTATATGTTATATTTCTTACCAGTTGATGTTCAATGCCTCGTTTATTTAGGCTTTACATAAACAGATTTTTCGGAGTAATTCTGTGATAATTTTCACATCACAATCTCCATAGAAGCTGCTCGTGCAGTACAAAACCACAGGAGAACAGAGGGCCCCCGGAGCTTCGGTCTGTTTCAGGGGAGTTAACAGGCTCCTGTCCATGTGGACAATGTGTGTGCAGCCACAACTGCTGAGTCATTCCCTCACTAAGTCCGTAGCCAATGAGCTCGCGGGCTCAGCTGCTGAGCCAGGGGTTTGTGTTGCTGTGGAGTTGGATCTCAGCCCATCACAGAGTTGGCTTAGGTACAAGCAGGAGGGGAGGGGAGGGGGAGGGGTGGTGTAGGGCATCGCACATCACATGGGGACATGCCAAAGCCTCTGTGGCTGGTGACGTGGTAATAAAGCTGCAACTGGCCAATTATTTATTCATGCATTACAAGTATAAAAGTAAAAACGGGTTTCTGCTGTTTAACAAGTTAAGATTTAAGAGCTTTTAAGTCACTACGATAAAAGTGTTTGAAGACGATCAGTTATCAGTTCCAGGCTGGTCTCGCTTGTAGCTTTATTACAGCGTGCAAATATTAGTTTCATTGAGGACAGTAAAATTAATATTAACATGTTAAGACCCAGCTCGTTTTTCATATTTAAGACTTTTCAAGGCCTAAAATACAGACGATCAAAATGTAGACTTTTTAAGATCCTATGGGAACGTTGATAATGTTTCAGAAAATAAATCAAAACAAGTCACAACTTACCGGAGCTTAAAGGTGGCACATGTAACATGTGACTTTCATATGCATGTCAATATTATTACCAAAATTTGTGAATAAGAATAACATTCATGTGCATATTCAAATTTTCATTGTAGAGCTTTAAGAACTTTGCCGTCATAATCGACATTTTTCAAAATGAATGAGAAACAGTGTCTGTAAATTTTAGTAAACACGTTATATTCCTTATTTCCTGAAAATTAAACCATACAACATAAGGAATAAGGATAATTTGACGCATAATCCTAAATCAGTGTGTCACAGTGTCATATAGTTATATATTAGTGGTGTTGTTTTATATAAGTAGTATTTAAATTGGTTTATCTAGTCCATTTATCTCATTTAGAATTCAGAGTTCAGCTGCTTTAATGAACTCCAGTCAGTGAGATTTTTAAATATTGACTCAGTGACTGACACAGAACAATACGTCTCCTGATGGACAAACAGGCCATTTTGAGAATTAAACTATGGATTTTTTTTCATTTATGAAACCGAGCCTCTAACCACCGAGTCCCAGTGCTGCCTGTGATCTCATTAGCTGCTCTGGTGTTTTTGTGCTAGTTTTGTTTCTAGGATCCATTTTATCGACACTTCCCCCCCCCCCGATGTTTTCATCTGTGTGAGCTCGGCCGTGCCTCTGATCAGTGTGTCGATTCCCTGGTCAGAGCCCTGCAGCGCCTTTCATTACCTACATTATTTGAATTGGCAGGTTGGACAACAGAGACGTATGCACAATGTCGTCTCCGGTAAATCAAAGTCCGCCTGGAACCCCCTGACACGACACGCGGCCAAACCGGGTCATCGCGACGACAAGGGTAAACACCACAGATGTGTGTGCCTCACCTCCAGTGCCTGAGAGAGACGCTTTCGCTCCGGCCAAAGTCAACAGTCCGCCGGGTTTCAGGTGCCGAGCGGCGAGGTGGCTGGAAATGGTCGAGGTCCACACGCTCTGCTTCCACATGAGATCGGAGTTTTTGTATAAATCTGAGAAAGACGAGGGAAATAATTAGAAAGGAAGGAGAAATTGTTGGTTTGTTTGTCAGAAGTTTGACCTAAAAACTACTGAACTGATGAATGAATTTGTTCCATTCAGGACAATCTTTGCAACATTGTGTGTTGGCCTGTAAAGGAAGATTTTGGTAAATTAGATTTCTGTCCATCACATAAAGCTTCAGTCCATAAAAAGGCAGGGAAACGTGTACACACACAAACTACCACCAGCACGTGTAAAGCTCACAAATTAACACGTTGTATTTTCTTTTTTCTTCTTTCAGCGACACAAAAACCAAAGTGTAAAAAAAAAAAAAAAAAAGGACAAACTGCCATTTATCAGAAGGGAAAATGAAGCCAACTATTTTCTTGGCAGAGACCGGAAATTTCCTGGAGTCTCCGCCACTCTGGCACCGATCCCAGAAGTAATCCCCGGAAAGACAATGTCATTGTTCACACTTCAGTTTTGTAATGAGTCGGCTTTTGTTGCACGTCTATCCGACAACACGCCTGATCAATATTAAAATAACACAGAAAGATTAAGTCCGTATTTTCTGTGCTTGAACGTCTGACAAGATCAAAAACAGGTTCAAAACGGCCATTTTGTGTTTAGCTGCTAAAATTCATTATATAATTAAGGTAAAAACCTAAATGGAGATTATTTTTGTCACAGTTCTTTCAAGAATAAAATTACGTAACTGCAATTTATTGACCTCGTCTTCATAGTCACACGTGGATCGCTGCAGGGAAATAAGCGGCTGATGATTAATGTTGGGAACAAACAAACAAGAGGTTGTTGAACTCTGACCTTTGGAACTACATTTCCCTCCCGCCCATCCTCCGGCCACACACAAGATGGCGTCCACTTTCTGTTCCCCTAGCAACTGGGAGACGTCTGCCGTCACCTGCACGGGAAACAAAGAGACGTCTGCAAACATCTTTTGACGAAGCCTCGGAACCTGCCGTTAAAATGTCAGCTGGACACGTCCGATGCATCTCGAGTGGTGCGTTCAGATCAACAGATAAAAGGACGAGATTTAGATTCAACTTAATAAAGTCTCCATGTGTACATTTGTGTTTCTAATAACCTTTTACATAAAAAGTGTATATTATTGTATTTTAAAGGCTCAAAACTCTCAGACTCAAAGTGACATGTGACGAGTTCAGTGAACAAAGCAGCGAACGGAGTAATGTCACAGGAAAGAGATTAAAATCCGTAAAAAAATGAGTCACGTGAAACAGAAACACGATTCTCAAGTTCCGGATTTTCTTCTGATCTTTGTCATACATGTTACTAAGCTGAATCTGATTTGAGGTTTAAGACGTTACACATGTCATACAACAATTTATTAATTGAATACAATGTGTGCAAACAAGTTCTTTAGCCTAAACATTTTCCAACAGACCAGCATTATTAATGTCATATAACAATATGTACTGTACGGACAAAAGTATTGGGACACCTACAGGAGCTTTTATGACATCCCATAGGCATTAATATAGAGCTGGTTCCCCCTTTATGTACAAATACTCTAAACATCGACTTCTCCATGATGTTACAAACTGTTTCCTCTAAGCAAAGTTGTAAACACTGTTTTCTTGTTGACGATCTAAGTTAAACACCTGAATTCGATGATTAAGAGATGTGTCCCAATACTTTTGTCCACATAGTGTATGATAGCTGCAGCTTGATGTGAGCATATATACACGACTTTGCCCTTTTATTGAAATGTAGAATAAAATACTTCTCATGTCGCTGCACTTATCTGCATCATTTCGAAAATAACTTTATGCATATTTACGTAGTGGTTGTATTGTACTTGCTCGTGCAAACCATCCTGTACTGCACTTTATTTTATAACACGTCTATACAAACCACTACACTGAAAGTATATAATGTACATACTCTGCATTTATTATTCATATTCTATTGCCTTTTTATATATATATATATATATTTATACACTCTTTTTGAGCTGCCTGCTGCTGCAACAACTGAATGGCCCTGATGTGTGGATCAATAAAGCAAAGCAAACAGTGAACAAACACACAATACATTAATTTATGATCTTGAATGAATAAGAAGACACGTTGTGTTTAAATGATTCAGTTGAACTTTAGCCTGTTAGCTGCTCTCTGTTAGCATCGAGTGTTCGTCCCACCTGTCCCGCCTGCTCCGTGAAACACTCGCTCGTCTTCACGATCACGTTTTCACTCGCCTCCTCGTTGGCTGCCATGTCGATGCTGGCGACCCACTGCTCACACGCACGCACGCACACACACAGAGAGAGACACACACACACACACACACACTGACAGTTAGCTTAGCAGTTAGCATCACAGAGAGCCCACAGCTACACCGAGCGGCTGCAGCCTCACTCACCCAGCCTTTGGACTTGAAGAGCTGGACACACTTGGAGCCCAGAGCGCCTCTTCCTCCGTACACGATGACCCGGTGTGCAGCCATGTTGTGTTACTGTGTGTGTGTGTCTGTCTGTGTGTGTGTGTGTGTGTGTGAGTCAGTTAAATACACGCTGAGGAGGAGGGGGCGTTTCTCTGCTGCTGCTGCTGAAACAAGTGGGCGGGACCAATGCTGCGTTCATGTCCTGTCGGAAACTACACGATCGCCCCGCTGGAGCCACACGATGAGATTGAATCACCAATAATATATATTAATAAACCTCGTGTTGTGGTTTCACACGATGACACATTGATAATGACATCACACTTTCAACAGGTGCAGACTCACATCATCTGATACAGTGGAACAACAGTTTATTCTAGTGTGTGTCTGTGGAATATTAATTGGATTATTGAATATTAATTGAAGAGTATCGCTAATGAGCCGAAAAATACATGATAACTCTTTATATCCAGCCTTTGGTTAACATTGTATTTTATAACATGAATAAGGTGACAATAAAACATGTCCTGTTGGTTCTCAAATGTAGATAAAGTAGAAGAAAACAAGGTTATGCACAAAAAGGGAGGAACACGTAGAAGGATGTTTATGATGAATGGATTTCCAACTGTTTAATTAAAAAGCAAAGAGTCAACACGTTCCATGACAGCCCCCATTTATTTCTTGATTTATTTAACAGGGTCAGTGCACATTTATAAAAAAAATGCTGTATGTGCCAGAGTTTAGCTAAGAGGCTATTTTTCATCTGTAGTCGCTGCAAAGACGTTGGCAAAGTTGGCCTTAAAGGAAAGAAAAGATTCAAATTGAAGTGGAAAGTTACTCATCATTTAAAGGCATTTAGAGCGATGATGAATAGAAAAGAGAATATTCATGTTAAGAGGAAACCCACTGACAGATGCTACGAATAACATGCAACATGGATAATAGACATAATTAACAAATAACATGAGAAGCACATACATAGAGAGAATGAACATACATTAGTCTGATGCCGCGAAAACCACAATGAAAGATATGCAGAGATATCTACCTTCCCACTGGGTAAGTGTCTCGTGTTTTTTTCAAGAATCATGCAGCTATAATGAAAACATAAATAATACAGTGCTGAACAGAGACTGAATCTTTCTTTCTTTTTGCCTTTGTAAATGTAAAAACAATTGGAAAAGTTTGACTCTGAAACAAAGGAATGTGTTAGAAGGAAAAACAGTTAAAAATGTGTGGCTGTGCTCCTCCCAGCAATTTATTTTTTCATACAGTGAGCACTAGATGCTGCTATAAGACTATGATGGTGATGACACAGCAGAGAGCCACAGCTTCCCATTATTGTGCTGCTGTGCTATCTGTGCTTTGCCAACAGCCGCGTGCCAACTAGACATTCCTGGCTCTCATGAATAAAACAAGCAGGACGGCCTTGGCTCCCTGTCACTGTAGTGAGGCCCCCGATCTGTCACACTCACCTGGATGTGGCACACATTTCTGCTACAGGGAATAAATGCTTGGTTTGTCTAGTTTGACACCCACATACACACTGTACGAGAGTGAGAGACGAGACAAATACACACTTTTTTCCAGTGTTGTGAGCAAAAGCATTATGCCAGCCCTCCCTGCCTGTCTTTCTATCTCCTGCAGAAAAGCTATGAAACACACACACACACACACACACACACACAAACAAACACACATGGGTGATGGGAGTCATTGAGGCGCAGCGACCTCACTTATTCCTCAAGAGCTGGGTGACGTACCAAGGAACACACAATAATAATGTCCCGCTGGCTGGTTCAGACCTGGAGGAGACATCCTGCGCGTTTCTGACAGTCGACAAAATTAGAAGTAGACCGTGGCAATCCGTGCCAGGTGGAGTATCTGTCAGCGGTCCAGCAACTCATGGGGTGAAGTGGACACAATAATGACTACAGTTGCTGCCGGAGCGGTGGCTGGAGAAGTGATGGTTTGGCCGAGGCGATTGAAAGGCTGTTGTTTTCAGTGTTGGACCAGGAACCGCAGAAATCCACTCTCATGTCCAGCCACAGCAAGAGCACTCTCTCTCTCTCTCTCTCTCTCTCTCTCTCTCTCTCTCTCCAGTGGAAATGGTGTAGGAACCTGCAGAACACCTCCAGCCCATCTACCACATGGTGCACAGAGTGAGCCGCTAGCATTTGAAAGATATATCGTAACATTTAGGGAACTTAAGACTTCGATTTCCCTTGAGAATTATTGCAAACCAAAACAGTGCTTCAAATTAATGATGCATTAAAGGACCAGTGTGTACAATTTAAAGTGGCTCTACTGGCAGAAATGAAATATAGAATTTATAGCAACGTTTTCTTTCGCGTATAATTACCTGAAACTAAGTTCAGAATGAGCTCCTCAGGGAGCAGGTCCTCTTCTATGGAGCCTTGTTGCACCACCAGGGCTTCTCAAGAGATTCCATTACCCAAAAGCCACTGGAGGTTGTCCTGTACAGTGATGCCACTAAATCCTACTGGTCCTTCATTTCTGCTATAAAATGTGCACATATCCGCTAATTCAGTTTCCCCATGAGCACGATGACAGCGTCTCTGTGCCGCTTCTCTGGCTGCAGTTACAGTCAGCGGGCACAGATTTGAGTTTAGTCCTCTGCACAGGCATGGTGGGACCACACCTGACCCTAGAATCAGAAAGGAACAAGATTCAAGGTGTAAAGTGAGATTTAGAGGTCATGGTTCAGTTTCAGAGTACCAGCTGTTTCCCATTTCATGGCCTTCATGGACCACGAAGGCCAAACCCTCTGGTCTCCGGGGGATTTCCGTGATTTGCTTCACTAGCTCATCTGGCCTAGATGACAGTCGGACATGACAAGAACATTTTAATGCCCCTTGTTTTTATATACCCTGTATGCTTACATTACAAAAGTGTAAGCATTGGATGTGTCCGTCTTGTCGCTCGCTTCCACCATTATCTCTTTGAAAAAGTGTCTGTCACTGAAGTGCAATGCATCCTGGGACATGTTGGCACCTTTGTTGCTCGGGGATAAAAGGACGCTTTTGTCAGTTACATCTGAAATGGGAACCCCGAGTCCTGCCACTGTCGACAGAGTCTCATTGGTCAGCTTCTTTGCTGATTGTGTGATATTGAATAAGCATTTTCCCTGGACACCTCTAAATCTGAAGTATGAAGTTATTAATGGCCATTAAAGGTTTTTAATCATCAGGGAAGAAAACTGTTTTGAGAGTAAAGAGGGAGACGTTGGAGTCTGGTGCACATTTCCATTGCTTCTACATTCTCAGATGCTCTTAAGTAGCAGAGTTCAGATGTTCAGATGCAGGATTTTGTCAGTGCCAATATGTCTGAGTGAGACTGGATCCAACATCATAAACACCTTTTCAGTTACTGAGGAGAAGATATGAGATTCCAGCTATACTGTCCCTGGCTTTGGCTTTATCTGGGTTTTGAAAATGTGACGGCAGGTAAGTGCCTCCTCCACCTGCTTTCATCCTTCCTGAATGAGTACGACTTTAGATATGAGGCCTGATGTCTCGACGACAACAGCTTTTGGTATTACTGCCTATAGCTCCCATATATCCAAGAATCGGTAGAAGGCAGCAGCTTTTGAATTGTAAGTTGAGCCTTTTTTTATATGTCAAGTTTAAATGTGAGTAATATTTCATCGCTTTGTTTCAGGTCTGTCTGAAGTCTGAAATCTTGGAAACTGGGAAAACAATGACTAGTGTTTCGTTTGTTAATTTGGGATCTAAGTGCAAAAGCAGCAAAAACAAGATGTCGACCAACATTTACATATCATCACCTTTGTTGGTTTACATTTCAAACCTTGTTTTTTGATGTTCCTGAATATTGTTTCAGTTTGTCCAACCTCCTCATTAAACACTGGGTGCAGACAAAGTCTTGTGTTATTCTGTGCGTGACATAAAATCCTACAACAGGAACCTCCCAGTGAATCAATCCAGTGATATAATGAACATAATGAACCTTAACCTTTAAAAATAAATCTTCAAAGAAGCTCAGGGTTTAAAATAATTTCCAAAGACCGATTTTACTTGAATGTACTTACTATCTGCACGCTTGAGCACACTCCTGTTTCTACCAAATGCACAACACAGGCTGTATTTTATCTGCTTATCTACTTTTACTGTTTGTGTGATTTGTAATTTCTTTCCGATTTATCATTGTAATTTACACTTAAGTTCAAGTGCATAAAACTAATTTAAGATGGAAGTGTGTTATGTTATGACTTTCATTCACCAGATCAGCTTTGACGCTCCTTTGCATTCATTTCCCAAATCTGTAAACCTCTAGGTATCTCTACCAGGAACGATGAGACGCAGGAGGAAATCAAAGCAAAAGGAATCTGCTCCATCTCGGCCTCAGCAGGAGAGGAAAGTTTCATCACTGGACAACGGTGATCAGTCAAACATAATCGTGTATTGATTTGCTATGACCCAAATCATGCCTTAAAATGTAGGCTACCCCATGGAAGTGTCTGCATCCATCTACACCTCATCCCTTTAATGAAATGCTCTGCTTACAGTAAGTTATTTTGTGAAAGAGACAAAGTTGTTTTGTTTCAATGACAAGTCCTTCACTCGCAGCATCGAGAGCGTACCGTCCCGAAAGCTAATGCCCCAAAATGAAAACACTACATCCTGCGTCGGACGATAGCAAACCCAAGGTGAATACATTTCAGACACACACTTTTATCACATTTGCCTCCGCTCATTTCACGTAGCAGCAGATTAAACCTTGAAAAATCAGTTAGCTGCACTTGTCCTCTTTGCCGCTGACAAGTGTTGTGAGTTGTTTTGCTCTCGAGCAGCCGCTCCTCATGCAGCCAAACAGTTTTGACTGATTTCCTCAGTTCCGACAGAGGACATGGCTGCCCCCCCCCCCTCCCCAGGGACCCTCTCTCGCTCTCACTCACAGACTTTTGAGACATAAATCTGCAGCAGATTTTCCATTCATCCCCAAAGCTGTGTCAAGCACCACTTTGTTGCCGTTAGAATTCTCAGCTTCATTGTGACGTCCTCCAAATGGACGCTTGGAGAGAGTCGTCTGGTGCAAAATTTGTTGATTGCGATGCTTTATGACTTGTAAATGTGTCGGAAAGCTGCGTGTGCGACTTGGAGTGGTTTCTTAATGGGAGCTAATCAAAACAAGGGGAAGCAGAGAGCAGCATGGGAGGAAAGAGACGGACGATAAACAGGAGGGTTACCAGGCTAAATGGATGGACCTGGCAGGGCCGCAGCCCCTGGGGACCCATTTGAACTCTGAGCCTCGGGGCCGGTGCCCAGGAGGAAGTCTCTCTTTGAAGCCGGCCACAGAGTGACCACATCGAAATGGAAACTGCCGACAACAAGATGGAAAACCACGAAGAGAAAGAAAAATGAGAAGAAAGACAGAAAGCAAATCATAAATCAACTACAAAAACACAGAGGACAGATATGTAGAGAAAAAATTACTCCTCTGTAATACATAGAAAGGGAAAATATGAGGATTTTGTTTTTTCTATCAGATGTTTGGTGCATAATTTTCACCTCATTCCATGAAAACATAAAAACTGGTATAAGTTACAACTACATTCTCCGTTCTAATCAATATTTGATCTGGAAAATTAACTTTTTAAAGTATATTTGCAAATAAAGATGCAGGAAACCTGGATCATCATCACCTCTGCGTCTTCTGGTTCCAACATGCAGAGGCAATAAAGGGCGTCAACTTCTCTGTGGACAAAGGGTTTATCTTTCGTTGAGACAAGTTATATGTGCAATGTTATATCCGACATAAGTTCCCTTGTAAATCTGTGTCCTGTTTCTTCTGGACGAGGATTCATTGTGTCCACGTTAGTCTATTTTTCATGCAGGGAAAATATTAAAAAAACATTTTTCTTTTTTCTTTCCTAAGTCAACACTAGATGTCCCCATGAGCCTTTAATAAAAATGAATCTGAGCCTGTGCAACGTTTGGATGATGGCAAACGTGAATCTTATGATGCCTTTTTTTTTTCCTTTTAAGAGGAAATAATGTAAATGCAAATTAAGAGATTACACAGAGATCATGCAAAATAATAAAACCCCAAATTAAGCAGCAGGGCATCCTGTGAAATCACAGTGCGATTGTGCATCCCAGAGCCCTGCACACAAAGTCTGAGCTCCAGACACAAAACCCTGTGTGTGTTGTGGGACAGGTGATCCAAACAGGGAGGAGGAATAGCAAAGCTCGAGGGCTGCAATGTCTCAGATCTCGCAGCAGCAGCTCGCCCTGAAAGTGGATTATGAAATGATATTGGTGTCAGGAGTTTACTGGGAGGCGAGACGCAGGGAGGGAAAGAGAGGTAATCTGTTGGTAGACAGAGGAGGAGACAGCGGCGTCTGATGCAGGATAAAAGTGTAGTTTGCCTCCAGTAAGACTTAAGATCCACGTGGAGAAGCAATAAAGCGATGGTGTGATACTGTAGTGAAGGGCGGGAGTGGGGGAGCTGGAGGAGGAGGTTTCACAGGAGGGTGAAGCTGTGATTAGAGAGAGATTGGAGGTAAAATCCCAGGGAATCACCTCCGTCTGTACAGGTGCTCATTGAAGTCTTACTTTCATGGGTGTGAGGAAACAATCACAGCAGAGTTGGGGGGGGGGGGAGAGAGCAAAGAGAGATTGATCCATCTGTGCCATTTGAGCTTTAAAGATGGAAAACGTCTGGGAAGTCTTTGCAAAAGTGCAGCTACTCCCTCTTGTCTACATCTTGTAGTTATGATTAATTGAGCCGACGCCATGTCTGCCTGTTGTTCTTCTCCACCTGGATCTTCTAATAAACTCATTTCAGGAGGTGAAACCCAGCACATCACAGCATTTCAGGCTTCACAAGAGGAAAACCGGCCTTTATCCACAGACTCTCGGCATCTGCTTCTTCATTTACGACACTGTATCTTGGTTGATGAGGCTTATTTAACTGGCGATGATTCGGTGATAAAAAAATAAAATAAAAGAGTTTAAATAGAATCGTAAATTTCTGTTTATTTAATTAGAGACATTAAATTGAAAAAAAGAAATGAAGCTGTGAGGATAAGAGCAAAGTTTCTTTCGAGGGAGAGTGGAGTCACACGGAGGCAGACATCATGTAAAACATTCCAAGAAAGAAATGTCACCTTTACGTCCAAGCGTCTTAAAATCAACGTGAAAAGTAAAAGTATGACATGTCTGTGTGCAGCCTTTTCAAATCCCTTGTTGAGAAAGTATTATGTGGCTGCTTCAGATACTTTCAGTTCACTTTCAACAATGCTGAAGAAGCCACAAAGGTAACAAACCGAGAACCGAGAACCAGAAGGTAAAGAGAGATAAATAAAACTTATCTTGCAAAGGTTTTTCTGACTGATGAAACAAGATATCATATTTACTTTTGATGCTGTGTTCAGAGTCAGAAACGGTTAAAAGATAAAACGGGGGATTGCGACTGAGGTTTGACATTTAGAGCCAAATATCAGCTTTGACTCAGGTGCGCCCCACAGAACTGGGAACACTGCTGTTGTCAGAAAACATTTAGTTAGTTTGTTCCAGCACCTGTTTGTTACAAATATAAATGTATTTCTCTGAGGATGTGGTACAAAAACAACTTGGTTTCAGGTTTAGAGGAATATTACAACAGAAAAGAGTTATTCAGCTTCTGGAACCATCGTGGTCATGACCAATATTGACTGTTTGTTGGAGAAGGGAAACTGATTTTTGGTTTAACGGTTCATCGAGCAGCAAAAGTCTTTAAGTTGTTCTACAGTTCAAGTTTTGTAAAGTATCTGCAGCACGGTGCAGATCAGCCGACACTGAACTGTAGACGTGAAGATGTGAAGGTTCAATTCATATATTTAATGTCATGTGTTTATATCGTTCACATTGACATATTTTTGTTTAAAGTTATTAATTACATATTGTCATGTTTTAATCTTTATACCTGTATCTTCACAACTTTTACAATAATCGACCGTGTCTGATTCGCTCACATTTACCTCAGTCTAAGTCCTCCTTGCTTCTGATTGGTTAGCTCAGCCACATGTGACTCAAAATAAATGTTTCTTTGAACATATTTCTGCATCACTGTGACCTTTACCTTTGACCCCTGAAACACAGCGACATGAGGGCATTGAGACCTTGACCTTTGACCTCCAGGCACCAAAATCAAATCAGTTCATCCTTGAGTTCAAGTGAGAGTTTGTACCAAATTAGAATATCATGTTAACATAAACATTGACCTTTGACCTTATGCTCCCAAGATGAAGCTCAAGTGAACGTTTGTGCCAAGTGTGAAAGAATCAACTCCAGTCGTTTCGGAGATGTTGCATCCACAAAATATGCTCTGTGAGGTCACAGTGACCTTGACCTCTGACCTTTGGACACCATGGCATAAAAATAAACCTAAACATTTAACTGCACTGGCTCGTGCTCTGCTCCTGTGCAGCTTCAATGAATAAAGCATTTAAGAGAAATTCATATTTATACAAGCCTGAATTTCTTTAAGCAGGAGATTATTTTGATTTGGGAATAAATTTAAAATAGGACTATATAATATAATGTAGGTTTAGGGTTGAACTGTTATTCCAGCTGATGGATATTTATTAATCATATCATACTAATCAATAATGAGTCATATAGAATCCCTCAGTAGGTTTAGTGGAGAACTTCAGCTTGAATCTGTTAAACCAAACTGAGATGATGATGAATAGAATCAAAGCACTGCTGATTATTTTAGTTATTGATTCTGCAAAAAAAAAAGAAAGTCTTTAAAAAGCCCAAACTCCAGGTTCTGTGTGATTCTCAATGATGCAGCTCTGAAATGTCATCGATTAATAGTGTTTTTCTGTACTCGCTGACAAAAGTGATGATAAGACAGAAGAGCAGCATCATTGTTCGTGAAGAGATATCGTTGACAACGACATCATTAAAGCTTTGATCCTTTCCAAAAAACAAACATACTGGAATTTGAATCATAGCATCGATATCAAGCTTTTTCACTTATCACTGAAATGCAGCCGGAGCCGAATCTCAAAAAGAAACACAAACAAGTCAGTGTGTTCGCTCACATCACTCAACACTTTAAAACAGGAAGCTGCTGACTTTACATGAACTGAAAGTAACTCGTCTTCTGTTGATAACCTGAATACGGTTTTCTTCTCTTCACGCACTTCTTCAGGAAACATGTGAATTTATTACATGTTTCTCAAATGAACTGTGCACCAGATCCACTGAGACGCTGTTCAGCCCGAATCCTTTAATCATCGACTCTTCTTCTCTGTGAAGGCGATCGAGCCCGAGGGCAAAGAAAACAAAACACACATGATGCAGCAGGAAGGAAACAACAACATGAACAAGTCGAGGAACAGGAAGATTGTGAGAAGAGAAATACATGTTTGAACAATATTCAAACGATAATATTGTGTGTGACTGTGAAAGTTGGAGTGAATGGGACACAGTCAGTTCTTTTATAGGACGCAGATGCATTGTGGGCATTTTGAATCAGAATCTTAAAACTTTTATTATTTGACCTTTTCCTATTTTAGGTCAGCATTTGAGTCTTGGTACAATTCAAGGTACAAGAAAAACAACCACAAATAAAGATTATACTGTGTAGAGTATGTCACAAAATTTGTAATATTTTACCGTTGCATATAAATGTGTCTCTTGCGCATTATTCGATTTGCAGATCGAATAACTAGTCCAAGGACCAGTAACGGTCCTTGGACTGGGAAGAATGGAGCCTCTGCCCCTGAACTCCAAGGTAACTCTAAACTGTTTAGTGAGAATTTAATTGGAAATCTTGGAAACATGCCCCACTTCAGCACAATATCAACTTCAAGTGGGTTGAGATGTATTAATAAGTATAAGTGCCTGATCTTGAAAGGGTCACTGAGTTGGAATCCGGTTTTCAGACACTATAATTACAAGAGGGCCGTGAAATGTTGCTCTCCAGCAAACCTTGAATCAAGTGTTGCTCAACATCTTTGCCGAGAATTATCCTCAGAAAACCTCTACATCTACTTTCTATTGTACCACAGTGAAGTGAAACCGGAGCAGAACTCACCATTCTTCTATCAGACATGCCCCCCCCCCCCCCCCCGCGGACTCAGCTGCAGCGAAAGCAAAAGAAAGTCCAGGTTGTGGAGCAAGAGCTGCCATGTTCCACTTGTTCTGCATAATGAGATGTGATCACAATATGGACAGGATGCAGGCGTGCATATAAATCATAGATGTAAGTGTAGCAGCGTGATTGGATTGTTCAATAGACATGAAGCAGACACACACACACACACACACACACACACACACACACACACACACACACACACACACACACAGGTTGTGGGAATATTCTGATGTCGAACACAATGATATGCTTTCAGATTAATTACAGAAACACACGATTTAAAAAGAACCTACAGTCGTAAATATGACCAGGAAGAGATATTTGATTTACTTTACACCAGAAAACATCTGCCTTTGTCTATGTTCTCATTTTGCACTGTACCTGTGTCGGTCTCCACTTATGTTCACATCCATAGCAACATTTCTGCTCATCTCACTGGTTTTCCTTCGTGCACGAGTCCAGACAAACTTCTCAAAGAAGATATTTCATCTCTCTCTCTTTTCCTTTCAGGGTTTGGTAATGATCCAAATCAGCTTCTTCACTTCACTCAGAGCCTCCATTCAACTCATCCTCCTCCTTCACTCAGATCACTCACGTACTTTACTTAACTACGTCATTTTATTCTTCTTCATTTCAGAGGGAAATCTCCATTCCTCCATTTTACTCTATTTACTTAAATAGTCGTTTATAACACAAATATTGTGCCGGATACTTTTCACATTAGGGATTTGCTTCAAAAACATATAAGATTAGAAACTTGATTTTTTTGTCTGCGTTTTTTTATTTGATCTTTAGGAGGATTCTGCAAAAACAACTCAACCGACTTCTATGAAATTTGAAAACTCACAAGCATGACTCATAAAGTTTTTGTGTGAATCCGGATCAGGGAACAGATCCAGAAATTTACTTTGAATGGATCATGATCTGTCTAGAATATTAGGGGACTGATATTTATGAGTTTGTGCAATTTGGTGCAGATCCAAATAAAAGTGTGGATGTAATGAATTTAAATGTGGTTTAATAAGGGGTCTGTTCGGCCTTGGCAGAAGTCTGAGCTTTACTGAATGTCATTCGAGTTACCACTTACCAACAGCTTTGTTTCAGGAACCTGTGAATTGTTCATGAATCCACCAAAGACACGTTTCCACTCTAACCGTCCCTGACTGTTTCATACACAGCAAATTACAGTTTGAGACCCAGCCCCCCATTAGTGAGCTGAGTATTTTCGTCTTTTCTCTCCCATGAATCATCTCACAACACCTCAAATTTATTTTATGACCCTTCAAAGACGGTCGGACACCTATGAATCACTGTCTGCAGCTATCAAACTGTGAAGTAGTTCAAACTGGCTCCACCTCACGCAGCTGCAGCAGTAAATTGCTGCTTTACATGTTGTTTGTATCAGCATCAAAAGCAGTTTTTCTTTTTTATACTTCTGTCGCTGTTTCTTAAATAGGGTTTTGAATAAATAACTTCTTCTTCTTTTTTTTCACACAATGTTTTACTGGTTCTTTGAAACCACAGCTTGTTTGGTATCATTTTCTGCGATAACATTTATAGCCCCGTGTTAAAACGTAGCCTCAGTGTAAAATAAATGTTCTGTTTACTTCATTAGATTTAACAGCTTGCTTTGTTTCGCCATCCTCAATCAGCCTCTCGGTTGGGTTTTTGACAAACAATCTGTACTTGCCTGTCACCAGTTTGTTTTGCATCCTCTTTTTTTTGGGGGGGGGGTTCCTTATTTATTATCATATTTTCAGCTGTATATGTTGATTTTACAGACTCGCTGCATTTACACTTTGTTGTTAATTGGTCTAATGCTGTGAAATATTAGAACCTCGCTCTGCGGATGTTTGGGTGCGTTTACGTGTGGATTTTATGGGTTTCTGCTCTTGATATACAGTCTGAGCTCCAGCTAAAAACAACTCCACACACTAGTCCTGTGTAATTATGCATTCGGCATTACAGGGATCTGTGAGACTGTGTTGGTGGGATTTCACTCCTGTGGTCAGACGACATTCAAATTTCAGTCAACACGTGCAGCCAGAAGATAAACCTGCACTGGAATATGGCAGAAAATATAAAAAAATGTTTCCGTGTCTGTTCCCTCGTTTTAAATCTGGACCGTGTCTCTTCATGTCAAAGAAGTGTTTCATGTGTTTGTTCCCTCAGTGTCAGATTTCAGTCCACATCCTTTGGGAAACAATGGTCGGCTGAGAAACACTTCAAAGGTTCTACAACACTTGGTTGTTTAAAAGGTTTTGATCAGTGCTGATCCACTTTTTTGGTCCAGATCCTTTGGGGAGAACATTTGGCTGTAGCAGGAGATGCTGATGTTTTTTATTTCTTTGCCATCGCTAGGACGTCCAAAGTCATAAAAAATAATCGTCCTAATTACTAATCTGCGTGTAAACTGCTTCTATCCTTTTTATAGTTGTCTTTCTAATTAAAATAAATACTTAGATTCCAATCTTAGTGCAACTGGCCACACATGAAAGGGGAGGTGGTGGCATGTCCTACATGGATGTGTTTGGATTTCCAGTCTCTGATATTAGAGCGATGTTTGGACTCCGACCTGCATCCCGAGACAAAAGCTTTCACTCAAAGTGCCGCGACTGCTGCATTATGAATGTGCCGGCAGAGTATTCCATTAGGAGTGACTCAGCAAAGACTTCCACTCATTTTCAAAGTATCACGCTGTGCATAAATGACTCCGGCAAAGCTGTTGTGAGAGGGGCCTGCTGAACACATCAGATAAACAAAACAGAAAGCTGGGATGTGTACGAGAGGATCACCTGAGCGTTCTTCAGCTTCCACTGCTGCTGGGTGAGGTTACCTCATTGTTTTATATAACATGTGCATCTGTGCTGCTGTTACTGGCAAGATGCTGATCTTCAGATTCATGATTTTAAAACACATGCTCGGAAAACACATCGCTGTATATTGCTGCAGCTCCTCTGTTCAGCCTCTGTCTGAAACAATTGGTTTTAGCTCCTGTGTCCTGTTACAAATATTTAATCTGCTCGCTAAAAGATTCATTATGTCGATATAATGACACAATAATGATTCTGAAAAGTAGATGTGGGTCTGTTGCATTTATCAATAAAATGATTGATTGAAACATGGTTGAATTATTTCAGTTTGATGAAACACATCGATGAGTTTGACTTCATCAGATATTAAAGCAACAGTCGCTTTGCAACTTTAACGATGTCGAGGTACACGCGGGATTCTTCATTTACCACTTTCCAGAATAGAGCAGAAAATCTCCTCTTCTGTCAAACTGAAACAAATATTCAACACTGATTATCAAGATGATCTATTCATCATTCTCAAAATCACTGACTTAATAAAGCGTCTCCATTCCCCCCCCCCCCCCCCCCATAATAAGTTTGTAACAATAAACTTTGTGTTTTTCTAACAATGGAAACCTCCCTTTAAAAAGGCGTCTGACAGAATTCATCTCTCAGTTTTCTCGGGGTGAATGCCGGGGTTGATTCTCCAGCACGACTGCTGCATTCATTCACAGAGGTCAAATGGAAAGCCTCCGCTCGGGAAGATGGATCCACAATAAAGTCACTCTCCTCCAGCAGAGTGGAGAGAAGGAGCCATATGCTCGGTCCTAATGCAGCAGTCGCAGTGAATGTACGACGCCGAGTTGACATCGCAATCTGGAGCCGCGCATGACACCGCGCGGTTTACCGGATAATGGGATGTGAAGCTGGTCACATATCACATCTGTGTGAGCACGCTCCTGCTGACGCTCCCCGTACAATATGTCACAATCCATTACAGTCCCAGTGCCACAGACACTCACACACACACAGAGACATACACAGACACACACACACATTCCCATTCTTTTGTGTAATGCACATAGACAAAAATGCATGTAAATAGCGTTACAATTCACACTCACTGTGTGCAAACACACACACATCCACTAAATCACATAGAAACTCAGTAACACACACACACCCAGAGTCATGTACACAATAACACAAAGAAAATGAATTCCCCACTTGTATTAACAAAAGACTAGGATGTGCTATATCTTACCCATGAAGACAATTCCTTCCTCCCCTCTCTCATTCAGCGAGCCAGGCATTCATTGTGTGCATGATAAATTAAAGCCATCTCAGCAGCATCCATGTGACACACACACACACACACACACACACACACACACACACACACGCACACACACAGGGGTTGTGTACAAGCACAGATGTGGTAACATAATCTCTGGATGCATGGGGAGAATGTCAAGGGAGAGCTCTCTCTCATTTGTCCTAATGAATCATGCTATAACTTCATTTTGCAGGAGCAGCAGCACATTTGCCGTGTGCGCTGAGTGAGCATCAGCACACACATCACGTTTGATTACAGTGACATGACGGCACAAAGCCGATGACTGGTTTTCAGTATGTACATGAAAACATGTCAGATGTTTTACTACGGTATTAATCTACAAAGTCCCAGGTTTTATTATTATTTTTTTTATATCTCTGGTGCTGTCTTCATTATTCTGACTCCTCTGCTCTGTGTGTGTCTGAGATTACTTATCTGTGGAACAATGCAGCCACCACTGATTGAATGTAGGAAAATGGGATGAATGCAGGAGGAGGAGATGATCAGCTGAGGCTGATTTGGGGGTTTGATAATGAGGGGGCAAGGAGAAACATATTTGAATCATCTGAAGGCTGATTCTGTTACCAGAGGAAACTGTTGTCACATATTTAAATACTGTTTATATTTCCCTGACAAGTGATGAAGTTCATGTCCTTCATCCCACAAGCAAGTGTGGAAGGACATTGTGATTGTGAAAACCCAAAAGACACAGATTTCCTTTGACCACGACTACAATCTTTTCCTAACTTCAACCGAGAGGCTTGACCAAAACTTGGATTCAAACCAAGAACCTTTTCGACATTGCATAGTTCTACATTCTGACTGGAGCATACATGCACAAAAGTTTTTTTTTAATGCAAACTGTTTTCAATACAACAAAGAGTCACAAATATTTGTGCTTTTTATTCATGGTACAACAGAGGTACAACACCACAAGACACGAATACAGTGACACAACAACAGACACGCCTGGCAACAGGCTGAAGATCCAGTTGTCAGCAGGTGAGGATGAAAATAACAACACTCCAGAGAACACTTGCACATTGATGACTCCATGACAGCTCTAATTATGGTATGAGAACGTCTCAAATCTGCAGCGAAGTGTGTGGAAGAGACAATAAAACACAGTGCACGTTGACAAATTGTTGCAGTATAACATATTTATTGCAACAATTTGGAACAAAGACCTTGTCTACGCCCCCAAATATCAAATCACTTAATCTTACTGCAAACTTACAGTCAGTACGATGGTGACACATTCTCAACATTGTAAATAAAAAGGAGCAGTAAACTTAATCGATTGATTAACGTACCTGATCAATAATAAGCTAATTGCATTCAGCTACACCTACACTCTGCTGGAGTAAGAGTGTGGTGAAGTAGAAGTGTTGTGGTTCCAGGCAGCGAGTACAGACAGCAAGCATTCATTTTTCTAGGAATTTTTTATTTTTGTGGAGCTGAACTGTCTCTGCACTGGAACAGGGTTTTGCACAGGGACAACTCAGAAAACGTCTTGTTCCCTGGACAGTGCGGTCTACCAGGGATAAGGGTTGAGACACAGCCCGAGTTTCTGCTGGTGGTGCCTCTTTGTTTGTTCAGTCATGGTGACTAATGCTCCCAAGCTGCACAGTTCCTCCTCTGCTGCAGCTCCTCCTCGGCTACCATGCATCAGCAGAGGACCCAGCAGCCACCAGGTGAAACAGCAAATGAATTAATTACTGTTTCACCCCAGTCTGCAGGAGGGATTATAGATTTAATAAAGGTTAGACATAACTACTGTTCTGCAAGTGCTGTACATTGTACATCTTGCAGAATTAGCTGCCATGCATAACAACATGTGTATTGCACAAAAGAGAAAAACAACACATACGTATAAATAGTGTTGCAGAATTAACACCATGAGCAACCTGCAGTTCAGTGCATCATATATATGTCTTGTGGCGTAAATCTAGAAATCAATAGAAATAGAAATGAGGCAAAAACAATAGAATGAACAGAAACAAAAACATAAATACGTGATGATAAAAATGCATAATTAACCACATTTGCACATATAGGGCAAACTCGGCTTTTGACGCCCTGTAAATGTAGCACACACGTTCAAGCTTCAGAAATAGCATCAACCTGAAAAATACAGAAAGCACTGATTTGTACCAAACTAGTGCAGGGACGGTGCATGATTCAGGGAGGAACTCATATTGTGGTGCAGATCTGGTGAAAGGGGAATATTTGCCTTTATCACTTGTATGGGGTACAGTGGTTATCACTGTCACCTCGATGGAAGGAGGTTCACGGTTTGAATCCCGGTTCGGTTTGGCCTTCGTGCTTGACGGAGAGTGGCTCTAGTACTTTATGTGACTGTGTACTTTTGTTCCCCAACATTTCAGGGATACATATTTAGCTTTTTCCTCCACTTCATTCACGTGAACGCTTTTGCTGCATCATCCTTTATAAAGAACATGTTTGACGACTACCCTTCAGTAGCTTTGCTAATCTGCCACTTTACACGACATGTTCTGTATTCAAAATTGTTTTGAGTGCCAACGTTTTCTCTGTAAAATATACTTAAATATCAAAAATAAAAGCAGACTGGTCCCAGAGTTTCTTATTATTTTATATATTGTAAGACACGTTCATTGTTCATTGATGATGTTATAAATTCGACAAACGGATGATTTTAGCTCAGTATACAAACCCATCATGTTTTTGTTTTAGATGCATCACATGTCTGTTGTAAAGTGCCAGTAAGCCTCATATAACTGTGAAAGTGCTGCAGTAAGATTGAAACATGTCCCTCTAACATTGTTACAAAAAAAGTAGCATGAAATGGAAAGAAGTACAGACAAATATACTGAACCTGTATAATTGTACTAAATTGTACTTAACTTGCAAGTATTCCAGTGTGTCTGAGTAAAAACAGGCTACTTCCTTACAGCTGATTATAACAATAACCCTCTAAAATCAATAATTGAAAACGTTTTTTCTTGAAACCATTACTGAAAACCCTAATCGATGCTCTCTCTAGTTAGAGATAGACTTCTCCTCTTTAGAGAGGTGACCGACAAAAGGTCGGATAAATAAAATACAGCAATTATAATCAAAGAAATTGATTGTTATCGATCACTGATCCCACACAGTGACACTACAGTGCTGAGGATAGGACGGTGGTTACAGCAGCTTTTCATTCACCACTCCATCACTGGACTATGATTACACATACGTGTGTATTCACATATACAGCATGTGTATGTGTGTGTGCAGCCATAAAGAAAACACACTCTCTCTCTTTCCCTTTTCACTCAAGGACACTTCATGTTTGGCTCCGTGGGACTGGACCGCATCCCCGTCTGTCTGTCCTCGTTTTTTGTGTGTGTGGGGGGGGGGGTGCCTTGCACTGCCTACTACGGGACGGTCGTGATTGGTCCTCCCTCTCCTCCCTCCCTCCCTCCCGTGTGATTGTATGTAAATCCTGTGGGGACGGATCCGGTGGGTGAGGTTGGGGCTCGCGCTCCTTCCTCGCACACGAGACCCGCGAGCGGCCGAGGTGAGATCGCTGCGCCGTCGGAGCTGTCCACTGCGCCGTGGTGCTGAACTCCACATCTCCCCTGTGCGTCGCTGATATTTTATTTTTTGGGAGGATTAACATCTTCCCCCTCTGTGGCTGCTTATAGGTGCAAACTTCTCCTGAGGACACCCCTCTCTCTCTCTCTCTCTCTCTCTCTCGCTTTACCTCTCTACCTCTCTACCTCTACCTCTCCCTCTCTCAGTCCATCCCCCTCTTTCTCTCTGCACACATCGGAAATTACACCAGCCGTGGATTTGATGCGATTTTCCTAAATAATAGTTTGTTGAGAAGTGTTGCGTCCTCGCGTTCGTGGGCTTGGATTATTCCCCTGGATGGTTTACGTCTGGACACACAGGTAAGGATGTATTTTTTTGGTGATTCTCACTTGTGCGTGAACTAATTGTTAAGCCACATCCGACCGGAGCTCCATCCGTGGAGAAGTCCCCCCCCCCTCTCTACGCCTGACTCGCCATCAGACACCGAGCTTAACCCTCATCATCGGCGAGGCGCCGCAACTCTTTTCTAATAATCCACCAGGTCACTCTCCTTGACTCGGAGAATATCGTCCAATCGACTGCCTTAAGCTTTCGCCATTTCAATTTACTCGTCGCCAGGTGCTGGAGGCTCAAATCACCTGCTATCAGGACGTGTGAAGTTGTAGATTATAGTTGCTGTTATTCAGTCAACAACACGTCCCATTGTAACGCACTCAAACGACAGGAGGCTGCACGCTACGTCGCCCAGAGCTTTTAATTTATCCGCGTAGTACTTAGTGTGTTATTTTTTCTCTCCTTGGCACACTAATCCTTGAGTGACACCGTTAGCAGCAGAGGGATTATACTTTTGTTTTTCATCCTCAGCTTTGCGCCTGACTCATTTGGCAGTGTACAGCCGAGGCTCTTGTGCCGGGCATGACCATTAATTGTGTTGCATGATGGTGTGCGAGTGAAATTTGTTTTTTTTATTTTGGGGGGGGGGGGGGGGTCTTCTGCAGCAGATGGAGTTAAAGCTATAACCTTAAACCAGATTAGGTTGTGCTATCGATAGGACTCAGATGTACAGGGTGAAATCCTTTGAGGGGGTTTGTGTTGTGGGGGAGTGAAGCAGCCTTATGCTGATGTACAAATACAATCAATACAGGACAATTGATACAAATACAAATAGTATAGTGAGACATTTGCCAAAAATACATCTTCTTAAATTTTAACAAACATACTTTCTGCATTATGAGGAAATCACTGGAGTTCTGTGCTCAAGTACAAAATTTAATTTTCCATTTTGTCACAATTTGTTTCCCAAGAACAGAAATGAAAGTTAAAACTACCTCCAATCTGCCAACAACACAGGTTTTGCATATTAATCATTAAATCATACAATAGGGCAACATTCATATAGCAGCCATTATTCTGCAGTCACTATGTCTGCCTGGCACTTTAACTAGATTTTGTGCCACACACGAAACATTGTGAATGCAGCTTTTACTTCTATGTCATAGTGTAACATTACTGCTCTTAAAGCAGTGAATGATCTGATAACCTCATTCATCCCCGATGGTGAGATAAGCACTTCCTTCATGACGAGCCTTTGGGTGGGCAAGGTGCCCAAATCTTAATTAGTCTGGTGACAACTCTATTATTTTACAGGGTCAAGACAAAGGATCAAAAGACTATACGAACTCCTGGCTCGTCTGTATATTGTTTTTCCTATGTGTGCGACCTCTTTCTTTGATTCACAGGGAGCACAGACACCGAGGAACCCCGCTGCATTTCTATACTAATTGCGACAGTAATTGAAATTCTTGAAGAGACAGCGTGAATGCTACAGAAAGCGTGCGCTGATGCTCAGCCATCTGTAGGACTTTACAATCCAAATCTAGGCCCTTTATTCCCACAATGCATTCACTTTATCTATAAAAGCGCTTTGAAACCGCAAGATAGAATCTATTTCAAGCAGCACATAGGATGAATGAGTGCATCCGTCTTTCAAGACTGCACTAACTAATTGATTCTCCACTTGAACACAAACCAGAGACCAAATAATGGATCATCAATATAGGCAATATCTACAGCGATATGTATAGAGTGCAGTATAGAGGCGGATACGTGATAAATGTGCTCATCTTAATAAAAAAACATAGCGTGTTGTGGAGGGACTTGGAGAGACAGATAAGACAATGTTCAATTTCAGAATGTCTCTATAGGTTTTCTCCACTGAATTGATACTGATCCTCTTAGTTCAGAACATCCTCACAAGGAAAAACATTGTTCTCCACCTCATCAATACACAAACAAGTCCAATTAAGCCATTTAACAACAGGTATGAGATGGTGTGAGCGGCTTAGCAGGTATAGCAGGTATATTTTTCACTAGAGGAAGAAGGAACTGATTAAAGTATTTCAGATCTGAAAGGAGAAGAGGTGTCGGCATCCAGTAGCAGCAGGTAGTCGGGGGCAGAGCAGGGTTGATATGACAATGAAGATGTGCCTTTCGGGAGGAAAATTGTGCTGCCACTTAAAATAACACCCATTTGGTGTCTTCACAATGATCTCGAGTGTCCTCGCGTCCCAGCATTTTCAAAAAATCTGTATCCGTTACCCTTTGGGAGGCTGTTTGAGAGCAAACTGGTTTTAAAGAGCACACTTCCTCTGTGCTGCTATCACAGCTTTCTGTACCAACATCAGATTCCTCCGCAAATGCTGCAGAGCACTT
This sequence comes from Verasper variegatus, assembly GCA_026259375.1. Lineage (NCBI taxonomy): Eukaryota > Metazoa > Chordata > Actinopteri > Pleuronectiformes > Pleuronectidae > Verasper > Verasper variegatus. Next base: position 3,881,690 of record CM048043.1, read on the forward strand.
TTCAATGCCAAGTCAGGTCCGTGAGGTTTTCCCATTCCATCACTGATATTATGATCCGGCACTAGCCCTCTTAGGGCTGCTGTGCTATTTTAAGCTTCCCAGTGGCTCCTACTGGGACCCCGAATAAACATGGGAGATCAAACAACTACACCACAGCCTGCCAACTTCTTTTGAAGGCAGGGGTCTACAAAATCCATCATGTTCAAGTGCCTTTCAAATATGTACCAACATAATGCTACTGAACTGAATATAATGGAACAAGGTGACATAAAGTACTGTGCCAGCATGTGGCAATGTTAATGGATTTATACGGTGAAAGAGCGACGTCCTTTCAGATGAGAGATTTCCACTTCCTTTCACATCAGAGTTCCATCATCGTTTCAGATTTGTTGCCCTGTTTCAAAGCTGCGTTTCATATTCAAAGGGTCAGTTCACTTTCACATCACATTATTTGCTGGCGTGATGGTTTTGATTCTATTCGCACTGGTATGTCTCGGAAATACCCCCCCCATACAACAAGTCTACTGTTCCAATCAACACTGTTAATGAGGCCTTCAGCTCATCCTAGAAAGGTGGAGATATTCAATGAACCTATTTGAATTTGTTTTGTGTTTCATGTTGTAGTTAATTATAAGGTTGTTCTTTGTTATTCGAGCAACCAAGTGAGAAAATGAAGCATCTTGTAATAGATAATATCTCTTTAGTAAACTCCACTCACAAGAAAACAGATGTCAATCTAAAGCCTGTGCCGTACAAGTGAGGACCAAGAGTCATGGTGGGGTTAGCTTAGCATAAAGAATAGTAGCAGAGGGAAACTGCTAGCTTGCGGTTGTCTAAAGTTCCTAAATGTATTAACCTGGGGCTAGAGACCTAGCAAAGAGGGGGGCAGGCGATTGTTAGTGCTGATAAAACATTTTCAAATTTCCAAACAAAATAGGGTGGTGCAGTGTTGTGGTGGTTAGCCTGACGTCTCACACTAAGTAGGTTTGAATCCCTTCCTCCTGTGTGGAGTTTGCATGTTGTCCTGGTGTTTGCGAAAGTTTTTTCTGGCTACTCCGGCTTTCTCCCACATCCCAAAGAGATTGGAGACTTTAAATTGAATATGTAGACATCAATGTAAGAGTGATTGGTTGTTTGTTTCTATATATTGGCCCGGTCCAGTGTCTGTTGGGATTGGCTCCAGATCCCCCCCCCACCAACTCTCAAAGGATGCACGGTGTAGATAATGGATGGCAAACTATAGAATCCATTAGTCAGTCAGAGACAGACATTCATAGTTGTGATCCAGCCAACAGCAAGTGTGGGCCCAAGGGTATAGTCAATACCTGTTGTACTTCATTTGTTTGTTGGAAAACACAGACACAAATCCAAGGACTTATTATGTAATGTAATGAGCAATGTTTGTGCATCCGCCTGGCACTTCCATACCGCGTCTGCTCGCCTGGCGACCTCACAGCGAAGACAAAACTCTGAGACATCGCTGCATCCAGCTGCTGTTCGCCGAGGAAATGCTTCAGCACCAACAACACAAGCTGTCTTTTTCTTTTTTCAAACAGTAAAGTATGAAAACTTAAAGCACAGACACATAATTAAGTTTATCGATCGTCTTACATAACTCCAGTCGACAATGTGAATAAGCAAAATTACATAAATATCAAATTTATGGATTTTTTCAAGCAATTCTTATGGGTTAGGGTTAGGGTTAGGGTTAGAAGAGATATCTCAATGACACCCCCTGCTTCGGGTTAGGGTTAGGGTTGGGGGGGTTAGGGTTAGGGTAGGGTTAGGGGGTTAGGGTTAGGGGGGGTTAGGGTTAGGGTAGGGTTAGGGTAGGGTTAGGATTAGGGGGTTAGGGTTAGGGGTTAGGATTAGGGAGGGGGGTAGGGTTAGAAGAGATATCTCGATGACACCCCCTGCTTCGTCCGGGTTAGGGTTAGGGTTAGGGTTAGGGGGTTAGGGTTAGAAGAGATATCTCGATGACACCCCCTGCTTCGGGTTAGGGTAGGGTTAGGGTTAGGGGGTTAGGGTTAGGGGGGGTTAGGGTTAGGGTAGGGTTAGGATTAGGGGGTTAGGGTTAGGGGTTAGGATTAGGGAGGGGGGTAGGGTTAGAAGAGATATCTCGATGACACCCCCTGCTTCGTCCGGGTTAGGGTTAGGGTTAGGGTTAGGATTAGAAGAGATATCTCGATGACACCCCCTGCTTCGTCCGGGTTAGGGTTAGGGTTACGGTGGGGTTAGGGTTAGGGGGGTTAGGGTTAGGGTGTTAGGGTTCGAGTCTTTGAGTCTTCAGTATCCCTGGGATTCATTCACCATTGTGTCTGCAGATATGGGTGTTTCACCAGATTGTTTGTTTCACTTTACCAGTTACCAGTCAGTGTTGTCAGTGTAATCAATATGACTAGACTCATGGTTCAAAAACAAGAGCAAACCGTAAAGCATTTGGTTCATCTGTTGTTGCTGATTTCACAAAGTGGGAGATTGGGAACATGCCGTTACTGAGGCCAGAAGATCCTGCTGCCTGTTAAACGATTGAAAAAAGAGAATGTACATAGAAATTACGTATTTTCACGTCAGCGTTTTCCCCTGAAACCCTCCCTTCATTGATTTCCACATTAAGCAGACCTTTACACTAACATTGTTCCCAGACACTTCTCAGAGAGCTTATCAATTGCGCTGGACAGCCAGACACCACAGGTGCATCCCCAATCACCAATTGCAAAATTAATTTTTACTATCCAAAATGTTGAGGTATCACGTCTCTCAGCGCTCAGCCCGCCTCAGCAGTAACACTTCTAACGCTGCCTTCCCCTTCTCCATCTCCCCTCTTCACACTTTAAGCTTTAACCGCTGCCAACTCCCATCTGTGTCTGGCTTTGTTGTTCCCCTCTTCAATGCGCTGAATCTTTATTGTGCAGTGAGACCCACACACATTGAGATATGTCCTGCCTCTGCCATGTGTAGGAGACGCTATCTCCGGACGTTCTTATATCTCCTGGCAAACAGGAGGTCTGTTTGATGATGTTCCCTCCATTGTGCGCGCTGCAGCTCTCGTTTACAGGACTTTACTTCAGCTTGGAAAGCGTGCAAACAAACAGGAAAGCCCCTTTCTATCAAATGACGAGTTCGAGAACAGTTATAATGGAGCTGAGATTATTAGCTCATGCTCAACTTGCTCTGATGATGTTTGAGAATATCTACTCTGTGCGCAGTGGAGTCGAACCAGTGACATTTCCATTTCTTTTTTTTTTTTCTTTGCTTCGTGGATCAATCTAAGGCAACAGGAGGCTGTGACACCTGACTTTTCAAACAGCTCTGGATTTCTGAAGCATGACCTCCACTACTCCAGTTTCTCGACTGAACTCCGAGTGGATTGTTAAATTGTTATTGTCATAACCCATTTCATGGAGTAGCTACACCAGAACAAGGCTTTCATGGCCACTTGTAAAGCTGAGCCTGGGTGAAATATTGAGACTCGCCCCGTGCTCTTTGGCAGATGGTCAGACCATAATAGAGGCCAGGAAAACCTTGAGGGTGAGGGTCAACAGGCTCCAGGTTTCTGTGCTAATCCTGTAAGTGTCCCGCAAGCACGCGGATGGTGGCACATGTGGCTTGTAAAATATGTCTGAGTGGGTCGGGGGGGGGTGTTTGTAGCGCCGGCCAAGGATAGATAGGAGACGGAGCAGTCAGTCTTTGAGATAATAACGCTGTTGTTTGCTGTTTGCAGGAAAACGTATGATGGTCGGGGAGGAGAGCAGCGGGGTGGTCTGGCCATGCCTTGCATTTTAATGGCACCGCGGGTCGCAGTTCAGTGTTTGCTGCCTCCGTGGCCAAGTGTGAGGGAATTGTTCCGGGCACAGTGCAGTCGATCAGATCCGTCTGATTGTGTAATGATTGTTAGCCGCGTGCCTCTGCCAGGTTTTCCTCCTGCAGAGTTGTAGCGACAGCCTGTACTTCACGGCATTTAAAGTGGTCTATAAATTAAAGAGCAATAAAAGACAAGTCAAGGTCCTTCCCGCCACAGGCTCGTATGTAGAGGCTCCTGCGATCATAAATGACTGTAATGCGGACCATAGAGTCCCGCAGTCAAACCTTTGTCACACAGAACTTATGGGTTCACTCCGGAGCGGCTGCACGAGAAGCCTCCTCCGTCCTCCGCTGTGCAGGAAGACTGCTGGAGATATTTTGTGTTCTGCTGCGTAATCATGCTCCCAATTGTTAATAATTGTGGCTTATGGAATAATCTGAGGGTACAATAGGAGCTGATAGTACACAGTAGGCTGTTTATAATTCTCAGATGTCGTGCCAAGTTAGACAGAAATCCTGTGCATGACAAAAGATATATTAGAATCACTTAATTTTCTCACTGGGTGGTTATTCGGCGCTGTGATGAATAATGCACACACACACACACACACTGAGGATGAATTAGTTCAAATTTTTCATATAGTACAAACTGGCAGGCGGGGTCCGGTCACAGTGCGTTATCTGGCGCTTCGTAGATGACTGCCTGGGTGGATCAAAGACATGTGATCTACGATGAGAAGGAACCTCTTGTGCTCGCAAGCTTTAAACCAAAGATAAAGTACTTATATATTACTTTTACTGGCTTTGATATCTAATTTATACATATTGAAGATTAAAAATAATCATCAGCGTTCCTGAGAGATAGTAAACTACAAAAAACATGCTGCTGCACACATGTCGCAGGGCAGTTTTAATAGAATCTTCTTATTCTTCTTCTTCTTCATTTTGGCAGTCTAGTCACTGACACTGCAGGTGTTCTGGCTCATCCTTATGATGCGCATAGAACCTCTAAACGTCGTTTTAAAAGAAAGACTGAAGTGAAAGATTGAAGTGTAACCTGCATAACATTGACACTTGTCACATGGGGCTTTTCTCTGTCGGATGAAATGTTTATTGCTTCTGACGCCCTGGTCTCAGGCTCGTTTGTGATGTCAAACATGAAATAGAATAAAAAGCTAAATTTCTCCACTGGCAATGGGAGGAAAGTGATTTAAAACTTGCATATAACTGCTAATTTTGTAGTAAAAGACTTATAATCAACATTAAATCCTGCCACAAGGTCGATTCAGTAGCTGTTCTGGGGCTTTAAATCATATCGGACAATCCTCATGGATCAAGTTTGACCAGTTGTCTTAGCAATGGACACCGTAAGTCTCAATTTCAAGGAGCAATTTCAATAAATTGTTCCAGCTCAGCACGCTAATGTACCGTGTTGCTGGGAGTTAAATGTGGTACAGTACATATGAAGCCACATAAGTCGAGTGAAAACTTATCACAAAGGCAGGAAACCGTCGACCCGGCTCCAGTAGATTGATTAAGTCGCCCTGAGCCTCATTCGTAGAAGATTCTGCTCAGATCAGTGATTCTAATCCTCTTTTAATGTGAGAGACTCCCCTCCACCACGACCACTTCAAGTGTTTGTGCTAAGCTCTGCTAACTAGCTGTAGGGTTCACTACAGAAATACCAGCGTGGTATCGATCTTCTCATCTTCCTCTCACCAAGAAAGCTAATTTAGTGCATTTTCAGTAATCTCAGGTGGTGTGGGATTTATCTCGCCTGCGTACAAAACACACATTTCCTCTACATTTGCATCATGATCGGGTCCGGAATTACAGTCGGAATAGGCAACTGTGCAAATCTAAACCTGACACATCCTGTTTTCTATTTAGGAAAGTAATGTTTGAGTCCCTGCAGGATCCCTGAACCACTCTCAATGCTCACTGAAAGCCCACAGTCCATAACATCTATCGTCCCGCTGTGAACAAAGCAGCCAGCTAACTTAGAAAACCATCAGAAGCTCATTAATGCTCCAGTGATTGACCAGCTGAACTCCAGTTCCCCTCACGACTTTCTTAATGTTTACCTTGATCTACTCCCCCCCCAGCCTCCTCTCTGTGTTTGCCCCAGTCTCACACGGTTGACACCTTTCATGATTCCAACAGAAGTCCTTTCGTATTTCATATCTGCATAAGCAGGAATAAAATGAGCTGCTAGTGTTCTCAGGACTGAAATTGCTTCCGGGACTGTTGCTGAATTCGAGTGAAGCGGCGACTTTGTGGGTGGAAGGATCATTGAAATTCCGCATTTGATTTTAAAAGTTTCTCTGCCTAGATTTGGACTTTCCTGCCTGGATTTATAGCAGATTAACTTTGAACGTGATTTAGCTCCTGGGTTCTTGCAGTTGCTACCGCGGCAGAAAAATAGCTTTTTCTCATCTACTTTTTTCCGTCTTCACTGGCTCACATGTTCCCCACATTCACTAAATATTCCAAACCTGTGAAATGTGATCCGTCTTGTGTGACTCCAAACAGTGGCAGTATATCAAAACTTAATTAGAGGGGGTCTGTGTGTAAAAAGAGACGAGTGACAGTCATGTAGGCATGAATACAGAGATACAGCCTTATATAGGCGTTATCTAATCGCACACACATGCACACACAACACAATAAATAAATTCCAGAGTATAAAAATGTAACTATGGGGCACCAGGGGTTTAGTGGGAAGACACATGGTCTTGCATTGGCAGACCTACAGTATCTCCACAGCGCTGTGTCAGCGCAGGAGGAATGGTCTGGCTGCACATATTATCATTTTGTTTTTTGGGGTATTTCTTTAAACCAATCACAATTGTTTTTGTATCAAAAAGGATTTGATAAAAAGAGGAACATGAAGGAAGGGGAAGAGGAAGAGGAAGAGGAAGAGGAAGAGGAAGAGGAAGAGGAAGAGGAAGACACCTGAAACAGGCGTCCAATGGGAAAGCAACAGCACAAGTTCAAAGCTTAGTGTAATTACATTTGATGCATTTGAATAGATATCTGAATGAAACAGATAACAGCCTCATAAAAAGGATGTGGGAGGGGGGGGGGGGGTAATGAATTATGTCATCACAACATGCAGCCAACAAATTCACACAAGGGCCTATCTCCTTCTTTATCTGTTATCTGGTGCTCTGCTGTTATCCGCTTGGCATTTGGAGTCTAATGAGTCTGGGATATCGGAGCGGTGGTGGTGTCCTATAAAGGATTTGGGGGGGGGGGGGGCACACACTCAGACGGTGGTTCTTTGAAGTCCAGCGAAAGTGAAGGTTCACAAATCCCTCAAGAAATCTGTGCTAATTATTGAGGGAGTAAGTGAACTCAGAGGCTTGTAATCTTAGGGGCTGAAACTAAAACCCAGTGTTGGAGATTTTCTGAAATAACAATGATGTAAAGGGGAAACAACACAAGCATGAACACAACTTGTTGCATCAATTGAATACAAATGAGTATTTCAATCTATCAGTAGCCACACAATACACAAACCTAAGATTTAACAATGTGACTTTTAAGAGCTGAAAACATGGGGCACACACTCTCTCTTTCACATGTGGTTTTGCACAAGTTGTAAATCATTGTTACAGATTATGATTATATTTTCATGACCGCCTTCAATTTCAAACATCTGAAATTAAGTCTTTAGCAGAAGAAAAGTCGTCCCTTTGACCATCCAGTCAATCCATTCCCATTTAACCTTAAAGTGCATCTAGACTCTGTTTTTGTTATTTCAGTTGTCCGTGTTTATTGTGAATGGTTTGTTGGTACTGGGTCAAATCAGAGGCACCGCTGCCACTGTGCTGAGAGACAACTACCAGATTCACGGTTAATCTAAAAAATATAAGCAAATTACAGCAAATAAAAACAGGTCTGATAAACTTTGATAGTTTGTCCATCAAGTGTCTGATGTGAGATCTTAGTAGTGAACACTTCTCGAAGTTCTAACTCACGCAGGCAGAGTTCACGGAGCATGGAAGCAATCACAACACGGCTTGTGATTCACGACACGGAGTCCCACCTGACAGCTGCCCACAACAAGCAGCTACATCGTTTAGCCACCGGAGCAACGGGGGGGCTAAGTGCACCAAAATAGTGGATAATGAGGAAGCAGCAAATCCCTCACTCAGTCACACAGAGATTTTATTTACACAAAATCTTATGTAGTTGAATTATTCTGAGTCACAGCAGGACACCCACTGGGAGAGAATGTGCTAAATTATAAAAACAATGTTTAAGAAATAACTCCAGAAATAAACAGCAAACGTGTAAATTTAATTAAAATCCAAAATGAATGTAAGCAATATGCATGATACTGTATATATTCTGTATCTAACACTGAACAGATCTAATCAATCAACCGAATGGGAAAATAATTACACAACTTTCAACTTTAAATGAATTCCCAGTTATTGATTAGGCACTGCTCAGTGGCCGGCAGTGGATTGTGACTGTAGTGAAACAGTTTCCTCGTTGGAATATGAAGTGCATCATTTCCTGGACGGTTGGATATGAAAACAGAGATTCCCAGAACAGACAAGGTTTATTCTTTACATGGAAGAAAATGGTCGGATAGGAACAGGAGGAAAGAATTTCCAATTAACATCATGAATTAAAAATGGAATTGCAAAATAGTTTTTGCTCTGCATTTTCACTGTGCAACCTTTCAATGACAGGTCACAGTTGTGGCTGTGCATTGTGGGTAGGCTACATTAGCCTCCAACCCACTGGTCAGTTGATGCTACAGGCACATTGCATTGAGTTGAGAGGTCCGTGACAACAGCACAAGTTAAGCTGGCAAAACACAAATATGGAGAGAAACTCATCATTTTCATTTGGATTTAGGATTTTTTTCTTTGCATTTATATAAGTTATAATAAGAGTCAGTGTGTCTTTTCTAAATAATGAGGATCGCCTGACTGAAGAAGGTAAGAGGGGTTAATTTTGAGTGGCATTTCACCCAACACCGAGCGTGAGGCTGCAACAGAATCATCTTATCGCACCAGTCGCTTTTCTTGCAAAAAACACAAGAAGTATTTCGAGGTCAATTTGTGAAGGAATCGTTTGTCGAGGCTGGAGACACTTTCAGAATAAATCAGATGTCAAAACAATATGTAGTTATCCCGGAATACGGTTACACAGCAGTGTGATCTAATGGCAGAGGATGTCAAGGAGGAACTGAAGAAGAACATTGATGCATGTATTTTATTTTTCATCTTGAACTGAGACGGTGGATGTGGCGCAGAGACAAACTTCTTCAAGGCAAAGATATTTTTACATTACATTACTATTACATCTGCCTGTTGTGTTGTGCAAACAAAGTGAATCTTTCTGAAACTTCCCTAAGCACCATTGTTTAATTCACCATGCAGCACTGGCGCATTGTGGGGGAGGATTGTAAGACAGGGAGGAAGTGATGGATGCTGAAGTTGTCGTATGTTCCGTATTCACCGAGAGGTTCCAGAGAATCTTATTCCGTGCTCAGTGGGGGTAATGGCTCTAGATCCCTCTTTAGACTGGTAGAGCCTCCCAGACATTCAAAGTAAAGCTTGGCTCAAGAAGAGGGTTGGGCCCCCCTGTGCTACATCATCAGGCCAGTGACTGTGGGATCCTCACCTGGTTTAGAAGCACCTCATCACATAGATGTTCATATAAATAAAGATCATTTTATATTCATTTCAAATGACTCCTCACGACTTTACAAGGCTGCCCAGGGCTGATATTAACATGTTCTGTGAAGAGAGTAACACTGACGTAAAATGTATACAAATTAGTGCATTAATTAGCTTAATGAATTAGTCAATTAGCATGACTTGTCATATTTAATATATTACGGTGATTATGAAGGAACATTAGGCATCTCGAGTGCCTCTTATTTGGACGTGATCCAGAATATCTGAGGGATGATTAAGGACCGGCCAGGTTTGAGTCTCAGCATTTTAAGCTTTTCCGTTCAGATCCGGCTCCAACGTTTGGGCTAAATTTAAGCCCCTTTTCTGAAAACTACTCCTGAGATGAGAAGAAAGAAATAAACTTGTTTAGTGCTCCTTGTCCCCCACTACCCTAACTACTACTACTCATTGTCTTGCTGTGAATAGCACAGACCAGGATGCAGTAAATGAAGTGTTACACCTCTGTTGGCATTTCATCCATTTGAACGGTGGACTGTTATTACACAGAGAGACCTATGAGGTGGCTTCTAGCTGCCATATTAATGATGAGATGAGCAAAGTGAGAATCAAATCGTATCGTATACTGAGCGACAGAGTCCGGAACAGGAGGAGGTTGGAGTGGATGAATGGATCCACTTAGCATGAGACCCTGACCCAGTCGAGCAGTATTTGCTTCCAATCAGAAACCAATATGTGTTGTGTCTATTAAACCATGACTGTTCCACAAGCTTAATCAAGTGTTCATTATTGTAACCATGACAACAGCTGTCTATTTCAAGAGACAGTATCTATATACATATATATGTGTGTGTGTGTGTGTGTGTGTGTGTGTGTGTGTGTGTGTGTAAGCAAAGACCCCTAGTTATTAGAAAGTCAACTGTATAAACCTAAGGTTACATTTCAGCTGCCCTGTGAAGAAACACAAGCTAAATATGAAGAATGGAGATGTGTCTTCCAAATATGGAGATGACTGGAGAATTAGCTGCACACGAGGCAGAATCCACGCTAGCTGTCGGCACATCCAGCTGCCAGCACAGCTGGGCATCTGCAGAGGAAGAGCTCTCGTAGCAAAAAGATGCTGAACATCCTCTCACCAAAACATCTGTCACCGTGTCATTTCAGATGAATGGTCGGTGATTACACAATAATGGTTTTGTCAGGAGGTGGTTTCAAGCCACCTAATTCGAGGTACATGACAAGACGGTTCACGTTGCCACAATGTGCTGAGAGAAGGGAGCACTGATGAGATGTGTCAGAATCTGACATCGATACAAACTCCTCTGAGCGGAATGAAAATAAGTTCTGGTTCAGTTAAGTATTAAAGTTCATGCTCTTCCAGTCTTTTCACTGGGTCGGAGTCAACAACGTGTATCTGTGAAGATGCTCAGTGTTCCAGGTCGTAGTATCTTCAGGAGGTTTGTCCACAGGCAACTGGACTTTCTTGTGTTTCTTGAAGACATTTCACCTTAGATCCAAGAGAACTGAACCAGACTTGGATGAGAGATGAAACCAGCTGCCTATGTACACACACGCACAACTCCTGAAGACAAGCCGCACTCAGGTTCACCGCCAGTCAAATGCAGCATCTGTTGAGTCCAGAAATTAAATTCAGACATCAAGCAACATTTATTAATCAAGTTTAAGTTAAGTTTTTATCTGCACATCAAATTTGCCTCCTCATCAGTATTTACATTTGGAGTAAACACAAAAATATTTTATGTAAACATTCTGATGTTCTTTGGCACAAACAACTAATTTGTCAAAACATGTTTTGGTCTAAAAACCCAGATGAACACTTAACGTAGGTTCACAGTTCCAATATCACAACTTGGGTTCATGGAAATGTTGCAGTAAAATGTTTTTATTTATTCCCAAACGGATGTTAGAGAATAGTGACTCCGAGAATATCTCAATCACAGCAGCTTTCACATTTAAGGTTCTATCCCCGGTTTATAGTTTTTTTTTGTTTGTTTGTTTCCTGGGAAAAAAAATCCACTGGGCACACGGGGCGTGATGTGTTTTTATCTTTCCAGCTGCTGCAACAGACTGGGATAAACACAGGGACTGGGCAGTTGTGACAAGCAGCGACAGTCACAATGTCTGAACAGATGAAACACTGCAACCTACAGACGTTCCAGCCTCGTCAACACAACTTCAGACAACGATGCAACAATGTTGGACGGGACATTTAATAGACAAGTGATCCCTGGCAGTGCAGTATTAAAATTCTACAACTGTGATTATGTAGCTGCCAAGTTGTTGCGAGGGAAAAAACACAGAAGACAGTAGCTGTATTTATGCTTTACTGCACGACAATAAAACCCCTGTTATAAAATACAAAACGCGAAAGCAACACAACAATATCTCACCGCAAGAGGTGACCTTAGACAGATTTATATTTTTTTGCATCGAAGTTCATTCCTGACCTTGGAAATGATTTGACGAAACCGTTCTGACTGTCAGAGCGTTTTTCTGAAGCTTTCAACCACGTCCGGCCTAATGACAGTAATATGATTAAATTCTAGTCATACAAAATCTGAAATGAATCAGTAAAGTCCATTGAAACAGAGAATATGTGACTGTCTGTCTATATACAGAGTATATGTTTATATTTTATATTATACTGTATATTAGTTTAATAACAATAACGTCACATACTGACTCCTCAGCATTACATAGAGGGAAATAGCTGAATGTTAGTTATTCATACGGTTTTGGCAACACCCTCGACCGGCTGGCAGTTACTCTGGAAATTTACAATCTCACATTTATCTTAAATTGCAGCATTAATGAATTACCAGCACAGGCCTGTTATCTGTGTTGTAATCAGCAGCTTTGATTTGCACAGTCTGGCAGAGAATCCAACAGATCCTGGCATCATCGCCCTGAGTGAGCGGGGACATGTTTTATGCATTCATTCTTAAAAGGTGAAATAAAAAAAAATCAGATCCTGTAAAAGCTTTACAGCCAATATACAGTTCAACTTTAATTTTTGGGTTTACGGCCTCTGTATATACTGCACCTGCTCGGTTTACAGCGTAATGTTATGGGCTCTGTGTTTGGAAATGTGAAATTTGCGAAACACAAAATAAAAGTTCAAAATCTTTCTCACTGTTGCTTGTAGCTGAAATATCACATTATGGATTTTTCTACTTCCCTTGCTAATGCTGTTGACCAGTTTGTAGTTTCACAGCAGGTATGGGGGTGTGGGGGGGGGGGGGTTCAGTACTTCGCCCAGGGGGACTCTCAGCAGTATTTTCTGAAGGGGGGGATGTGGGGATGGAGGGATTGTTGCCACTTGAAACACCTTATTTCTCTGAGCTGGTTCCAACATTCAGCAGCCAACTCCTCTCACCTCCAGGCAAGTGCTGCCCCTTTTGATGAACCCACTTTGCCATTTATTAACTGACTCGCTGACTGAAACTCTTGCAGAAAGAAATATAGCACGGTCCGTTTGAGTTGTTAGAGTTTTTTGCTCCTCCGGAAGAAGCACCAGAACAACCGTGGTGAATTGCAGGTCCCCCCCCCCCCCACACATGCAAAACATGCTCAGCGCGTCCTGTTCAAACCTGAAGGGGTTTCATTTCTGTGCACATCACGGAGATGTGGACGAGAGAGGCAGCTGCTGTTGCCTTTATGCACCAAAATAATATAAAACCATGAATTTATAAGAAATTTCTAATTTAAAAAAACGATTCAATCAGAAGCAATTCAGGGACATAAAATACAAATCTATACGAGACACTCATTTGAGCATGTAGGACATTCATAGTCATCCCACTGCTCCTTTGTTGTAAGGACCTGCTCCATCTCAAAGATTTGCACAGCATTTCCAGCATTTGTAAGGAAAGAACAAGGACCGAACGGAAGCACTACCCTTGGGGGGAAGTGTGTTGCCTGTGGTTTTGGACGTGCTTTGAACTTGAAGGAGTCCTTTATCAGTGTACAGTGCTGCCGGGGATGTGCGAGTATGAGAAGTGCCATGATAATTCTGCCAAATAAGACGCGCTGCAGCGGGGATGCTCGGGCAGCAGACACACAGCAGATGCTCCAGTGTTCTCCAGATATCTCAGGCACAAACTGTGGTACTCCAACCAAATTGATCTGTACACAGAAGTACCGCTGAGCGTGCTGGAGGGGATCTGCCTGCAGGGGGTCAGGGATGTGTCAACTGAAGCATATGGCGAAAGAAGTGGGGGGTGGGGACAGAGGTAAGCAGAGTACTTTATCTGCTGACTTCAAGTTCCCCTCCAATGACCTCGCAGGAAATTTGAATAATTTCAAAGTAGCGTCTCGAGGAAATCATTTGGTTTAGAGAGCAAACTGGGAGCAACCACCGAATCAGGCTCTGGTTCCCCCGACAACAATCCAACGTCTCAGCTGCACAGGTGAGCTCCAGTTTGACTGAAGATGGATCTGTTGAAGAAAGTTATTCTGAATGCATTGACCTTCCAGAGGAGCTTTTTCAGAACTTTTAACAAACAGATCTCAAGCCACAAATTCCACTAACCATTAAAATGTCACCGTCTTGTTTATGTTTACACGCCACTGAACGTTTTAAATCATTTCTTCAGAACACAATGTCTGCAGCATTGTTTAAAAAGCTGCTTCCCACTTTCCAGGCAGTTTTACCTAGAGGCTCCTGCTGGATGCGTGACTGAATATAAAAAAATTGAGAACAGCCACGAAGAGCAAAGTCTGAAAGACATCCTGAGCATATTGCATAAAAAACTGAATATACCGAACAGAATGTTAATGAGGTTGTTCTCTGTGATTCTGCCTTAACGCTGTTATCCAAGGACATGATCCACTGTTAGAAAAAGTCCAGTTTATCAATTAAAACACTCTCCCTGTATGCGACTGTCGAGTTTGGTATAATACACTGAACTCAACATGCACCATTTAGTACATCGTTAGGTTTTATACCGGCGCACCTCTCAAAGATCCTTATGTGATAGGCAACTATATTTTATGATTATATAAATCTTTAGATCCTTCCATTCTTAACCACCATATGCGTGTGTGGTGCCTATATTTAATTTGCGGCGTAACAATGACCCCAGTCATGAGGTCAGAGGTCAGAGGTCAGAGTCATGAGGCAACGGGAGTCACAACAGAATGTCTGAACTTCACAGGGTCTGATCTCAGCATCGTGGAGTCAGTCAGTGTCACATGAAGAAACAGAAACCACTGAGACCTCACACAAACTATGACAGGTTCCTCGAAGATGCTTAAAACTTAAACCTGCAAAGCACCTTTTAAATTGTGTTGAAGTGAATCCAGGAGAACGGCTGCTGGCAGTTTTCTCGCAGTCACTCTGGGCAGTGTTGTGAGTTATGAAATGTTTTATAACTAACAAAACTCTGTCTTAAAAATATCAGTAAATTATTGTTGCGGACCTTTGACCTAATGTTGAATATGATAGACTTGAAATAGATGTTTCTTTTTTTTATAGTTCATCCAGAGAGTTCAGTTCTTCTTCTGCTTATCCAGGTCATGTCTGTAGGTGTTTGTAGGAATTGGCACAAGTGTGATACAGATGCACTTGGTAAACAATTCTGGACTTTATCAGCTTTTAACATTCATCAGTATTTGAGTGAATTCTGTATGAATGTTTAAAAGTCTCATATGGAAACGGCTGAATCCTGCAGAATCCTTGTTAAAAACCATAAAATGACATGAAACACCTTGAGTCATCATCCTGTTCATCAGTAGCTATAGTAGGATTGTTGAGTAAGACACGGAGGCTTGAGTAAGCTGCTTGGTTTTGTAGCATTTCCCACTGAGCTGTGCTGCTGCCTGATGTAAATCTCAATGACTGGCTGACTTTGAAGCTCAGTGACGGCAGAAAAACCTCAAGCAAGCTCAGCAAAGTAGATAAATAACAGCAAACAAATGAAAAAAGTGGTTATTTTCCCCTCTCTGGACTCAGAGCTCTGCATTTTACACTCAAGATGAAAATAGAAAATAGCTGCCAGAGTAGGGGAAAAGTAGCTGCCATAAGAAAATTATATATGAAGCTTTAAACGTCATTTCAACACAGGACAGGTCTCAAACAGTCTGCACCTAAAGAATAATGTTAGCAGATCGAAAATTGTCTACGCTGCAGAACATGTTTTTTTATTTTTTTGAAATCAGCCTTTTCTGCGATTTCTCTCTCTTGTATCCGGCATCAATTCATTTCGTGTTTGCAGAAGAACAAAAACAAGATAAACTAATGTGGCAGGAGTGCGACCTTGTGTGTTCCACAAACAAATACACTTGAAAGATGTGACTAGGAGACAAAAAATGAATACATTAGCAACGTAGCCTACGTTTTTTAAATGAAAAGCTTCCGAAGTGTGCAGGTCTAGTAGTTTAATTGTCAGCGTGATGGAGTGTCATGCTTTGCAGAGCAGCGCCGTGACCTTGAGGAAGTCTTGAGCCTCACTTTGAGAGGGTTCCACTGGTTGTTTGGCAACAGTCGCTTGACTGAGCGTGCATGTTTTTTATTTTTCTGCAGCATCGCCCTGTTCTCCTTCATAGATGTTTACCCCTCTCACACTTGGGAGCTGTACTGTGCAGCCACTTTAAGTGTTTCCAGCTGAGCAACTCATTGGGAACTTAAGAGCTGCAAAGTGTAGAACACCGCAGCCTGTATGTTGACACCTTTAAAGTGCAGTGGTATAGATAAAAATAAATGGTGGACATATATTTATATAAAGGCAGGACTTTTTTACTCTGCAGCAGTTTGCCTTCAGCCCACAAATCACAAAATCTGCTCCAGCTCTGAGCGACCTGATCAGATACTGAAACTCAGCCGGCTAACATACCACACATGAACTACAGAGTTGAAAACTGAATATCTTCACCTGCATGTGATGCTTCGACTTATCTCTTCTGCAAAAAGACCTGTCGCCCTTTTGGCGATGAACGTTGTCACCATCGACTCCAGTGAAGTGTAATCGACACCACTACATTTTATTATTTCAGAGCGGTGCGAAATATTGACTGTGGCAGTTGCTTAAAATATTTTTGAACACTGCTGGAAGGTTCAGTGTAGAAAAGGACCAAATGTCCCAAACCTCTGCCTTGTGCTGTTCTGCTTGTTGAAATGCGACCAGCTGAAAAACAGAAGCAGTTGGTTGCATGGACTGAATATTTTTTATTTTTGTCATTAACTGACTTGATGATGGAAAAATGTGAAGGTCACCTGTCATTTTGTCAGATTATAGCACAGAGGGCCATCTACTGTAATGTTAAGTAATTCCCACGTAACAGCATCAATAACCACAGAGAGCTGCACCCCCGTGTGACCGGTACAGTTGGGGGGGGGGGGGGGGGGTGGTGCACCCCTGCTGTGGGATTCGCTCCCGGTGAAGCGATTGCTTGCAGGATATAGAAAACCCCACAGTTCACAGAGTCTTGTTGACTCCTGATTGTTTCCCTGAGTGAAATGTCCCACCACTTGAAAACTTGAAAGCTGAAGCTGTGCTGGTAATTTCCAGTTTGCAGCGATGCAACCTTCAGAAGAAAAAAATTACTAAAATGGCCACAAAAAGAAGAGAAACTAAATCTAATGACACCGGGCCTTTTTGCAGAAATGTCTTTTTACGTTAGATCAAGTTAAAAAGGAGTTTCAGTCCAGTTTATGTGCAGGAGGAATCCAGGCTGGGTTACTGCAGGTCAATTGAATTTTGTTTAATACCTTCAAATTGTAAGCTCGTATTTCACTTTAACCGTCTAATGCTGTCGGATTTCATCATTCATATTTCCCCTTTAAGGCACAATGACCACGTTGTTTTATTGCCCTGCACCGTCACAGCGGAGAAAGAAAACTGACTGTGGTGCATGCCTCACTTTTCTGTCTTTTTCTTTTCCTCCGTTCTCTTTCATGTACATAATCTGCACGATAAATAATTGAGAATTAAATGCTATTAAACGGGCTATGTCTCATTATGATCTAATTTAAATTAAAACGACGGCTAAGGATAGATTATGATGGAATTATTTTTACACTCGCTGTCCATCAAATTGACGGACAGCGAGAAAACGTAACACAACCTCGGCTCAGAACTTCCCCAGAGGACCAACAGCCACTCAGCGTTCCTCATTTCTCAAGAGTTCGTTTAATTACATTGGAGACAAGCTGACTGTAATTAGAAAGCTGTAAATTGAAGACTTATCAGCTATGAATCAGAATTAGTCCAAGCTGACTTACAGCGTGAGAGTCACACGGGAGAGGAATATTCCCGGAGGGCGTCTTTCGAGGGAAAACCATGCACAATATCAGGAAAATGAATAACATGTTTTAATTATGTATTCCTATTTACCAGAGTTATGACTTGCCAAACATACATGGCAGCCAAATGAATTACAAATGAGTGTATTAATTCAAACGTAGCTAAAGCCCAGTGTGGTGCAGTCAGCTGGTGCATGTGCACATTATCTCTAGAACGTGTGCTGTGTTGTATGGATATGTTGTTGTGCTTGTCCCGTGCACGGAATGAGATGGAGGGAGGAAGGGGAAGGGGCGATGGTGGCGGTGGCGGCGGCTATGAGCTTGTCAAGACATGATGCATTGTGTACATAGTGGGAAATTGGGAGTCTTCATTTGAAAGTCAATGCCAAATCTCAGACGTGCTCCAGGGGAACTAAAAACCACAGGCTGGAGTTATGATGGCTCTCCCTGGGGGGATCCAAGAGTCAAGATTTACAGTATTTACTCATGTAAACAGTCTGATTGTCACTGAAGGACGTAGAAGTAAACATGTACGGACGAAGAGTGGAGTTTATGCTTGTACACTTTACTGTTGAACGACATTACATGTGTTTCACGTGTGCAACATTGTCCTTTGCAGATGAGACATGTTCTTCTCATCCCAAAGCTTCTCTTGCATCAGTAACAATCCGGGAATAGGTTTTAAATGGAACAGGAAATCTTGCTTGTGGCCTTTAGTCAGATTATAAACTCTGATCCCAGTTAATAACTTACATAACAAATTCAGTTTAGAGGCAATTTTACACTGGAAAGAAGCAACAAAAAGAAAACTCCTTGCACAGAGCAGGACATTGGAAAAAAATGGGTTCCAGAAAATTGTATCTGATAAGAACCACAACACAAGAGCTCGACAATTAATCTTATTTATCAGGTTTTGGGTTTTAATTTTCAGATTTTTGGTTTTATTGCTGCAATTATCATAATTATCAAACAGTCTAACGAGTATTGAATTAATCATTTGAGCAACATAAATGGGAAAATTCCTGTCACAGGTTCCAATGGTTTGTCTTTAAATGATTTTCTTCATGAAACCCAAGGTCCGAGACCTGAACACAATCAGTTTATGACCAGACAATTGGGGAGGAAGCAGAACCTCCTAATTAAAAAGCTGGAGGAAGTTGTTATTCACTACTTTGGTGATAACAAATGCCATTAAAAATTACAGCAAAAATCTTCTGTTGATCGAATCATTGCTGCAGCTCTAACAATATAAATGGTTTTACTGAAGCCACATCCACCCTCACTGCTTTATGGAAGTTTAGTTTCTGAATAATCTATTCAAAGTATTTTACTGCTGACAGTTGTTTCTATTCTACACTCATTGATATGAATGTGATGCATGAAATAATAGAAAGATGATCCCTCAGTGTAACGTATTGCAGTTCAGCAGCAGCACAAACTGAGTGTCTGCAGTTGATTTTATTATTCATAAAAGTAGTTTTGCTTTTTTTTTTTTGCTCTCAACGTCTCTGTAGTTTCTCATTGTGCCAAAGCTTCATTAACAGCAGTGGTGCACACGATGAAAGGAAAGGGACTGAATGACAGAACAATAAACTCACGCACAGACACAAACACTCTGGTTTGAAAGAGAAACTATTTAAATGTGCTCTGTTCAGACCCCAGTAAAGGCAGCTTTTAGGGAAAAGAGGAGCAGCCCAGTTTGAAATGTAGAAACTCCCAGTAAGACAACTCGTGATTTTGTCGTCAGTCGGAGCAGAGCTGGGAAGTTATTGCACTTGTATGAATTATAATAATGAGTTAACTGTCTGCGAGGAACTGTGTGTGTGTGTATGACAAAGTTAAACTCCTTAAAACCTTAAAACCTAAATACGTCTGTGTCTCCATTAATAACCCATTTAACACGGGGATGCTGCACAGAAGTTGATTGATTGTGCAAGCAGATATGGTAATCCACCCAGAGTGGCTCAGAGACTGTGTTAGCAGAGGAGTGGAGCAGCAGCAGGAACTGCCGGCAGGGTTCCTACCTGCGACTGGAGAGTATAGAAAAGGATATGATCACATTTAAGAGGCCTTAGGTAGGATTTTTGTCACGTTGCACAAAATGACGGTAATGTGTCTGCAGGGGTTCGTGTAAAGCTGTTGATCATTATTAACATTTTGACAATTACTTTTGACAGGCTTTTGGAAATCTTTTGAATTTCTCGACTCGCACAACAGAACAAAACCACACGCTGCCCACTGGATTATGAAACAACTCTCCACCCCCCCCCCCCCCCCCCCCCCCCACCCACCACCACCCCCCGACGTCCATGACAGAAGTGAGAGATGTTTCAACTACAAAAAGGCTCAAAGCTTTGTTCTGAAGGAAAATAGGCTGAAGGCTCCGTCTTAATGCAGCAGCATTATTGTAATATGTTGCATTTGACTTTGTACATTAGTGTGTTTGTAGATGTGTCTGCTCTAATTAGTGTTTTCGTGGGAATTGTACTATAATGTTTGGACATTAGTGGCCGGGTGGTTTGTGCAGGAGACAGTAGACTGTCAAAGTTGTCTCACAATTTTGCAGACAATTAAATACACACGATTTATATTCGTTTTTCTGATTAAAAAAAACACATACTGTGCACAGACCAAGTTCTTCATATCTGAAAGAAAGAAAACTTGGTTTTTGAAGATGTTAAAAGGTGGAATTTCACAATGAGAAAACGTGCAGGGCAGCAGTAGGTGCATGTCGGGCGGCTCAGGAAGGCAATAAAAAAACTCCCATAAAGTTTCAAAGTTCCCTCTTCGTCCGGCACATCACAGTGACATGCCGACACGCCGGCACAACCTCCTGACCTCTGGTGAACAGCGAGTGGGCCCACAGAGCTGCCACGGCAGGGCCATTGTTGTCTGACTCAGTGTCACTCCAGAAGAACAAGGAGGCAGGGTCACCGTCCTGCCGTCAGTCATCTCCCTCCGCCGGAGGATGATGACAAGGCACTGGTGGCCTGAAAAGGCTCAGGAAGCACAGCTCAGCGTTTGCCTGTGAAAATCAACAAGTCAAGTCGAGTCAAATGTATTTATAAAGCGGCTCTTGCAAAGGGGAGTAGTTTTTGTTATGTGGTGCACAAAAGAACCGCCGGCATAAAAGCAGATGGAGCTTGTGAGTTAAAAATAAAAAGTGAACAAATGCGATGCAGATTTTTGACAAAATGCTTGTGTGCATGTTTTTGTGTGTGTGTGTGTGTGTGTTAGGCAATATGATTTCACTGCTAACACATCATGTACCCTCCTCTGCATTTCCTGCTCTTTGCTTTTCCTCGAACATCAGTTTATGGGACACACATTCTCACAGGGCTGCTTCCCCCCCCCCCCCCCCCCATCCCCTCACAAACATGGTTTTGTTAAATTCATGTCACGCAAAGGTCAAACTCGTTTTTACACAGCGTAATGAATAATTGAAAACGCAGTTATGTTGGACGTGAGAAGTGAATATTCTCCCTCCCTTCAACAAACGCATTAGGGGCCACATCTCTGTGAAGACTTTATCTCCTGTGCTACATCACAGTTGCTTGACACTCGGCCCTAATTGCCTTAATATATTGTCTCTTTGTCTTCCTTATTTTGATTTTCTCATGTTCCCCCCCCCCCAACCGTAATTGATTCAAAAGCAGATCTAATCTGGACTGGGGTTGGGCACATATTGATGGCTGTAGTCTAAACCAGTGACAGTTTGCGGTTCCCATTGTCGACACTAATTACTGCGGACGTGATGTATTGTCTTGAACCAGTTCTTGTTTGTTGTTTTCTAAAAGGAAAAGACCAATGAAGACGGCCAGATGGTGGTCGGCGGCAATCTTACTGTTGGGTCTCGCTGTGCTCAGCGCCGACGGGAGACCCAACAAGGAGGGATTCGGATCGCCGCCTTATCGCCCGGTCGTGAGATTCCGCCACAAGGTATTGACCCGCCTTCTTTTTTCATTTGCCGTCCGTAACAAGAGAACTTATGTATTAAACTAATTACTGTGGCACTTTCTTCCCGCTTCAGATGACTCTCCTGTGGTTCTTTTCTTTTTCTGCCTACTGAAAAACACTTGATGAATCATTATCCCTCCCTCTGTGCCAGGGGACTGTCTTTTCAAAGACAGCATCAGATTATTGCGAGCCACAGCTGAGCAAAGATGAAAATGAGCTCTGAATGAAATCAGGATTTTTTTCACAGTTTAAAGTAAAAGATGTCACTGGAATCTTATTGATAGAGGGCAGACCCCGCGAGCAGAATCCGCCACTTTTTATTTATCTCCCTCTACAGCGACTCAAAGAAGTGTTTTGCCCTCTAAACTAGAAGCGTACTCTTGTTTTTGTTTTTGTCTGATTTGGCTCCAAAGCTCCAGAGTAACCGAGTTGGATCAATTAAAGCCAGACTGTGAAAAAAAATAAAAAAACAGACTGTTTTGGCAGAGGGGGACTCGAGTAAAGCAAAGTCTTTTGTCAAGAGGCATTAGTCAGCTTATGGCCCTCCACTACATATTTCCCATGTGCGCCTTTTGCAAGTCTGTTCCCTTGTAAACGCATATCCTCGCTATCCAATCAAAGATAATAAATTAGGGATGAAAATATAGAAATGTTTTTTTCTGTCCGTCATATTCACACTAAGATTTATCTCATTTTTGGTTTGAGTTACATGTGCGTGGAAGTAAAATGCCCAGATAGTGCTTGTAAAGGGCGGGAGGTTAGAAAGAGGAGCGGGACACAGCGGAAACAGATGGTAGGAAAGTCATTAGACGAGAAGCTGGGAGCGATGCAAAGCTGTTGAATCGACACGACGGTCAAACACACGATGACCTTTTCGAACCGTTTGCTGAGGGAGATGCTCGACACAACACGAGGACGGGCAGATAGCAACTGGGCGAGAGCTCTGCTTCTTTTCCAGCCAACACTTTATCCAGGAAATTGTGTGTGTCAGGGAAGTAAAGCGATTTAAACTTCAATACCCAGAAATCCTATAATATGATCTTCGTAAACTGCAGAGATTGCACTTCCTCCAGGCCGGGATGCTCTACACCAAAGGGAAAGAGAGAGGCAAATAATCCAATGTCTACCTCTACTTAGACGGTGTTGGATTTCATTCTTTAAGGACAGTGTTAGAGATGGCTGTGATGTAAGCTTATCTGTGTGCAGGGTGGAACTGCACCATGTACGGCGCGATGCTTCTTTTTACCCCAAGAGGCACATGTGCTCCTGTGCTTAAAGGAGACGTTTTCACTTTTCCTGCCTGCAGAGCCATTAGCCAAAGCTCAGGGTGAGAGAGGAGGAGGGGGGGGGGGGGGGGGGGGGGCGACTAAGAGCCAGCATCACTGTAAGCCAGAGGTTAAGTCTGACCTTTGTGATGCAACTTCGTAAAAACCCTTTATGACACTGACATTGTCATTGAATCCCTGCATTCCAAGGTGGAAATACTCGGCCGTGACTTTAACTGCTTATTTTACTCATGATCTGTTTTAAAAAACTCCATCTGGCATGTTTATAAGGTTAAACAGTTAACTTCCAATAGACAGGGTTTGATCTTTTGTATGATACAGTTCTCTCTTGTTCAAACACACTCGTTTTTGGACTCCCTCTCTCTTTATTGCGCTGGTCTGGAACCAGTGTGACTTTAATAATTAAAGTAATGTACAGTCCACGTGCGGTGCAGAATTTGACGAGAAGCTGCAAAAATGATGTATGTGCCTTTCCGGTCCAATGGAATTAATGTGCCAGGCTCTGTGATTACATCGCAGAGGAATGTCATTACGGCATCTGCATACCATTACGATTCGTCTTGTGGTGGTGGGGGGGGGGGGCAGGGACAGAGGTAAACTCTGTTCATCCATCCGCCTGTCAAACCAGCCAGTGGAGATTTACAGCCCTTTGGTGAAAAATGGCCACATTGCGAGATCTTTTGTACAAAATATGTCATCTGCCTTTTTTTGTTGGTGAGAGAATGTTCTGCACCGGTGGATGGATTCCAGAGACGAGCAAGTGTTAAAAATAACAGCTGTTTCAAAATGAGATATTTCAGAAACGCAATATTAAGTTTTAGAACAGAGGTGACAGCGAAGTGGATTTTAAGTTTTCTGACCTTTTATGAAAGGATAGTAGGAGGTGACTCAAATTCATTTAACAATTTCACATATTTATAAGTGAAAACTGAGCAGCAGGTCCCTGGTTCGACTCCACGTACCTTCACCGAGGTCCAAGTTGCCTTAAATTGCACACATTCATAGAAATCAGTTGCCCAAATATGTTTTTATCAAGATCAATGGAGGAAATTCATGAACGATGCAACTGAATGGATTCTTTCTTGGCCCATGTCCCGTCCTTCCACCAAGTTTTTTAAAAATCAAGTTAGCGGGCTAGTTTTTGCGTTACCCTGCTGGCAAACCAACAAACTACAACTGCACTCGGTAGAAGACACACCTCTGTCAAGACCCAACAGTCCTCTTAAATCCACTAGATCGGGATTTGGAGTGAAAACATAACCTCAGCGGAGGAGATAACAATAATAATATCAAATTGCTCAAATGAATGGAAAAATGGAATTACAAGAACGGGAATTAAACCAAGAGAAAGATGACTCACTTCATAAAACAATAAAGTGAAGTTACACACAACACAGAGGATGCTGCTTGTCTGATCTGACATTCACTTCTCTCTCCTTCTCTCTCATCCAGTTTCCTGTCTCTCCCTCACTTTCTCCATCTAAAGAGATCCAAAAATGTCGAAATATACTTTAAACAACATAATTGCATTCATTTCCTCCTCTTGACACTCACAGCACTCTGCTTTTGCTTCGTGCTGTGATGTGCCCGAGACGGCGTTAAAGCTATATGCCTCTTCCTGGGCTTTGAAGGAGAGTGTTTGACAAGGGTAACAGGATAGGATACGACCTTATAAGCTTCCCTCACAAAGACTTCAATCACCAGGAGGCACCCATAAACAGCTGGTCACATGCTCTACCCATAATTCCCGTGGTATTATTTCAGAAAGTCGCTGTGAAATCCTCCCCATCAGGTCAAGTATAGGACACAGAATCCCGTCCATCAGAATTCAGCCCTAATTAGAAATGGTTAAAATGTGACAGTTGGTGTTTTCAAGCTTCTGCAACACAGAGAGCTCATTTTCTATCCTTTTCTTTCACTCGGGCTCTCTCCCGCTGAGCTCCGCTGTAAAAGTGACGGAGAGGCTTGATGTGTACTTTGTGAAAATTTGGTGGAAAAGTCGCCAGGCCCCGCTCGACGCGAGGGACAAAAGCAATTTCTGAGAGTTTGTCGCTCTGACATCAAGCTGTTATGACACAACAAACAAAATGGAGGCAAGGACGACTGTGTGCAAAGCCCCATCCATCCAGGGCTGGCTTGGCCACATGACAAATCTAGATTAACAGGGGATAAACCGAGAGAGGGAGAGTGGGGGAGAAACAGAGACGAAGGGGGGAGGGCGGGCGGGTAAATGAGATTGAGATAAAGAGAGAAGGGACGGTAGAAATAACAAGAACAAATCACACAATTCATAAGACACAGTTTTATGTAGCGTAGCTGCTCGGAAAGCTGCAATGTTTGTCTTAAATGTGGCTACTGTCGGGATTATTCCCACCCTCCTCTTCCTCCTCCCCCTCCTCCTCCTCCTCCTCCTCCTCAGATGGTCAGCTTTAGCCCCAACCCTTGTCACTCATCTTGATGAGCTGTCTACTTTCAAATGGCAGCGAGCCCACAGCGGCGGTAACCAGCTCCTGTAACGTCTCCACGGGGGCTCGAGAAGCAGACGCTGCATGGCGCCAATCTGCTGTAGCAACATGTCAATGCAGATGCTGATGTTTTTATATCTTTGCTGTTCTATGGGTCGTTATTGATATGTAGACTTATTGCAATATTCAGCCAACCACAGGCCACAGTCAATACACAGGGAATCTCAGAAATACAGGGGAATTCAGGGGCCGGGCTTGACAAACATTTATGCCATTTTGTAAAAGAGTCATATATATATATATATATATATAACTGTAAATCAATTATTGTATTCATTACTTAGGCTACTTGTTTATTTATTTAGCTCAGCTCTCCTTAAATTGGCGGCTACATCCAGAATCTTTAACTTTGAAGGCAAGACGCCTCAATGTTCATCTCTCAAGTTCCTTGTTTAATTTTCATCATACAAGTTGGATAAAGAAACAAGTTGATTCTGAGTTGCGCTGACATTGACACAAACAAAGTTCACACCCATCAACAATTAAATCAGATCTACCAGATTATACTTCATGTTTGTTTTGATTGAAATGACCAGGAACTATTTCAGTGGCCACCATTTTAAGAGCTGCTCCAATTCTCTAAAGGGTAAGGAAAGGAGCCTCAATGCTTCCTAACTTATCTCCTTTAGCATCGGAAACATCAGACCATCCTTTTTGAAAGGAAAGAAAAGGAAATGCCGCCCCACAATTCTTTTATTCTCATGACACGATCCAGAACAAAATCCTCCCAAGATCGTCTGATTTCCTCTCTGTCACAACTGTCCAGTCAGGATTCACAATAAACCACAAACGTAATCAAGTTCACACCATCATCATCTAAACTGAAAAAGTTTTTTTGCGGATGCAACATTTTTGACCTAAACAGGATAATTCAGCAGATGCTGAAACACGGCTCAGTGTTTTTCTTTTACTCTGGAAATATATCACGATGTGGAAAATGTCTTTTCATGGTTTACAGCAGTTATACATTACAAGTTGAAGTGTACTTAGAAGCTGGTGGAAATGCAGCAGTGTGGGATGTGGAATCTGAAGGTGTATAAGAGAGGACAAGGAGGAGGAGTGGGGGGGGGTGCTGGTGGTGGTGGAGTGTGGGGGGTGTTGAGTGATGAAGAGAGAGAGAGAGAGGGAGGGAGAGAGAGAGAGAGAGATGTGGGCGGTCAGCCAGCTCGCTATGACAGGGGCAGATGAACCTCGGGTTGGTACAGCTGGGTGCTTCACTGTCCCCGGAGTCTCAGGGCAGCGGAGACAGGGCTGCCAGCCGCCGCAGGGAAAATCACGCTTCTCAAACAAATGAAGTGTGAACACTGTCTGCCATATGCAAATAGGCCCCATTTGATATCCTCCTACCTGTAGTGCACTTCTAAATGTCACCTCCTTTAGACGTTGCGTGGGGATACAAAGGATGTCACACAGCCACAGGTGTTTGCTGGGATTTCGTGCTCATTGCTTTCAACGAGGTTTCGTAAAATAATAAAAATAGTTCTTCACCTGATGAATTATTAAACTTAGCTGTCTGCTACTTCATAGCATTATTTTATCTTATTAATAGACATGACAGCTGCACGGCTCCGTGTGATGTCGGTTTGATCCGTGTGACAACTGTGGTTCGGATTGACATGTCTCAACCCGGCACACACACTCACGTGGCACCTACAGTGAAGGAAGGGTGCTCCCCTCACTTTTCCTCTAACGCCATCAGCGTGGCGTTTCTTTCCCGTCTTTATTCAAGAGCGTGGTCTTTCATTTTTAATGTCTGGATAGTGGGAGAAAGTGGAAAGGCCTTGTCCATCTTTTATTCAGTCTATGGTGAGAACATTGTTTCTGTGTCAACTAACGTGGATGGAGCCCCGTCTGCATGACAGTGTGCTGCTCTGTGCTTACACCAGCTCTGGTCTCGCCGGACCCGCACAACCAAGTTAGTAATTGTAGAGAAATGCATAAGTAACACATTGTGGAGCACAGAGTGTGTGTAATCAATCGCTGGAGTGAGCTGAAATATTTCTGCAGTCCATATAAATTTTTAACCAGATCTCTTGTATTACAGACAGCATTTTACAGTGGAAGGTGTAAAATGCTTTAATGTATGATGTACTCCACTAATCAACTCGTAGAAGAAAATATTAAATATACAGTATGCAGATTTTCTGGGCAATCTATTTTCAGTAGGCAGACAGGGACCGCTGTTCATTATCGACAGTCGACCTGTTGCACAGCGGATGTTCCTCATAGCACCACTCTGCTACAGCTGGTAACGAGGGAGGCTGCAGTTTCTGCACAAGCGCGAGAGGGATGAGCTCTGCAGATTTCACTGTAGGGAAATCAAATATTTATGCCTCTTTCTTTCATATTCATTATTTGTGGAGAGCAGCTACTTAGAATAGTCATCCTGATAGCAGCGTTTTCTGCAGCCGTAATCGCTGTGCATGCTCTAAATATTGTATAGTGCTCCTACTCAAGTGGTTGTGGACATTTACCCTTTTGTATATGTCTCTCCACTATTATTGTGGATTATTTCTTTTTTTCTGTGTAAAACAGTTCAGTCACATTTTGTTTATTCATAATAGTTTTTATCCAAGTTTCCAATCTGTCCAGTAGGGTTTATTAAATCCTGTTAAACTAACAGATTAACTGAGATAACAGGAAGGCAGAAAGACAACAACCATGATGTACACAAGACCGGCAGGGGGATTCATAAGTGCTGTTATGAAAATGGAGTGAGGGGAAATGTGACGGACAAAAAGAGAATTGAAGGATTGGAAAACAGAACGCAGTAAATCTGAAAAAGAGACACTTTAATGAAATAATTAAATTGTCGGTAGTAGACACATATAAAATCGTAAAGTGAATAACTATGCAATCAATGATGTATTCATTTATAATTATTTGTGCTGTTAATGTGAGTGAGGGAAAGGACCACTTGTCATAATACAATCGTACATTAATGTCTAAATCATCGATGCATCTGTTGCCAGTCAAACTGGATTTTTTCCGCAGACGTGCTCTTGCGGTCAGAGTGAAATTCTCAGACCATCTCTTCATATATCGATGTGTGAACTCAGTTGTATTAAGTGGTCTGAAGAATACTTCTAAAAATCTATGACGCATGCACCAACGATTTCACTTTCATCCTTCTGCCATGTTGTTGATGCTGTAATCGTGCGGTTTATTATAATTGTGCTCTTGTCTTTGTTTTTGTTCCTGCAGGATGGGATCCCCGAGAGCTTGAGGATAAAAGGTGAGTTTCCATTTCTCTCTTTACGATTTCCTCCCTGACATGCAATGCACAGGCGTCGTGCAGGTGAGGTTCAGGGTCGTGGTTTGATGGATCATGGGTTTTTTTCACATTTGAAATGCTGGATGGAGGAAACAGGGCAAGTCTCTCACGTTGGAATCCACCAGCCACTGCTGCATATAGATAAACTGTTGTTTGTAGAGTAGTGTCGTGATCAAGCTTTGGAAAAACCTAGTTGTGGGACAAGCAAACATCAATATCATCTATCTAATCTATCTCGTAGAGTCTCTGTCTGCCTGTGGAACGCATAGCTTCCCACTTTGAATAAACAGGTGAACAGCTCTTGTCCAGTCTTCACTCGCAACGGCTCAATTACAAAACAGCCCATTCTAATCAGGCATGTTTAGAACAGCCACTTCACTAGATTCTTTTTTGTTATCAAGAACTATCCTCACTTACTGTATACTTGGCAATTTTATCAATAGAAAACATGACTACAACTTCAGCCTGGGTAGTGATCCGTGGTGGGTGAAGCATCTCAGTTAGGCGAGCAGGTATCTATGATTGATGGGTTTAAAAAAAAAAGAAAATTCTGTGCCCCACTGAACAACCGTATTGTTTCTTAATGTCGGGTTCATCGAGCTGCTTTCAGGCTGACTGAGAATCACTCTGCTGAAATAACAGACATCATAATGTGAGAGTGAAGTGCTCTGATTGTGAGTGGAAATTTACATTAGACTTGAAACCGGTAAATTCCTGATCTTTATTTTTCAATTTGCCAGTTATCGTCTCCACGTATTAAGTTGACATATTAAAATCTTTTTTTCCCGTACAACATCTACAGATATTCAATTTTTCTGTCACAGAATAATAACAAAGCAAATCCGTGAACCTGGACGAGATAATTTTTGCACTTGCAAAAACCTCCTTAAAGAATTTATTAAATGTCACTTTGACTAAATAGTTATTGTCTCAAATTGCTTTAGTTCTCCGGATTCAGCAGAGCCTCTTAGTGGGTGTCATCATAATATTGAACAGATATGAGTTTTGACATTTTAAACTATATGGAAATGTGACTTTGGGCACTGGAACATTGCGGTGGGCATTTTCAATGTTATTTTATACTCTTTATACACTCTGATTGGTAATTTAGTAATTGATAACATTCTAAATCAATATTAATATTTAGCGAAGATAACCTTTTGCTGTAGTTTGCACCATTATCCACCACCAACATCATGTAGCAGCATGGTGAAGGCTGGTGCGGCTGCATTAACGCGCCGTGGTCCTCTCGCTGTTTGACAGATGCATCTCATCCGTCAACCTGTCACCTTTCTAATACCTTCTCTGTCTCCTCTAAACCGGAGTCAATGTCAGGTAAAAGGTGGCCCTGCTGCCCAACATGTCTGCCACTAAGTGTTTGAAAGGGCCTCTAAATGGACGTCTACCCATTTTTCTTCACCAGGGAAGGTCGAAGCAGTAATTGTAGAGGGTGCATTACCATAAAGGGCGGCCCCAGCTGTCTGCTGTGATTCACTTTAATGCGCCATGTTCTGTAAGCTGAGAGGGGAGATCTCACTTTGGCCAGTTTTCAGCAAACTCATTTACAGCCCCAGTAACAAGAAGGCAAGCGAACTGTGGAGGAAACCATAAATAATTCAGGCATCACCCGATACGTAGGGGGCTTCTCATTATTACACAACTGAGGCCAATTTAGCATTAAAACCTCAATTTTACAAGCTACGTCACGAGCTACATTTTGAATGGACGGCTGGAGACACAAGAGGAGAGGCTGGACAGGGAAGAGCGAGTCAGTTCACGTTCATGAAAAGTTGCCAAAATAATTCCTGCATGGTGAACGAGTGTGGATAAAACCGCAGCATAGATTTGTTATAGAGCCTCCACCACGTCCATAACCTAAAGCAATATGTTCCTAGCTGATGTTTTAAAAATTCGTTGCTCCCTCAAAATCTAAACCAGGTGATGGCCTGCACTTACACTCAGTTGCCCCCTCAGCGTTCAATTGTCTGAGACTGTTATATTCCTCACCTTATGATGGACCGGCACCCCGTCTTCACCTAATGTGTTACCCTGAGCGAGGTGAGCAATTTCAGAAATGGATGGACGGATATTATATTGCTACATTAAGTGTGGATGAGAAAACAAAAAATAATTACAGATGGGGAGGGGGGGAGGAATGCAGCGGCCTATAAACTGGAACTGAATGTCAGCACGGAAGAGACAAAGACAGACAAATGCCAGCCGTTTTCCAGGATGCTCTGTAATTGGAGTCCCAGAACGA
The DNA here is from genome assembly GCA_026259375.1 of Verasper variegatus. NCBI lineage: Eukaryota > Metazoa > Chordata > Actinopteri > Pleuronectiformes > Pleuronectidae > Verasper > Verasper variegatus. The sequence goes on from CM048043.1 coordinate 3,912,719, forward strand.
GTGGGTGCCACGCCGACGGAGCTTGTTATGCAGGCGAGACCTTGGGCTGCCGGTGAAACGCAATTTGATGGAATAAATAGCCTGATTTAGCCATGTGAAATATCTAATGGAACTTTTTGAGACAATCTTACGATCCTCATTACGTGTAAAAAGTGTCAGTGGCGGCGTGAAGGATGAGTCGTGCTCATTTGAGGCACCGTCGAGAGACAATAAAAGTGCAGTTATGTCGGTGTTTACAGACCAGGTGTCGTCCTGCAAACCAATGATATTTCACTCATATCGCTTGCGGGTTATACCACAAAACTATATATAGATTCCGTGACCGTAACTGCAAACAATATCGAAGAAACAAACAGCTAACAAATATTATTCTTTACCTAAAAACACCATTGAAACCAGTGTCAATTTAGGGCTGGAATTGTAAATATTGTCCAATCAATTTGACACATGAATCTTCACAGATGTGGTGGAGACTGTGAAAACAAGGCACATTTAATATATCTGGGGAAGCTCATCATTATCTCCTTTGCACAGGCGTTGATCAGGTTTGTCGGGTCACATCTGTCCAGTTGATGGTGCCAAGGGCGGACTAACTTCATGAGTTCAGGAAAATAATGTGTTTGTGTTCACATTACTGTCGCAGGTTGGCCTGAATATTCATGAAGTGATCCGACCAGCCAATCGTGTGGCATCGGTGCAATGTGTAACATCATGCAGAGGCAGGTTAGGAGGCCTGGGGACATTTGGTCACTTCAAGTGAGGCCTGGTCGCTGAAAAACTGCAGATCTCCTGCTGTTTTAATGCACAATTATTTCTATAGTGTTCACTCAGAGTGGTGCAAAATAAATGTATATCATACAGAAAGACAGAGGAGGTCAGAGGAGAATGACCGGACCGGTTGGGGATGACAGACAATCTACGGTAACTCATATAACCATAACTATGTGTAATAGAAATATGTGGCTGCAGTCGGCACAGCCTCACCAACACTGGACAGCTGCATTGGAACATACAGCCAGGTCTGATGAATGTGGATTTCTACTGAGGCAGCTGATGTGTGGGTCAGAGTTTGGAGTCAACAGCATGAAACCATGGAGCCAACAGGACTTGAGTCAACAGTTCAGGGTTGTGTTCGTGGTTTAATTGAGTCAAATCAGTGGATTGAACGTCATCGTGCGTCTGCTTATTAATTATTAGCACATGTATCCCTTTATCTTCAAAAGGCTACTTACAGCATAACAATGCACCATAACACAAAGTAAAAGTCTGTCCCCTGTGAACAACATGGAACAGAATAACAAAGGCGTGTTCCCAACATCTCCAGTATGAGTATGATGTTCCCAACATCTCCAGTATGAGTATGATGTTCCTAAATAAGGTGCTCTGTGACTGTAACGACTGAAAAATCTATACCTTCTATGCCTTCGTTATTATTTTAAGTCTACCTGCAAAGCTACATGAACCAGACTAAATTGAACACAGAACAAAGCCAGTGTATTAAATCAAACTGGAGGATAAGGGGTTAACAAGTGTAGGTTTATTTAGTGTAGGTTTATTAAGTGCAGACACTAAAGAAAGATTTCCCCGCAGACAGAAACCTAAATAAAAAACAAACACTGAGTCTATTTCCATATGGTACGAACTTTCAGGTTGAACTCTGCACAAGAACAAGCATCTTGTTTTGTTGATTGACTCCAGTGTTTACGTTTCCCTGATCTATGTCATCTCCCCTTCTCTCATATGCTGACATAATATATTAATTTGTATGCATTGGAGCCGCCTTCGCCCAACCAGACCTAAGCCTATTGCAGCCGCACATTTTAATAATTCAGAGGCTGCAAACACCAAGCTCTAAATTGTATATTAATTCTAAAATTACACACCACCCCCTGGGCTCAGGTTACACTTTTAATAACTCGTCACGGCTGTACTCAGGAGCGCTGAGCACTGTGTCGCGCCGCACTCCTCTCAGAAAGGATTACTGGAAGACTCCCTGTTGTTGCGTCTATCCTTTCACTGTTTGGCCACATTCTAATTTGCAATCCTTCATACAGTGGGTCTTAATCAAGTTAGATTGTGTGCAGTTGTTCTCTGCACGGGGACAGGAAGTAGTTTTTAAATACTGTGGCTGTGGGACCGCACTGCACCATCTGCTTGTGAGCACCACTGACAGGCTCAGATGAGGAGCCGAGTTAAAAAAGAAAATAGACCTATAGGATTTTCCTTTGAAATCCCACAGGACTGTCTGATGAGCTTTACAGGCCACTTATACTCCTTGACCTAATAAGCCATAAGAGGACACTTGTGTCTGGCCTAAATACTGTATGGTAGAACTCTTCACCTCCTTGAGGGAGAGAACCAGCTCTACCTTTCACGGTCAAGCTTGCATTTGCACTGCGGATCTGTATTCTTGGTTCTAACTTGGTTCTCTTATACATTTTGGGGAAATATTTGGATGCATGAGGGCTGTATCCAAAACATGGGCTTGGAAAGATTAACATGACTTGGTTGTCCACCTCTTAGTCGTCAGATCTCTTCTTAGGCAAATCGTTTACTAAGTAGCCGGTGAAAATGCCTCTAACACAAGCTAATACATCACGAGAATCTGAAACTGATCTATTGTCCATAACAAGGACTGCGTGTTCAGGCTGCGTCTTGCTGTTACCTGTAATAAAATACAGTATATTCATGAGCTTAGTTAGATTCTACCTTTGTCAAAAGTTAAATTGACAAATTGAATAAGACACCGTCATGTTATTAGCATTTTCTGATGACCTCAACTGAACATCAATGGGATATTATACCAGCAGCTCATGTTAACACCATAATGAACATAATATCTAATTCAGACAGAGTGAATAGTTGAATATTGCTGTCCATGTAAAAGTAGTGAGTAATTCCATGTATTCAAACGCCTGCTGTTATGTTGTCATTCCAGTTGTTAACCTCATGCCACCAACGCTATGATTATACAGCCTTCCTGATGATTTGAGCTTTTCTTTTATAATGAGTAAATAATTATTTATGACATTTACAATGACATGAAAGTGGCTTTGGCCTTTTCCCTCCTGCTTCCAGTTAAACGTGTAAACCTTTCTCACTGTGAATGTCTCAACATGAAGAACAGATGCTGTCAATAATATTTAATCATGGCTCAATTCGATATAGATTTTTTTCCACTGCAGGACCCTGTTGTCTCGCATGTTGGTTCAATGATTACACTTACTGCTTCAACTTATATCGAACGAAACCTTCAGTGATGTCGTCATATAGGCTTCACCGGTGTGTTCTCAACATATGTCTACATATTAGATTAATTGTCCTCATTTTATCATAAATAATAACTAACCGTGATCACAAGGGATCTCAATTTGCGAAGCCCTCAAAGATATCAGTGTATATCCTAAATTAGTTAGATTTTTGAAAATGGTGATAAACTGCAGTCTCCACGTGCTGATTAACTACTTTGACCTGTCTCCCAGGTGAGTCGGCTCCTAATTACACGGCGAGAACATGAAGCAGCAGGAGCCCAAATCACACGAGCAATAATTTGAACTGCCGAGATGCTTCCTGCCCGGGCGAGGACTCCTAATGAGCTATTATCTGTGAGAAATTATTCTTCAAATAATGAATCTTTCAACGCAGATTAAATGAGCTGCTCCCACCCCTGGATACACTTTTTTAAACGGTGAGTTAGCATTTTTGAAAGCTTCGCTCCTCTGGTTTCAAGTTTTTTTATAAAGAGAAAACTCGTTTTTAGCATCAAAGTAATGCTCCTACTTGAGAAGTTTTTTTAAACTGCTCCTGTGGAAAATGAATGGAAGACAGATTTTAGTGAACTTGTAACATCTGATTTCTTTGAAACCCAAAGGAGCTTCACGTTTCTGTTGATCAGTTCTGATGTACAAATTTCCCTGTTACCTCAAGGGAGAAACATCATTTCTACATCATTAGTTTTTAATTTGGCAGATTTTTTTACTTTATAGATTTTAAAGACTGACTGGTTGAAACTATAGAGAAGGGGGGGGGGGGGGTATTCAAGCTCATAAACATTGACGGACGGCCATAAGAGTAACATCTATGAGGCGTACAGTACTATACTGTTATGGCATGCACTTCATTTTAAGGTCTTTGAACTGCTTAATGAACTTGCAAAGAACGTTAAACTGCTTATTTGAAAATAATAACACACGCAAGGGCAGAAAAGTGTTTGATAGGTGTCACGGCGACCATCAGCTCTGCCAGAGGAAGCATAACGCGCTGCACACTTAGCAAGATCAACAATATCACCGTCAAAACTCATCTTCAGCGTATAAATGACTCCCAGGGTGTTGATGCCCATCATTTTTGGCAAACCACATCCCAAATATGTAGTATCAAATGAAGTGAGACAAATCTAATTGAGATTCATCAATAATTCCTAGTGATCTGCGTGAACCGGTGGTACTTACAGTGGGTAATGATAAAAGCTTGGCAGCAGCGGTGGCGTCTCCTTCCATCTGAAGGTCAACGCAGTAATCACAGGCAGGAACATTATCTTGAAGGACGGTTCCCCGCTCTCGACCGAGATTAACTTTAATGTAGCTTTTATCTGAATGACAGGACCACTTCAGTGTACAAACACAGAGTAACTCCACGAGAAAGCAAGTCAGCCCTTTCACATTATTCTATTCCCTTGTTCATAACGTCACTGAACGTATATATATGAATCTTCTTAAAGATTCTTATCCAGCTTTCCCCAGGATCTTGACATTAATAGTTTCACAGCAGTGACAACAGCTTTAACACCCAAGGCAGCAACAGGAGTTGAATTTAGGAAGCATGAATAGACCAAATGAATGAAGAGCTCTCTGTAACCTTCTCAGATTATTGATTTGTCTTTTAAAGGTCTTTGTTATAGGACTGTTAGTATCACTGGTGGAATATACAGAGATATAAAAGTCAGTTTGACTGACAGAACACTTTGGTTGCCTTGTACAGTCTTGCTCTCAGCAGGGGGTTCGGCTTATCACAGCAGTTTGGGGGTAAAACTGCAAGTTGTGTTTTCTTCTTTTCCTTCAAGAGCTGCAGTCTCAGATGGTTCTTTTGTGGGTTTCATCATAGCCGACTCTCTTGCTGTTGTTTTATTTGTCGAGCAAAAGTAATGTTAGCTTAGATTTTTCCACACGTGGTGAAAAAGAAATCGTCCTATTTTGTGGCACTACATGTTTTTCTTCTGCCCTTTGAAAAAAGCTCCTGTGGAGTTTAAATGGCATAACCCTCAGAAGGGCCTCTGACAAAAGCCTTGATCCCACAACTCTGGCTTTTCAACCTGGGGCAGAGAAGTGTCTTTCAGAAAAAAGATATCCAATAAATCATTTACTCCTGCTGCCATTTGAATGCTGGGCAGCGAAGAGCACTATTGACAAGAATTCATCATCTATTTAAAAGTGACACACAGAGAGCACATACATACAATCAGTCGAGACTGATTGGCCACTTTAACACCCCATTGCAAGTACATGTACTGAGACCAGATACATAGAATCTGCTCACATTAAATACAAGCAAAATATACATTCTCTGAGGTAACTGAAAGCAATATTTGTTCCCATACTGAATAAAGATCACTCCTAAAAATGCTTATACAAAAAGGAACAACCAGGTGTGTATAAAATCCATTACGACTGTAAAATAATGAATCTTTGCCCTTTTCTCTGTTCCTTTTCCTCAATGAGAATCTTATTTGTTGACCCTTTAAACCATCAAATCAGTCATAATCACAATAACTGTTTTTAATGCTTTGCAATTATCATCCAATGCTAATTGCTTTAAACGGCTCAGTGACCTTTTAAACCAGTTGAACTAAATATATTCATTGTTTATACAAACAAGGTATTTGCTTGAATTACCTTTGGAGAGTATTCCACAATAATTCAGCCTCTCGACAACACAGCTGTGTGTTTGTTCACGAGAGAAAAGGAATCCTATCTGCAACCCTGCAGCCTCGATATGAGTTTCACCCCAAAGCAAAACCTGGAGCTAGCCCCCCCCCCCCCTTGTGTTACCTTATTATCGTTGGGATTTCAGACTTAAACAACAGATAGCAGTTGATGTAAAAATAAAACAAAGCAAAGCCCAAATATCCAACATGGAACGAGACACTGCTCGATTTCTGCCGTTTGCCTCCCAACCAGACAGCCCACTGTAACGTGCAGTAGTAATGGGAGAAGCGTGGGGCGCTGACAATTAGTCAGCAGTCTCTGATAAATGGGCTTGTTGGTGGAAATGCTCTCAGTGCTGCATCCCGATGTGGACAGAATGAGAGAGGAGCCTGGCCCACGTTCGGTCATTAGGCGTGGGAATGAAATGGGACGGAAATTTGCCAAGTGGCTGCCAGGTGCTCTCGTATCCACTCTGCAGCACATGCACTCAGCCAAGGACTAGCACACGCACGTGCACAAACACACACACACACACACACACACACACACACACAGACACAGACACAGACACACACTGGGGTGTCAGTCTTGTTGCTGAAATGGAATAAATTCTTGTGTTGTTTTCTTTTTATAAGAATTAAAGCGTGTCACATTGATGCATTGTACATCCCATACATTTCATAGTAAGTCACCTAACCTCTTTAAATGCCTTGTAAAAAGGTGAATGAATATAAATAGTGTATCATCTGCTGACGTTTATGCACAGGTGCTGACTTCAGTGTCTTTATGACCGTGTGTATTGCAAAATCTAAAAGGAGAGAGTAACAAGAAGAGTAACTCAATAAAATGCAGGTGCACATCAGAGTGATGGATATGCAGTGTCGATTTTATTCCATTAACAGACGTCTCAGCCACATTGTGTCTCGTGGAGCGAGGGGGGGGGGGGCTCTGGGCTCCAAGACTTATTTTTACATGTTGGGTCACAGCAGAGTTTGATACGAGGGAGGAGTAATGGTCTTCACAAACCATACATTGCACTACCAACGGTGAGAAGTGCTTGGGCAAGTTGTTTTGGCTAAAACCTCCTGAGTAGCATCTTTAGCATCACCATCCTCAATACCATCTGACATCAGACGCCTCTCCGAAGAGACAAAAGATCACAAGCTGTAGTTCAATTTACAACATATTGAGGACACACACGTAGAAAATATGCATTCAGTGATTTAGCACGGTTTTTGAAGGAAGTTATACATAATTGAAATGCCATTTAATAGTAATTAAAAAGAACATCTGGCTAAGAGAGTAGAGGGACACGTTGGTTGGTAGTTTAATGTGCCTAAAATGTCTTATAAAATTCCATTAGAAAGCTTATCTCTTTCTAGGTATGTTTTTGTTCCACTAACACACACACACACACATTCAGTTTATCATCATGCACAGCAAAAGATAATTTTACAAATTATCATTTCATCATCAAAGTAGATTCAGGTTAATTTACTGTTCCCACTTTTCCATTAATTGACTAAACTATCATCCCCTGAGCCTCAACCACTGCAAGTGACGATGAACACTGGCTAAAAAAATATGAAGTCAACTGCATGATACCAAGAGATTCTCTACATAATTCATATCATGCAAAAACAATGAAGGAAAAGGTTGAACCTGAGCAACTGTCTTCTGTAAAGATCCATGTGACGAATTTGTCGTTGTTTTCTGATTCAAATGACATTTAGGCAGCAACAGAAACAGTTGGTGGTGTCGTAGCTGCCATGGGGGCTACTGTTTATGCTATTTTAGATTTTGTGATTGTGTACGTCCAGTGGCTCCAGGGTTTATTGATCTATTTCCACTTGGTTGTCCTGCAGCTATTTTTGCTGTGGCCACACGATCAAGATAATTTCGAGAGGTGATGACCCGTTTTTGTATAAACACAAACTGGATGTGACCTGTTTGTCTCAGTGGGTTTACAGTGGAAGAATGTAGGTAAACACATGAATCAACCGGATTATCTCTGCAAATCATTCTTTTTTTTCCACCGTGTTTGAACCACATGCAATTTGTACAAATACAAAAATAACATTTTAGAACATCAGAAGTTGAGAGTTTAATGGGTGCAATTTATATCCCAGAACAAAGTGTTTACAGAGATAACAGACCCTATTTTCTGCATTAATGGAAAAACCTTGTGTGGGGGGGAGCAAAGATTTTATGTTTTTATTCTAAAATAAATGCTTTATCTACAACATTAAAGAGTCTCCTTGTGGATGAATGTCAAAGAAGCCTAATTACTCAGCTCTGATTCAAAGCCGTACAACAATAAGATATGAGGGCTCTTTTTCCAGACACTCTATGGAACAGCCTTGATATGACTGTGGACGAGCTGCACAATGTCCCATGTGCAGTTTATATATATATAGTTTAATTTGTATTTACATCTTTTGTAGTCTGCAGAGTGGTTTGTGATGAAAGTGTCAGACGGCATATTATGAATAAATTGACCATGACTTGATTTGTGGTGCTGTGTTAGATTTCGCAAACACCCAGCACAGTCTGTTAATGTCAGTTGTGTTTGTCGAGTGCTACAAGATGAATGCTCAGTGGTAAACAACCCCTCCATTGCATGTATGCCTCCTATACCATCTCCTGTATTGTTTAACAAATTCTCTCTGCCTTCTTATTCTAAAACCCTTCCTTCTAATTTTTTTGGGCTGCCGTTCAGTCACCTCATGTCAGAGTTAAATGCCTGAATTGATAAAAACAACATTTTCTCTTCATCAAATGTTTTTTTTTTTTTCTAATATAGATAGAAAGCGGAGAACCAGAGCAAAGCAAGCAAGGTTTCACATCAGCATGTTGCCGGGCTCAGCTTTCATTAAAAAGGAGACGGCCTTCCTCTTTATTAATGACACCGAGGACTTATCCTCTGTTCACACGGAGTTGGACTTGATTGAATTCATTAAACAAAACAAAGCTAACAAAAGAAAGAACAAGGCCACATTAATTACTAAAGACAGTATCCACACTGGGCCATGCAACAGCAGGAAACCGGCTCTATACTCTCTACTTCCATTGGTCTACTATATGAATTGTGTTAGATTTTTTGTGAAATTACTGAATTAGAGAAATGGCCTCACAACAGATGTGCTTTGCATCTGAGAGGAAGGACGATGTAACGCACCCATTGAGGCGAAAGGGAAGTCATCAATGTTTCAAACATAGTGGGTTCGCCGGCTCCAGAGGTTTGAAAAAGCTCCTGTGCCTCAAATAGCTTCTCATAAAATGTTCACGAGCTGTTTATGCCACCAGGAGTGAAAGTGTTGTCACAGTGCTGCAAATTAGCACATGATGGGGGGGAGGGGGGGGGGAAGGTGCATTTCAGCAGGTGATGGAAACACGGCTGCACCTGGGAGGCAGACAGGTATAGCAGATTGAATTGACATGCGTAAAGCTGAAGATAACAACGCCGCTAGTTGCTGCATCTTCTGAAATTTGCCAAGGATCTTTGCCAAGGGTACTTCAGGAGAATTTTCTGCACATATCTCAAAATTTCAGAACACCGCAGCTTTTCTGATTCGACAGCTGAGTGTGCAGAAATGATTATGCACATTTGCACTCGTATACACGGAACAGGCTTAATCTGGGCAAACCTTCCATTTGACACAGGGGGGGGGGGGGGTTGTGTTGGGAGCTGCGGATTTTGAGTAAAACCTTGAGAAGCGAAGTGAAACAGAAGTTGTGATATTGCTTTAAGCTTTATTTCCCTTATAGAGTGTGTCCTCTGGCGGTGCAGCAGTTTTTTGGGCATGAATTCGAAATTGATGGCCCAAGGATAACTACACAGAGCCAAACAAAACTAAATTATCATTTCTCATTACTGAATACATGGAGGTGCTATTTCTACCAGCTGGGTATTATGTAGTCGAGACATTGCTTTGATTTATAACCTCACACGTCATGTTTCGGGGTTGCCTGAATATTCAAAACACCGTCTGATGGTTGTTACCTGTTATGAAATGAAAACAAAGGTAAAAACCAAATCGTTCCCTTATTGCAAATCTGAAATGAAATCAGCAAAACTGTGCAAAACCAATAACTCAAGCTGGGTGAAAATGAACTGGCCTTTAAATTCCTCTCTCCATAAATATGTCACAAATAATTCACTGTCAATAAATCGGCGACTTTCAGGGGCTCAGTGTTTCCAACGCAGTCCCAATGGTCACGGTTTAATTCAGCGATAGTTGGAGTAAAAACCCTCGGTAAAGGCAGATTTCATGATTTCAGCCCTTTAGCCATAAATGCATTAAACTTTAAACGTATTTCTTCTTCTCTCCTCACAGCCGTGTGCACCTATGCACATTCAAAAAAACGTAATCCAGCGACGTGTCAGCTTTTGTGAGGGAACGTGACATTTTTATGTGCCATGTAGAAGTTTTTGTATTGTTTCAGTATTTGTTTATTGTGATTTGCAGCCCCCCTGTCCCCCTTCACGGGGCCTTGTGGGCCAGCTTAACTCGCTGCATGGAGGGAGCTCAGTGCCTCCGACTGTTGTTTACCACACTCGGCTCGCACCCCCACCCCCCAGGACTCTGTGAAGCTGTCATGGAAAACATCAGATGGGCACCGAACAAACATTCTCCGTTGCCAGAGAAAAGGAAACAGAGAACTTGTTGAGAAACAGAGTAAACATCCTTCAGAATATTGGGGCATATTGCTTAAGTGGTTGTGAGTATTTAGATTCAGCTTGAGCGGCAGAGATGTCAAGGCAGCTCGGAACGGTTTTACAAAGAGAGCAGGTTGTTACACATTTGGTGAAAGGCAGTTTCCATTAGGCCGTTTCGTGTTTCTCCTCGATCTGTGATATTTCCGAGGCTTTGATTCATCTGCGATGACAATCTGATCATGTCGGCCTTGTCCATGTACGTCAGTTCACACGGTGTGCACCTCATTATGCATGCATCGAGGGGTGATGCCCTTCAAATGATAAAGATTCTGATTCATTTGATCTGCATCTAAATCTATTCACACCGGGAGTTTTTGCAGATTTTTATGATATAAAATAAGAATTTTCAGTTTGCAAATATTTACATCTACTTATTTTTTCCCTGTCATTGAGTGAGCCAGCTTTAAAATATCCCCTCAGCAAACACCGCAGGGATATTGTCCATCTGTAATAAATTAGTTCTGGGAGCAGAACTCAAGAAAACCATTTGGAAGTTTCTCAGAAAACTTCAGAATTATGTTTGTCAGGTCGTGAGTGAAGCTTTTGGATACTGTTGTTATCTTGAGAGAAATATTACGACCTCAGGTTGACTGTCAGAGCACCGACTGATTTGCACTTTAAGGTTTTTTGGGTGCAGACGGTGTCATTTCCTGACGACAAACATATAATCAAGGTGAATTTCTATCGTAATTTCTAAAGTATCCTCTCTACCTGAATCTCAGCAAAATAGGTGATTTCCAATTGAGACATATTCAGTGTCCTCATTGCAACAAGCTGATGATGACGCTCCACCTCTGTTGCTTTGCTGTTAAGATTTTAAAATATGCTTGTGTTCCTGAAGCCTGGTTCTGCTGCGTTGTCCTTTGGTTTCCTTGTGTTACTGTTTTTCTTTTGTGCAAAGGAGAACTATTACAACAGAACTATTACAACAGAGCTTCCTACATTGAAACCACATTGAATCACAACATATCAAACAGTTATATACCATTGTTTTGTCATATCTGTTGATCAACTAAGATGCACGGTATAGACAAACCCACCATCTGCCTCAACAACAAGCATCTGCTGCTGCTGCTGCTGCTGCTGCAGTGTCCTTGAGCAAGACACTGAATCACTCCACCCTCACCATCATCTTTTCTCCTTGAAAGTGTGTTAAGTGCATCCTTACAATCCCAAACTCTCATAACAGCCCTCGGGTTCACACCGCACATCATGTATTTCTCTCCACGCTCTGAAAAAGTAATAGGTCATCGATGAATGAAAGGCCGTGCACAATTCCTTGTTTGTCCCCCGATGTCAGCTGATGACCAGACGGTTGGACGTGCATACTGATGACAAATAACTGCGCCCTTCGCTGACCCTGCTGGTGGCAGAGGAGGCCTGGCTGTGCGACACAAATTCACTGAATAATCGTTATGCCAGGGAACCGCGGGGAATTAATAAACTAGCAAATTGACTGGCTCCAATCAGGTCACAGTGTCCACACTTGTATCTCGTCTAAATCCTCCGTGATGGCTGGGGGATAATGCCGGGCCTGCGCGCGGGGAGATGTTCTGGATGTGAACAAGGCTTACCGCTTTAAGTCGGCTTGTTTACCGCGACGTCCAGCTGCTAAAACCGAGCTTCAGAAATTCATGAAGACATTTTAATTGAAAGCCACGTAGCTGTCAAATGAGAAATGAGTACGGATTTAATAATACAGATATTCTCAGTGGTGTCGACGAGGATTTGAAATGCATCTTTTACACATTTGAGAGAAAACCCCAAACCCTGCAATTATGTGGCTTTTAGATGATGGTATGATTAGACACAGCTCTGCAGAAACTTTTTTGTGTGTGTGTGTGTGTTTTAAAACGGAGACAACAGCGGCGGATGCTGACTCCTTAGTGTGTTATCTATTCGACCACAGGAGCAATTCCCTTGCTGGAACGCATTGGCCATAACCATCTGTTTAGGCTGAGCACAATGGCTGTTCATCATGCTTTTCGACTGAGTTTATATATCAGGAGACCACGGTGCTCGAAGCCAAATGCATCATAGATTGTAATTAACGCCACGAAGCGCTGCTCCCTAGTCAATATTTATTGGTCAGTGGTGAAACAGTGTGTGCAGCGTGAGAGTAAAGTTTGCGGATGCCAATCTGTGTGCCCCTCAGTTGAATTAGTTTTCTATATCTCCATGAGATTTGCACATCAGTTGGACACTTATCTTAAGTAAATGCAGTGCAGCGCTCCACAAATCAGGATCATGTGCAAATGGTTAGCATTGGCTTGTTTGCTTGGGAGGAAACTGCGCTGGCAGCATTTGGAGGAGTTTGGTGTGGACGCCTGGATTTAAAAACCTTTTCACCTGAGCCTTAGGTTCACATTCTCTCTAATGCTTCATGTCAGAGTTGATTGATGAATTACAAAGAATGATCATCAACTAACACAAGTACTTTGAGTTGCATAACCATAATTCCATGATTATCTTGCTTTAAGTTAAGTTGATACTGAGGGGGGACAAATGGAAAACACTGATGTTGAAAATCTGTACATATTTTGACTTTGAATGGTTTGCATTCTTTATGGCTAAAAACGTTTTAGCTGAATAAAGTTTAGGTAAAAATCGAAACAACTTACAGTTGGACACGTCTTTGCTTGAGTTCATTCAAGTGAACCCCAACAAGGATTTAGACCAAAGTCATGTCTCTATCTACGCTCGTCTCCTCTGCCTAATTCTTTTAAAGCGATAAAACATATGCTCTCAACTTAATATGCACAGGACATGATAATTGATTTATTGTGAGTTCATTAAAAAATAATTTGTGAAACTGTGTGATGAGTCTGTGCAGTGCGAGTCTGTAGTGTCACAGCTTTTATTCATCTCGTCGCTGTGCTGGTGTGTGTAACGCTCAGTGCGTCACGGTGTGAGTTTGAACAGTTTTGCTTTCACTGTGGTCGTTAAATTGTCCGTTTGTCCTGGGACACAAAAAACTAAATGCTGCACTGTACATATTTTATTGCTCTCTCATTACACGGGCAGTTTTCTAAAGGACTGCACACTAACAGTTTGCAAATACAATGACCTTTGCACAAAAGGGATTAAGCAGTGGACAAACCTATAATCATTTTTCTGTGTATTCATCGCAAGCTGTCCCTTCAGCTCGTGAAAGCTCTGAGAGACCTCCGCTCTGACGGTTGGGTTTTTGTGTTTCTTTTTTCCTCGGCTCATCGTTTCACCTCGGATCCCGGAGGACTGTTCCAAAGGGCGATGTGAGAGTGAGACGGCAGCCATTAAAAAGCTTTTTGATGTAGTTCACTGTGCAGACTGATCTGTGGCCTGTGTTCAAACAGGTTGAAAAAGGCAGAATCTTCAACTCTGACACACTCACTCTAATGATTCCTCAAAGGAAAGTCCCGTTCTTCGTAAAGTGTGAATTCGACTTCACGGCCCAACAGCACATCTTATTCCTCTCATGAAGTTTTTATACTATTTCCAATACTATTTATGATTCACTGCTGCTGGAAAACCCTACAAGCTCCAGTGTTTAAATCCGTGATTAGCTTCTTTTTCCTGCCGCTCCACTAATCCCCACTGGGAAATTCTCCCTCGCTTGCCTCCTCCACGCTGCGGTCAGAGTTCGCTGCAGAACCGCAATCCCGGAGCCAGTCACAAATAAGCGCTTCACTCAAGGACACTTTTCCCGCATTTCACTTTCTCGCTTTTCTTTTCATTTCGTATACCCTCAACCCCTCAGCCCTCGGATCTGATGAATACTTGATGACATTTAACCTCTTGTCATTGTAGAGGTCACTTTGTGTGAGGACATATTGGACACTGTAAAACCCAAACAGAACTGCTCCCTCCTTCGTAACCTGGAGATGAATGACAGTCTCCACTTCCTCCCACTATCCAGAAATGAAGCCAAAATATTTGGGTTAGGGTTAGGACCAGAATCTGTGGAGTAGTGATCTTGGTTTGTAGCTGTGGTATCAAAGTATACACTCAACCAATCATGCGTCAGTCGAAGCTTTCAATAATGGCTTTTTACCCTGTTTTTAATGGCACCAAATAACTAAGTAACACCAAACTTATCAGAAACATAAACACATCTGTAGTGTATTCTATGCATCACCTAGCAAGAGGAACAGCGCCACATTTTTATGAATAAAACAGTCATCACTACGTTTAAGAAAAATGAGTTCAACCAAATAACGTGCAATAGCATTTTTGGGCAAGACCAAGTAACCCTTTATCTGTAGTAATGTCCTTATTGCACCTTTAAACTACAAGACACAAACTTTAGAAACAAGGTTTGTCAACAGCTTATATTCTCTCTGAAACAGCCTAAATGAGACCCAGTCTGTAATAACAGCTGGAACCTTCACTTCCTGGTTTTGTTGTGGACAGACGAAAAGTACAAACTTTGTCTTTATGTGTTTCTGCAGGTTTTATGGGACACAATGGCTCTCCAGGTCCCTGTGAACACAAGTACTGTGGCTTGGGGCGTCACTGCGTCGTCGACCATGAGACCAGGCCAAGGGGATTGCAAGTGCTTGGATCACTGTAAACCGCACTACAAACCTGTGTGCGGCTCGGACGGCAAGCTGTACCAGAACCACTGCGAGCTCCACAGGGCCTCGTGCCTCAGAGGACACAGGATTACCATCGTGCACAGCGAGGAGTGCTTCTACAAAGGTGAGCACTCGTGTGACCTTTCTCTAATGCAGGATGATGTGTGGAGCACTGGATTCTGGGAGTCTCGCTCTGTGCCCTTTGCTCGTATGTAGTATACTTCCATGGGACAGGAATGCTTAACCCTGTGTTAGTGTTCTGCCTGACTTGTTGAGCACAGGACAATATCTAGGTTATTGAAAACCTTGAAGAATAGAACATAAAAGTTATTCAGGAAAGCTTTTTCAAGATGGAAGAAGCGTGATAGCTGAATAATCACTGAGCAAGAGACTCAAGCTCAGTGGGAAATGACCATTTCCCAAATAGCGGCTGCTAAGAAGGTCTGGACCACCAGGCCCCTCCCATCATTAGGGAATTCTCTTTTCATTTTTTGACTTGGTTGGTAAAATATCCATTAGCTAGCTCAGACTCTAGACCTAACTCAAAAGATTTCAAAAATATAATTAATTGGCTAAGCAAAGAAATTGTTGACTTTTTGAGGACAGCCGGTTCACCGGAACAAATTCTGCTTATGTATCTGCTTTCAGGTGCCGATTAAAATGAGATCAATAGAAATCAGCTCTCCACTTACGCACATCCCTAAGTCTCAGTAAATTAGTAGTTTCCAGGGAACCAGCGGAGGCTTTGGAAAGTTGCTGTTTATCGCCACAACAAAAGTCTAGATTTTTAGTTTTTGGACGGATAAAAAAGGCACAAGCAAGGTATGGTGTTTTAATTTGTGAGATTTTAGAGGTGTTGTTGGGCAGATTTTCCATACAGCAGACAGCAGTTGTGAGGAAATCAGTTTACTTAGCTGTTCTTTCACTTTGCCTCTTGTTTAACAACACGTGCTTCTTGTTGGAATAACTGTGCTCCGCGGAAGTGGATCCATCAAGCGTCTTCTGTCTCATTTGGCAAAGAGAAAAAATAATTGTGTCGGTGATTCCATGTGGGAGTAATATACAGAGGACGAACATGAAAAGCTGCATGATAATTAGGGACGGTCTCTTTAATGTTCTCAGCAAAAACAATTACCAGTCTGAAGCAAATGCATATTTTACTGCACATCTTAATTCTTAATGTCAAAATACAAGCACACATAGTGCATTAAATGACATGGAATCACGTTGTACTGTAACAGAACAGCGTCAACATAATGCGGCTAACACAAAAGACAGTGTAAAACATATCACAGCCATTTCCGTGAAATATTGACATGTACAATAGAGCGTTTCATAGTAAATGCAACATGAATCACAATTAGGGCGCGATCTGAAACCAGTCATATGAGCCTTTGTAGAATGCACAGCTCGGTTTAAAGGCAGGAGCAGGTGGTGGTGCTCTAGTGTTCATATTTCCCCAGAGAAGGATGACTGCTCTCTAACATTGATTGTATAAACACGCCAATTATTCTTCGTCCCTGGAAACAAGGCCGCTCTCTCTTTCGTGAAGGTGGATATTGGTGGAGTAAGAGCTCCCGACACTCATCCACTTCATTCAGGGCAAAGGGGGGAGAGCAGTGGCAGACTGCTCACAGACGGCATATTCACAATATTCATGAGCAACTGACCGAGTGTCTGCATTGATTCGACAGGGTGTCTCAGCTACCTTGTTAACTTTGAAAAGTAACTTCACAGGAGACATAGGGTGTCTTTGGATCTATTTACTGTAGCACATGAAACTCTGTGTGGTCCTCCTCACATCCTCGGATTAACTGAAAAGAAACTGCACATCGTCCTTGCCAAGTTCCTCCGGTGCTGGAATGTTGAATTTATAGACGAACAAAGCCAAACTACAGGGAGTAAATTCCCTACACTAGAGCCAAAATACAGTACAAACCATCTTAAAGCTGCAGCTGCCTCGTATTGCCTGGTATACGTAGGGAGCAGCCTGTGCAGAAACAGTGTAGGTAAGCTAATGTTCACAATCACAGCATCTGTTCCATCCCAATCACAGAAAAAGGCATTCGAATCAATGGTACATCCCTGGTGGGTGACGGCCCTAATCAGCCTTATTCATGCGCCCTGTCCTGTCCTGTCAGACAACCCCTCGACACCCAATCAGCATCTATCCGCAATGCAGAGTGGGATATTTGACCAATGTCAGGCGATCAATATCAGATCAACAGCAGCCAAAAGAAGGAGTTAAAAAAAAAGAATCGTGTCCCTCGCTCGGTCCAAACGGTTTTTCTTTGTACTCTGACTGATGTGTAATCAATTTCACATTGGATGAGAGCTCCAGGAAGAGGACGCGGGAACCTGCTGCAGTGATTAGTAATCTCTCCTAAAGGCATTGTTTTCCCTCTCTCCACTTTCCAAATCATTTAAAACCATAAATTATAGAAACGATGTTTACAGTCGAAAAACTTTAACAGAGGAAAAACAGAGGCATTTCCCTGAAATACAAACAGCTGCAGAGGATTTGTGTCCTTTGCTGCATCCACGCTGGCAATCAGAGGAAATGGATAATTGAGCAAATGTAATAGAGCTTACAACCAAATCTAGACGTCATTATGATTCAGAGGTTATTAGTGAGTAGAATGGAATGTGCCCTCGGTGGCATGTTTAATGTGTCACTTGATTATTTGTCCTCCAGATAATGGGGTGAATTCACCTGGCAATCTGGAGATATTTTCCTCCTTATCACGGCACAATAATGAATTTCCTGCAATTCAGTGTTTGTTACCTCCACAGAATACTTATGTTTTTGGTCCCATTTGTCTCCTTCTCCTCGTCAGGTATAGAATACTGACTTAAAAGAAGGAAAGCAACGGTTTTAATATCTGATCACCATTGTTACGAGATGAACTATACTCTACCAGGCTCGCTCACCTGCTTCCCATTCACCTGATAACATTTAATTCAGTCCCTGCTATGTATTCGTATACCTCCCTTACCTGTGTAGAGGTGCACTGACTAGGGAGGTTATGGATTACTCGTGATTTTGCTTCCCGTCTAGCCCCGGCCAGCCCAGACGCTGCTGCCCAATTTCAGTTTAGAAGTGAGCCTGTACTCTGAGTTACTGTCTCTAGAGTATTGTATTGATCCGGGGTCTTTCAGGTTGTCACCCGCCATCATCTTGTCCACTCCTCGGGTGTCTCAGGTCTGTGCTGCCGCCAGGTGAGCTGTAAAAAGGGATTAAATATCTTTCCCTACCAGCTCGCTCTACATCTAACACTACACTTCATCCCCCTCACACCTCCTAATGGCTCCTCCTAAGGATGAAGCTCTTACCATCTTTCCTCTTGAGCAACCATGAAGTTGGCACTTTTGGTTTTTAAGTGACTTAAATGTCTTTACACCGGTTCCTGGATAGATTGCTGTACAATTTGGAATGGATAGCAACAGAATGGGTTCTGACAGCTCTGGTGATCTCCTAAACTAACTCTACTGTCACTTTGCTTCATCGCCAAATACTGTACCTGCAAAACTCCTAACAGCTCCAGCTGTGCAACAGAAAGATGGTGAACGTGTGGTAACATTAAACCTGCTGCAAATCAACATGTTAACGTTGTCCTCTGGAGCATGTTCAGCCTGCTGACAGTACCCCGACACATCTCTGCCCTTGAATACGTCCTCCCTAGTCTGCAAGTCTCTTTGGGTGTTTTCACCTGTCATTCTATTTGCTGTGGTCTGAATCAGATGATGAGTTGAAGCATTTCTTCTTTGGTTTGGTTGCGTCTCAAATGGAGGGAAATCCAAGCCACCCAAAATGCATCACTTCAAACCGGGTGAGAATGTTGGTCGGATGTGTCAGAGGTCAGATCACGACGGTAAATACATCAAGAAGGACCCATGTTCTGGACTCGTACATATTATTGTGATAGAAACAGCCATGAAATGTAACGTACAGCTGCTGCTAGCCGAGCTGCTACAGTTTGCCCGTCCTGCTGCTTCCCAGAAGGCAGAGTACACCCGGCTGCAGGAGCCTTTTAGCTAAGTGTGATCTCTGTGTTCACACCTGCCTCAATGAATCACACAATGGGAGAGTCTGATTGGAGTAGACTTACAAGTGTGTTACCATACGATTCACAGTAAAATCCCTCATGTAGATCATTTATAAGACAGTCGATGGATTTAATATTTGTTTAATGCTAAAATCAATGCTACATTTGGGTCCAGGTTGGATTATGTTCTCTCTAGGAACTTTCCTCTCCAGAGTTTGTCTGGTGTGGTCGTCTTGTTCCTCACTCGCTCATCCCTCTGCAGACACAGGCCTTGGCTTAGTGCTCTCTTATTTAAAAATCTTTTGAAGCTGTCATTACAAATATTATGCCATTTCTTTCAGAGGAGGTATGTGCACTTTGCCAGCACATTCAAATGTAATGCATTCAAAAAGGATTTTATCGGTTTCATATTGCCTGTTTAGTGGTGCAAGCTAATCACTGATAGACTAATGCATGCTACACTGATATATACAATGACACACTCAAGTCTCTTTGTTGCACATCAATCATAGGTATTTTGTCGTTATAATCATAATCACATTTCTTTTTTATGTTTATATTGAATTCTTCACTCAGTTGTCTCCAACTCACCAGCATGGGGAAGCTTATCATTACAGCAGCATAAGGTCTCCCTTCTGTCCAGCACATTAAACGAGGAGTTATATATAACCATTGATGGTTCGACTCAGTCGATGCCAGTGAAATAAAAAGGCCAGCCCGACTTTAACGCTCTGCCCACTGCCACAAATTGGCTCAGACTTTTTTTTTAGATTCACAGAATTTAATGAAATCACGATCAGTTGGTCACCAAGTTTCTGTTTCCTTCATTTATCAGCCACTTGCACAGTGCAGACCTGGTTTTAATAATTGAATCGCAGGTCAACTCAATTTAAACTCCACAACTTCAAATATTCATAAAACAATGTGTTGGTTATTGAAGCCGAGTCACATTTACCATTAGTGTGCGTGTAAAGTGGATTTGCATATTTAGAGTTCTCTTGGGTAATAAATCGTATTGCTCGTAATTTAAAAATTTGCATATACATTAAACATTCTAGTGTGAAATAGGAATGAAAGTGCTTCAGCAGAATATGATGGTTTCAATGCCATTAGTCCAACAGACGCCATTATTTACTCTATTCACATGTCATCATGACGTCTTAATACGTACCTGTCAGCAGACGAGTCCTGGCATCTTATGATCACTGACCATTCTGCCTCAGATTCACTTGATGGACAGACAATTAATCCCGTGGGCCAACTTGAACTTAAAGCGGCTGCTTTTCATCTGACATCCATACGCGTGGGAGCCGAGCCACTATTGGTTCTGGTCCCAGTTGGATGTGTCTCTGTGGGAAATGGACAGGACTTGTCAGCCTGGCCTTTTTTTGTGCCTCTTATCTGCTGTGGAAGACAGGATAAAAAATGACAGCCATGTGTTGACTGAAGCTTCTCATTAGCACTATGGGAAAGCACATGACCCCCATTTTCCCTTTGCACTGCATGGCAACTTAGCCAGGATCGGATCTGATTGAAAATTAAGTGGTGCACAAAAGCCTGTCCAATCCAAACGTCTGCAGCAGACAACCGCCCCGAGTGGAGACAATCAGGGCTGAAATTGCAGCACATCAAGCAAGTGATCTCACACTCAGAAAACCCTCAGACGTTCAGATCCTAATAAACCCTCTGTGCCTGAGTGTGTCACATTGTTTTTTATTTACCACTTACTGTACGGCTGCACTGCATCATTTACTTTGCTGTTGCATCTTACAGTTGGGGAAGGATGGATCAAAGATTTGCATCGGCTTTGTTTTAATATTGAGATGAGCCGGTGTTGTTAGGTTTCATCAGACCTTTACAAAGTCTAATGGCCTGCGCCAAACTTCGTGTCGGATGAAATATTGGTTTGGACATTTTAAGGGGAGGGTCCAAGTGCCAACAAATCCAAATATAGTGAATCCCGAAAGGAGATAAATCCCACTACATCACGAGCGGTTGCACAAACAGAATAGTAATGCGGAGTTCTGAGAGATCATGCAGAGCTTTAAGGTAATTTCCATTTGGTACCTTCACATATATTGAATGCAAAAATGTGTATTCTCCGTGTTTACTCCTGGAGCATTGACCTGCATAGTACTGCACGGCCCCCACTTGTGCAGCCAAACAGCACTTATCCTTTCAGGCATGACTCCACAAGACCTCTGACGGTGGTGATGCTACTGGGTACGAGCATCAGCATCAGATCCTCCGATTCCTGTTGTGAGGTGGAATATCCATTGATTTAAAGTCTTTAATGTTACAATTCTTATATTCTTGCAGCCATGGTCTACAACAATATACACGGTATGCATACTATACTTACATTCTCTCGCTGTGGCCCGGTGCATCACTGTGCCGATGACAGATTGCCTCCCTCCCATATTGCTGTCATTTCCTTCCCTTGTAAACGGCGCACAAGCACCCAGCTGTCAAAGAAAAGAAGAATCAGCCTCGGCCACTTTCTTCCATCACACCATCATCCAGTTTGGACACTCACATGCCCTTTGTAGGTGCGCTCAGCAGTTGACAGGGGTCAACGTTCACACTCCAGCAGGTCTGCAGTGACATTCTCCCACTCGACATGCATTCTGTGCTCTGAGGGCTTTTTATCTTAACCAGCTTGAAATTCTTTACTTGCAGTTTGTGGCACAGCGGCTCTTCTGCATCAGTGAGCCTTGGGTTCCCATGACCCCCGTCACTGGTTCACTGGTTGTCCCAATTTCCAGTGGCACTAACCACTGAATACAGGGACTACCCCACCACACCTACAGTTTGCAGAGGTGTTATTACCCAGTCCTCTACCCATCACAGTTTGGCCCTTGAGTTTCTCAGATCCAGTTTTTCCAGCTTCTAACACATCAACTTTAAGAACTGGCTGTTCACTTGCTGCAGCTCTTGACAGGTGCCACTCTAACAAGATGATCAACCGTTAATCACCTGTCAGCGCTTTTAACAATGTGGCTGATCGGTGTAGTTTCAAGTTTAATGCAGCAGAGGAGGGACCCGTTTATTTTTTTTAATTAAGAATGAGGTGCTGAGTATACATTAGAATCGCTGCTAAAATATGATGAGTGACTGACATCTCAGAGCCTTGAATAGCCCTTTAATTTTCATACGTACATGGTAATTGCAGCTGCCTGATGACCTGCACCGTGCTAATGACCTCACCTGCACCCCCTGTCTCTGTGCCTTTGGTCTGAGCTATGCTCGAATCAAAGGTTAGTCACCTCCTCCCTGTTGGGCTGCAAACTGACGATTAGTTTTATCATCTGCTGATTGGTGATAATCTGCCGATTAACACAAAGTGACGTCTTCAGAAGATAGAAACAGGAAGAAAGCTGTAAATCTGATAAATCTTAATACATGAATGTTTTGACACCATCTATCTAATAATTTTATAAAAAGAGAAAACACCTCCTGAATATTTGTAATATTTACCACACGAGGACATGTCCCCCGTGGAACCCGCCTCTGTTGAGATGTATTAGCCACTGAGTTGGCCGCCAACCATTCTGTGCATATTTATCTACAAGAGACGTCTCAGTGTGTAATTTATCGACAGTTTGTGTAATCAAGAGAGGAGGTTTGGATGTCACTTGGGTTATGAAGTAGGCATTTATATAATCAAGGCTCCATATTTTACAACATTAAATCAGAGACTGTAATACTGGTTTCCCAGATGTATCTTTTCATCTCTATCGGCATTATGCATCGCACAACTTTTTATCTTGTCGAAAGTAATCGCCTGTATTTAAATGTTCCTAAGTTTATAGTTAGTGGTCAGTAAATGGTAAAATATTGTAAATGTGAATGATCTGAGACATAAACTGTAGATGTTTGTAATATGAGCTTTATTTTAAATCTATATTTTTGGTCTGTCGCTCCTAAATTTCTCAGCATTTACTTTTGAAAGGTTAAAATTAATTAAGATCGTCATTTTGCCACAGCACAGCATGGTTACACTCTTTATTTTTGCACTTAACTGAGCACAGCAACTATGAACATCTGTAATTAGCTTGTGTCTATGAAAGTAGAGCTTGTTGAAGTGCCGTGCGTTTGTTGCCGGCTGCCTCTCTGCCGTCTCCACAGAGCAAACTCTTTGTGGACAACCCTCCTGGGCTCTGCCAAGAACAACATGATCATGAGGCGTCGTAGCTCCTGGCCTCCGGAGACCTTCTACCTTAACGATGTCTCTGCGCCACCAGGTCCCTCCGGAGAGTCGCTCCGCTGAGATCAGTGAGAGGAGCTTGTGTACAGTAAAAAGGCTTCAGAACCTCCCTTGCACTCTTGCTTCCCTTTTAATGACTCCGTGGCACCATTAACGCTGCAGCCTCCGTTGGAGACCTGGCGTTGTCATCGACAGCGGTGCCAAGGAACAAGCTCCTCATTAAAATCGAGATGGGCGGATCATTAAGTTTACAAGGACGTCCAAACCATTGTCACCTGCAGGATCTTAGACTCGGGAGTTAAGAGTTTATATACAGTATATTGTCATCTGCTTTGTTGAATAAACAAAATGAGATTCACAGATTGATTTATCTGAGACCAATTTACACGGAAAATAAAATCTTTGAGAAACGAAAGCTGATTTTATTATGTAGGTGAAAAAGTGGCGAATTACACGTTGTTTAACTTCTTCGAGATATTGAAAAGCTACCTTGAATGTTTTCGCTGACATGTTATCCTGAATCTTACACAAGCTGCGGTTAAATGTTGCTCAGGGCAAAGGAGATTAATGATCCTCTTCAGTCTCTCCAGATTACGTGCTCATCAGCTGTTTATCAGTTGATCCAGGATCAGATTGTGGGTTGTCTTTTTTGTAACTAAGAACACAAATACGAGTGTGAGGCTGTGCGACTCTCTTCACCTTGTATAAACACAAGCTTACATGGCATCAAACATTTTCTCCGACGTTTGTAGCTCTGAAAATGGATATTTGTGACAACACCCTTATCGAGAGACAAAGAAAGGGCAAACGAGGCATTTGCTGAAAGATAAAGACGCTTCACGGCCTCAGCGTTCCTCAGCCGACATGAGCTCAATGCCACACGCCATTGTGCTGCTCTCAATGGTCAGTAAGAGAGTGAACATGATGAGTGTTTGACACGATGCAGCGAGAGGACGAGTACAAGGCCAGGTTCAAACGGCATCACACTGGAAAGAATGCAATTAAATCACTTTTTGTGGCATTTTTGAACGACTGACTCACCTTGGCATATTTTAATAAAAAGCCTCTAAAAAAAGGTTAATTGTCTGGAGTGGTGACATTGAGCAAAGAAATTCATCATCACTGGAATTCTCAGAGTAACAAAAAACGCAGCCTCTGCTCCAGCGAAACCAAGATGTTGTTTTTCCTTTTTCATTGATTTTGTCTTTTTCTGGTTCCCCCACCTTCTTTCCCTCTGACACGGGCGTCTGCTAACGACATCACATCGCTGGATGCGTGGCACCGTTAGCTTTCCTGATTACAGCGGAATGAAGACTGATGCAGTAGGGAAACAGTGCAGATGCATGACATCGCTGCAGGGACTGTGTGCAGGCGCATTTGTTAAAAAAAATAAATAAAAAAGTGATATGGTAAGGGGGAAAAATGTCTGAGCACAACGGTCCCATCACTCTTTGTGTCTGGTGCGTGCAGGAGCAGCTCTCCACGCACGGCACTCGGAGGGACAGATCATAACCAGGATTAATACAGATGAAATTAGGTGCCGAGATGGAAAATAAGACCAGGGTGAAATTTTATGTCAAGGTGAATCAAAGCTCCCCCGACGAGAACACGCTGGAAAAGCGGTATTGTTATTGTTCTCGGTGTCGCAGCGAATAAACAAGCATTTCTCCGCAGTACGGTCGGGTTTCAAAAGGGGAAATGAGGTCGGGAAGTGGCTGCAGATGGCGAGGACAGTTAATATTTACTGAAGGACGAGGCCTGGAGCTGCCGTCCCTTGTGCTGCCTGACAGGGATGAGCGGCTACAGTGGTCTAATTTGAAAGGCTGCAGGTTCCTGTTTGTTTATTCACAGCCCTGACTCCTGTCAAAGTGACACAACACCGAACCCCCCCCAATCCCCACTGTCATGTCACCTAAATTAGCTGGTAAGTCATCGGTTATAGGGTTTATATGGCAGCTCCTGTCGTCAATGGGATTTGTTACAAGCCGATACCTTCAGTGGCGACAGTAAATTATGGCGACCAGAGCTGTTCACCTTCTCCATATTGGACGCCGGTTTGCCAGAAGCATCTTAAAAGTCCCTCGTGGTCAGCGGTTCCTTCACGGTGGCACATTGTAACGTAACCCATGTTGTTCAGGAGCCTGTGGTATTTTTATACTCTCCTTGTGCCTGTGTGAGTTTCCACTCATCCAAACAGCAGGCAGGCAGCGTATGACACATTTGAAATAGGATTATAGTATTTTCAAAAACACTTTTCAGGTAAATATGTTCTTAGAAATAACATCAGCAGCATCCTTGTAGAGGAAACTTGATATTATTGTTGATATCCAATCCACATTGAGCTTCACTACCAGAGGTCACAACACGTGCAAATTAAGAAACAAAATGCGAAAATGACATCGGAAATGTTTCCATGGGACCCAAACAAGTGATGAACCCGGCTGTAGTTCAATGCTTTGTGATGTTCACACGTCAATAACTTCACAAATTGATGTTTTCTTGAGTTTGTGTGTGTTGTGTTGTGAAGTTTTCTGTGTTTTCTTTATTCGCAGTGCGTTGAGCTGCAGACGGTTTTGCTGTCTCTTCGGTTGTGTTGCGTGAATTTGCAGCACATTTATGTTGTATTTGATTCGAAATACGTTTGTTCTTTTGTGCAGTTCATTGAGCTCTGGTAGATATGGATTTTTGAGTGTGGGCCGGGGGAGTTGTGCTTTGACATCGTCTGACCATCTGCTGCGGTCTGAAAAACTCACTATCTCAGGAAAGATTGGGTGAGATGTTCACTTGGACTCAAGCATGAATTAATATGATTCTGGGAGTCAAAGGTCAAGGTCGCTCAAGGACACAGCTGGCCTGTTCTCGTGAGGCTCATGAATTTCATTACTTCTGGCACAAACATCCATGCACATGTGGATGAACAGATTTTTCTTTGTGCTCAAAACTCACAAAACGGAAAATAAAAAATGATGATAAATACAGTAATTACCTTTTATTTAAAAATATTCTGAGTCTTGACAGACATGGATATAAATACTGTTACACCATGTGTGCTTCTCTGTGAATCAGAGAATTGCAGATGGTCTTAAAGAGGAGGTTTGATTTTATCACAGGCTGTAAACATCTGTGTGAATTGTTGCAAGTGTTTCAACACAAGAAAACTTAACAACCATCTCTTTGAGGCTTGATATTAATCAGTGTTTAATTCAAAAAATCTACCTCTAACAACAACCAGGCTAATTTAATCTCACCACGTTTATAAACTGCTCATTTCACCACCAATATTACATATTAAGCATAGTTTAAATCTAATTTATTTAGTGTGTGTTACGTTAATACAAAAAGAAATTGATTTGTTGGCATTGCAGCATTTTCAATTCTTTTAATTTCCTTGTTTGCATTCGCAGAAGTTGCAGCTGCATGGCTTTTTATTGTGACAAAGGTGGAACCGAGATTGGGGGTTGAATGCACGCGTTGTGTTTATTTTAAAATCATCCCACAGTTTGGAATAAATGTGTCCCAGTACCACCAGTCCCTCTGTGTGTATCTATAAATAAGTACATGTATTTCTTTTTTCTCTCAGTGAAGAAAAGGAACCCTTGAGGATATTCCCACAAAGACTTGTAATTTATTCCATGTGCATTTAAGGGTTGTGTGCCTCCCAAGTCTGTTTTATTTTATTATTCCTGCGTGTTCCTCAGCAGCCGAGACACCCGAGGCCTAACTTACCCTATTTATAAGCACAATTAGCACAAAAAATATTATTTAGGTGAACAAATTGAACCTTGTTTGTCTGTACAGCTCCGACAGAGGGAAAGAATCTGGAGACCAAAGAGGGATGTTTCTCTCAGGTAGAAATATAAATTATGAATGGAACAGAAACATAGATATTGAGCAATCAAGGCCAAAACCAACATATGTGTGGGTGGAGGTGACTCCCCCCCCCCCCCCCCTTGGACTGAAAGTTCAAAACATACACTGTATATATATTTTTTTCAAAGACTATGTTCAACAGCAGTCAAGCTGTTATTTTTAGACGTGTTCAAAGACAACCAACCAGCAAATCATAAATATTACATATAAAAAAACTCTGTGCTGCATTGATTTGAAGGACAAGAAACTCAAGGCTTTGATACTAAAACATGAACATGTACCTTTTGAGAGGAATGTTTGAATATTTTCATCCTACAGCTCATCACGCTGCCAGATGGATCATTTTTTATTACACACACATTAAATCCATTCATGGACTTCAACTCACATAAACTGTAAAGTATAATTTTCATCAAATTATGTTTTATAACTTTGTTGAGTCCAATTTGATGTAGATAATGATAATGTGACAAATTAGCCAATTTGAACATGCGTGATGTTGTGCTGACGGCGAAGAATAGTTTACGAGAGGAACCGCTGGAGAAAGAGGAAGTAGCTACGACCAAGTTAAAGCGATATTTAACGTTTCCTTAACCAGAGAATGTTAGGAGACTTGAAATGTTAAAGCAACACTATGTGATTGTTACTGAGAAACAGCGCCCCCTGCAGCCACACAGGGTTATCAATTCGTGTTGGGCTACATGTCGTCCCACTCACTGAACTGAATCCTGGATATTACCCATGATCCCCGGCTCCCTGAACAAATACACCAGAATTTCTGACATTTTAAATTCCGTCCCTGAATATCAGGAGGTTTTTAATAATGGTTATTTGAACTGATCCACAGTTCGGCTTCACTCTTGAACTTTCTCGGTCTGATTTGCAAATTAACTGTCAGTTACGAACTTCTCACAAGAGATCGTACACGTTCGTCAAAGTTACGAAGAGCGAGGACGTGTATTCACGGCTCCTGTTCCATCAAATGAATTCTGAAGTTGTGACTTTAAGTCAAAAAAGTTGCTCTGCTGTTGCTCAGTGATTTTTTTCTGCAGAGATTTGTTGTGTTACGGTTGTGCAGTTTCAAAGAGTTACCGCTCAGGTGTATAAATAAAAGGCCCATAAATTAAAACTACATTAAAGTGACTCTCCTCTAAGACTTTCCAATAAATATGTAAATTAATACAAACCCTTAAAAACACGTTAGACTCGTGATGAATTGGCCAAATCGCTGTTCTGTTGCGGGTGTGTTTACGGTGAGTGAACAGGTTCCAGAATCATTTTTCGCAGTCTGCACAAGGTGGCTTTTCATTAAAGGAATTGGTTAAAAGCTCCTTTGCTGTGCACGCTATTATCCTGAGAAGTTTCCATTTTATTGCTCTCTGCCTCCTCTCGCTCTCTGTTGTTTCCACCCACTTTGTCCTTCCTGGATATCAGGCCCCTTTGAACAATTTGGTGAAATAAAAGTGAGCAATCTTTGCCAGCATCGCTCGGAGCAGTGGGCTTGTGAGTAAGTCGCAGATGGAGAGAGATGGAGAGAGGAGGAGAGCGTGGAGGGGGAGAGGGTTGACTGGGTTGCAGTGTTGTGGGCGTTTTATAATATCAAAGCGTTGACTTCATTCTATGTATAAAACAAACCCATCTGACCCAGTGACGTGACAGATGTGTTGGATTTTCAGGTTCTGGACAGTGTGATAAAAACTACATGGATCTCTTTTGAGGAAGTAAAAAGCTAAAGTACAGAAGAAAAACCTAATCTCTGGATAAAACAAGTTGAAGGTTGTGTTTTCTGTTTGACCAGAGGGGGGGGATCCTGCACATAATTAGTGTTCGCATTAACAGCCTGATAATAGAAAGAAAACCCTTTTGTGCTTGAGATTTGAGATCGTATAATTACCTACTCTGAGGAGGGTTGTGCTTTCAGAGGTATGAGCTCTGCTAAGTGTCCTTCTAGTGAATTAATGCTAATTCTGTAACTGTAGTGCTCTTGGATGACAGTGTTCTCTTCGTGCTGCTGCTGACCATTCGACTGAGTAGTTGTGTTATTAGTTGTTTCATTTCTGCACGTGTTGCACGCTGGCCACATTGTTAACGTCGGAGTAAGTTGGATTTTCTCTGACATGTATCTTGATTCTCTGCACCATCCAACAACTCTGCCTCCACAAGGGGTCTGAGAAACTCAAACAGTTCCTTCCTGACCTTGGAAGCAGCGGTCGACACAGCAGCAGTTGACAAAGCAGTCACCGCTCAACATCCGCTCGTTCACTCGTCCTACAGACTCGGAGCATGTCCCAAGGTCTTCTTCAGTCCATTGTGCTTCTCATTTGTCACAGAGCTGTTCTGTGCACTGGAGCTTTTGACTTTATCACATGGTCATCACAGGTCTTGACGGTTAAACCTGCAATAACAGCAAGCAGCAGCAGAAGAAGAAGAAAAAAGAGCTGTAGATACACTGACACTATTTTCACTGTTTACATTTATATGAGGAACCTGTGATCAAACAGTTGCTTCTTTACACATTTAGCAGTTATAAGATAAGATAATATAAGTTAGGAAGTAGTCTCCTCCAATTTCTGAAAAACAAAGTGGTAGATTCCCTGTTTTTTTTTTACAGGTTTTGTTATCCTCACTGTAATAGTCTGCAAAAACAAGAGGAAGCAAGCTAACCAAAGCAGTGACGTTACAGGGGCCAGACAGCTGATCCACCAACTCACTGTAAAACTCTCAAGATGTGGATGATGAATCTCTGCGGGTTCACTACGGGCGACACCTTCCACATTGACATTCTGAAAACTGCTGCTCTAAACCTTCTGTTATTGAGCATAATGGTCACATGGTTGACAGCCTCAGAACAAGTGAGTGCAGAGTGTAGTGGAGGTAATTTGAGAAGCTGCAGCTTAAGATGTGCTGCAGGAACGTTTTTAATTATTCAATATGCATCTCAAACAACTCAAAATGCTTCATGACCTAAATAAGGTAGGTTAACGTGCAGAAAACGTATAGAAATACTACAATATTCTTTATATTCCTCTAGATGGTTTGTTGTCTTTCTGTCTCTTCCTATTTGGAAATGAACGTTAACCCAGATAAATATTTACATCGTATAGCTCAGTGCACATCAGGGCCTCGCTTTGATTTCAGAGTGCAGGGGACTTTTTTCTCCACGGCTCTATCAGTTTGAATGAGAGTCTTGTCAAAAGCAGAAATGACTGGAGCTGGCTGCCAATATGGCCGATTACACCATACATCAGAAAACATTCCCATTTCTGACAAAACATCAGCAAGAAAAATGCACGTTCCAGAAGGAGAAAAGCTTTACGATGCCGCTGACCTGGGCTCGTTCTCTTCGTCCCCTCTGACGGTCACAAAGCTCCTCAGCAGAGAAAGGAACAAGACTAATGGAAAGTAGTGCTAAACATTTCTTGAACCCGAAATGGTCGATATTACGAGGTCGCCCGAGGGTTAGAAAACATCAAATTAGCCTCTCATTTTCAGCTTCGTGGCCACACTAATGGAATAGATTAAAGAAATTAACATCGGCCGTTAATGGTAAAATGCTGCTTGATATCTGGCTGCATTTCAGTGGCACTGGGACGTCACCGGGCAGCATTTGGAGAGGTCATTAAACTCCGGAGTGCGTCCGTGTGGGTGCAGACACAGTGGCCGGTGGACGAGGAGGCAAAACAGCCTCGTTTTCCATCCTGGTTTGTGAACCTGAATGCTTTATGAACCAATCAATACAGGCTGTAGCGTTCTGCCATATCTAGGGCAGCGGATCTATAGGAATTCAGCTCTTTATGGTTCCTGGCTATGAGGCCGCTGGCTGGATAGATGATAATAGAATGTGTTAACCTAATGCTGACCCCGCTGTGGGAATAGAAGCAGGACTCAGGAGGCTTTGAGATAATCAGAGAGTTTCTGCAAGTCAGTCTGGGAGTCTCCTGTCTGTTTGTGTACAATAATGTCTATAATCTAAAGCGTTACATGAAGCTGAATAGAGGCTTGTACTTCTTGGGATCACGACACCGACCAGACAGTGCTGAGTGAAAGACGCACATATTTTCAAATTGCACAGAGGGTTTAAGGGTAAATGTTAGTTTACAACAGTCTGCGAATCAACCCACTGGTGCTCCAGGTCAGCAGAGCTATTATCACTCAATATCTATTTCAGACGTACAAGGGATATTCAACATCCAGTTCTATATTATGAGTGACTGAATTTTGTTTTCTGCTCAAAGGTCACTTACTTCGCCGTTTCTGGAGAGTTCAGCTTTTTTGCATGGTTGTTTTTGGTTGTTTTTGGAATTTGGAATTCCATAATTTTATAGATAATCACACTTGATAAAATAATCTCAACTCAAGGACAACATACTCCCTTGTTCCTCAAAGACTTGTTATTGTGTTCGACACTCTCCTGTTCTCATTGTATTTCTGAAAAGAACCTCAAACTGTGGAAAGCTCAAAAAAATGTGCTTGGATCGAAAATGTGCGCATTGCTAATTGAAATCCAGTAAAACCATGAGGAAAAGTACAGGAACATCCATCTTAGGCAGCCATTTTTTTAAAATATTCTTCAATGGGAATGTGAAGAACTGGCTGAGAAGGACAAGATAAGAGAAGCATAATGTAAAGTCAGCGAATGCAAAGCTTATCTCAGCAGTTCACATCCCCTGAGTCAGGGTAGGTAGCTCACCCACCTGAGCTGTAAGCCACTCTGACTAAACAAGGAACACGACCATATAACAATATAACAAGAACAGATTACATATTTAAATCCTTTACTTTCTCCGTCTACTGTATTTCCCCTGGGTTTAAGTAGGCTACCATTACCAAGCATTTAAAGTGGCAAGCTCAAAGAATGCCAGAAACTCAGGCATTTTATTAGACACCCTCCAAAAAGTAATATTTGAAAAACTTAACTTCCAACATTGACTTGTCAAACTCTGCAGCGGATAGAAACAGCAGTTTGTTGCTCAGCAGACACGACGAAGTCTGAGTTTTTCTCAGTCGTTGTCATTGTTGTTTTCATCTTCGTAACTGTTCTACTTTGCTTCACTGCTGCTCCTCTCACTCTGTTCGTCAGCCATGCAGGTTTGAACTGCAAGTGAAGACATTCATTTTTTATTTTTTGCAGGCTCAAGCTGTCACAAAGATTCACAGAATACATTACCCATAATGCATTTTCCCCCATTGTGACATGGAGTTCAGGAAATCCGGAGCCCAGGACAACCACATCATATAAAACATGCATGAAGCAAAGCATGCAGGTGTCGGCCCCTGACTTATGTGGATACGTAGCATCCAGTATTTATATAAATTATCTATTGGGCCTCTGGGCCACTAAGGAAAGTATTTATACATGGGAGTACTTTTGTATATTTTCAGTATTACAAACTGTGGCAACGTTTCTGGGAAAAAGAAGTTATTCTGTAAATTTCCCCCTGCTGCATTAAAGCATTGGCTGAACACAGGTTGCCTTTTCAGTGAGCTTAGCACTTACCACTCCTCATCAGAAATGCGTCTAGAAAACAAAGGCCGAGTTTCTCTGACAGCGGATCAGGGTTTGAAATATTGCAGTGAGTCATGGAAGGAGAAGGAGCAGCCACAGAGAACTGTTAGACGAGGAGCTGCAGGCGACAGGCAGCACACCTCCAACTTCTCAGCGATGTAAACAACCTTTCACTCTGCCCTTCCGCTCGCTAGCTAAAACCGTGGATGGCATAAAATGCGAGACCTCTGTCGCTCTCAGAATAAAAAGTTATTGGCTGATATATGTGTTGCAGGGACAATAGTTTACATCGTTTGAGGTTGAAACTGTCACCAAATCATCCAGGACTTGGAGGTTGTCCATTTTAAATCCACCTGTGACTCTGAGAAAAGTTTCCGTGCTGCAGTGTGAAGCTCCAGTCTGTCAACAAACAGAAGAGTGAACAAACTCCCAGTCCGTCTGCACCTCGTCCAAATATGGAGCTGCAGCCCTGTGTTGATTTGATGTCTCGTCCTGGGTGTGTTCATCCCCCGGGTCACTGTCCTCTATCAGCTCATCAACTAGAGGCAGCTCCTTGTGATCAACTCTTCTGGGATCATGTTTAGGATTTGAACACGGCCTCAGAGGTCTCTCCTCCTCCTCCTCCTCCTCCTCCTCCTCCTTTCTTTCTTTCTCTCAGACTTTCTGCTCACGACTCTGTCCACACTAATACCGGATGTTTTGCAGAACAAACTTTTCTCTCTTCTTGTCCATGCCTGAAAGACACTAAGACAGAGAGGATGTTTTTGTTCTCCTCTGGACGGAGATACTTTGTAAAACGAAGGTGGTTTGGATGGAGACAAGGCCTCAGTCTACTTCCATCTCACTCTCTTTTGGGTGTGTTGACGTAGAAGCTGGTAAAAATGAGTTTAAATCAATTTGCATTCTTTAAAAAACTCTGGGTACTTTCCAATAAATGACTCAAACTCAAACAACGGGGCTTAAAAATAAGTTAAGCCCTAAAAAAGTTCAGAGATGTTTTCTGCAGCCTCGCTCATTCATTTATGCATTTTAATAACTTAATCTAAACTCTGGCATAAAACATTTTGTGATGTCAAACTGTGTATTCAATGCAGAATTCAAGATGAGTCATGCCTCCCATTCATTCTCTTTAAAGAACGAACAGGAGCCAGCAGAACACAGGCAGCGTGGATCTGTCACAGTTGGAACAAAAGGCCCAGTAAAGTGGAAATAGCCCGTGCAGTTTCATGCTGCTGTGGTGTAGCAGATGGCAGGGAGGATGAGATCCTTTAACAAGGAGACTCGAAGGCTCTGAACTCCTCTGGAGGCTTCTGAGAGCCCGGAGAAGAAGGCAGAGGTGGGTAGGAGGGAGGTGGTGGGTGGGTGAGTTGAATCTGTGAGTTCGTGCAAAGTCTCCTGGATGATAATGATCCCCCTTCACGGTGAGAAGAGGAGGGGCAGGCGTGGGTAATACATCAAAGATTAAGACACGAGGAAGAGCAGCGGGGGCCCGATGAAGGATGGAAGGGAGAGAATTACACCTGCATCTGGGGACGAAGCAGTAGTGACAGAGAGCGAGTGAAGGGGGGGGTCTGTCTGGAGCCGTTACCTCACACACACGGAAAGTTATCATGTGCAGAAAGAAAGTCAAGTTCTCAAAGAATCGAATGTGTAGAGACAGTCCTCAACATTTAAAAGGAGCTGAGTGAACGAGAAAAGATGGAAGTAGAATCATGTTCTAATGAAACTGATAGAAGAGTCAAATCATTGGTTTCATCATTCAGCCCAACCCTCGTCTTCACTGAACAACAATCTGTCACGGGCACATCAACCCAGGGACAGTTACAGAATTAAAATGAATTAACTAGAACGGCCTTCAGTGCAGCGTATTCCTCCACCAAGGCCCTACAGTGCCCTTGAATTCAATCAAGCTGCACCAAATAGCAAAAACTCAAAAGTTCCCTGAATGTGCTTGAATTCTTTTCACTAAGATCCATGATTTATTCCCTGGGAAATGAGCGAAGACACCAACAAAAATCTGGATCTCTCCTCTGATCCAGATAGTCACAGAAATCGAATGGGTACTTCCCCGACCCGTTCGGCATTCCTTCCACCTGGTATCGTAGTAAACTGTCTTTTAGATACTGCATAATCTCGCCACCAACAAACACTTTCATCGTTGGTTTGTTTACATCACGTCACGCTCAGATCAGAAATACTGATCAGCCAATGAGAGAGAACATCAACCAACAGTCCCCAATCATAGATATCAGTCCTCCAAATATATCCATGAATAAGATCCTGAATTATTCCCTGGGCAGTCGGTGAAAATGTCCAACCATCGCCCCTGTGTCCGGATCCTCCCCTAAAATGTATTAGTTAAATTAGTTCGGTAGTTTTTGCAGAATCCTGCTGACAAACGAACCAACCAACAAACCAACGGAGCCCAAAACAACCTCCTTGTTACAGGTGACTCCAGCTGTTCAGCAGCATCTATTCACAGTGACTTTGTAGCTGAGGAAATCAGTGAATAAATGTTTACTGCATATTTTAAACAATGTTCTTCACTAGTTTTATATACAGACAATGTTGTTTGATTCTAACTCTGGAACATTAGCAGAAGTATTTTCTCTGCTCCTGGGTTCTGCTGTGAGTTTTCTTTTGCATTCGTCTCATCCCGGAGTGTGTGAGGAGTCTGCCGCCCTCCTGCCCAGCATATACATCTCAGATTCACTCAGGTGTTGTGGCAGTGGCCCCTCTGGTTGCTCTTTAAGATTGCAATCACTGACCCCTTGATTTGGCTAAGCCAGTTGTCACGCTGAGCTGTCCCGATGCATCGTGAGCCGCGGAGCTGGAGATGGAAAGCTGGAGGAGGTGGCGAGAGGGGCAGGCGGGGTTGGGAGCTGGAGCTCAGGCGGGGCAAAGAGGGGAAAGTTTCATCCGAGTTGAGTCCAGCTATTCCACCGAGCCACTCTCTGTCTTTGTATAAATAAAACAGCAGTGCTTTTAAAGGGTGGGGGGTGGTTCACTCAGCGTTATGGCCTCAGTGGACAGGATGGAGATTGCTTCCCCTTTTTTTCCTCACTGAGTTTAATGGGTATTCCAGGAATGACTCGTGTGTATTTTCAGCTCAAACAAAAGCAGAGACCCGGGCGGTGGAGCGACGGGAACGTAGATCTGCTCGTGGTGGGACAGCTCTGGTTTGTTTTCCTACAGCACCTTGTGACAGTCGTGAGCGCCAGCTGGTGATCACTTATGCAGGAGCTGTTTCCGCGTCGCTCGGCTCCACGAGCGGCGGCAGACTCATGGTGCACAGTGGTTTTCTCCTCATGTGCTCAGAGAGCAGACTAATCAGAATGTGCTCTTGTGTGCTGACTGTTATTTTTACATATCTGAATAGAAACAAATGCAAAGATCGCTGTTAGCCCTTCATGCTTCGTCACCATCGCAGGGCGTCTCCCTGTGGACGGGTTTGCTGTCGTACCATTCATTTCAGTGCTGCGTCCAGCGGCTGGATGTTTCAGAGACAAACCACTGCCACCAATGACAAACAGTTGTGCTGCACTGAACACAGACGTGGTTCATTAAAAAAAATGCCAATGCAGCAAAGACTGATTCATTTCCATATCACACTAACATTTATATATTTAAGTACTACAAGAGCTGCAAATGGATAAATACAATTTATGATTTGAAAGATTAAATACACAAACAGAATATATTTGTAGACATATCTTGATTTTACACGACAGAAATCACACCATATACTTTTATCTATCAACCACTTCCAGAAAACCGTCTGTATGTGGCTCACATACCTCGAGAACTGTTTGTCTCTTCAGCTCCACACCTGGGACGTGGAGCGTAAAGGGTCCGAGGAAGTGTAGTGTGGATTTTGGTTCAATATGGAAACAAGATACGTTCAATATTGATAAACCTTGAATAAACAGGTTCAGTGCTCTGTTTTGTATCAACAGGCGAACAGCTCTTTGTGCAGCAGCCGTGGTACAGCTTCATGCACCGAGTCCTGCAGCAGATCTTTTCCTGCTGTGGCTCAGTTCCTCCAGGACACTTTTACATTTTAAGAAAGAAAAGCTGCAGCCAGCTTCACCACAGGAAAAAACAAACAGCCCATTCCTCAGAGGCAGGTTTACAACAGGCTCTGCACTGGTTATATATAGCAAGAGTTACAGCAGGGAGTGTAAATTGGAACAAAAGGTAAAGATCTAAGTGTCTGTAGTTAAGGAATAAAGGGTGTTTTGGTTTTAAACCGGCAGGTCACACAGTTGTATGCAGACAGTTAAGCATTTATATGTTCCTGCATTAGCCACACAGCTACATGTGGATTTCTAATCTCCATGATTACATTTTTGCTTGCGATAAAACCTTTTCCACATCCTGGTCGGTGGAAGGTGCTGCATTGTTGAAGTGAGTCATTGACTCTCCTGCAGCGCTTTTCATTGGCACTGCCGAGGGAAACCGAAGCAGAGAACGTTTACGATTGTACCACAGCAACGTGTCGTAATAATGTTTGTGCATTAAAAAAAACAGTTTATTCTTGAAATATATCTCATCGGGTTTGAGCTTAATTAAGTTTCCATACATGCAAATATACCAAACAGTGAATTTCAAGGTCAAGAAAATACCGTATTGTTCCAGCCACACCTGCACCAGTGGTCTATCAATGATACTACAAACGATTGATGCATTAGAAGCAGATTCGGTTCCCGTGTCAAATCCTGGTGCTTCTATTACCCACGATGCAACCTGATCACCGACAGCTCTGTCAGGGTTTCTGCTCTGTGCTAAGCTTTGAGTGAGTAATGCCGACCGGAGGCGCTCTCTCCTCCAGCGGAGACGCTACAGAGGTCTGCTAAGTTCACTGCTCCACGCCGCCAGATTATAGTTTTCAGACTTATTTCATTTCCATTTCATTTCCAGGCTTCACTCCTAACCAGCATCATCTCATGTTCCGTCCCTCGTGGCAATTTATCAGATTCAGGCAGCTCCGTCTGCTCCACCACAAAAAAACGTTTTATACACTTTCTACTTTTTACATATGCAGTATACTGCCTGAATCTGCAAACAGACACTGATGGGGTTCACCCGAGATAAAACTCTAGCACATCAAGATGCTATTAAAAAAACCTTTTCTTGCCAAAGCATTCACTTCTTCTCTTTATTAATCAGACACCTGTAAACAGCTCCTTTGATACGCTAATGAATTACTATTTATTTTAACCACAAATGGCTGAAAAAGCAAAACCCTGCTAAAGTAAATGCAGTAATTCAAAAGTTTACGGTTAAAAGCAAATCTTTACAATCTTGACAACGTCTCCTGTAAGTGTGCCGCTCTTCTTCACTCATGGAATTAATTAAATAAATAATTTGTCTTTCTTAGAGTTTAATTAAGGGAGATGTGAGATGTTCTCCTCGACATAAAGAAATAACAGCTTGGAGAAATTGGTCAAGTTTTCAACGGAGTTACTTAATAATGTGCTTTGGTCTTTTGGGATCTTGTGTTGTTGTTGAAATATCATTACTGACCTGAAGGGGCTCCACATCACTAACACACGCAAAACAACAGTGCACGGTGTTCAGGCTTCGTTAGCACATATCCCTTAATCTGGACCTGAGGCACATGCAAATTTGGAGGGATGGGTTTCTTACATGAACAAAGTAACGTCCACCAAGGAGGTTATGTTTTCACCCCTGTGCGTTTTGTATAGTTCGCAGGATTATGCAAAAACTACTTAATGGATCACTACAGCTTGGTGGAAGGATGCGGTAGGTGTCAGGGGGGGGACCCATTCCATTTGAATAGGGCGTCTGTTGACATTCATGGATCTTGATGGGAAAATCTTATTCTACGACATATTTACGGAGCTGATATCTACGAGTGTGTGACTTTTAGTGGAGCTTGTTAATATCTTTGGCGTTATGGGCCAAAAGTGTAGTGATTTCACAGAGACACTCGAGTTCTCATACACTGACAGAGTGGACACTTGACCTCCACATCAGACACGCTGGTGCTTTTCATGGTGGAACCTGACGAGCTGTTTAAAGTACATATGAAGCTTTTGTGATCATTTGTCAGAAGTAAAGTTTGGTTATTGACTTTTACCAAAAATGTACAGTGAAGCAAACTGCGATATGTCTGTGTCCTTTATGTGCCATAAGCAAGCAGGGATGGAGATTCAGGAAAATACCGATACCGGTTTTGATGAAAAGTCGCTTTGACAGATTAACAGCTGCAATGAAAAGAAACTTTCCTTTTTTAGTATTAAGTAGTTTTAGTAGTAATGGATTCTCTCATAACAGCTAAAGGGATGATGACACTTCGAGTGTAAAAGCTCCTGTGAGAGAAATGGAAAAACTTTCACAGCCGGACTCCACATCAACCACTTCAGTTACATCAGCTGCGAAATGTCATGTTTCATCCATGAACACTGCGGAAAAAAATATCATTACGCCAAAGTGTTCTAGTGGGAGTCTTACAGCTGATGGTTCTATTACTAACTCTGTCAGCTCTCCTTGAACGCTGTTTACTCAGCTTGTAATTGGATGTTGTAAACAAGGACTGTGCTGCCATTAGTATGTGTTATAAATGAGCAGACTTGAGATGAGTGTAAATGGAAAAAATTTAAGATTACACATGGGGAAACTGGAAGATTAGGTGGATTTTGGCATATGTGGTAATTGAGCTGTAGCGGTTCGAGAACACGCCGGAGAGGAGACTGTGCACGGTCGGTTGAAACTCTCATCTTTCTTAGCAAGTGGGAAAAAAAGCAAACAAGCAGACATAAAATCCAACTTTAGCCCATTAGCCTTTAGATACAAGGACTTTGGTTTTTTTTTCGAGCAGCTTGTGTGAAGGTCAAAGTGTTTGCGGTGTTGAATGTGCAGGAAAATGAACAGGAGGACAAACATTCGAGAGGTTTCTCCGACACATTTGAAAAGAGCAGCTTCTATTCAGACTCCGAAAAGTGCATCGGATCATTTTTGATTTATAAAATATAAATTAAATTACACAGCGCCAGAGAACAATCACACAACCACATAAATGAGCATCCTTATGATATTTAGTATTTTTTTAAACAAGCATAGCCTTCTTTAAATTATCCCAAAGTCCTCTTTGCTATACTGTGCTCAGTTAGATTAGAGTCAACCTCAGGTAGAGAGCCGCCACCACACATCAAACTGTGAGCAGCCCTTATTTAAAGTGTTAAGTTGAACCTGGAAGAACTTGTGAAAGATTGAAATGTGTTTGCTGTCAGCCAAACAGGAGCCTCACCTCTGATGTGAAAGATTCAGTGCATGCGGTTTATAAAAGTCGTGATTCAGTGGTGCCAATGTCTTGTTTGCTCCCCCTGATGAGCCTGTTTTTATCCTGTAAAATGATCAATTGAAACTTAACTGACGGGGAAAATTAGCATTTGAACATATGTATCCGACAGAAACCATCTCTGTAGTTTGTTCCACGCACCATTCACTAACATGGAGGAGGCAGGTGTCATGCAGCCAGCCACCAGAGGGGCCATTGAGATGATTGGGGAGTTGTCATGTCATCCATCTTTATAAACAGTCTACAGATACACTTTATAAGTTATATAAACTTAAAAGGTTGAAATTTTAAGCATCTTTCTTTCATTGGAACCAGTTTGAATGAGCAGCACGACCCAACGCTGGGTTTTATAAGACTGACAATATTAATCTAACTCAACTAAATGGATTGAACTGTGAACTGATTTCTGTGGAGCTGAACTGGACAGTTTTGACATGTTGGCTTAGATAATGTCTGAGAAGACATAGTCTAATTACTGCTGACGCTCTCCTGTGCAGTTTGGATGTGAAGGACATGTGTAGAATGTGTGCGCGTGTGCATGTGACAGAGCTCGTTCCTTTGACGTCGGTGACCTTCATATCTCCTGGGGACGCCAGCAGCCATTTTGTTTTGTTATTCATTCTGCCATTTGTGACCGAGGCAGCTTGTCTGGCACTGACGCCTGTCAAAACAGCCGCGGCCCCATGATATGCAGAAGTTCATCCAGTGTGGACATTCACCGGTTTTAACTTGTGTAATTCAATAGATTCTCCACTTTTGTTATGTGCAGCGGCTGGTGGAGAAGACGTAGCTATTGTTGTTCACACTCTGCCGGCTGCAGGACGCTCCAGACTGAGCGTTCAGCCCGAACATCTGTCAACAAGTCAGTTTGTCTCTCTCTGACAGGTGGAGCTGCAAAAAACAACAAACCGAAGCGTTGTTCCAGGGTTTCCTCGCTTGTGTTTAATTCTCTCCACCTGGCAAAGTTAGCTCTCAATTATTCAGCTCTCCAAGTCCTTATTGGAAAAGCAAGCACAGACAAGAGGGGGTTTCTATTGGGTGACATTTCAACAGCCAAGAAACAACTGGATCAATTTACTCCAACATTTTAAATTGTCCCGACAAAACTCATCTTTGTTCAGTTCAAATTTATGGATATTTCTCTTGTTTACACAAATTGTTTCTCTTTATCTGGAGAAAAGGAAATTATTCTGAATATAAATAACTCCTGACTTGTGTATTTACGTAGTTTAAGCCAAAATAAACACGATAACTTGCATCTCAAACACTCCTCAGTCACAATTATAAATATTTCAATTCCAGAAATAAAGTTTCTTCTCCTTGCGACTGAACGAGGGCACGGAGACTCTTTGATTCTACCTGGCAGAGAGTTAGGAGAGATGCTTCATGCCTCTTAAACCCAAATGATGGTGAGGGTCAGGATCACACCAAGCCTCTCGTTGAAATACTCGCTGAAGGAAACATCTGGGGGAAATTTACCTACTCGTTGGATAATGACACGTCACCGGTTTCTGAGGTCGCTCTTCTTCTTCTGCATAACAAGTCACCTGCTCCCAGCGAGCACCGACTTCCACCGACCGGAGATCTCATTACCGCGCTCACCAAATCCTTCTCTCCCGATCATCACCCTGCAACAAAGTTCGTTTGTCTCGCAGCTGCTGTTTTCTCCAAAGTCAGTGATCACACCGGAGCGAGCGGCGATGTCACCTCCCTCCCCGGAGATTTGCAAAAAAAAAAGTTTCCCTTTCGGGCTGAATGACATCAGCTAATACGACTGTTATTAGCGGAGAAAAAACACTTCCGCATCCCACAATGAGAATTTGATGTGACATGTGTCAACCTGTAGTTGTAGTCATTATTTTCTCTTTGCGCCGACTCTACCCCCGCCAGAAGCTTTCATGTAGTTGACTTCTTTGATCTGGGGCCTTTGATGGCGGATTGTAAATACATCGGCGTCGTGTTTTCTGTTGCTGTCAGCGTTAGCTCTTGACACCTGTGTGATGAATTTGTTCGTCAGTTCCTTTGTGGAGACAGGACTGCTCCTTTTTTCCGAGTTGGAGGCAGTGGGATGCTGCACGCCTGTCGCTGTTTGAGCTTCCCCCTTGGGAGAGAAATAATCCGGTTATTATTGCCATCCTGTTGTTATTGTGAGGCAGACAATCGCAGCCCAGGCTCACATTTGGATTTTGCTGAATATAAACAGCAGCTTATTGTTAAATAACGTGAGTCTACGGGGGGATTGTAGTTTTCACAGGTACTAATTGGCTGAGATTTTAAACACAGCATCCAATTCTTAAGTTCAGTGCTTTTAATCAGGGGGCTCTTTCTGCACTGGGGAATCATTAGGAGATAGTTATCTATTTGGACTTCCTCTTAACACTTGAATATTTTTTATTTATTCAAACAAAAGAAAAAGCATTTTTCCTCACAGACCCTTTTTCCCTTTATCCCCAGATGATGACTGCAGACTGAACGATTACCGCCGGCTGAAAACCAAGACTCTGGATCTGCATGACAAGAGGTACACGGGGTCTCGCATGCACGGAGCTCACAAGGACAACATGGCTGCCAGGAAGCAACTGGTTGATATGATGTTCAAACGCTTTGACGCGGACAGTAACGGTCAGATCGAATCCAGCGAGCTCTCACAGGTAAGAACAAAACGAGACATTGAGTTAGTAGGTGAGTTGAGATGTTCTCCTGAAAACGTCTGGTCAATTAGACCGATAGACCGATAGATGGAGGGATGTTTATTGCCATTTGCACAGGTACAAGACAACACAGGTAAAAAAGCGGCACAAAACTATGAATAAATACACAAAATACATCAATATCAGGTGAAAAAATATATGAAAATATCAAATAAATACACAAAATATGCACTTTTGAAATATTTGCACAAAAGGACACTGGAATATTTCAACAAAGACAATATGCAGACTTTCCCATATGAGGATCACAGCAGGATCGGACACCGTCACGACAACAGGAGCGTTCAGGTGAGCGGTGGCGTCTGAGAGGAGCAACAAGAGGTCGGACATGATGCTCGCCGGCATAGTTTCTAAAAGCTCTTGAACTCATCATCTTCTAAGTGGCGTCTCTTCTTCTTCCTGAGATATTTGTTTTCTTCAGTTTTGTGTTCGTTCTGCGATAGAAACGTCCTCAACACGCCCACTTATTCCTAAACGAGGCAGATAGTTTACCGACTCGGACATTTGCCTCGTCACTTCCAGCCCCTACGGATAATTTCAGTGAATGTTTCGAAAGCAGCTTTACTCACATGAAGGTAAACGCAACAACTTAATCTCGAGTCAAGCTTCTCATCTTGTATTTTAATACAGGAGGATAAAAAAGAGCTGCTTCCCATTCTGTCCCACCTCCCTCTTAAAGAATCTTCTCAAGGCCGTCAAAAACCAGAACCAAAAGGAAACAAACACTCACTGTGCACTCAGGTGTTTAAACTGCCCACTTTGATGTCTGCTGTAATTGTGTCCGTACCCCCCCCATGGTCGCTGAGCTGCGCGGCTGCAGGTAAACCCTTTGAAAAGCAATGTGGGTCAAAGGAGCCTCGTGCTGCAGCCTTTGACCAGCGCTGCCAACAGGGACGGTGGTAAAAAAGGAGCCTTTTGCTGCTTCCACGAGGAAGGAAGATATTCTGTGCATAACAATAAAGCCGGCCCGCACCCGAGGACTGATTTAATATAGAAAGTGTTTGAATAATGGAACGTGTAAGCAACCTGCAGCGTTTTTCAGATCCACTGCACCAGTTGCCGTTCGGAGGTCAGTTTCCTGCTGATTCAATAGGATCTACTGTCTGAACAGGGGGCACCTTGGTGAGCCCTGTCAGGAGCCTCGACCCCACCAGGGGTGGTCTCATTAGATTCATGTGAATACATCTTTGTACTTTGAGCTCAAAGCTGCTAAGTGATGCCTCAGAAATTTGGATATTTTTGTCATATATTCACATTATTTACATATTTTTCCATGTTTTATACGTTCAACTGGGCCCAGAATGAGAGAAACCGATGCTTAGCGGGTGAAATGCATAGTCAACAGTGTTGTGCTTTGCTTCTTGGAATAATATTGTCAGTTTGCTGCGAGTGTGAATTTGAATAAGACCTTTCAACCCATCGGATGTTACTCGGGGCTGATTTTCAGACCTCGAGGTGCTAATGCGTTCATCCTGTTCTACGTTTTTCCTCTCGATGTTTGAGTGGCACGAGCAAGTCGGCAACAATTAACATCCACATCTTCTGTAGAATGGTTGATAGATTTCATAAACTGTCAGTAACATCACAAAACCACATTTTAAAAGACAGTAAGAGAGGAGGGGATTTCAGAAAGTGTTAGAATTTAACTAAAACGTATTGGCTTCTCAATGGAATCCAAAATATGTTTGTTAACATGCGTCTGAATCCAGGTTTCTGTGACTTTGATTTACACACAGCTCTGTAAGAACAATATATGTCTTGCTCTTTGATTCAATGCTTAAAATTGTTTGTCCCCGTCATACTGCAGCCCAAACTACTGTCTTTCTTTTTGGCTGCATTCATAGGAAACTGCACAAACATCTTCTACTGCACAACAAAATTACTCCATTCATCCATCAGGTATAGAACTGACACTGCATTAGTAAAGAATAATTGCACGATGAAATCAGAGTGAAAGTGCTTCATCAATCCAAAAGATCTCAGAGTTAAAGATGGTT
This sequence comes from Verasper variegatus, assembly GCA_026259375.1. Taxonomy (NCBI): domain Eukaryota; kingdom Metazoa; phylum Chordata; class Actinopteri; order Pleuronectiformes; family Pleuronectidae; genus Verasper; species Verasper variegatus. Next base: position 3,957,580 of record CM048043.1, read on the forward strand.
GATGATAGTTTCGATGTCCCTCAACATTAGTATTCAGTTATTATGATTTCCCTCTGCAACGCATGTTTGAGAATCTGTGGTTTTTTGAGGTAATTTAAAAATGTGAGAGACCTTCTCAGAGCCAGGGTTCGGTTTAGTGTGTTGTTGGCTGCTGGTGCTTCATGCTCGGCTCAGTGGAGGACGACCAGCTCCCTGTGAACTGAAAACTCAATAATTCATCTTAGTTTCAGGTGATTATACACCAATTAAAACTTAATTATGAATCTTTCTTCCATTTCTGCCAATACAGCGCTTAAATCCTGCTCACTGGGCCGCTAATGAGTTTTGATGTTGAGTTTTTAATAGCTTAGAAGAACACTGTTTCATTTTCTCTCCGAAAATATGAGCTTAAAATACTTAAAAGTTCAGATTTACTAAGATTACATTTGACAATCTGCGTGTTTTCTATTTGCTTATTGACAATAGATGAAGAAGTGAAAGAAGAAACAAGAGATTCGTACAAATTAGGTTCCTGCTGAAACGTGCACTGCACAAGCTAATCACATGAGCAGCACATGATCCCCCCCCCCCCCCCCCCTCGTGTCCTGAAGCCTCCTTTCTAATCGGAGTGTTCTCTGATCTCATTTGAAATTCCGGGGTGGAAATCCTCATCTTGGCTCACTTGACTTGCTGGATCGTGCACAATTGTCACTGACCTTTTAGTCTCAGTTGCCCTTTTTGAAATGGCAAATCAAAACTTACCACCCCCCCCCCCCCCCCCCCCATGTGCGTTGCTCATATTTATCATCTAAGCAAAGATACAAAGCCATTTACTCCCAAATAAACCCTGATATATGAAGATAGTATCATGGACGCAGCTCTGGCTCTGTCTACCTGAGCTGCCGTGTCTAAAAATGTGTTTATTCCACAGAGGATAAGGATTCAGATTTCTTCTGTGTTCGGTTTCAAGTTCCTTATCTCTGATTTTCGCACTGCAACTAAAGAAAGGTTTATTTTACATGTGCAGACTCTTCTGCAGTTCTTGGCATAATTTGAAGAAAAAAAAGATTCCGAGGTTATTTTTGAAATAAGTGTTAGAACCAGTGACCTTTTCCTCACACGTACAGTAACGTGGAAGGATAGAACAGTTCATTCAACGTGTGAATCTTGAGGGACACAGTTAGACATCTCTCTCCAGGTGCCCCACACTAGTTCTGCAGTTTTCCCTTCAGCACTGACAGCAACAAAGACTGTGAGTCTCAGGTCCGAGCACAACGACGGACCAGAGAATGAAGAATATAGTCAAGATTCAACACCTTAGATAATATTAGATGTAGATCAGCTTCAAATGTATGAAATAAATACAAGAAGAAAAAGATGAGATATGAAAGACACAGGCAGCACCACAGTGATTTGTCTCCTGCAGAGTTAGGAGGATCGACTAAAGACATGCCATTACAGGTGACTCCTAAATGTTGGGGAAGGGAGGTGCACTGATCTGATGGACGGGACGTGATGTACAGAGCCGTCCCCTGTGATCAGCAGTTCTGACAGCTGATCCAGAATGATGGATGTGTCAGTGCCGGGCGGAGGCTGGTGAACAGGATCATGTTTTAGCATGAAGCTGAAGGGAGGAGGATAAAAAACCTGCACGGTGTTGGTTGAATTCCATTTCACAGGAAATTCATGTACTTTTTCTGATCTATTTAAAAGAAAAACACACAGGGTTCACTACTCTGCAAAACATTATGCGTATCGTTTTATTCTGGGGGCCAAGGTTGTCACATGTTCCGTTTACATTTGGATAAATGTATACGATGTCTACAGAACAAGATCAAGATCACTATAGTAAAACGCCTGTTAAACATGACCCATCACAAACCTTAGCGTAGGGTTATCGGCCTCTTTAGGACCTACACACATGCAATGCGATCAGATACGTGCCATGTACACAGAGGGATTCTGCATACTACTTGTATTAAATGGCAAAAACCATATTCAAAGTAATTGCACTTTTAAAGTATTATATTCCCGAAGCAATAATGGATATTTGGGTGAACAACAAATGAAAGATGTTTTCACTGAATATTTTACCAATTTATTCAGTATCAACAATTTTGAGACTGGACATTTACACTAAAATGCACTGTAAACTTTAACCAAGCATCACTGTGTTCTCATCGTAGGTGATCAAACAAGAGGGCCTGTCCAAGGACTTTTCTGAGTGCACGTTGTTCGACCTGCTGAAGTACAACGACGTCAACGACGACGAGCACCTGACCAAAGAGGAGTTCTACACGGCTTTCGGTGAGTGCACAGCTTGGTTTGCAAAACTCAAATAAATGGCTCAACACAATATGTTTGAGTGATGAAGAAAAAAAACGCATTTTGAGTTTTGAAATTGTGGGAAAAAGAATGAACCAACAACGTGCGATATTTGCATTTACATCATCTGAGAAACAATGTGCACCAATACCCTCATTATCTCCTAAAGTGTTTAATTGCACACTTTGAATTTTATGCTCTTATCGTCTCAATCAATAAAAACATTGAGGAAAAACTATCTGCATCATCTTTACTGGGACATGAATGTAATAAGACTTATCAACCTTCAATAGATAAAAGAAAACTTGAAACAACCAAAATCTGTGAGAGCAGCAGAAAGTCTTTTACAAACATCATAAATTCACAAACATTTATTTCAAACCTCACAGTGTGACGAGCGGCTTGCTTCACATTTAACGGCATAAAATATAAGCTGCGTGGCTTAAAATGTATAAACCTCGCGGGCTCCATAAAAAACCAAAGGTTCTCTAATTAAATTTTGATTGTCTCTCTGAAATCTGAGGAGCGACCGACTTGTTCTTAACATCTGAACCAGTCAGTGTGTCGCATTTCCGTGGAAAACGTGGGCCGTGTTTCAAAGTTTACGACGGCGATAAACCCCGAGGAGTGTTTGATATCCTGCCAGAGGTTCACTCACTTTGAACTGCAGGTTGTTTGTGTATTGTGGGGCTTCAGATGTTTTTCCGTCCACCGGGATCGATGGATGAAGGATTTAAACTCCCCGGCGGAGGAAAAGGAAGCAGGTCACACATATTCTGAAATAGTAGCATCCTGTCTCCTCCTCATTAGGACACATAATGACGACAGGTGCTCTTCTATATCTGAGACGCGCCAAACAAATGTGCAGTGGCTTCCCTCCCTTGTTTCCTCCTCGTGATCTCTTTCATGGTTCTGACATTTTCCGTCGGCTCGATATCCCCTCGCAGAATATCCTCTGACATTTGGCACATTTGACACATTTAGCAGTGGGAGAGAATTCACGATCAACCGTCAACTCATCAGCCCCTTTTGTATTTAAAGCCTTTCCTTGAAGAGACCATAATTACAAAATAAATGTAAAAACATCACAAGCGCAAATGGCAAAGTGAAAAAAGTCTCGTGGGCTAATCTCCACATCACACGTGGATGTGTGGGAGCAAAAGCCCTCCTGGCAAACCCATGAAATGAGAGGGGACCTCAGCCGCTCCGTGGAGACCTGCCTGCATTTCCTTGAAGAGTTCAGTTGCTCCAGCTCCAACTACCTCCTCTTCAATTTTTTCAGATCCTGCAGCTTAACCGCTCACAAAGAAATGGAATATTTCATGCCGGTAAATCTCTCCCTCTGTGGCTTCTGAGTTCCTTCCCTTTCAACCTGTTTCATTCTTCTCCTTCACCACCTCTCCTCCGCTCTTTGTCCTTACCTGCCGCGCGGCGTCGTTAGAAAATTGATTTTATTCTGCAAATGCTTCATCGTGTACGTCAATTCATTAAAACTCTTGAATTGCTTCTATAGTCAGGTGGAATCTATTTTTATTTTAACAAATGAAGTGTTTTATAATCAAGTAATTATGTGCTTCTCACGACTGAGGTGCTTTTTGTGTCTTTGTCAACTTCTTGACTCAAGAATTGCCGGAGCACTCAAAGCCATTTCACCCCTGTTCGTCTAACACTGAATTCAGACGACTCTTACATTCTTGGAGGTCTTGTCTTCTTTATTTAATTCACGGTGAAACTACTTCCACTCTGCTAAATACTTAGGTGCTTTGGAGGTAGACCCTCAATATGCCTGTGAGGCAGCTGAGAAAGAAAGAGGCAGATAACAAGGTCACAAATCCACCTCCTCTAAAGACTAACAGCTGCACCGAGCACAACAATTCATCCACTTTCATGAGATTTATATTCATGCAACCAAGGGATATGATCCTGGTGCAAATGAGCAGATTGCAGAGACGCAGCTGTTTTTCAAAACGTCATCACGTGTGGTCTGAGCCTAGGAAAAAAGAAGGTCATGGCTCCACCAGACCCAACAGTCCTCTTATGAAACCACTGTTACGTTCATTAGATCCGGATTTAGATCCACCCAGAAACTAAGAGCCATCTTTGTGCTCATCTACGCACAATTATTTGGATCCGCAGCTAAATGTAATGTTTCCTGACTCATACAACATCTTTCCACCAAGTTTCTTAGTAATCCATTCAAACGTGTTTGTGTTGTTCTGCTAACTAACAGACAAATCAATAACATAACCTCCGTTGTAATTAACGGTGCTTGGTGATGCATTCTGTTGTATGATGTGTTTTAATCAAGTAAACAGTAGTTGCTCAGGTTTACTTTGCATGGACGATCCATTGAGGCTCCTCTGTATGTATTTATAAATCAACCTGTGTAGCGTCTCACACATGAGCTGCTTTTTTCTTTTCTAATTTTTGGAAGTGGACGGGTGTGCAGAGCCGTCGACATAATCCAGTGACAGGCGTCCTCAGTAATGGCCTGAGTCATGGCTTTGAACATGTATTACATTGGCTTGCAGGAGCCGTAGCCTGGAGACGAGTGATGCTGTGCAGCAACATGGACCGACAGCGTGGAAGTATCTGGTCTTACAGCCCACGGTCACAGCGCCGGAGGCAAACAGGCATTGACAAGTTATAGTTTCTCACTTCATTGCTGACATAATCTGTGAGTGGCAGCTCTAAAAAAAAAATCTATGCAAATACTTAAAGCGCTGTCGTAAAAACCGAGCACCGCCATAAAGTAAATCCGTCGATGCAGTGTGTCCAGAATTATGGCGCAGCTTAGAAAACGAACGGCAGTAAACGCCGCCCGACTCCCCCCATGAAAACTGCACCTGTCTGACAGCTCTGCTAATAAGGGCCCGCTGCTGCACACCTCTGTGCACGATTCAAAGTGTGGCAACTGTGTTTATCAGGACAAAAGATAAGACGTTAATGTCAATGCATTATTCATTCCTGCATTAGAAGGGACTGGAAGGGGGAACGGGGAGGGGGGGGGGTTGTGTTGAGAATCAATTTGCCTCGGCTTGCAGTAGGAAACTGTCGGCAGAAGTGATGTCTTTTAATTAGATGATGTTACAGATATGAATGATGTCTGCCACGCTACTGAGAGTCAGCCCCTTGTCATCGTTGAATAATTTGGTGAGTGATGGCCCGGTGCATCATGGGTACACAGATAAGGCGCCATCCATCATGGTGTGATAGCACGTCATCAACTTTTTGGTGGGAGTGTCACGATACATTGGGGCACTGACTGGCAGACCGTGACATCTTTCATTTGCACGACCAAGACAAGGGACAAGACGGACACATTGGTAAATGTACAATGTAATTGTATAAACTTGCACGGCAGCGACCTTGAATATTGTTCACTCAGGTAAATACTAAAGTTTCATGAGAAATAACTAATCATTTATGTGAGTATGTACAGCAGCTACCTGCAAACACCACTATGAGTACCGCACAGTACTGCAACCTCATCCTGTGCCCCAGTCATTGCAGCTGAACTACAATTATTGCAATTGAAAGATTACAGTTCTCTAGTGCTCTATAAATACAATTCTGCATCCACTACTCTCTCCGCTGCCTCTGGAGCTGCACACTCTGCTAAAAAACAAGATAGCTGAAAGCACTTGTGTGCAGTCGGTGCAGAGAGGGAGCTCTGTCATCTGCAGCCGACCGGTCAGCATCTGTGATCACCGCCCAAATAAACTCAGGAAAGGTCACGCTCGCAGTTTGCTGCAAGTAATATCTCAACGTGAAGGTAAAAAGACACGTCTGGAGCGTAGTGCACCTGATGTTTGACTTACTGCTGAGTATATTTGATGTCTGCTATCACACCCAGGCAGTGTAAGCAATGCACATGGTCTATTAGGTAGATTAACATTAGTCAGGTTGGGTTTTGAAAAAGCCTCTAAATGTGAGGCAGACAGTGACCTGTGCCAAAGTGCTGTTTAAGCCCCTTTCAGGTCGGCTGTACAATCACAGGCGGCTGTGCTTGTGCACCACACAGTTTAAATGTTATTAGATCGGGTGCACCTACTAAACGCATTCTCCGAGCGCTCGGACGTGCTGCTTCACAGACATCGATGAAAATGAATGAATGGGCGAGTGCTTGGAAAGAATCTGTGTGAACGCTCCCTCCGGGTTGATTTGGCATTTAACCACGTCCCCAACAAACCCTACTCCACATCACACCGCATAGGGCTCATTCATTATTGTGGCTACTTTCAAATTACCCACCAAGTAAAAGACGTTATCTCTATTTTAATGTACATCAGTTTCCCTCCTCTCAGCTTCTCTCCACTGTTTTTTCCTTGTAAAACTTGATTTATTCAGGACACATTATTAATTCAGCTGATTCACAGTAATGACCTTTATTGTACTTTTCTATCAAGTGGAGAATAAATGCTGTTTGTCTCGCCCCTGCTCGCTGCTCCGTGGTGCTCAGATATCGATCTGAACCCTGACACCTCCTGACAGAACACACGGCTACAGGAGATACAGCTCTTTGATTTCTGCTGAGGCGAGGAGGGACTGGTGGAAAACCAAGATGGGCTGTAATAAGATCTATCATATTGTAATTTTAAAGTGGCCGCCATAGATTGCTTGAGTTCAAGGTGAGAGTTGACTGTGTTTTTTATCAAGGGCAACATCTGTATCTGAGCGTTGTGTTCACATCATGCAATGATTTGCCATTGTCTCTGTATACAGTTTGTGCCTCTGGCAACACAGTAATGACATAGTTGGTTTCGGCAAATGAAAAAAGGCAAAAGACAGGGGATTTTGGACCAGGGCCTTGGGCTAGTGACAACGGCATTCGTGACTTAATGGGGTAGTGAAAATTAACTCATTATCTAGTCACCACTATGCCGTGTTTAAGAAGTGTTTGAGTCCACAACACACTTCTGGAGTCTCAGAAGTAAACTTTGTATCCAGTACAATTTAAGTCAATGGTGACCCACACCTTAGACGTAATCAAACAACAGAAAAAACACAACATGCCTCCATACAGCTCCTGTGGTTTCATGAATTCCATGAATTTGGTGAAAAAACACCAGATGTGAGAATATTTTGACCTGCCTCTTTGTCCAGATTCTGCGTTTCTCTTAGGGGACATATCACTTGGCTCTGTATAGTTGTGATGTTTTGTTTATTTATATTTTAAATCATCATTTTGCCCATTTCTAAGTCTGACATAATCCTCACATTAGCAGAACTTGTGCCTGGCTCTGAATACGAGTTAATGAACACTCTCCACTCGCAGTTAGACATCTGAACAAACGTCCAGGACGGCTCCCTCCACTAAGTGATATTCCAGTGTCGTGGCACAGCGACAATTAATGGATACTCAGGCTTTTACTTGTCGTAACCCCTGCTGAGGATTCTATTCACATGCTGGCTCGAGTGGTCTTAGAATGGTTTCATAATTCATGCCTCATTTTCCAACATGTGGCTTTTCTATCTGTGGAATGTATTAGAGAGATTTAAAAGAACTTGAATTAGCTTTTTTTTTTATTTTATTTTTATTTGAAATGATCCTGAATCCAAGTGCACAGGCCAGTGCTTTCCCATTCAATTGGATGATAAATGGAAGGCATTGTATTTTTTAACAGCACATATTATATATATTTATCCTGAAAAGCTTTTTGTCAAGACAAGCTACTTATTTGTGTTTTATACCCTGAATGCCTTACAATTCTGCAGCACAGGTAAGAATCAGAATTATGGATTATATATGTAACCGTCACTGTACATTATGTTTTTGCAGAAGACACCAAGTGCTTCAAACAAATGTCTAAAAGCAAAATAGAAATGTTTGTGTGTCTCTGTTGTCACAGGGTTACAGCAGCAGAAGCAGTAGAAACATTGGGTTCACTCATCACACACACACACACACACACACACACACACACACACACACACACACACAGACAAGTTTTTAACATCTTAGGCAGGCAGATGTTGGACCTATGTTTGAGAACGAGATCTTTAGTCTCCCTATTTCCCTGTGTACACATGATGCCAAGTAAATACAGTAGAATGAGTGCTTCTTGTATACTTCAGCTTATACTTGTGACTATCTTGCTGCCGACAGTGCAGCTGGTTCTGAGCACAGTAACACAACTGGAGGTCAAAGACTTTTTGGATTCAACAAACGAACACTTCAGCTCTGGGTTGAATTCTAAGTTCGGTGAAACCTTCCCTCGAAATATCTAATGCCCTCTCACTAGGAGAGGTTCAATGGGCTTCTCTGGCTGTCAGGTCTGTTTAGCAGTGCAGTATAAACCGATCGCTCCTCTTCCCTCAACATTTAACATCCCCTGTCAACCAGTCCAAGGTGTTTGTCAAGCACCGTTTGTAGTCGTGCAGCCTCTCAAGTGGGATGTGAGGCGGGTGCAGGGGTAAACCCAGTAGAACGCGCAGGCAGGTGATTGGAGGCTTTCTGCATTTTCCAACAGGTGAGGCGGGTGCTAAATATACTGGCCTCTTTCAAACAGATTGAAAGTGATGTGTCTCAGAGTCGTGAAGGCTTCACTCGACACGACACCCTCAGTAGAATAGATGCTACAGCTTCAGTGCTCTTTGGTTTACTTATTGCAGTAAGTGGAGTTTTGTAGTGTTTGTAGTAAGAGAGAAGAAGCAGGTAATAACTATCATTACCTAAAAAGCATTGAATTATTGATAAGCTGCTTTCAAAAAACAACAATTATTTCTTGCTTTGAGAATTTGTTTTGATTGGGACCATTTTAAATAATATTTTATTTCTAATATTTAAGTGGAAATTCTCAGATTCAAATTTTAAAGTTCTTCGACCTTGTAAAAGTTGAGCTGCACAGTTTTTCCAAATAAATCAACAAACACTAACATATCTACATTGATGAATCCTCTTGGGCAGACGTGGAGGACGACTCAGACGATGTTGACTGAAGTCGTTACCTTGGAAGACGCTCAGAGGATCTTCATCACAAGGCTGTGATGTCGAGATAACAAACCTCAGATGTTTACAGACTTCTTACCGTCTTGTTTACGACAAGCAGAGCTGCTTTGGTTTCTCTATTTTGCACAAGCTATGAAACATGTCATATACAAGAAAAGGGCTGTTTTGAGTGTAGAAATACAAATGGTCTTATGAAGGTATTTTATAAAACAAAATCATGATTGACAAATTCAATGAGAACAGATTTAATTAAACCGAATCAATATAGATATATAAGAACTTCAAAAAAGATATTATAATGTGCTACACACTGTTATAGTGAATATTTGTACAAAATACATACTGAGGAATAATCATTGTTGTGTATACCATGCATTTAAAATGTATTTTAATAGCTCCACTGATTTTTGAGGCCAAAAATATATATTTTTTAAATACCAGTTATTCCCACGATATTTTAACCATAAACCATGTATTGAATATCTATAAACTACAATAAAAAAACAACAAAATATAAAGAACTTTTATATCAACAAACAAACAACGATACGTCTGTGAAAGGCTCAAATCTGGGCTCCAGCTATAATATATAACTTCTGTTCAGGTAATGACCTCTTTGATTTGTACAAATATGTATTTTATAAAATTGATTGTTTTGGAATATTGGATGTTTGTTGTCATATTTGTCTGTATCTGCTTCTTTATCATATGAGCTAAATATACAGCGTGCAATCTACTTTTCTCATTTCCCTGCATACAAAGCAATAAGCACGCTTCCATGTGTGTCTCCTTGGAGTAACATCACCCTCAGGTTATATATAATATATAAAAGCTCCTCTTAACGAGGTTGAATCTGCAATGTGTTAATAGCGAAGAGGAAATGCAACCTGGATTGGTGTGAAGGCTTGATGATGATGTTGTTAAGAGTGGCTCCATGTGCATCGGGAAACAATTACAAAACAAAAATACACCCAGACTGTGTGTGTGTGTGTGTGTGTGTGTGTGTGTGTGTGTGTGTGTGTGTGTGTGTGTGTGTGTGTGTGTGTGTGTGTGTGTGTGTGTGTGGCTCGTGGTAGAAGTTCAACGTTAAAAAACAGACATAAGTGTTTTCTCTCAAGTAAGTATACGGAGCGTGTGAGCTTCAGAGTCAAGACTATTTTCTGTCTCCGTCAGACGTTGAGGTCCACAGAGTCACTCGTTTGCAGAATCCAAAAAAAAAGCTGAGACACACAATACTTCTTTCTTCGGGAGAGAGTTTGCACAAATCAACTGAGCCAAGATCAGAGTGTTCACACGGATGTGTTTGCTGTTTTTCGGGATGTTTTTTTTTCGTGTCTTTGTGTATGGGCTATGAATACTCTGCATCACGGGGAGCACTTTTATCTTCACTTCAGAATGTCAAAGCCAAAGCAATTGGGGGCTACACAACCGTTCAGCCTTAGTAATATTGAACATCACTGAGATGGAGAGAGGGGGAGTGTGCTGGAGGAATGAAAGACTTGGTGAAGAGAGACAGAGCAAGTGAGCATGTGTTTAAGAAAGAGAGCGACAGAGCATGATAGAGGATGGAGTGGGGGGGGTGGGGGGGGGGTGGGGTTGGCTGAGCAACCTTGGTGCAATTTGTCTTCATGCAGCCGGCCCCTCGCAACAGTCCTGCAGGCCCAGGCTATTTTCCCTGACAAGCGTGTTGCCTCCAGTGCAATAGGTGATTTAGCTCTTGCCGTGTCACTGGTCAACATCCCATTCTGGGAGAAGAGCAGAGTAAATCAAAAGCCTGGACTTCACCGTTAATCACTAATTACGGGTTGGGCAGTGAAGGTTGATCCTTCCCAGGAGGCAGAGTCCCTCAGGCCTCAAATCAGACCAAAAAGAGGAGCCAAGGCCACTTCCTCCTCTGATAAATCTCTCGCAGAAGAGGTGCCGCACTCAAAGTGTTTGAGTCGCCTCCAAACTGCTCAGACTCCCGTCTCTCGGAGGAGTTTCTCATTCCGGTCGGATTCCAGCCATCACTTCCTTCCTACCTCCCCCTCCTCCCTCCGTCCAACAGCTAAAGCCGCCTGTCGCCCACTTTCTTCTTTAAAATTCTCCTTATAACTTCACACGTTTCTATCCCGTGGGGATCAGCGGTAAATCGAGTTTGTTGCTCGCAGCGTATTCCAGAAGCATTAAGATACAAGGGGGCTGTAATTGAATGGTTAGGGAGGACATTATTGAAGAAGATTTCTGTCAGCGTATCCGCCCACCAACAGCATGGCGAGCGCCAAGTGGCTGCCTGGTGTGTAGATCTGCTGGTTTTACTGTTATTAGTGTCGGGGGAGGAGGAGGATGCATGACTGATGGACTGTGTTTTATTTTTCTTGCTGTGTTGTTTTTATTTTTGCATTTTTTTAGTTTGGGTTCAGGATTTTCTTTCATTTATTTTTCTTTTGTTTGTTTTGGCTCTTTTTAAAATCCACTAACTTTGTTGTAGCTAATGTCTCATGTCAGAGTGAACCGTGTCCTCAGTTGTGGGTAAAGAGAGAAAGATAAAGAGAGGGTGGCAGCGGCGCTAAGAGCTCTGCACACTGGAGTTTTCAGTTGGAGCCCGACCGAGCACGATCAGCCGAGCCTGACCCGAACCCGACAGAAACTCAATTTTTCATGTCTGAACCTGAGCCGAACCCGATGTTTTCCCTGACACGACGAGCAGCGTGAAAAAAATCAAGGTTGATATTTTAACCCAAACTCTATTTCATTTCATCATCACTTGACTCGTCGGATCTTGACAGATTCTGATCGAGCAACGGCACAAAGCGTTAAATTCAAGATCCTGTTATTATGAATCCTTTCTGTATAATGCTTATCCCCTGGATGCGTTTTCAGTCCATCACTGGGTTCATATAAGAAAAACACTGAAAGCTGTGATGGACCATTTGTTTTCCCACGTTATACCGAATAAACCCAAACAACTGATCCTGTGTAGTTACCCTTTTGCTGGAAAGTGAACTAACTCATTAATCAATTTGCTCCTTCCCGTCACAAACCAGCGGTGACACTGTTTGTTTCTTCTCTCAAATCACAGCTCGAGCCGGCAGCGTGTCTGTGAGCCCCGAAACAATTAGGTTATTGTCAAGAGTTTTCTGAACTTTCTGCCGAACTTGGACAGAAGTTCCTCAGTTGTAGCCTCAGTGCGCTTTTAATGAGGCCGCGTGAAACCAGAACAGTTCATTTCCCTTCAGTCGTTTCTGTTCTTTGTGGCCGTGATGTGTCTCATATCACTCCTTGCCGAGTCCTGCTGCTCTGTCTCTATCACATGCACACAGCTCTTACAGCGAAGGAGGAATAAATGTGGTCTGTCACATTGCGACTCCAAGTGTGACCAGGCGGAAAAAAAATACACTGCACAGTTCGGTTGCATGTTATTTTGCAACATGGATAATGTGCAAAGAAACAAATGAACTGAATGTATTTTTCCATCCAATGACTTCCGTCTATTCAATTCAGTTTTATTTTATATAGCACCAAATCCCAACATTCACTAAATCAAGGCACTTGACATAAAATAGTGGAGATCATATAATATTATAGAGAAATGCACAGAAATGTCTCTTAGCTAATGAATGGATAAAAAACCGTGCATTATACAAACACAAGAAAAGATTCACTGCAACTTGATATTTCAACACACATGGACAAGAACACCTGTATATTATCACACAATGTGATGCAACAGCCGGGCAACATTCTCTGGCTTCATGGAGCCGGTGACGTTCGGTGTTTGTCACAGAACGTTTGGCTCAACTTGGTGGAACATTAGTTCTGTTGTGTTGAATTACGTGATGATGGAAGACGTTTCTGTTGTTCTCTCCTGAAAGTGGTGAAGCAGAAACAGCTTTTCTTATCGTGTGTCTGGGTTTATTAACAATGGTTGAAATATCTTTTAATATAATTTACAGATTTATGCGAGATTTGTTTCTTACATTTTAAAGGTTCAGTGTGTAGAATTTAGTGACATCTAGTGGTGAGGTTGCATGTTGTCCAGATGCAAATGTAAAGTATTTAAATATAAAGGGCCAATTCTAGGATAGAGAAAACAGCAATTCGTACAATTTAGATTAAATACCACTAGTGAAAACATCACTAGGGGTATTTTATATTTAATTTCTGCCAATAGATCCCTTTCACTTAGATCTTACACACGGAACCTTTAAGGACCTCGTTCACCCAAAACTTGTAATGCTGCCGGAGGAGCAAATTGATCAGTTTAACAGCGAGAAAAATAGGAAATGTGAAAATTAAAACGTACCGGAGAGTTTGAATGTCTCTCCGCTTCCAGTATAATCACCTAAACTTCGAGTTATACTCCGCTCGGAAGAAACGGCTGAAATTAATCCTCTAATTTTGATGTAATCCTGGCAGTGATTTGCCCGGGCTTAAGCAGGGCTGCCTCGGGCCAAATGGGAGATTAGAAGTCTTAACTCGGAGCTTCCCACTGAAAAAAGGAAGCACGAGTCGTCCCCACGGCGCCGCGCGTCTGATCGGCCTGGACCTATAATGGCTGAGCCCGGTTCACAGTTCACAGACGCAACAAGTGGAGCAAACAAAGCAGATGAGCGGGCAGGTTAAGGAAGCATTCACAGGGCCATTGGTACAGGGCCACCTGGAGTCATGCTGTAATTGAAGGTGCTCTCATCCTTATTCTCTGGGCTGTGGCGAGCGAACACTGTCTGCTGGACCCGCTCTTTCATTACGTTTTGTATTTCATGCCCTTAGGAGCAGAACAAATTGAGTCTCTGTTTCCTTTTGCTCCGCTGCTCATTACCCGAGAGAAAGATTAAAAAGCATTCTCTCACAGGCCACGTTACACAATGCCGCCGGAGAAACTGGACGAGTGTACATTGTGCTCGTTGTCTCATCAAAATCCTGGACACACAAAAGGCATTAACCAACCGTGGCCCCGCTGACCCCTCGTCACCTGTCCCCTGGCTTCTCTTTGTGGCAAAATTTGCTCTCAGGATTAATTAAAAATTAAGCGATCACAAGCCACATCTCATCGTTAGCAGGAACACGCTTGAGAGGATGATGAGGTACTGCAGGAATATGGAGGCGAGCAAAGCCCCGACTCTGACCGAGGTCTCGGGCTGCGTTTCCATGGGGAACCTCTCCTGGCAGCACAGGTTTTTTTTATTTCATTCCACGTTAGTTTCATCAGAAGGGATGCACTCCTGGGCTTCTGCAGCAGCGAGGAGAGTGGAGCTTGTGTTAAACTCTCAGAACACTGATCATGTTCAAAATATTCCAACTCCTGCTTACAAAGCAGCGCGCTTCAGATGGGATTCCAGCAGTCAAAAGAAAAGAAAACCGGAGGTACAGAGACGAGGATCCTCCGGGAGAAAGCAGAACTTCCTTTATATTATCATCACATAAATTATGCAAAGTATTTACACAACATTAAACTTAATTCCCTCCCATTACTTTGAAAATTGCAATAATTGTGCCGCCTCAGTGCATCTTTAACTAAACAAACGTCTGCCTCTGCAGCTCGGCAGCAGCGAATTGAGACGCTCTCGTGTTTTGTTTTTCTTGTTCTCAAGCGGCATTAAGAGAAGAAAGTACCTCAGTGAGAAGCTGTGTGAATTACGAGTCCGTCAAATTTAACATGTTTAACAGTTTCTTCTCTTGTTCAAGCTAAAAAATTTTTTACCCGGAACTGGAAACTTCTTCAGTCTGACGTCCATGTTTCTCTCCCTCTTGTCTACAGATGTGTACCTCCTCAACCTGCCAGACGACCAGAAAGTGAGCGTCACCACGGTGACGGTCGGCCAGAGCGCCGTGCTGACTTGTGCCATCACCGGGGAGCGGAGGCCTCCGATACTGTGGAAGAGAAACGATCAATACCTGAACTCCTTGAACCTGGAGGACATCAACGTAAGAACGACCTGACAGCAGTTATAATTTATATAGGTCAACGTCCATGTTCACGTGTAAATCAACTGAGAGATGTTAATAGATAATGGGATATATCGAAGAGTTACTACCACAACGCCCGTGAACACGTCTAATTACCAAATGTTCACGTCGTAAAGCATCGTCACTCTTTCAACGACGCTCTCAGAAACATCACCTTTTCTCTATTTTTAGCAAGAGCTGTAAATTCCAGATAATTTCATGCCGTATTTCCCTCTCATCATATTCCAGATTTATTTCATTTGGCAGTGGCTCAGGTTGCCGGCACATTTTATCTGACTGTCGGTGCCGGGCTTTTGTGTTGTCGGCGTGACGGTAATCCAGGATGTCAGTTTGTATTCTTGGTGTCTGTGTTTAGAGACTCGCTGGGAGGGACGGGGATTTCCGACAAATAAAAAGAGATGAAGGGGGGGGGGGGGGGGGGGGGGGACCAAAGGGGTTCAGCCCTAGAGGAAGGACCTACTTTTAACAACTCTCTGAAAGACTGTGAGTGTGTGTGTGTGTGTGTTAATCTACATTCGTGGCTCCAGACAGCGCTCCGTGTCACTTTCATCCACATCAAAAGGAGCGAGGATACCTATGTTGGCGAGGAACAGAGAAGCCGGAGCTCCTTCGCCTCGGCCTTTCCTCGTCTCCGTGTCAGGGCCGGCCAAGATCAGTGTGATGCTGCTGTGCATAATTAAGTCAACACTGTCGCAGTAGATAAAGGGAGACCCAGCGAAGCCGCTAATGTAACATTAAATGTTGATGACCCTTAAAATGAGTAAGAGGCGCCCAGCTGTCGCCAGTCATCCTTGGCACCATCAACCCGCTGTAAACTGGCGCCCTGGTTCTGGTTGTTGGTGATGTGTGATTCCACATAAAGAGCGGCTTCGAACTCAGAGGTGACTTTTAACGCCGTCCAATCGTTTCCTGTAAATGTATCACGGCTGATTCTTTATTCATGAAAGAAGATGATTGCAAGAACTGGGTTTTACAACAAAGACACGTCAAGTCGGATCATTTCCTGAAAAACACTAAATATCTTTTGGAGGATTTACCGGAGGACGAATACATGTGTGAGGTCCTGTAAGGTCAGCGCGGGGCTTTGATCTATCATTCATATAGATTTTCTCTGAGAAGTGTTTTACTTCTTTCCTCTTTTTTGTTTCATCTCCTCACATTGCCTGAGGACACATAGCTGAGTTCAGGGTCCCGGCCACAGGTGGTCGGTCTGAGCTTCACAGGCCGTCATCAGCTTCTCCTCGTAAACAATATCTGATCTAGATTTTTAATTCAAATGTCAGCTCAGACTCTGTGTCCCCCCCCAAAAAAAAATGCTTCAAGAGATAATGGCCTCGTATAGATGAAGAATTTGACCTTTCATCCTTTGCATCAGACGTTTATTCTTTTCTTCGTCACCTTTGTCTTCATTTTTTTTGCCCCATTACTGAGACAGTGGAGAAGAGAGCGCGTCGTGTTGGGTAACAATCACACGTTGGCCTTTCGGGGGTTTGCAACCATCGTGCTCCTGGAGAAAGTATCAAACTTTAATTTCAGTCCGTGGAACTCAAACTTTGTTGTTTGACACTCGGAGGGAACAAACCTCCACGGAGACGGATCGATTCATCAGTGTATTGCGTATTGAGATCAGACACATGTACGTGGAAATGAAAGTAATATTTATTACTAGAAACTCACTGAATACAGATCAGCTAATGGATGCAAACCAAATTTCACTTATTATAAATCTTTTCATAAAGATCGTAAAAAATTAAGCGATCACAAGGATCCTAATGTTACCTGTGTTTAATGCTGCATTAGATGCCTCCTCTCTCTCTCTGTGGTGCACACAGCACACAGTTTGATTCCCGTGCAGCTTCATGAAGTGAGAGCGAGTAAAACTACCAGCAGGACTGCCTCTTCATCCTGAGAGGACTCGCTGTACTTTGACCCTGTCAGATTTGATTTTTTTTACTGTGTTGTTTGTGCCTGACAAAGCTTGAGTTGACAACCTCTGCCAGAGCGGAGATTACGTTCGGAGCAGCTGCACTAACACCGAAAACACCAACAGCAAGTGAATCAGCACAAACACCAGCAGTCCGCCGTGGCTCGTCAGGAAACTGTGCAAACCACACATCACCGAAAGAAACTACCGCTGGAGCGCGAGCGGCACAACCCAACGCCGGCTTAATCCAGATTTATATTTGGCTCTGAGACTTCCAGTCAATCATTGTTGTTGCTTCCAGAGAGGAGAACGAATTCCGCCCCGCACCTGGCATCCACAGGCCCATTCTAAATTGCCTTGCAGACAATTTCTTTATAATTGCTGGGTGTTAATATTTGTGAGCATCCACTGCCAGCCTTAATTAGAGTCATATTCCTGTGAGTACACATGGGAGGTTTCCGCGGTCCACTCTCGCAGGCCCTCCCAATTTAGAACGCGGCTGTTTCAGAATTTGTTTTTGTCGACATTCAGACTTGCGCATTAATCCCAGCGATGTGCTTGTATCCCGGAGTTCAATGGAGCCTCTCTAAATTTTGACAAAGCAGCTTACTGTAATTCCATGAAGTTGACAGTTGCAGGCTATTGCATCATCATCATCATCCAAGGCTGTCAGTATTTCAATCCTCCCCGAGTGGCCGAGCAAAAAGACACAGTCAAGTACTCGCTGTGTGTGTGTGTGTGTGTGTGTGTGTGTGTGTGTGTGTGTGTGTGTGTGTGTGTGTGTGTGTGTGTGTGTGTGTGTGTCTGGGGATGATGACTCAGTGGTGCAGGATAGAGTTTGGAAGACGAAAACTGCATTTGATATTTTGTAATTCTCAGAAAGTTTGGACATCCCAACAATGGGAAAAGTGCATCATGGGTAAAAATGAATACGCTGAAGTTTGTATGAAGAATTCAACAACTACTTATTTAAGTCGTATCATAAAGTGAACTTGCGAGGTCACATTTTAAAATATATTATTTGTGACTCGGCACCAAAAATCTTGAAAAGGTGGAATTGTTAAAAATAGAGAAAGTGTTTTGAAGTCTGCGGCTACAACAGGAATAGATATGAATCTTTCGTCCTCTTATCTCGTCCATTGGAATACGTGTGTTTTCATCTCCCATAATTCTCTGTGGCCCTCGCTGGTTGTTTTCATGTTATCGCTGCACAGAGGAGACGTGTAACATTACATGTGCGAGATTATTATTAATACCCAACATTCATCTTTGATCAGTTTGAACCTCGTCATCTGATGCAATTTGAATTCTCCCCAGTGCTGTTTTCACGAGGACAAACAAATCAAGCTTATGTGGCAGATAAAACATGAATCTCCGCCCGAATCACAGTGGCCTGTTTTATTATATCTGCAACTTCTGTCAGGATCGGTTTTACTGTTGAATTAATCATAGGGTCTGGGAGCCGAGAAGCGCACATCTGCACCGCTCCTCTGTCGTCCTGAGATCAGACCTACACTGTGCTACAAACTGGACTTTAGTCTATCGTAGGCCTGCAACTAATAATCAACCTAATTATCAAGTAATTTTCTTATTATCTTGCTAATTATCACCAGAAAATGGTGGAAAATGACCTTCACGGTTTTCTGAAGACCAACGTAATGTGATCAAAATGCAGTTTCAACAGCCTGAAACTCAAAAATGTCACATATGAGAAGCTGAACCCAGTGAATCTTTGGCATCTTTTCCCTAAAAGGCAAAAATTATTAACCTCTGATTTCATTTGTGACAATAACACCCACACGGTTTGACCCCTTTGCTGAAAAATCTGTTTCTAATGCCTTAACATTGTGTTTTAATGCCTTAACATTGTGTTTTAATGCCTTAACATTGTGTTTTAATGCCTTAACATTGTGTTTTAATGCCTTAACATTGTGTTTTAATGCCTTAATATTGTGTTTTAATGCCTTAACATTGTGTTTTAATGCCTTAATATTGAGATTAATGCCTTAATATTTGACTAAACCTCTAAATGTTTGACATCTGTTTCCCCCCCAACAGATCCCATCTCAGGTATGATGTTTGCTATGTATTTTTTAAATGTCTCAACAAACTGACATTTACATTCACTCTTTTTTCATCCCATCCACAAATAGCCCAGAAATCTAGTGAGGTGCCTGCAGCGGATGCATGAAGCTTTCATCCACATCACAAACACACAAATGCAGATAATGGGTTGTAGTGCTGCTCCGACTGCATCATAGTATGGTTAGATATTACTCGACGCAAAGAGAAGAAGCTTCCTATCATGAGCCCGTTCAGACCTAGGTAATAAAAGTCCTGTTGTCAAACATTGTCTTTGGACACATCTGTGAACATCTGTGAGCTCAGACTGGGTAACGACAAGAACATTTGATCCTCACAAACACAAATGACGTACGTGATTTGAACGGACAAACTTAGCACTTTGATCAGATCTCTCAGGACAGGTATTATAATCAAGACCTCTACCTGTTCAGTGTAAGAAAACATGTTTTCCTCACATGCTCTGAACTGGAGGATATTTTCACTCCACATATTGTGTCTCTCACAACGTCTCCTGGGAAATGACTGGAAACTTCTTCAAAGGCGATTTCTGCAACGCCGTGTCACTACTGGAGGTTAGTTACCCAATGAGGTGGCACTTTAGTGTCCTTTCAGGGGTGACCCTCGCTGACAGCTTTATTAATTATACTTTCTTGAGGGCCATGGCCTATTTGTAACTCCACCTCTACCTGCCCTTGTCTCGCCTGGATCCGAGTAGACCTTAGCCCGGTCCTGCTTCGTCTGCAGAGTGCTGGGTGCCACTGATAGCCGGGCTGAGGTGGAGGAATCATGTCGACAGCCTCCGCCGCGGCTCGTTCCACCCCTCTGAGTTTCATTTCTCCCCCAATTCATTTTTCATTTAAGAAGGTGACACAATATGCTCTCAGCCCAAGGGGCCAAAACGCACCATCGATTTCCCCTTGTGTTGTGAGGCTCTGATGCTTCACTCAGCCTCGACCCGGCACCGGGCTCGTGGGTTAGATCGGAGCACATCAGGACTGATAAACACACTGTACGCCTGTAAACACGACGGCTGACCCCCCTTAGTTGTTTGTAGACTTTAAAGGAGAAGCCACGATGTAAACAGCCAGTGGAGATGTGATCCAAATGTTAAGAGCTATTTAATGAGAAGAGGCATTTTTTCCTCACTGTGACCCTCCTCTGGTAAACACGGCTTTTATCAGATTCTGTAAGAATGTGCTGTGCTCGGTGAGAAGAATCTAGGAGCAAAGGGACAGAATCACGGGAAAGTTCACGTCGCTAAGAGATATCTGAATGTTTTTTTAATGGCACGGCGGCAATCAGGAATGAACACGTTCAGGCACTTGGCCTTCATCAAGTTAGCGGAGACTGAAGAAAAGTCTAATGAGTGCTGCAGCACGTTCGGCAGGTTTCTGAAAAGCCACTGTGCATCGGGAAGTGGCGGAGCTCATTATTGTGAGCACAGGCAGCTCTTTAGTTTCTTAGCAGTGGCTGAACACGTGTGATATAAACTACGTGAGACAACGAATGTGCTAAAATCATTATTGTCATATAATAGTTCCGCAAAGATAAAAAAGCTATACAGTAATAGTTATTTTATCATCATTTGCAATGAATACAAATCTATTATAATGTATAAAACAATACAAAACAATGTACAGATAAGTTTTATCAGAGAAAACAGGCAACACAATGACAAATCTAGAAAGTACAGCTGAGTAGGAGTTAAAGCATCAGAGGCAGGTTCGACCCAATCTCAGACCCACAGAGGCTGATGCAGTGCAGCTACCTGAGGTAAACAGGCTTATGGGCCGGGCCTGTGTATGAACAGGCAGGTGAGCTGGCAGGAACAGACAACAGGACGCAGTGTGTAGGTTGCTGCCTCACAAGGAAAACACGTGGAATGAACGCACCAGGGGATACTGAGATAACACACACACACACACACACACACACAGACGAACGCACAGAGACAGTGGGTCAGTCAGTGCATTCACATGTAGTACACCGAGTACACGCTATACTCGCTGGAGCAGCACGTGATATCTGACATGTACCAGGGTCGCAAATTAAACACGGCTGTTGTATAATCAATGGAGATGGAAACGTACGATGTTCTTGTCCTTCACCTCCTGCAAATCAGACGCCATATTCACAAGTTTCAAAGTATGTACTAATACACTCATATCAGCAATTGGAAGAATAGAATGTATGGAAACTGAGAAACAGCAAGAGACTGAACACACAAATGGTTCAGGAGGTGAAGAGACACAGGTAGAACACAAGGGGAGGAAGGTAAAAGAAACATCAAGTTATTTCAAAATAAGTCACTATTCCTATTCTGAATAACGACGCCATTATGAATCTAACCTATTGTTTTATTGGCCAAACTCTTCAATAATTGCCAGTCTTTCTGAAACATGTCTCCGAGGACATACTCCGCTCTCAGCAGCCGTCTGAGACTCTTAAATTAAAAAAGCCTCCTGACGTCTGTAAATGTATTTTTTTATAAGAGAAAAGAAAAAGGATGAAGTAAGAACTTTTCACTTTTACGCCTCTGATCATATTAACCCAGAACATAAGAGGTTGACTTTCATTTAAAAGAATCAATGTTTACTTTCAAACAGTTTTGAGAGTAAAATACAATCCTCCTTTAAGACTTTAAGAAATTCTAAACCTCATTACAATGTCTTGTCAAGATCTCATGGCGACATGGTCTTAACAAGGTGCCAGACATTTGCTCTTTTGCCAGATGGGATTCATCACAGTGCCACGCCGTCAGTGGGCTCATTAGCTTTTGGGGCTTCTTCTTCTGCCACAGCTTGAATTATTTATTTTTCTTTGCTCTCTTTTCTTGTCAGGCACCGTTTCTATCTTTTCTTTTTTCTTTTTTGTTTGCTGGCTTAATAATAAATAAGTACCACATGAATAAGTCATGTTTTCTGTTGGTGCTACATTCACATTGTGGATTGGTTTTGGTTTGATTACAGCCTGGTGTTGGTTTAAATAGGCTACGTGAGAATTAAAGTGTTTTGTGTATGTGTGTCATGGGTGTAAACAAACTCACATTACGTCCTTTTCAGGGACAACGTTTTAATGCAATTTCATCTTTTGTTTTTTAGTTGTTTCATCAGATTAAAACAGTTTTTCTTAACTGGGACTTTGGCCGTTGTGTCCCTCAGCTGTTTTTCTTTGGCACCACATGGCTTCAACTTCTCACTTGGACGTTTATCCACACTGTGCCTTGTTGAATTACTGTTGTGTTTCTCATTCCCTGTGCTATGAAACATGTTTATCTTTTTCCATCTGCACACCACAGGCTTGTTGCATCCCCACTCAGACAGTTCACTCCCATCTCCCAACGCCTCTCACACCGTCACTGCTACTTCTGAGCTGCCGGCGACTTTCTCCAAGTCGTCAAATCTGTTTTTCTGTCTCCGTCTGGTAGGACTTTGGGGATGATGGCTCGTTGTACATCACCAAGGTGACAACAACCCACATGGGCAACTACACCTGTCATGCCGATGGCTATGAGAAACTCTTTCAGACCCATTCTCTTCAAGTGCACGGTAAGAGGCACAGACTCTCCACACTTCCTACTTTTTTATTAAAATAACTTCATCTCCTGTCTTTTGTGTAATACCAGCCACGGTGGTCGGTGCCGAAAACATCAACTACACGTCTCTTTCTGCTCTTAAAACTCTGTGGAGTAAACTGTTGTTATGTTGTGGAACAGCTCATGGGAGGTTTCCGTGAAGAAAACTTTGCTCTTGTTGTAAATATTCACTGGGATTTTGTTGGACTTGCGAGGTGACTTTCAGTCTCTTGTTAAAAGTTAAAAGAATTTGTCGAAGGAGATTTTGATATCTTATTCTTCGATTTGACGATCCAAAGCAATGTGGTAACATCTCTGGTTGCACGTGGTCGTTGCTATGGCGTTTCACTGATGCTTTTCCTTCTTTAAGCCAAACAGCTCTTTAAATCCTCCTTCATCGGGTTTTCAGTTTCGTTATCTTTTCTATTTTTCAGGGTAAAGGTGATGTCGCTGGTCATAGCTTACTCACTGTTAATTTCATTGTGAATTGCACAGTCAACCCACAGACTTCATGGTGCACACTGTACCACCACCATGTTTCTACTCTGCACGCTACGGCTCAAAGCTGAATATTTATTATGCCAACATGTGTGTGTGTACAAAATAATATGAAGAATATTGTGAGGATATCTTTAGATTATCTACTTTTGGATCGTATCGGTCAAAGGAGAACCTGAAGTGTATCTGGATCAGTATCATTCCCTATATCCGATCTAACGATGTCATATGATAAGATATCTCATAAAGAAACAAACAAAAAAGCCAGAAAATGCACAGTAAATATCTATTTTCTAGGTATCTCTGCATCATATAGACTAAAAACACCACATTCATCTCATATAATCTGTGAATACACAGCATCTTTAGGTGAGGGAGAGTTTAGAGCTGGAAGCCTTTACCGATCCCGTTCGAGCAGACTTGTTGAGAGCAAAAGACACGGAAACATATCAGCTTTACAATCTATCTGAATTCACATGCAGATACGTGTTAATGGCGATTACCTGAAATGTCGTCTGGACCTAGAACGTCTGCACCATTGTTTGTGTTTTGTTTGGAGAAACATTTGACTTCTGTGTGGAGATATTTGTCTCATATTTATTTCCCACTCCAGGTCCCACGTTCATTTGCCTGAAAACCACAGCGACCACACCAGCATCGTTATGAATAACCCCTTATAGAGTTTTTCCGTCCTCCTCTCGTTAATTGGTGGGGAGCAGCTTCCAGACTTTAATGGGGAACCGATGAGGTGGATTGTGAATCAGGGACAGTCTGGAGAGGGCAGAGGTGAAGTGGGAATGAGTCTGTTTTCTCCCGATCTGGTTCTAATGAACTGAATATAAATAAACCACAATGTGTCAATGCAGATTGCTCCGCATCTTCATTACCGTTGACAGACAGTCGGTTCATTATCATTCATCAAAAAATTGGGGGTTAATTGCAGTGATATACATGTCCTATTATACCCAGGATTTTTGTTTAATGGAAACAGAGCGAATCCCATGAGACCAGTGACTTTTGGTCGTAATTGATACTGAAACTTCCAGATGACCTTTTCACTGCAGACTATGAATTTCACATTCTTAGTCTGGGTGAAGCCTCGGAGGACCGGCTGTCACCCTGCGATGACTACTGAGATTTTTCCACGACTTAATTAAAAAGAGTGGAGTAACTTTTTTGAGAAAGTGGATTCAGAACGCTGTCTGCAACCACAAGAGACTGATGATGCATCCTTCAGAGTTTTATTCAGGAGAGCTGATGGAGTTTAGACCGGGACAGAGTTTTAAAGGAACTTTTGATTTCCCTGTGAAGGAGGCAGAGGATTCTAAATGACTCCGTGCATATGTGAGGAGGATCATTAGAGGTTCTGGGCTTTGGTCTCTACCATTGACTTTACAGAAAAATAGACTTTGGGTCTGGAAAGTGAAGCCAATGCAGAAGTGCCTGGAACTTGTATTGTCTCGGAAAACCGTTTTGGGTCTCGATCGCTAGTTTTAAGTCTTCTTTAAATAATTAAGGTCCGATTTAGAGTCAAACAGAAGTCAACTACTGCACGAAGTTGGCCGTGGATACTGTGTGATTGACAGCTAGCACCATCCAATGGGTCTAGGTCTCAGGTGTAGGTGGGTGTGTCCTCCAGCTCTTAGTCAGCCCCCTTTCCCTGCTCCTCTAAATATGGTTCCTTCTGGTTTAAAAAAAACAAGATGGTGCTGGACAAATCTCAAGACTTCAAAATGGCAGCTCACAAACCAGTGGGTGACCATTATTATTTCATGCCCTTCATGGATTTAGCTTTTTTTTTTTTTTTCAGTTAATCTCTTTGTATTATCTGACTAATATTTTGAAAACTCTAATAAAACTTTTCATCCATGTTGCACGAATTCCTGTAAACTTTATTTACAGGAATCAATAAAGTTGCATCTAATTAATCCTGCGGCTGAAAGGTTTGTCCACTCTCTCAGCCACTTAAGTAGAAAATATTGTTGTTAGAGGCAAATTAATAAAAGGTTTGGTGGAATCGTCATATACACATAATTACTGTGTAAATATAGTTTTCTACCCTGGAAAGCTGCACAGCACTTATGCAGTATATGTCAATATCAGTAAAGGTACCTTGGCTGCCATCGTGTGAACAGCTCCTGGTAGAGTCTCTCCCAGGTGAGGGAGGCCTCACTGAGAGTGAGTCAGAGACTCGTTCCCATGGGGCCTTGCTGGGAAGAAATGCAACACTGCCTCCACTTATGCCCGTCCCCTGCAAGGTTAGCTGTGGATGGCAGGCGAAAGGAGAAGAGGCCTTTATGTGCTGATCCCTCGATACAAAACAGGCCCTTGGGAGCTGGAATGCAGTTTCTAGTGGGAAGGTGTCAGAACTCGATGTGGTAGATGTAGTCGGGCTCACCTTGACGCTCTGGAACCAGAATCCTTGATCGGGGTTGGACTGCCTCCTTTTTTCCCAGAGTTGCAGGGTCATGTGAATGTTTGGATTGTGACAAGTCCCCAGCTGAATGCTGCAGTTTTCCCAGGGGACAGGTTTGTCCACATGGGACTTCGTTTCGGGGAGCGTTGCTGTATCTAGGCAACGTAAAGCAGACACAGGAGACAGGCTTGCAGACTTGCAGTGTTTGGTTGGGGTCCTCGGGAGGCGTCCACCTGGGGATGTGATATTTTTTGTTGTGGAGACTTGGGTAACGCCTTGTTTCCACATTGCTCTGTGTGCATATGCAAGTCCAATATTACTTGGATCACAGCGCTCTTCTCTGGTTTTGACGGATCCTGGATGTTTAATCTCCACCCACCGGCCCAGCATGCTTCAAGTATTTGTAGTGATTTTTGTGTTCCAGTGCCTTAAGCAGACATATTTATTCTCAATGCAGGATGCATTAGGGAGAGCAGGCTGATGAAAAGTTAACAGATCTGAGCTGCCCTTGCAAAAAGGAGTATTATAAACTCAATAAAGCAAGTCACAGTGGCCACAAACCTTTAGTCTTCATGTGGAGCTTTTGAAAAATACATCTAAACCTTGGCTCATCTAGTGAAAACCATTGTTGTCTTCTCTGAGTCCTCTCACAGAGATGCTAACCTCCAGTTCTTATCTGTCTAACTTCCTAACTGAACCTTGGGTCCTGTGAATACTGCAATAAAGAGAAGGGAACTTGGTATTATATCACAAATATGTGGTGAATTTGTATAATCTCGACTCTGACTTTCCTCTATGTGCTGTCATCCTCTGTTAGAGAAGGCCACAGAAGTGAGACACAACGTAATAAAGTGAAAAAGAAGAAAACTAAATCCACAAACTAGACCCAATAACAGTATTGATTTTTGCTTATGAATACAATATTACTGCTGCTGGGTTTAATAAAATATGACCTCCCTTAACCCAATCTAATTCACTACAAAAGAAATGGTAAATATTGTAAAATCTTGTATTAATAACCTCTTACTCTGTCCAATTACAATTTCCATCAGTTAATAATTAAATGAATAATAAGAGAATTATATCTAAATTTATCTACATACAAAGATTCCCAGCTCCTGTGTAAAACAAAAACTTCTTTTGAGGTATAAAACAGGAGGAGGCTCACAAACACGGCACAGCAGTTTTCCCTGGACATCCATTATGCCTCTTAATTCATGTCCCAGATCTGTTTTTATAAACGTTCCCTGTAGTTTTAGGGTTTTTTTCCTTTAGTTTTACCCTTGAAAACTTCTCCTTCCAGCAGCTATGTGATGCAGTTGTAATGCAACGGATTTGTGCTCCGGACAACACTGACGTCTGAGCTGGATTCCTCCCAAATCTCCACAGGAGGCATGACGCTCGGTTGAGAGTGTAATCACAACTGAGAGAGGAAGCTTTCCGTCATGGTGTGTGTCTGTCGGTGGATGAGTGAGTGAGTGTGTGTGTGTGTGTGTGTGTGTTATTTTGTGGGATGTTCACAGGTCCTCGGTCTGTTTTCACAATCCACTGCCATGTTGTTTAGCAGCAGCCACGAGTTCAATTTGACTGAAGAGTTGCAACAAGTCTGCCAGGCTTAGTTGGAAATCTCCCGGTAGTGTGTCGCATCCCGCCTGTGTGTTTGTGTGTCGCGGGCGTGTGTGTGTGTGTTTGTGAGTCTGAACGCCTGCTCATCTTCTAGAGCGCCACGGCCGTCGGGAGCCTTGCTGAGTGATTGACGACTGGCTGGGGAGCTTTATGATGGAGCTGTCATCCCTGCTGTGTCACATTCTCCTGGCAGTGGCTCTCCTGACACTCTCAGAAACACATCAGAATGCAACTTCTCTCACATCTTGTCTGAATCGTGCTTTGAGTGGAAAAAACCCCGCCGACCGGCTCTCGCCTTTCATTCTCAGCGACTGTCCAGGCAAAGGAAAGAGTAATGATTTGCATGCAGGGATTGGGTTTACACGTGCACAGAGGCGGAGTGTGTCAGTGAGGTTTATTTGAAAAGCAGAATACTCACATTTAAAATTCAGGTGAAGAAAAAACTGTTTCCCGGTTCTCTGTGGCTAATAAGGTGTTCAGGGACCTGGAGAACGATGCAGATTCATAGTGCTTGATGACTTAAAATCTTTTTTCAATGCCCCCTATAATTGAATTGATGCCTTCCTATTGTTAAAGTCAGCTCTTGTTTTAAATGAGTGCCATGTTATGGAACATCTAGTCAGACTGCTGCTAAATACGAGGGTTTATATAATCTAGGGAAGGAATTTTTATTGGAATAGAGTTACAAATTTGTGATGGAATTTAGAGCGAAGGTTCCAGGTTTGAATCCTGGTTCGGTCGGGGTCTTTCAGTGTGGAGTTGGGGTGGGATGTTTCTTTGTGGATGTGGGTGTTTCTTATTTAACTCGGTGAGGATCTGTCCCTGTGTTAATTGTTCAGCTCTGTCTTGGTGGATCAAGACGTCCTTTGTCGTATCTCGGGGGAAATTCTTCGCGGGCTCAGTTGCGTGTCAGTACAACCTTGATATGGGCCAGATACAGAATGTCGATATCAAAAATTCCTCTTCCTGTGAACTATTAAAACACTTTGAATGACATTCTTGCTCTCTGGGGGATAGACAAGAATTCACTCAATCAGGAGACGCAAGCTCCTCCGGGCTGTGTCAAAGTGTCCTTGAGCAAGACGCTGAACTTCTATCTGCTCCTGACGCTGCATCATCAGTATGTTAATGTCTGAATGAGTTTGTGTGTATGGGTTAAACTGTACAAATTCATGTGTGTAAAAAGTATCAGTATCATATCAGGAGGTTTGCTTTTTCACAGTTTCATTCACTGTTTTACTGCTGAGGTCTAATTTGTTAATTCTCCGTCATCACTCTGTTGATTTATTGAATCTGAAGGATTTGATTTAAGCTGACAGATAAACACTCCTACCTGTTCTGCATCCGCTCACGAAGACGTCTCATTAACGGAGACAAAGATGTTCTGACTCGTGTTTCACTGCGACTTTCACTCTGTCGAGCAACAAATTTAATCTAATTGACATGAAAACAATTGGACACAGGTCATCAAGAGCTGAACGGATGCAACCAGGCACTCAGCAACTGCACCTGATTCTCCCGATGATGATGGTGATGATGACGAAGCTTCTTCTAATAACGTAGTAGTTCATTTTCTACCCACATTTTATTTCATTCTACAATATTCTCTATTTCATTCTTTTGATTCCTTCCACCAGGCAGTTTTATGTTGACATTTCTGACATGCAACAGACGTGAAACTGGAAGAATACAAAATGTAAAAAGGGTCGAACACTTTCTTGAGCCTTTATAAATTCAGCCTGTAATGATTGTGATGTATTCTCCTGCTGAACTTGGGGAATACCTGCGTGAAAAGCTTCACTTGGAGGAAACAAGGCCGGGCTATGAGTGTTTTTTGGCAGGAGGGCCCCTCACATCACAGATGTTTGGCTGAATTAGGTCCATCATGAAACCTACAGAGGACTTCAGCTCCTGCTCTGCCTCTAAACACCCATTTTCAGCTCTGATTAGACCTGCACTTACCTCCTCTGTAAGTACACCACCACTCGCTGCACCTACACTTTTACTGTAACCCATCTGGCAGCTGATGTGTGGTGTTACAAGCTGTGATTGGATCATAGGCAGAGTACTTCAGCACAAAGTGACAACCAGTTCCATTTTCTCAAATCACAAAAAGCATTTTACCCAAAAAGGTGCATGAGATGAGATGTGGGCTCGATGTCGTGCCGTCCATTTTCTATCAGCCTCTACAGCCGCACAAGAAATTTCTACATTGGCCCCAACAAAACACTCCAGTGATCACAGGACGATCTTTGCTCTGACTCTCTGCGTCTGTTTCAATATGGACATAACATTTTTTTCAGACTAAAACAAAACCACAAAACTTACGAATATATATATATATATTAAAAAAACACAACCGATTTATCTAAATATGCGTGTAAGGGTGGGGCATGACGCAAAGAAGAGTACAATACAACCCTTTCTTTTACATGCTGAGATTAGGCGTTAGTCTCTTCTACTTGATCATAAACTAACATTAATTTCCAATTCAATTTACATTCAAATCTATTTCTATGGTGCAAAATCACCACAAACATTATCTCGAGGCGCTGAGCCAACTGTGGAGGAACCCAGCGGTTCCCACACTGAGCCGCACTGATGACTGTGGAGAGATTTAACTCATTAACTGGAGGAACCCTCAAGCAGGGGGGGGGGGGGGGATAGAGAGACCAGGAACAGTTGTGTGTTTTGTGTATTTAAGCTCTGGTGAGGCTGCAGTGTGAATAAGAGTGATATTAATAGATGTAATAATGTTATTTAATTGTGTTATGTAATGTAATTTGTTTCAAATTAGTAATAGCGGGTGGGCTGATGTATTAAACCATCAATGACGCTCTCCTGCTGGGAAGCTGCAGGTGGACCCAGATAATTTTCATCCGTTTTCTGTTGATGTTGCTGACCATGTGTTTCTTCCTTTATGACCCTAATTTACCATCGCCTAATGATACAGTGCACCGCGTCACGAAGCAAACGACGACTCAATCTGCAATCATGGACATGTATGACTTCAGGGAACAGCTTCCCGAGTCACCACATCGTAATCCAACATGAACATCTGTGGTAGAACGGGACAGATCAGCGTGAATCTGCAGAGATAATGATGCAATCCTGTCGACACGGAGCAGGATCTCAAAGGAAAGTTTCCGGCCTTATTGTGGAGTCACAAAGAACTGAGACTGAATTGAGCTGTTCCTAATAAAGTGCTCATGCTGCATTGTACATAAGCTGCTGAAGCTTTTGAAGAGTCCTTCCCCACCCCTCACTGACCGCTGTGGCATGTAACCCTAACCCTAACACTTTACTGAGAAAAAAAACGGCTTGTGTATACAGCCTAAGTTTTAATTACAACACACTAATTAACGCAACTTTGTGAGACTGCCTGAGAGGTTTTATTAATGAGGCGCTCGAGGAAACCTGGTCGATCTGCGCTCGCAGGATACGGCCGTTGATTAATAGGTTGTTGTCATTTCGTGCCAGGAGAAAGAAAAAAAAGTTACGTTCCATGTCTGCCATGACCTCAAAATCTTCCTGTAAAACACACACACACGCACGCACACACACACACACACACACACACACACACACACACACACACAGACACACACACATCTGCTATTCAGCGTCAGAGACAACACACACGAGACAAATCGACAGCTTCCATATGTTCCAGAACCTGAGTTGGATCCCACCTGGTGCTCTGCACAGTGTGAAGTTTCATGATTGTATATTACGTCAAAATGAAAGATTTAATTGCCCTAAATCTACAAAACAAGGATGAAGATGGGGGCGTGTCTTATTTCTTCTGATAGACAATCACCACTTTTTATTCTAGTATCGTCGTTTGGATCATATTTGGGATGCAAAGATTATATTAAATATAAGGAACCCTGGAGACATTATTCTAATCATCCAAGTTTCTGATTATCTGTGTCAGTGCAGGTTTTGATTCTGACTCTTTCACATCCAGGCTGCACGGACGCCGCTGCATTTACCACTCTGCTGAATTTAGCTTCTTCATTTAATCCTCAGTAATGGAAGACAGAAGCAACAATAATTCTTGGTGCGGCTGCAACTAAAATGTTTTCTCTGTTGATTAAGCTGCATATTATTTTCTCGATTTATTGTTTTTCTTATAGAATATGAGGTTTTCAATTCCCTGGAGTCAGACATGAAGTTTCTATATTGCTTTTCCTCCCTTATTCTTATTCACTTAACTTCCACATACAAATGGCTGCAAACTTTGCTTGGATCAGCAAAGGTTAGAATTTGTACATTAATTATGTGATCAAGTACCAGAACTCATATTCTAAGATTTGAATATATTTCCTCCTGTTTCAGGAACACAAAAGGGAAAGTTGCATGAACTGGGATCAGGTATTTTTATGCCATATTATACCTGGATTGCAGGTCGAGCTTTATAAAACCAGAACATCTTAAACATAATTACCTTGTAACAGGTTTCTGGAAAGAGATTCAATGTTTATATGCGGAAAAAACATAACTTGAATGGCACATATGCCTCCGCCAAGGCCCAACATTCTCCTTTATAAAAAACACTTTTTTTTTTATCACGATTAATTATTCTCTGAGAACAGATGTTCAAAATGTAGAAAAGTAGAAGAAGGGAAAAAACATATGGAGCACCAAGATTTAATGGGTTCTCCCCTGACCGATACTCCATCCTATACCAGTGAGTCGCGTGGTAATCCATACAGTAGAACGTGATAAACAATGAGGTTTTTAAACGTACAATGGATAATAATGGATTATTGTAATCAGCAGATGTTATATGAACAGCTGGATCTCATTCTTTTAGGTGAAATTAAAGAAGAACAGGTATCTTTAGATGTGTTGAGATCAATTATTTCCTTCCCTGTGCATTTGGGGAAGTTGATTTCCAGTCGAGCATTAAATAATCTTCCAATAATAAATTGTTTCAAATTTGAAAAACAGATAAAAGGCAGAGAAGTAAATCTGGAGTGAGAACATGAGCTGCACACACACACAGACACACACACACACACACACAGACACACACTCAGAAATGAGGCCGGAGCTTTTGTATGCTTCTGTGGGCATGTGAGAGGAAATTAAGTGTGAGTAATAATCTTCACTCAGAAGATCGTACAAAATAAGTGTCTCCGTGTGCTCCGCTCAGTCAACCTTGTTACAGCTGAGGGGCATCGGCGTAACTGGAGTGTCTCTGTGACTGTGATTGGTAAAGTAACCTGGGCGCCGTAAGAGCCCTCCGCGGGCCGCTGTGGGCGCTACGTTGGCAGTCGGGTTGACGTGAGCGCCAAAGCCCAGGAGTGCCATGGTTACCAGATGGTCGTGGCAGCAATCTCCTGTCCATTCACTCACCTGGCTGAGTAAAGACTTCCTCTAAACCCAGCGCCCACAGGAAATGGTCTCTACAGCATGTCTGCCTTCTCTGTGTCTGCCAAGCTTCCATCCTCCGCTCGCGTCTCTGAAGTCTCTTTCAGAAAAGAGGACACTGATTTGGGCCACGCAGGCTATGAGAGATTGCTCAAATCAAGATGGCGTGATGGAGAGACTTGATGTCCCTATTTAAACCACCGCCAGGTTGTCATCCTTATATGTGACAGCTGCTATTTCACGGTCGCACCGTAAACAGCTCATTGTCACGTCCAAGTTTCAGTCACCATTTCGGTGTGAGCGTCTCCTCAAAGGGACAGTCCTCTGACTGTCCCTTTGAAAGGTTTTATCACTGTTGTGTTATTTCGGAGAATGCTCCTTCCCTTTTTAAAGGATTATTCAAATTCAGCCTTTTGATATTTTCCATGTTTTGCGGAGCAAGACTCTAACAAGTTCACCCCCCGGGGTGTGGAGCAAAACTTGTGGCATATTCTCAGCCAATGCATAAATGCATACTATTAATGTATTTGTCTGCTTCATTGATTTATGTTGATTCACAGTTCTTGGAAGTACAGTAGGAGGGTTTCTCTGTTCGTTTTTTGCTGCAGGGTAGAGTAAACAAGAGCAAGGTTGTTTTTTTGTTTTTTTTTAATAGGAGTGACATTTAGTCTGGGATTTCTCTTTCTTCACACATTTTGTTTTGTCTGCTTCTATCCTCTCATCTCCTCCCTGACAGAGGGGTTACGTAAAATCAATGACTACCAGGCTAAATCGATAACATCCGAACAGAGGTTCTCTCCCTTATTTATCTGATTTGTTTGGCTCCGCAACAGCATGTTAACCTTATCTGAAGGTATTCAGTAATACTGAGAATACACTTGATACCGTTGATAGTGTTTACTAATGCAACGCCATGAGTTCAGGACTCTGCATCGTCTCGAAAAACTTCTCTGTTAATACGGTTGCCTCTCTCCTCAGGTGACACTCGTGCAAACAGCAGTGGATCATTATTGCGGTGGCAGCTGATTGTGGATTGTGATTACAACTAGATTGCTTATACACACACAATACGCCTACTCACATTTACTACCATTATTGGCAATACTGCTATAATTACAATTGCTTATATAAATATTTTAAACACTGATAAACTGCTCCCTGTCTTTTCCCGAGAGAGGGATCCTGCACATGTGGGTCTCTGAGGCTTCTACATTTAGTTTCTCTGTTAAAATGTTTTTATTGTGGTTGTTTTTTCTCGCTCTTGAGGATCAAGAACAGAGGAAGTCGCACCGTGTTCCGCCCTATGAGACAGATTGTGATTTGTGACCATGGGCTGTAAAATAAAAATTCGATTGATTGATTGATTGATTGAAGATTGTGCAGCATTCATCTCCTTCTCCCTTCTCACATGTCTTCCTCTCCCCTTCTCCACCGTATTCTCAGTTCCTCCCGTCATCCGAGTTTACCCGGAGAGCCAAGCCCGCGAGCCGGGCGTCACCGCCAGCCTGCGCTGCCACGCCGAGGGTGTGCCTAACCCCCAGCTGGCCTGGCTGAAGAACGGCATGGACATCACAAGCAAACTGTCCAAACAGCTCACCCTGCAAGGTACGGGAGTCCAGAGTTTACAGCTCACTGCATGTACACTTGTAGAGTTTTATTGCCTCTACTACTGCTTCCATTATTATTTTACTACTGCTTTTACCAACACTTTTACTGCCACAAATCCTCCTGCAGTTGCTTCAACTATACCACAAACATAAATGTCACTATCATTGCTGTTATATTACTGTCAATTCTGACTAATGCTGTTTGCACAGATTCATTTTACACAAATAACATTGGGCTGAGCAATTCAAAGTAATGGAGAATAAGGATCAGACGCACTTCGATAATGGTAAATGTGTTTTCTCTGTCATATCGACTCACGTCTGATGTTCCCCGCAGCTGATTGGTTGCCTCCGGGATAGACGCTATTGATCGTTGTTGCTATTTTCAGTTTAAAGACTTTGGCTGGAAATGGTGATGTTGATGTGAATGTAGTCAGGTCATCGACAGATTCATAATATCTGTATTTTGATAGATTTGGTGTATTGTGAAGCAGCAGGATCAAACAGTCAGAGTCAGAGTTTAGCTGTTTGTAGGTGTTTCAGTGAACAGGGAAGACAAATGCTTTTTTTGGGGGAGGTTGTGCACAAAAACACTAAATGACAGGCACAGCGTGACGCGGGCCTGTGCTACGTTCTCCCTTTGAACTCCCACTTTATTTGACTTCTCCCTGAAACAAACCTCTCACCCTTGTTTCCCGACATGTGAGAGAACACTTATGTAACAGGGTAACTGTAGCATGAAGTCACCTTTTTCCCCGTCTTGCTCCTCAAAGCTAATGGAAGTGAGGTGCACATCAGCAACGTCCACTTCGAGGACACCGGCGCCTACACCTGCATCGCCAGGAACCAAGCTGGCGTGGACGAGGACATCTCTTCGCTATTTGTGGAGGACTCTGCGCGCAAAACTCGTATGTACATGCTAATGGATGTGTTAATAATTAATCCTGTGAGTGCTTAATAGCTTATATCCTGTGGCGCAACGATGGAGCCTCTGCAGGGAGGAAATAGCGATACTGTCTTTAGTCTTTATCATCACAGGAACAATTATTTTGTTCCGAGCCGTCCACTTTAAGGCCGTCGTCTTTCTTGTTTCATCTTTTCAGTGCAGCAGCTTTAACCGTGTTAAAAGAAACATGCTTATACCCTAATGTTGATATAAAAGCTTTACATGTCAGACTCCACATCAGGGATGTGCCTTAGCCGCCACTGCTCAAAATGTCTGTTTGAAATCAGGGGCTGTGCCACAAAAAATAAAAAACTACGTCTTATTCAAATTTGGGAGCATTTTCCAACACAAACAACCTCCTCCTGTTCCGTGCTGTTTATTAGAATCTCTCACCGTAATTAACTTTGACCTTCTCCGAAATGTCAGAATCTGTCTTTGGGATTTGAGGCCAGTTGTTAGTGTGTTTGTTTTTTTTCCTGTGGGGTAATTAGGGCTCCCACACAGCACACACAGCCACTCACTCTGCAGTCGGGTCACACAACCCACGTGTGCCCTCGGTCCCACACCTCATACCGGACCCAACGCCTTTAGATGTCATCCCCGCAGTACGACACTTCCTCCACCCGGCCTGTCGTGCATTAGAGGATCACGCTCGGCGGGGTCAGATGTCACTTGTGTGCTTTGATGCCTTTGATGCCGTACCGTGGGCCAAAATGCTGCGAGGAGTTGGATATTGCAGACCCCCCCCCCCCCCCCTTTTTGGGGGTGAGTAACCCCACAGGACAGCAGTTCAAAGGGATATCAGCAGACAGCCAGACGTGGCTGCACTACAACATTACAAAATGGAGAGAGAGAGAAGAAACAGACTTTACTACGCTGTCGTAGCCTGGAAATCTTACTCACTGTATCCATGATATCACCTTTATTAAGACTAGTTGAGTCAGTAAGAGGCTGACTACTCATTTTCCATGGATTAGCAGTCTCTGTGAGCCTGAGGCTAATGTTAGGTCACACCGCCTGCAGCCATCAAATACCGGGACCCTCATGACAGCGCCGGGAAATATACATTCTGATGAGACAGTCACTTCAGCAGGGAGGATTATAATGTAAAATTCATGCAGCGTTTACAAATGCTGTGGATTTTGTCTAAATGAACATACATGATAGTACCGAGTACTGCATGACGCAATTTTGTGATTATGTCACAAAATACTAAAACGTGACTTATTATACTCAACACTTTAAACAAAACCTATGGAATATTTTTGAGCACCATAAACAGTTTATAAAAACATAATAAAAGTGTTATAATCAGATAAATGTAACGTCTCTAAGTCTAGCTCCTCCTGTGGCCCCCTTGTGTGCAGGCTGCTGTACAAACTGAACATGAATATAATAAAGCACAGTCGTAATTATACCAAATGTGTTTTCACAGGAGGATTAATAATCGCAGGCAAATACTGTACATGAATTATCTGGTGAGTGTTTATACACTCATTCAGTTCTACAGGGGATAATTAAAATAATGTAAACGGTTTAGTTTGCAACAGAATTGCCTCCTTTATGTTTGATCACCAGCTAAAAAGTATTTTTCAGCCTCATTATGTTCCTGTTAGATTCAGTCTAATAGCAGATGGTCCTATTTGTCACTGCAGCTCTTTGTGCAGAGTCTATGTTGCCATGACTTTCCAGATTGTTTCCCTCGACATATTAAATCAATTTCTATTTTTTTGGGGGGGTTGATGCACCTGCAGGTTTGATCAGAGGAGATTTAGTCTCTTTTGAGATGTGTTAGTCGTCTCATGTCGCTTTGAAATCGTACGTATCAAAGTGTGAATTCTCTGCCGCCTTTCATGCCTGAAAAATGCTGCTAATTGGCTTTGAATCCAAAATAATTCAACTCTGCAGCAGCAAGTTATTTCACAATTAGTTTTACTTTGTCTACCTTCTGTAAATCTGTTAAATATAGAATGTGAGGGTTAAAGATGAACTAATAATGACCTCGGTATCCGACGTGTTTGACATGTTCGCAGCGCTCTGCTGTCATCAGACATCAGGACAGACAAAACAGTAATGAGGTCTGGAACAAAAGACAAGTGTTAGTTTAATCCACACAAGGTGTCAAGTCAAATCTATTTCTGCAGTTGTAGAGTTTTATGAAGTGCTTTTAACACAGGTTCGACCAGAAAGTACTTCACAGCAAATGTCGGGTGTCTGAGTGTGAGGGAACACAGAGAGAAATGCTTCTTCATTATTTCAGCCTGTTCCTCCAGTGTGTTACGTAGGTTAGTTGTGTAAGTTGTGTAAAAACCCTGAAAAGTTAGGAAGAACAAACTCCGCAGAAAAGGCACCTTTTCCAAAACTCAAGTTCAAATAATTTTGTAATTGAATACCAATATAAATTTATCCACTGGTTCACTTTTCGTACTTTTTGAATTCAAACAGACCATTACATGTTGAGTATGATCAGTTCCTCACGTTCGAATGAATGCTCAAATTTCAAATTAAAAGTAACTAAACGGGAGCTTTTCTCCCCCACAGAAAAAATGTAATATATCGTCAGGCCCCGATGTTCATCAGTCGCCTAATGCAGCCTAGACGTTGTGTGGAACGCCCCCTAACAAAGCCACATAGCAACTCCTACATGTTGAAGCAGACTGGACTTTATTAGGAGAGGCCTATTCATATACTTAAAGTCCAGCCTTGCTTTTGATTGTGCAACTGCTTATAAGTGAGAAGGTGAAACAAACAACCAAACACCAAACTCATTAATTCGGTGAGCAGGCTGCAGGTTGGAGTTTTGACCCTCTCTCCTTATTTGCATTGTCTTGGCATTTGATTAGCCGCTGCAGATGGACAGATATCCTGAGTGGCCGCTGCAATAAGGGGGCAGCTGGATGATATTTTCTAGGAAAGCTGCCAGCTGTTGTCAATACGTCAGCGTTTAAGGGCAGAACGGAACGACTGGGAGTCGGAGCCGCTCGTGTGTATTCTGTGGTTGTGCGCAAACAAAGCAAACTTAATCTGGCACGGCGAGCGTTAGTGTGCACTGCAGCTGGTTTTTTTTACCTGAGCTATTATTTTCCTGTTTGTGGTTATTAATATGTTTAACAAGCAGATGTTATTACAGAAAAAAAACCTACGACAGAAAAACAAAGCACCCGTGTACTTGCATTTGGTTTCATGCCAAATGCAAACAGATGATCTTGCGCTGAATATTTAGAGCATGTCAGGGTTTTTAAGTTGTTGGGTGTTTTGCTGTAACAACACAGTTTGTGCAGGTGGCTCCAGGCTCACAGGCTCCGTGGAGACACAGTCGGTCAATGTTTCCATGCAAAACATTCACGTGTGCTATGAATCTCACACAGGAAATTATCTGTGCATGTTTCCTCCAAACTTCATAGATTTTCAAAGTGTGAATTCTAAAGTGTGAATTCTACCAAACAGAATATAAAGCTGTACAAAACAGACCTTGTTCCCCCACAACAAGAACAACTCTGCTCGGGCCCAACAGTCCCCTAGAATTTAATAAAGCTGCATCAAAAAGAAATACGTGGATCCACTCCTTTGTCTGAATCTTCGCCAAAATGTGATGAGTTCTTTCTTGGCCTTTGTCTCATACTTCCACCAAAACTTTGTAGAAACCTGTTGCATTATCCAGCTGATAAACAAGATAGGGTTGAAACCATGACCTGCTTGGCAGTGGCAATATGAAATATTTAAAAGGGAGAATAGAATACGGTTGAAGTCAAATTAATAATTTCTTTCCTTACATAAGAAATATAATAACAAATAAGAACATGTTCCTTTAATGTTCCCAACTCTTGGTCAAGGTAACCTGAACAAACTGCTCCAAGGCTGATTGTGATCTGTATTCAAAGTACTCTCTGATACATTTACAATACACAGCATTGTTAAAGTTTCATTTATGCTTTTGAAGTATTTTTCTTATTAAGTATGTATGTATTCATCTTGGTCTACAAAGTCCTGCTGTTCACATTTTACCCCTTCAGCTAATTTCATGCCTCAACTCTCGTCTTCTGCTGCCATTAGCCACCCTCCTGGAAATGGAGTTCAACCTTGATGAAGTGGAGATAACCTGCATTTAATCTGTGAAAGGCAAACGTCACCTGCATTAAAGTGCAAAGAAGTACATGCTAAATGCAGCCAGTGAACTCCCGTCGTTACTGCATTGACAACACAGTTCTCTGATGGAGAAGGCAGCGTTATGAACCTGTAACGAACCTGAGGAAGCAACCGGCCGAGCTTCGCCTCATGTCGATATCAACCTTTTGTCTCATCTGCAGCGAGCGATCCATTCTCGTTTCACTGTCTCGCTTCTTCCCGAGTCGCGATGAGCGTCGGCCTCTCGCTGACCTCGACCACTCGTCTTCATCAACACTCAGCCAGCTCTTACGAGTACATCAAACCTGGCAGTGTCTTTCATCTAAGAGCTTTACACCAGCGTGGCCCATTGTGCTGCATTGGCCTCTCCTCACAGTACCTGTCAGACCCTGTTATGTCCCATGACAGAACAAGTCAGTGTGCAAATGAGACATATTATAAACCACAAGTGGCTTTTTCTGTTCCTTAGTCATTTTCTTTTCACAAAATGTCAAATTTGTAAGTGCATCGATATTTTATGTCTTAAAATCATCAGCAGCAAGTTGAAGTAAATATCTCATCCAACAATAACCGAACATATAACAAAGCTAAAAATACATTTTCTTTTCACCATTGTGTATGTTGAGACAAGCAGCTGCAGAAGTATTGTTCAACGTGTGTGGGTGGTTGTCTTTGTACCTAGCATTGTAAGATGTACGTATTTCCACCAAGTATATAGATATAGACCAAAAGGAAAACCTCTTGGAGAAGAAGGAACACTTCAAACTAGAATGCCACTCATTAGAGCTCCACCAAGGCCCAACAGCCCACTTAGAAACACTTAAATCCAATTACACTGCACCACACAGAGATATCAGGTCCCTAAATATGCCTGATTTATTTTCATCAAGAAAGAATTATTCCTTGAGAAAGCGGTGAAAAAGACGGACAAGGGTGTAAACACAACCTCATTGGTGGAGGTAACGATCAGTAAGTACAGTAAGTCGAAGTTGTAGCTACTGTTTTTGTTTCTAAAACCCACTTTGCACATACAGCTGCAGGAGCTGAGGTCATACATGAAAGCCATTAAAAAGCCGTTCTAACTTGCTTGTGTTCCATTTGTCTTTACTCTGTTAAGATGTAAGCAAACAATCTGCAAAAGTGTGATGAAAAACTCTTCAACTGGAAATGTGAACGTCTGCAATTCAGTGACTGGGCCGATTCCATCTGCTGACGATGGTTCCAGATACAATCAAAAGCTCCTGAGCAGCTGCTGAATGGACCTCATACTGAGATTGTATTGTCAACACATGCAGTTTTCTCTAAAGACGAACTGACCAAGCAGGAGTTGAAGCATCAATCATGATCATATCTCGGGGGAAAGTAATGTCCTCACAACCTAAAAGAAGCTTCTTATCATGTACTGTACGTATCCGGGCAGAAGACCTTCAGACTTTGGAGGTTCCAAAGCCAAAACAATCTGGGAGGCCCTACATCAAACCTAATCTCTACAAACAGCCTCTGCATGTGAATGTGCAGAAGATAAAGATGAGGGACAAGGTTTTGGGGCCGGAAGCCGTCTGGTTTTCATCTGTAGTTGACTTCCCCGCAAGTAAACAGTGAGTGTGGAGAGAAAAAGAAGCTGAACCCATTGACCGAAATCAGCCTTTTTGATTTATCTGCATTTGCATACAAATAGCTGTTAATAGGGATGAGCCAAATGTCGTCTGGACCTAAAACACCTTCAAAAAGTATGAGATAAAAGAAACTAGTCGGACTGGAAACACTGTTCAATGAACGGAAGATGGAGCCTTGGCCCAGATCGTCTACACTGCTAGCCTCAGAAATATCGTAGCCCCAAGAGGCTAATTCGTTGTCAGACAATAGCAGATGGGCTCTGAGATTGCATGGAAACACACGCTACATGATAGATGTTCTAACCTCTAACATTACTGGGCTTATTGGCAGAGAGGTATAGCAGCATGTGGCCTCTTAAGGGGTCTATGACCAGGATGTTCTCATGAAATTGTAGCCGTCCTCAGGGGCCCCGGGGCAATTCCCTGCAACTTGTCACAACGGCCCTGTGTTCAGGCATCGGACCCTCTGGTACTGACTGAATTATCCTTAGGCACAGGGAAGAGGTACCACCGATATTTAAATTGATCTGATACAGATACAGATTGAAATGACACGTTGCGTTTGTACACAAAAAAACTTTGTGGAAAGTAATTATCTAATTTCCGGGAAAAGTGTATTCATGATCTGCCTCGGGCCACTCGTTCAAAACACTTGAATTAGAGAGAGAGGGGGCTGAATAACAAACTGAGCTCAGTTGTCAAAGGATACAAAGCAGGAGCCGAGCAGGAGAACATGATGTGATGAGCGAGGCATAAATGAGCTTCTTAAGATGAATTCACCACAGAGGAGTGTGAAGGTCAAAACCTTTTTTTTTCCTTCGCGGGCGCCTACACAACGGACGGATTGTTTCTTCTCTCAGATTTACCCATGCGCCTCGTTGTTTGGGAAAACCTGAGCAGTCACTATTCTGAGATCTCTTTAACCGTCTGTCACCAGCAGGCAGAGCACCATCCATCTCTGACAGGCTGCTGCTAAACTGGCATAAATATCTGCCCTTCGCAATGTGCCAATTATTTCCGCAGCGTCAGAGGATCCGCGGGGCTCGGAACCAGCGTTTGTTGCTTTAGTCTCTCCACTTTCTTCCGTCTCCACATTATGCTGCACTCCGTGTCTCGTATCGGGGATTTGCAGGAGGACCGTACAGTGGATTGAGGCTCGTAGTCGCTCTTGCTGCTGCTCTTTTGCCCTTTTTTTTTTTAGCCCAAGTGCCCTTCTGGACCAAATAAAGAACTTTTAATTACGGAGTTATTCACCAAACTGCTGAGCTGCAGTTCAAAAGGGGACAAAATCGTTGAGGAACTTGAGGAAGAAAAACTTGAGGAAGAAAAACTCCATTTATACCTGTCTTTCTGACTTGGCGCAGGATTTCACTGTATAATTCATTTTTATTGTGTTCTCCTTACAGAGCTCATTAGCATAGAGGACAGAACAGTAGCAGTGCTATCTGGTTTGTTTTCACTGTGACTGTTCCCCTTGAACCCTTCAAGGCTTTATTAGGATCTGCGGACGTTTTGTTTAAATGCTCACACTCTTTATCGTGAACGATATACCTCCGCAGAATATTAAATTAAATATCAGTTGGCTACAGTTGATGTGTCTTTCAAAGTAAAGTTTATTATTGGCTACACGTTGTTTACAGGAACGATGCTCTCGAAAAAAAAGATGAAACAAAGTCGAGAGAGACAAGAAGCTGGAGGAGGCAGCTTAGGCAAGGGCTCGTTTTTGCAAACTTGGTTCAACACAGACAGATAACAGACGAATCCTTATGGATGAAATATTCAGCAGCTATTTTACACACTTTATCTCTTATATACTTGACTACAGCTTCTCTGGCATCCTTCCTCTGCAAAGCTCATAGACCATCTCCATCTACTCTAGAAAGTATCTTGTTTTCTGGATATCTGACTCCATCTCCGCCTCTTTACAGTGCAATTATTTCCTTTTTTTTTACGGGTTGAACATGTTTTAGGTCCAGACAACCCGTTGGCTAATCTCTATTAGCAGCTATTTGCATATGAAAGCAGATTATTTTAAAAAGCTGATAGCTGATGCATTTCGGTAAATGTTCTGACGCCTCCTCAAACAAGAAGAAAAAAACCCAGAATGCTTCTGGCCCCCAAATATTTCCCCTCACCTTCAGATTCTGCACATTCACATGCAAAATGTGTTCAGAGGGATTAAGTGAACCACGATTTACAGTCGGTTCTTTGTATCCATAGCATTCTCTTTTCCTCCGTACTGTCCTCTCACTGTTTATGATTCACTGTAAATGACCTTTACATACTTCAGCAGGGAGAAGGAATCTTGAAACTTCAGTGGGCAGGGAAGCAGGTTTACGCCTTTATACTGAAAAACATCTCCACTCAGTCGTGATCAGCTATTGAATTCGTGACACATCTGCAGACGGGCTGAGGTCACTTCACCCGTTTCCAATCCATATGTACTGTACCTTTATTTTGTCTATTTTAAAATGATGTGTCGGTTGCTTTCCATTATATAAATATCACCCTCTTCTCTCTGGTGTTTATTCTTCTAACTAAAATCGACATATGACACTATATGAATATTGTTGGGACAAATATTTTAAAGCGTAGAAGTCTTCAAATCTTATGAGATAAGTTTTATTAATGAGTAACCCTACAAAAAAACAACATAATTCACTTTTGGGGGTTGTCATGTTCTCCATCTTTACATGAAGTTTATGGAACAAACCTAAATCCCCTTTAATCAACCTTTATATTGTCTTTTATTTTGTTCTGCTAAATTATATCGATATTGAGATGTTCCTCGGCTCTGGTTCCAATCCGACACGACACTGGTTCACGAGAGGTGGATCTAATCAGCGAAATCAAAGCTGGTGAAGTGATTGGTTGGACCGGAGCCCTGCAATCTTCTGCGCCTTGATCCCACACGTACGGAGACGACCACTTCACACCAAAGTCTCCACAAAGCTCCTTTATTCTGAGCTCTCTGGCAAGCCGTCTGCTCCATATCCCCTGAAAAGAGATCAGCTCGTGCCAAAACAGCGTCCATGTTTCCATCAGCGGTGTCCCTCCCTTCACAGCGGGCCTTCACAGTGTCGGACGGGCTGCCAGCAGCAAGCGGCTCTAACCAGGCAGCGACGCCATCTACAGTGCCAGGAGCCTGGTGGCTGTCGACTGGGTTCCATGCTGAAAGCCTGGTGAAGTGATTATCGTAAATCCAGTGGAAAGTTTAAATGCCTTAAAGCCGCGGTTCCAACATGACAGCTTATGGATATTTCCGCTGATGCATTCTGTTACAAACCTGATGTAATGGGAATATTATTGATAGGAATTAAGGAGGTGGGAACCTCCAGGCACCTCAAGATTCACTTCTTATCCCAGTGTGACTATTGGAGGTGGGCATCTTCACCGGCCTCATGGTTTGTGCTTTCAAAAAGGGTGTAATACTGTTGCTGTTATCACAAGTGTGCTTTAATTTACAATATAAGGTTAATCACTACAAAACGAAGCAAACAGAAAACCAGCTCACAATAATTATAATCAAACTGTAGAGTGGTTTATTTTTACATTAGAATAAAAAGATTAACTGAAATTCTTAAAAGGCTTAGTCACCCTGAAGCCATTTTCAGAGATGAACTCCGTACGGTGTCACAACAACGGAGCCCATGAAGAACGCAGCAGGAGATTGTCACATTCGGACGTTTCCAGAACAGCAGGAAATTGACGTGACGATGAGGACGTGACGTATAAATATCTGGATTCTTATTCATGGCGCCAGCATCGGATCTCGCTCACAGTGAGTTTAGTGCACGT
Source organism: Verasper variegatus (assembly GCA_026259375.1). Taxonomy (NCBI): domain Eukaryota; kingdom Metazoa; phylum Chordata; class Actinopteri; order Pleuronectiformes; family Pleuronectidae; genus Verasper; species Verasper variegatus. The sequence continues at coordinate 4,002,379 of CM048043.1, forward strand.
CTGAAAGCAGTTTTAGTGACTTCAATCTTTATAAATCATTAGAGTTATATTTTTTATGTCATGAAACGAACAAAATGCTGCTTACCTGCACGCAATCATTGCACAGACAGACATTCATCTTTCCACGTGTCCAGTAGCACTTTTTTGTTTCTGTTGAGCACAGACGGGGAGTTTTATTTCTCAGGCTTTGATGTTTCATGCTCTCTCCATTAACTTGAAACTCTTCAAGGATCAAGTCTTTTCAAAACTTTTCCTCTTACAGACATGATACGCTGTTCAGTCCCCCCCCCACAGGCTTCCAGCTCTAATTCCAGTGCAGGCAGCGCTGTCATTCTGAAGGCTCTCCGACTGCACCTGACTGTAAATCGTATGTGTGGGACTTTCTGTTGAAGTCGGCCCTCGATCATCAATCATCCTCGAATATTTGCAGCACGGCAACAGAAAATGAAATCAGACAAATTTGCTGGCTGCAGAAAAGAAGGTGAAAATATATAAAAGCTGAATCACTAGTTGAGTCCTGACTGTAGTGCAGAGTGAGGCCAAAGGACTGAAACTGATATTTTCCTCATCAGTATTCCCTTCAACGCGACGGAGAGCAACACACAACCAGTTGGTCGCCACTTTGAATTAGCATGCGGCGTGCCAGTGTCTGAAATGACCCGTCGTGACTTTCCCTTGACTGCTGAAACTGTCATTTTCACATTTTTCAAATCATACAAGAAAAATATATTTTTTTTTTATCTCTGCTTGGCTTGTAAGAGTCTCAACTTCATGACCTCAGCTCACATTAGAGTAGAGATTTTAAAAAAGGTATCATCCCATCTGTCTGAATTCTTACCACTGGATGTTAACTTTACCACTTCTACTCTCTTTGGAAAGTGCACAGTGTAATCATTTGCATGACATTGAACTGTAGGAGTTTCCTTCCTAGACCGTGAGGTCGTCACTAGGATGTGGACGATGATTTATCCCCCAAAATATTTTCTCGACATATACAAACAAAAAAACCCAATGATTTAGAGAATTTCCGAGCCCTTCAGAACAGGAAACCATGTATTTGTGTCATCTTTAGAAATATTGTCTTGAGTCAAATAATATTTCTTGGGGATTAAAAGGCACAGATAGAAATATGAGACACTAATGGATTGTCTGGGTTCGCTTTTTGTCTAATCCTTTACACCTTATTCGTTTAAACCCTTAAGTATCTCAAAAAAACACAAACAAAAGCTAAAATCCCATAAAAGATAAACAGAACTCTCTTAATTTCAGTAATGAACGAGAAATATTGATATTGGTCACTTGAGGGAACCTTCTATGACAGACAGACTCTCATAATAGTAAAGAAAGTCAGTATCACAAGATGCTACTCTACTTTCAAGGCAAACTATGTTCAAGACAAGAATAAAGATAACATTAGAGGTTGTTCTAAATCAAGTTAATAAGAAGTATTAAAACAAAGAGCTCATTTGAGAAAGCAGAATAGAAGTCAGTGATAAAAAAATGTTCAGGTCTACTAGTTAAGAACCAAAGCAGGGGTCCAGAGGCGTCTCAGTCGTGGACGAACTGTAAGTGGGAGCTGGCAGGTGGATGCATAATCCTGCTGCCGGAGTAATGGATATGAGGTGTACCTGCTCTGCATGTTATCCATCAGTGCAGAGACAGGATATTTGTTTTGTATCAATGCAGATGAGGAAGGGGGAAAGATTTTTCTGCCGTTTCATTTGTCATTCCGTTCGGCTTCCTCGTGACTGCGAGCGGGCACTCAGCCTGTTACAGCCGTCGCAGTTTGTCAGTGATAAAGTATTTGTGCGCGGCCTATAATTGAAGCATAACTTCAACACGCTGCAGGGGTCAATATTTCCCAGAAACCTCTGGGCTAGGATCTGGAAAGTGCAGCAAACAAATGTGCACGGCCGCGCCAGTCATCTTGCGTTACGTTTCACATTTGCATCCACTCTGACCCAATTAGTCTACAGATATTATGCATTCGCCGTCTCACGCTTCCATGGTGAACACCACAGGCTGTTTGGCCCACTGACGCAGCGGCGTGCTCTTGTAAACAAATTGAATTTATGTAACCTTGCTGACGGGGAGGAACCGCAGAGTCCGCGGCGCCTGGTGCACACGCATTGGCGTTCCCCGAGCCCGGTGGAAACACAGTTATTACGGCCAGAAAGAGTGAACTCACCGCCTACAGTGGCAAGCAGCTTGTTTTGTTATATGGATGATGAAGTTGATGTATGGGCCCCTTGTATGCGCAGAGCAGCCACAGTCTCTCTGCAGAGTGATGAATAGCATCAATACTGTGGGCTATTGGAAAAGACCTGGGCACACAAGATCTCATCTCAACTCCTCTTTTCCATTTTCTCCATGTTCCATTTTTTGGCACATCTCAAATAAATTGTATTGTTTTTCCCCTTTTTTTGTTTTGTCCTTTCCTTCCTTTCTTCCTCACGTCCTCCCTTCCTTGTCCCTCTATCTTAAGATCCCCACTCCCTTTGTGTAACTTTTAATGAGCTGAAAGGTATGCAGGAGTGCACAGGAAACACATGACAAAGCACTTTTGAAAGATTAAGGCTGACTGAGTCTCGTTGGCTTTGTCTCCTTCGTTCTTTCCCTTTTTCCTTTTCCCCCCCCCTCTCTGCGTCCGTCCGCCCGAACAAGAGGCTGCAGGAACGAGCGTTGCATTAGAGGTGAGATTAGAATCGGATGTGAATTGGGCTGGAGATTGGTTTGTAGACTGAAAATGCCTGAAAATGGAAGATGGGGTGGAAGCAGAGGGAGGACTGGGTGACAGATGAACAATGAGAGAGAAGGTCATGGTTAAAAAGCCAGCGTGAGAGGATAGTGCTGCTGCTGCTGCTGCTGCTGGAGGATAATGCTGATTGAGTGGCTAAATTTGATCTGGTATTTAGACAGTTGTGTGCAAACGTGTGAGCACCTCTGGGAAAATTAGCTAATTATTAATCATTGTAATTGATACCAATCAAGGTTTTTTTGTTCTCAACTGAGAGAAAGCACAAAAAACAATGTATAGAAATAAAACAATTAATCAGATATAAGATTTAATAAATAATTGGTCATGACCAAAGCTTTAATGACAGATAATTCTCCAGCCATTTTTCACTACGTTATGAGAACAAGTTTCAACTCTCCTGCTGTTTTTTATGTCCTTACGGAGACAACATCTTTACTTCCAACAAAACATTTTGAAGGACAACTTTGAGGCCCCAGTTGCGCTGAACTTCCCTTTCAGGCTGTATACACTCATGTATCACTGCTGTGTTATATAATATATATTATACAATAACATAATACAATATAATACAGTACTTGAGTTGGACTTTATCTGCTGTAAGATGTGCAGTTGCAATGACTTGACAATAGACGAAACCGGGTTGGGGGTCGGGCTACTGACAGAACTGTGTTTTCTGTGGGGGAGACTTATACATTCATAATGACACAAGCATAATATGTCTCCTTCATTGTTTTCGTTTATTTTTTATTTAAAAGTCAACAGTTCCCCCAGAGGTTTCCAAACATCTGGACCCATCTGCAAACTGGCTTCAGATTCTCTTCTCACCACATCGCTTATTCTCTGAGTGCTCTGAAAGCCAGCGGATCAGGGTTTCGGGTCGACCCATTAAACCACTCAGGGTGTTGTGTGGCTTTCACTCCACATCTCACATCATTAGTCACCTCTAAGTGAATTTAACGAGAAATTACCCATAACAGGAGCCAACGGTGAAGGAGCTGCGCACTAATCCCTGCTAATGATGTATGATAATCATCTGAGCCGGAAACCTGTGCATGTGTGTCTAAGGCGGCTTATCCATATTGAGGGGCGATGATCTGATGTCTCCGGATGTTTTATATATATTTACTTTGTCCTATTTCACAGATTCAGCGTTTTCCGCATTCCAAAAATCATGAGCCGTTTTACAGCGCTTGTAGTTTGTTGACTGTGCTCCATTCTCCAGTGTTTGGTATCAAATTATTTCCAAGCAGAGTGCTCCATCGATTGTCTGTTGCCATAGGTGTCAGGGAGACAGTTTCCATAAAACTTTCACGCGGCCCTGCCTTCCTCTCGGCCCCGATACGAGTTAGTGTTTTGTTGTTAGCTCTCACAAACGGGGACACTATTGATTCTTGCATTTATTTTCATCCTTCCTTTTCCTCTCTCTCTCTCTCTCTCTCTCCCTCACAGTGGCGAACATTTTGTGGCGAGAAGAAGGTACGTCTCTGCAGCTTCTGCTCCACTCTAGCATTCATTATACGAAGTTAATTGAATTTTTTGTAATAGGGTTGGTGAACTGTGATGAGAGGGATTAAATAATTTGATGCTTTGGAAGTAGATAACAGTGTTGTAGGCTTATTTCCGTTGCAAACATTCACACTGTGCAGAGGCACGAGCTCTTTCAGGTGTGTAACGGAGCTGTTTCTCTTTCTCACTTTCTCTCTCTCTCTCTCCTGCAGGTCTCGGCATTGGCAACATGTTCTATGTGTTCTATGAAGATGGTATAAAAGTCATTCAGCCGGTGGCGTGTGAGATACAACGACACATTAAGCCCAGTGAGAAGCTGCTGGCTCTGCAGGTGAGTGCTCGGGAAGAAGAAACAGCTTTGTTATTTTTGACTCACTGCACTTTTTCCTGTGTGAGAACGAGCATTTGGACTTTATTGTTGCTGTAGATCATAATTTCCTCTGCACGATGGAGCTGAATGTGTGAAGCTGTGTGGCATTTTCCCCAAACTGTAAATTCTCCCCTGACCATTTCCTTTTAATAATATCACCAGCGTAGAAACACTTCAGGCTCCTGGCTTTAATTTTAGGTTTTGGTCATCAGAGGTTTGGTTTGTTACAATTCTCCATTGTTATGCAAAGGAGTCAAGTCACAGGCTCAGAACCAGTGAAGCAGCAAATTTAAACTTGTGGATTCATGTAATAATGAACTGAAAAGCTAAATGAAACAATTAAATGTTTTCGTCGGTTTATTACAAATCAGGAGCTTTACAGGAGCTTCTGCTCAGGTTGAGTGACGCAGGCCTCAGAGTGAACACAGAAGACTCAGGTAACTTTGTGTGGTTGAAGCTGCTGAATATCAAACCCACAGTCGACTGACACCAGATGTTCAGCTAATTGTGAGGCTGTATTGTAAACAACACAACTCTCATCTACTGTGTTTGTCAGCAGGCTAACTCACAGAGTGCTGAACCTGATTTGCACCAAATTTAGTGGAGGAGTGGGACAAGAACCCAACAAACTTTGGTGTGGATCCAGAGTGAACACAGGGTGAACACAGAGTGAACACAGAGTGAACACAGGGGCCGACTTACAGCCATGCACTCTTTAATTTCATACATTGGCGGACCACATGCAGTCAGGGGGGGCTTCACCTCTCCGTGGAGTCTTTACTGCAGCCTCCCTCGCTGAATCACCGTTTATCACTGAAGCTCTCAAGCAGCAAAATATTCAAAGCGGCTCGTTGATAGATACCCGGTAGATTTACATGTGTTCTCCAAAGGACAGGTTTCCTCCGAGCTGCTTTTCATCCACGAGCCGCGCACTGATTGGATGGCTGTTATACATAATGCAGTGCGGTGAACGCACAACAATCAGCCAAGCGTTCCTCGGAGAGGTGTGTTTGTATTAGGGTATCAATCACCGCGAGGGCTGTGATGCCAGCTCCAGTGCTGTCTTGGGGGATTGCTGCGTGAACGCAAGGCCGCTCCCAACGTGGCGCTCAAGTTTTCCCCATCACCAAGGAGCATTGATTGATTTGTTTATGGTAATGGCACGGCCGATCCATTATCCTTAAGTACCGTATAGAGTGTTTTACTGTAATACACACAGTATCAGGGAAAACATTCCAATGTCCAAACGCAGAAAAGCCGACTTCCCTCTGCAGCAGAGGAGAATCTGAAAATCCTGTCGTGTCCCTGAAGGAACATAATCAACAGCTTAAAAGCAGTTTCTCTCAGTGTTGCACTCTCCGTCAGTGGAGGCACTTTAATTTGTCAGAGAAGATTGTGTTTCCTTTAAAGTGATGATCAACAAGTTAGTAAATATATAGGAAGACGTGGAATGCAAAAATCTCAATTACTTGTCCTGTCCTATCTACGATATCAGAAAGGTCTCGGCTACAGACAGAGACGGACTTTTGTTTTAAGTTAATGAGATTTCAGTGTCGCCAGTGCACAGAAGAATGGCCTCATGCTATACAGACACTGAGTAATTCAAGAGAAGTATCTGAAGGAGGGATAAATATCATTCTCCGACCAACTGACCTGTCAACCATTTGAAAAACAACAGCGAGACAAACGTCCAAATATTCTCTCCGCTGCTTCATATTGCCAGTTTATAGCAGTTTGGATTGAGACCTTGGAGAAACACCTTGAGGGAACAGCAGTGTCGAAGTGCGCTGCTACTTTGCTTTAAAATTTCTCTTTCTGACACTTTGGATGTTGCTGCTCCGCTGCTTCCTGCAGTTTCCTCCCCGCAGATGGCTGATGATGTGTCACAAATATATTAACGCCACAAATCATCCACTGGCTAAACTGGGGGAATATCAGAAGCCTCGTATTTCTCAGCAGGACTGTTTAAGTGTCATCGCTCAGCTGCAAAATCCCTATAAAATGCTCTTTTTAGGATTTCAGTGGATCAATGAAAAAAACATTACACCGGTCTATTATCAGGAGAGAGTAAGAATATCAATAACAAAGGGTAAAACATATCTACACTCTTTAGAGGCCTTCGACTACTCTGTAAATTACATTAATGCAATGTAACCGTACATATACAGACACATGCAACACACGTACAGACGAGGAGGATTACGACCACCTCCATTCACACCCTCCGCTGGGCGTCAGATGTTCGATTTCTCACCTCCTAAAAAGGTGCAATAAGTACAGCCACATAACACAGAATGACCACGGTGTGTGGGTCTGCGGGGGGTGGGGGGTGGGGATTCGTACAGTTCAATACCAGTGATGATTGCTTCAGCGGAGTGCCTGGATTTCTGGCTCTGGCGACAGACTCCTCTAACCTGTTTTGGATGGGAAACGCTGACAGATGGTGCTGCAACTGGACCCGGAAAGATGCTACCGATAAAAAAATTTTTAAAAAAGGTGCCACGAGGCCGAAAGTGCCAAAGAGCTGTCATTGTTTTAAAACGGCCAAATTAACTGGTTTAACTCGCCCCTGGAGAGAAAACAAAGGAGGGGGGGAGGGGACAAGCGGGAAACTGCAGCAGATATAAATTCTGAGAGTGTTTCTGCCCCCCCCCCCCCCCCCTTCCAATCCTTTACATACTTCAGTGGAGTTCATACATTACCTAATGTCCTTCTAACTAAAAGACATTGGCTTGTGGGAAGGTACCTGTCACCCAACGCCTCTGCGGTTGTAAATACAGTGAGTGAGAGAGAGAGAGTTCCTTCCCGACACGCAGGAGCCCTTCATTCATCCTTTGCTGGCCAGCGGCTCCTTAAATCATCCCACACTAATGCACCCTGCAGGGCTCGCAGGGCCGGGGCAAAAGGGAGGAGGACTCCAGAGTGGGGGAGGCTGGTTAAGGCTCCCAGCGGCCGGGGGGAAGGCGACCGCTGCCAAGACTGGAGGCTGAACATCCGCAGATCGTCGGCAGGGTTTTGTTTCCGGGGATTACGTGTTCGACAAGTGGGAGCGATTACAGAGATTTTTGCAGGACCTCGCAAAAATCTCATTTGTCCAAGTTGCCAAGATGCGATAAGACGTAGTAAACAACGCAGAATAATGACTGGATGGAGATAATTGTTTTTTAACGAGCTGTATTTCCTGGTGATGTGAGAAAACAATTAATTGACAGTGTGTTTGTGTGTTTTTTCCCAGGAGGAGGTGTGCCCTACCTCACCGGGGGAGGCGGTCCAGAGGTGTGTGTGGTCATCAGCGGTCAACGTCAAGGACAAGTTTATTTATGTGACACAGCCGACCTTGAATCGAGTGCTCATAGTTGACATCCAGTCTCAGAAGGCTGTCCAGGTAATTTTCCGGCTAAATTGGAAACGGGGTTCACGTCCACTTTGCCAGCAACACCGCAGCAATACATGAGAGATGGTTCATGTGAGGGAAGTTGACAATGTCACACGGAGGCAGGAAAAAGCTCTTGTTTGAGCAGAATTCTGCTCAAACAAACCTCAAGGTTGAAGGAAGCAATAGAGAAAAACACATGTTCCCACATTGACGCAAAGGAAACATATTCCTCAAGATCCTTCGATAAGTCCTTTTTCTGATAGTAGAATACAGGATTTCATGAAATAGCTCAGGATTCAGTTTGTACATTGTCCTTCATCCAGAAACAATTATTCCAAAGCACAGGACGTCAGCTTTTCACCCAAAGTGCCTGTGAAACTGCACCCAGGCTCTTTTTACTTCAGATATGTCCGGACTTAAAATATTCTACTTGAGTCATAATTTAGCAGGATACTTATTCACAAGAGGGAGAGCTGTGGTGTGTATTCCGAACCGTGGCGTGCTTCAAGTGTTGGCAGGAGGCTGAATAAATCACAACACGTTTGACAGTCGGTCGACTCTGACTGGCACTAATGTCAGTGATGTGGGAAATGATCCACCCTGTAATAACTGGAAGTTAAAAGACAAAAGCAGGAGGAAGACAAAGCTCAACAGCGGGTGGGCAACAAGAGGCTGCGGGCCAAAACAGCAACGGTAACTAACGAGGGGGCTTTGAATCACTTGGTTGCCTGGTAACGGGGGCGTAAAATGTGACTGAGTGACACAAACCGATAGTTTAAACCGATCTTTAGACTTCGGCCAATCATAATTAAGGACCTGATTTAAAGTAAGTACGAGGCTGCCGTTTAAAATTTAGAGTCCAAAATCACTCGTTAGTGCCTGTGTCACACACACTGAACAGCAAGCTGAGGTTTTAAAGGAAATTTGGCCACTGGCAATGAATGCAACTGTAGTTTCTGGACTCATAGCAGAAATTATTGTGCATTTATTTGTGGAAACTTTAAACTCATCATTTACTCAACTCGTAAAAAAGTACCGTCAGTTTATTGATGTATAAGGGACATTATTCTTATATGTCCTCGGTTTTTGGTTTGTAGAAATATTAGATAATGTTGACAAATTCTGGAGACGTCCTTGTTGCCCTAACTACAGTCATGTCCTTTTAAACCATCACTGGGGCTCCAGGGTCATAAATACCCGTGTTACCTTTCACACCTCTTATTTTGGTTTGGACCAGACAAGGCAGGTGTGAATGCGCTGCACCGGTAAGAATAATGTGTCAGACATATTTAATTAACATGTCTTTTTGCCGCTGTGCTGTGGTAAACATTAATCAAGCTGCCATTCAAACTGTTTCTCTGCCAGAAAAACCCAGAATACAGATCTCAATTTCATTTCTTTGGATTATTTATCATTTCGGTTACTTGCAGACTTGATTCCCAAACAATAAAAAGCAACAGACGACGGGAGACTGTTGTGTCTGTTTCCTCTCGCGTTGGAGTTTTCTGCTCGGCTCTTTTTCTGTTTCTCACTCGTCTGAAAGCTTTCCATCACCCCTGCTCTTTTCCACTTGAGCGCTTGATTTCGAGTGCTACTTTTTCTTTAGCTCTGACGTCGGCTCTTTCACCTTTAATTCAACTGCTTACCTCTGACCTGCTCCGTTTCGTACACACTGCCGCCGTCGAGTCCCACGCTTAACCTCTGCGTCGATGTGGCTAGCGTGTCACCCTGAGACCCACCTTCACGGAGACCGTCACCCGGCAACTTCTCATAGATATTGTTACATGGCAACCCCCCTGCCGTTTTCTTCACAGATAGTGGAAGTGGCAATCCCTCCAATCCCCGGCCACCTTGCAGCACCGTTTATTCTCCTGAGGGAGTTCTATTTTTTGCCAGGCAGGCTCAGGAAATAGAACCGTTCCCACATGACAACATTCAGCACATTTTCCGTGAGCAGCATTCAGCTAAATGACCAATGTCAGTGAGGGTTTTGTTGGGATGTGTCCGGTTGATTCACGGTGGGTTCAAATCCCTGCAGATGTTTGCAACACCGCAACGACTGTTTACAGCTCGCAAGGCTCTCAGGGACCCGTCGGTAAGAAGGTTGTTGTCCTCAACACTGTCACAAGCTCATTATACAATTGCCTGGAGGTTTAGCTTCATTGCATTATATTAGCAGTTGATAATTAAACTACCTGAAACTGCCTCTCGTCTCAAATAGCACGACACTTGTTCTGGTTTCCCTGGTTCAAATTTCCTATTGAAATATAAATATGATTGACATGCACACGATAGTATCCATGAGAAAAAAATATTTTGAAACTTCTGACCAATTAAATATCTGGTGAGGACTTTTTAATGAACAGATTGGATGCAAAGTGCACGCAGATGAATGTTTGAAGTCGCTGCAGCGTGTTTTTCCGCTCTTCATCTCTGACAGATCCGCTGTCGTAGCTGAATTTACAAGAGCATATTGGATGAGGATCTTGATAATCTTCCTCCGCCAGAAAGAAGTTGATAGAGAAAAGGCAAAAGAAGGAAAAGAGCAACATGAACACCTGTTCTCTCCGATGACTACATGCTCAGAGATTAGTTGGGATTCAGCGGATATTCTCATCTTCTTCTTCTTGCAAGAACCCTCTGAGGAGCTGTTCACTCTCTCATGAAACGATATATATTTTGCCTGGGTAAACAATACTATAATGGCTCCATAGGAAACAAAACTAATACTATAGGAAGTAAACTGCAGTCAAAGGGAATTGTGGGAATACCAGGGTGGAATAATTTCCTTGAAAAACAGCATGATTGCTTTCTCTGTGAAGCAGCTTCGTCTTCTCCCTCATACTTTCCCTATTCCCTCGGAGCTACGGACATAATGCACGAGGAGCAGTTTTCTGTCACATGCGACTCATCTTTTGTTCCGACTTGGAATACTGCTGCTGCGCGTCAGGGAACGGATAAAGACTGAAAGCAATTACTTCGCTGCGGTAAAGCAATTGTGTCTGTCACCACTCGATTTGAAATGCAGCCGAACACCAAAAAACACCTTGTACATAAGAGGCACCCCGTCCGGTCCGCCTTGTTAAGAGAAGCCTCGCTCCTGTCAACCCTGATGCATTAGTGTGCAGGAAAACTTTTCAAAAGCATTACCACTGCACATCAAAGAGGGATCTCTTCAAACGCAAAGTCTAGATTCCCCTTAAATTGTTATTCTGCAGACCTTGCTCGCTTTAAAGGCTCCGTTTGGTGTGTGTGTGTGTGTCCCCTCCAGACGGTCAGCACTGATCCTTATCCTGTGAAGCTCCACTATGACAAATCTCACGACCAGGTGTGGCTGCTCAGCTGGGGAGACGCCGAGAAGAACTTCCCGACTCTGCAGGTAAATCCACATTATTTGATTTGGGGATTTGATTTCAGGTTGGTAAAAGGGACAGAGTTTGTGTTTCACATGAATTTGTACCCTGTTAATGCACGAATTCAAATTCCGACTTTGTTTTGTTCAACCGCCAGTAAAGAACCCAGTGAAATTCAGTTCACACCAATCAGCTCCAGTCACACTGACGCACTTTATTCTACCTGCAACAAATACACCAACACCCTCTGCAGTCCTGTTGTTAGGTCCTAGATCCTTTTCCATTAGCTGCACATGTACAGTTTATTATAAACAACCTTATTATCACCGTCCTGGCGAGACCTGACATCTTATTAAATGCGAATTTAAACTTGAAGTGCTTCTCCCCCTTTTTCCTAATATGTCCTGGACGTGGCATTAATCACTGCAGCCTCTCTGGGATTTTGAGCTGTTGATTTGTTTGTCTTGCCTGATGAGGGTAATTAATATTCACTCACAGAGCGCAGCGCAGGTATTTGGACTGTGACACATTTTCAATTGTTTGGGCTCTGGAGTCAAGCACAGTGGAAATGAAATAGAAACAATTACGACGAGCTGCCGACTTTCAGCTTTAATATGTTGAGCCTTGCATTTGTTGTCTTTTGAAATCAAAAGCCTCAGAGTCGGGGAATTACATCGTTATTTTTTTAAATAGATACACTTTTTTGTGTGTAGATCCCTTAATGTGCTGTTATAAGACTTGGGACCAGGAGAACTACTGGAAAACTACTGTGTGTACTGGCAGCAATGTTTACTGCAATTTTATTTCACATATTGTTTGAGTAGTTACTTTGTTTATAACTTGAATAAACAGAATAGAACTGAAACGATCAGTTGATTAATCAATGAGTCGCTTATACAAGAAAAATGATGAGTACCTACAGACACAAACCATTCAGACACATTCACACCTTCAGTCTCCAATCCGCTCCCAACCTGCATGTCTTCAGACTATGGGAGGAAACTGAAATATCGAGAGAAATCCCACAGAGACACGAGGAGAACTTGCAAATGTCACACAGAAAACACACCCGGGGTTCTAGCCTACTTGCTGTGAGGCAACAGCTCCCACCACCTCACCACTGTGCAGCATCCAAACTGTTTCCCCATGTAATGCACCTACATACTGATACAGATATGGAGCAACTGCAACAAGCCAACATCAGCAGCAATATATCATTTATTGTTTGTTCAAACCAAACGTAAGAGAAACAGCAAAGCAAGTGTGCAAACACTGACAGATTTTACTGTATTTCTCCCTGACACACATTTACTATAAATACAATCAACAAATACATCAAGATTTTTGCTTTTCTCACTTCCTCTGACATTTATCCCTGATTGAGCTCAAGACTTGAGGGGTTTTATTTGAAAATCCCTCTTGTCATCGCCTGCACAGAATTTCATGAAAGCAGGGTTTGGTCTGAAGCTATTTGCTTTGTGCATCGTGGCATAATCAAAGCAAATGCTGCCCACACACTAGACACGTGGCTGCACGCTTCTTATGCACGAACGAGGGTTATTTAGACGCCAGTGACAACAGCGCACATCACCTCCCACAGAGAAGTTCTCAGGAATAAGAGGATTTTACAGTTTTATCCCGACTCAGGCAAAGATAAACATGATAGCAACATATTAAGTGATTTACTTGGGTGGACTTATGAGAAATCGCTGCCTTCTGGTTTGTGAGCTACGAATAAGACCGAGGCTCATGTTGAACACCCACCATCTCCCCTGCTGCTGTTCTCCAGGTCATCAATCAGGCCAGTGGAAGAGTCTCCCACCACACCGTGCACACGCAGCCGGTCGGCCGGCGCTTCGACAGGGTGGACGACTTCTTCATCCCGCCCTCCAGCCTCATCATTAACCACATCAGGTACGTTCCGTAGGATCCGAGAGCTTGTGCAAATTGAATTCATCCCATCGGCATTTGATTCCCCTTGGTTTTTGGTCTCTCTCTCTCAGAGACTCAATTCTACAATAATGATGTGGATGGGCGTTTTGTGAGAGAGCGAGTGTGTTAATGGAGGTTGTGGGAGAAAGTCCCCGTGGTCATCTTGGGCTGCAGATGAGTTTCATGGCCACTCACCTGAAATAGCTGTAACCTTCCTGGATTAATAGTTTATATCAGACTGTTGTGAATCCACAAAGCCAGTGAACAGTCAACCGATCATTTTTTTAATTAGCAGAGGTTCAGTCTTCTGACGGTTACTCTGGCAGGAGGCTGAGCGTTTTTTAATAGATTAATATTGAATAGATCTCAAAAGCATAATAAGTTATTATAGTGACACAGCTGCCTCGGCCATGGAAACTAAAAACACTACATGCTATTGGTTAGGTGTTAAAGGTCAAATATTCTAGATTTCCCAACATTCTTTTCAGCACAGAGACTTTTAATTCTTTCCCAATAGACACTCTAAAATGTCAAATTGAAAGAAAACTAGTTCTGTGACCGTTCTAAACCTGCCTGTTTAGGATTGCTTGCTCTATAGTGATGGTAGAGTTGCACCGCTGCTGCTGTTGTTGTTATCGACACTTGTCCCAGCCACAGCTGCTTCACACCAGAGATGTAAACATTTCAGTTTACAAAGAATATTGGTGACAATAAGATTAAATAGATAAACAAGCCTGAGGAAATAAAGTGTAGTTTATTAATAGATTCTGTTTGCAGCTAAAACGATTACAGTTAATTTGAGTTTCTGAATCTTTAACAAGAGGATTATACTATAGTTATATTTCTCAACAGAAATAGTAACTACATTTACACTCAGCAACTTTATAATGCACACATGTACAATCTGTTCCATCCTGAATCCAATACAACAGCTCTGCAATAAATTTGACCTCAAAGTGCATAATGTTCATTTCTGACTACAAATGTGTAATTAAATAATATGTTTACACTTCAATGCTGGTGTATAAAATACTGAATATTAGTATCGTTGAAGTCTTTTTCATCATCTTTCTTGTTTTCCTCTGTGTTTTTTTACTCCTCTGCACTTTGTAAACCTTGGTTGGAGAAGTGCTGCAGGAATAAAGTTGCTTTGCTGATTTACAGTATTTATTATAATAACAGTTGTTTGTACACATCTACCTAATGTGGCCACTGAGTGGCTGCGTTGAAATATCAATCTAACAACTAAAGTAACCTATAAAAAAAGTAAAACAATAAGGATATAAAAGAAAAGATTTCCCATATAGACTGGTCGTTACGTATCTGGTGCAGTTATTAGTCAATGTGCTCTCTGTTTGAGCACTTAGCTTTATGCCAGCTCTGTCCCTGAAACAAGGTTAGACAGTGTAATTGCGTTGCCAAGCATCAGCGATGGTAAGTAAATGCTGATGACCACCATTTGGACCGAGCAGCAGTAAATCAGAGCCGCACAGATTGTGTGAGCTCCTCTAAAAAGAAAAAGACCCGGTCATCAACATGTCAACATGAACTTAATCAATAAATTACAGTGTTTGTATCTGTCCACGTTTTATTTTTCGATGATATCGCAGACGCAGACAGAAAACAGCCGCCTCCTCAGTTCTGACGTCCCCAGAGTCCTGGTGTCAAAGAGGCTGGTTCCTCTGAAACAGCACGAATCACACAACGACACAGATTGAGGACAGTAGGATTAGTTGCGTTTGAGATAGACAAGGAAATAAAAAAACCCATGAAGCAGCAGAGACATTTCCGTTGATCATCTACAAAAGCCCGGACACGCTGAGTAACAGAGGACATCGAAACGCTGCGGTGGTTTTCACGAGTCATGAGTAGTTGTCACACTCGGGCTTAACGTGCACAGAGAAAAGCTGCTTTCAGACGCTTGGCTAGTGTCATGGAGGGGCCAGGACCAGGCGGGAGGTCTGGAGGATTTCAGGATGTTAATGGTCTCATGGAAGGGGGGGGGGGCTCTGTTGCTAGCACAGCTGTAATTAGATCCACTGAGACCTGCGATGTGGTTGTGTTTGAAAGTCGTCTTCACCAGATACCTACTCATCATTGTCCTGAACAGCAGCTTTCTGATTGTTTCTGCTACAGCCAATTGAGATTGCTGAATGATTTACTTTCAATTGATTTATTCACTAATATCAAAAATGTTCATAGTTTATCTCTTTGTTTATCCTATAAAATGTAGTAGATATAGTAATAAATTACTTTTGTATTTTCTGAGTCTCAAACCGAAAGATTCAGTTTACCTTCACAAAACCCAAAGAAAAGCAATTTATCAATTAGCACAAGTACAGACTGATAAACTTTATGACAGTCGACTACTCCAGTCGAAGTTAAATACTTCACAAATTAAAGAACCTTCACCGCATTACACTGAAAACCACGACTCATGTCAGCTGCTTATTGCAGATATAAGGAGGCCTTGATTTAACTACTGCCTGGTGCCTCTTCCTTTTCCTGTTAGTCCACAGCTATTTGTCCGTCGGCAGCAGCGTAGCATCGATCAGTCGATCAGTCGATTTAGCAACACGAGCAGCGTGTGAGCAGCCGACATATATTCTGCAACTTCCGGGGATTGTGCAATGACGAGGGATTCCCTCAGCAGCCACTATAAAGCAACCAGGAACTTCTGGGGGCTGTCATTCATTAGACCCATCGACTTACAGTCAGGCAGCTCTGCATGTCAGCATAAAACCTCATTTCTGGCCACATACAGGACCCTGCAGCTCGGGCTGCCCGCACCTATTCTTCACAAATTTCTAATCATTGCACCGACTTCCTCGTGGCGAAACAAGCCAAGCGAGATGTTGATTCGATGTTTTTCACGCTGGAGGATGGGTGAACAAGAATTGCTGTGTTATAGATATCCTTTACTGTGTGGCATTCATTGTTCTGCTGTTTCCTCATGAATTCTGGCCTCTGGGTCTTTAACCAAACTGCAGAGCAAACATTACTTTCAGGGTTAAATGTTCAGACCCGGGAAATGTCTACACTGGAAAAACACTGAGGTGAAGATGAGATGATGAAATGAAAATAAAGATGTGACCCCATTGTGCAGAAGCGAGGAAGAATCTCTAATGCATTAATCAATGGTGCAGACGACAGACAGCAGCTGTCAGTTTGGCTGAGAGCAATCTGGGTCTGCTGATGAAGCCACCCAGCTGCGTTCACATCAGAGCGACGCCAAACAATGTCGGATTATTAATTTATCAAAAGGTGGAATTTAAAAAGAACAACTCACTGCCGGTGGAGATAATCTGTTCGATGCAGGAGAAATGCACTGTTGACCTTTAGCTTCCGAGCACGTTACCAATAAATGTCCCAGCGTATGTGCACGACTCATTGATTTGTCCCAACAGCCACGTTATTTAATGCAATTAATAGCAAAACAACTTCAGCAGCGTTTCACAGGCAGAGTGTTAATATATAAATCATCAGCTGGGAGGAAAGAGAAAGGCAAATGTTTGAACTGCAAATTTTTAAAATCTCTTGGAGCTTATTTTTCAGTGCAGGTGAGACGCAGTGAGATCAGGAACAAACATGTTTGGATAAATATGAATAGTTTTCCAAGTCACACAAAGACTAGTATGTTTGACATAATCAAATATTTACCAACCATGAATTCTGTCTTCAGTCAATCTTTCCTGAGTTTTTAACAATTTAATTTCTATAATGACACAGTAAGTAAAGTTCCCTGATCAAGGTAAAAGATAAAATATAGACATAAATGCAATAATCATCATGTCCAAGTAAAAGTTACACAACACAAACACTGCAGCTCTGATACGTTAAGCTACAATGGAACCCAGTAGATCACAAACCTTAAATCCAATCAAGCTGCATCACATTTGACACAATCAGATACCACCCCCTGATCCAGATCTGCACCAAAATTGAACAGGTTCCTCTCTGAAACATTACAAATCCACCAACGCCAGCCTGGCACCAATGTTAAAAATAGCTCAGTGTTATGTTCTGTTGATTCGTGTCCACAAATTACCCATGACACCTGCTGGCCGGCTTTAAAAAAAAAAAAGAACAGAAAATTATGACTCTGTGTCGCCTCGTGTCTCTGGACCTGGTGGACAGAAAGATCTCTGGATCAATGATTCCCTGCACGGGGGGGGGGGGGGGGGGGGCAGTGTGCTCTGTGGCTTTCAAACAGCCATTTTCTGTTCACAGGTACGCGACAGCTTGGTTTTCAATTCACATAAAAGATGATGAACAACGGCAAGCTTGAAGTGCCTGTCAGCATCGATCAGCTGGTAGTTCACATTTAATTGAGGCCTGTCAGCTCTGTGCATATTCCCTCTTCCCTGTTCAGCTGTTAAAACGTAATGTGCCATTAAGAGATTCTTTTGGGTTTTTGTAATGAGAAGCATGTTCACAGATCCATGACCCCATAAAAAAACCCTAATATATTTCTATTAGAGGGGAAAGAATAGATGGTGCTGAGCTGCCAATGTGAAAACGGTCAGGGACCAAAGTTGGGCCTTCAAACCGGTTAAAAACCTTCTCAGTAACTTTAATACTCTCCTGATTATTTCTTTGAAAATGAGGCCGGTCCAAAAATATTTCAGAATTAACCGGTGGAAATCAGTTTGGATTTTTTACTTCTGGTTGACGTCATCTTGATATGTGGATTGTAGCTGTATTATAAGATGTTACCGCTGCAAATCTAAATGTATTGGTTCCTCCTTGGCTCATGTCCCACCCATCCACAGAAGGTTGTGGACATCCGTGCACTAGCTTTTGCATAATTGTGCTAACAAACAAAAAAAATGGTGGAGGCAACAACCTTTTAAAAAATTGGTTTTCCTCAGTATTCCATCTTGTCCTAGTCATCAGGACCCTGTAGACCCAAAGGTCATAATGATTGAGTTTCAGTTGCTCTGTATATCATGAATTAATCAAATACACATCAAGACTAACGGTTTGTTAGTTTTGTAAATTAGCTTGTTAGCTTTTGAATTAGTTGCACTAAAAACAGTCAGGTTATGACTGATGTGAAGGTATTTTATTATAAATGATATCAATGGACTGTTCAAAATGAAACCTGATGATGGTTCTAAACGAAAAAAGTAGAGACCAGCAAGATTATAATGATTTATCTTGAAGTGGGAATAATTGTGTTTCAGAATTTATGGAACACTATTGACTGGTTTTATGACATTTCACTGAAATGTCAATCACAAATGTCACCCTGCACTCTGCAGCCGAAGGAAAGTCACAAAATCAAAACATAGAATTTGGACACAGTGTTTGGGATCAATGACTGTTCAGTACATGACTAGAAGAAAGTCTCCCGGCAGCCTCGCCACCAACATGACAAACAAATGTGTCTTAATTTGGAGTTTACAAGACTTTGCTGTGTTATTGATTGAAATTTTGGACTTTTCTCTTTAAATTCCCTGCAGATTCGGCCTCATCCTTCATCGAAATGAGCCTGTCCTCCACAAGATCGACCTGGAGACAACGTCATACGTGAAAAACATCAGTTTGTGGGAGTATAACTGCATCCCCAAGTCCATAGCCTACACCCATCTCGGCGGCTATTACTTCGTCAATTGCCGACCTGACTCCACTGGCGCTACGCAGCCCCAGCTCATCCTGGACAGTGTGACAGATAGCGCCATCGGACAAAACCGTGACGTCACCGGCACTCCCTTCGTGTCTCCAGACGGTCACTACCTGGTCACTGTCGACGACGGCGACGGCTTGATGAGGATCCAGACGATCACCGATCGGGGAGAGATCCAGGAACCGTTCGACATCCACACAAACCTTCACCTGTCCGACCTGGCCTTCCAGCGCTCCTTCACGGAGGTCCACCAGTACAACGTGTTCGGGAGCTCGGGCCGCCAAACCGACGCCCTGTTTGTGGAACTGAGCTCCGGCAAAGTCAAGATGATCAAGAGCTTGAAAGAGGCCACAAAGTCGTTTGAGTGGCCGTGGAGCAGTAGGAACAGGGTAATGGCCGGCAGCGGACTGTTCGGCCAGTACCTCATGACCCCGTCAAGAGAGTCCCTCTTCGTCCTGAACGGCCGGCTCAACAAGCTCAACTGTGAGATCACCGACGTCGTCAAAGGCAACGTGGTGGTATGGGTCGGCGAGTCTTAGGTCGCGGCAGCGAGACCCAAGGAGCTTTGTTTTTGTCAAAGTTACTGTTGCACTGAATTCTGTTGCAGATTCTTTCATTTTGTGGGAGCACAGACGTGAAATCCACAGATTCCCCGAAAAACCAAATTGGCCATTTGTAAGTCCGCTGGGAAGAACAAGTATCATCATCATCATCCCCAAAAACAAAAAAAAAAAAAAAAAAAATTCAGCTGAGGGAGTAATTGATTGATATCATCTTGAAGCCAAGTTTAAATCATTGTTTTCCACCGGGTGGTTTGTGTTTCAGTCAACATGACGTTGCTTGCTGGTGACATTTTTCAGGAAAATTTGGTATGAAGCCGTAAATATGTGCAACTCTGCATTAATATTCACAGTCAGTTGTATTCAGTGTGTGGGAATGCTGTAGATAATCTCTGAACAAAACCAATACTCAAGCGAAATTGGCAGAAATAGATATAATATATATATACTGTATGTGTCCAGATTGACTCTTGTAATCTAAGTTTACCCATCCCCAACTTTTTTCCTGTGCCTTCAAGGAAAAGCGCCCTCCATCAGAGGAATTAGTGTAATTATTCCCAGTATGACTGCAAACTACACCTCTTCCTTTGACCCCCTCCATTTGTGGTGAGCGTCGTTCCTCCCAAATCCGGTCCGTCCGTCCAAACGCAGCCGACTCGGCCTAATTAAAACAAGCCCTTGCTGTGATCCCATCCCGTTTGAAGTGGAGACAGAGACTGAATGGTTCATTACGGTCGCGCGCTCTGTAACATTTGATCCCAAATTCTAACCAGCGCTGGAAGGTTCTGAGCGAAACTGTTTCTTTTTTTCCTTTTTAGTCCAAAGCCTGGAGAAATGAAAGTCAGTGGCGATGTTTAAAAATTGTACCAGCTTTATACACTGCACATTGTTAAAATTGAAGTATGTCAAACTGTTCCTTAGCAATGAGTCAATAGAGCACTTGTGTGTGAAGAAAACCCTATCGCAACTTAAATATCGCCGGGATCAAACACGAGGAGGAAAGAGAAAAGAGAATAGTGGAGTTTAATAGGATGAAGAGTGGAACACACGCATTGTCTGCACTGTTTGACAGTGTTTCCTGTTGATGTTTTAATGTGAAGTAACGACATGCTAGCACACTGGGGAGTGGGATAGTTGTGTGTGTGTGTGTGTGTGTGTGTTTGTTTGTGTGTGTAGAGGGTCTTTGAGGAGAAGCTTTGAATGTGAGTGATGACTCTTTCCAGAACGTCCTGCAGTAGATTCATAGCCGGCAAGTCAAAGAAAACCATTTCCTTGCCCGGAACACATTTCTATGCATTTTCACCCTAGCACTCTATGACTCACGATGGGCTGTAACTGTATTTCAAATTTAGTATGGACTTTTGACTTGTGTACAGATTATATAAACTCATCCTGTTTTTCCTGTTAGATCTTACTCGTATATAATTTAGCTTTTAATTTAATTCAAGCCTTTTTTCTCTCCCCCGTCACACGTTGTGTTTTTCCGACCTTTACACTCGACTGTACTGCTGATGACGACCTCTGACCTTTCTCTCTCTTGCTAGTTTCTCACGAATGTACAGATTCACGCAGGTTTTTTGTTGATTTTCCTTTTTAAGAAGCGAAAAAAACCCCACAGTTGTCATTATCCACATCGTGTACTCAAATACATTGTGATCACCAACACTGCTTTCACCTGCATATAGCCATGTCCCGTATGTTCCTTCATGTGATTGTTATTTATATAGAGAAAACACGCTTGTCATTTTATCCAACAATAAAACCTAAACCATGAAAAGTATGATGTCAACTCTTCCTAATTAAACTTTGTGTTTCAAGGCCGCCAGTTGCCAATCATTCCACAGGAGATGCTCCAAGAACGAGGTCGAAACCCTTCTGGTCATATTTATATTCAGCAAAGAAAGAACAAGCAGTTGTGTAAGAGAGAGACGAGTGAATTACCATGACAGCCGAGCAGTGTGGGTCAGAGTAAATCATCATCTTGTTAGTTTTGGCAAATACTTTCAATTTTGTGGATATTCTGAACTTGACTGACACGGACAAGATTCAACCAATGGCTGCATGAAAGCTGAATAGGAAATCTTTATAACTCTTAAAAATACACTTCTTATATAATGATATGATATTTAAACTATATATAATATATGGATATTATATAGAATATTAAGTAGTAACAATTTATCCAGTGTAAAGGGTAATTTTCATTGCCAAAAATAATTACAATAACACTTAGTAGAGTACATACCTCTGCCAAGGCACAACACCCCCCCCTTATAAAAACCTCATTTAATCATTTGGATCTGTACCAAGTTGTAAACACTCATAGATATTAGTGGCCTAAAAAACGCCAGATTTTTTCCATCAAGCTCCATGAATTATTCTCACGTTCTGAAAACATCTGTGTTAAACAAAGTGAGAAACAATTCCTGGATCTGCATTAAAGTGTAAAAGGTTCTTTCCTGACCCATAATGCATCCTTCTTCTAAGTTTCATGGTAATCTGTGCAGCGATGTTTGCATAATGCTGCTAAAATACTGAAAAAAGTATTATATAGCAGAGGTAATAATGAATATATGTGGGTTTTAAGCTTGTTAGTTGGACAACACAAGTAATTTCAAGAGGTCACAAAAAGTCTTTCCATCTTTTTAAGCGAAAAACTAAGAGACAAACCCAGTGAACTTGTATCCACTACTAGTTATAGTTTAATAGTGAAGTAACACTGGTAAAAGTCCTTCAAATGTGTACTTATATCCTGAAAAAGTACAGTTTAAGAGAATTTTAGTGTCATCGTCAAGTTATTGCAACAGAAATGTTTCCATTAAGTCCGATTTGATCAAATCATCATTTATTTTAGTCTTAAACTGCAAAGTAACAACAGCTGCCATGAAACGTGTGAGAACTACAGCATCCGCCTCTGTGATGCAGCAGCAGCAGACAGAACCGCTCAGAGTACGAAGTGCGACACACCTTCCTACAGGAGGATTAATGCCTGAACAAGCAGGTCTGTGAAAGCACCTTTGTTGCCGATGACATGCGCACAGTTATTCACCGGAGATCACCAGAGCTGAAGCTCCAATGCAAACCTGTGTGACCCCCCCCCACCACCTGAGCCCCTGATAACACACTCCCCCCCACCACCAATTTATATTCCCCTCTGAGTCACACAGGCTGGTAGTTTATATTAATTTTCGTCCTTACCCAGTCCCCTTTAATAAAATGGTGAATAGAGAAGAGAAGCCTGCAGTTCTTTAATTATCTATTGTCAGTGCTTATCTTCTCCTGGTCACACGGGACGGCCCAGGACTCCTCCCCCGACACCCACTCACCTCCATCAGGAGGATTTAGCACCACACTCTGCATCTCTCTCTATTACTCCATTCATAAGGCAGAGCGGCGTGGTCGTGCCACTGCCTCCTCATTAACACCGGTGCACTGGCAGGTCCTCATCCTGCATTCCCCTGCATCCTCTCTCTCTTTCACATCTGGATTACACAGTGTTTTTACCCAACTACAAAACGGACTTGTCATGGTGGTGCAGTGAGCGAAATGTAATTACATAGACAGACATGCAAGACAGGGAACATTTGTGTTTCCATTTTGCTCCTCTGTTAGGGGATTATTTTCCCTCATTGATTAATCTCTTTATATATTGTTTTGATTAATCAATTAACTGGGTTTGTTAAACAGCAGGAAACTGTGGGGACATGTTCCCAAAATCCTTTTCCGTTTGTTCATCAGCAGCTGATCTGAGCGACATGTTCCCATGCTCAGCTGGTGATGTTTACCGTGTTCAGCTTCTTAGTTAAACCAGCTTTACGCCGTTTCTTATGCTTTGTATGCTGCTGGTACACAGTGATTATAAGCAGGCTGTGTTTGTTGTGTGTTCAAAACTGGAAAAATTACGAAATCAAACCAGAAAGTGCGCTCACTAAAAATGTTTTTAAATTGAGAATGATGTTGATGGACATTATTCTCCGACAATGAAACGCACAAAGGAAATGGAGGAGCCTGCAACTTGTGGGCGGTGGTGAAACATCTCCAAAGAAATGGAAAGAAAGAAAATTATGTCTTTAGTTTATTTGGCAGAAGATTTCCAAATCCATGTTTTGTTTGTTCAAGACGTAGTAGTTTCAAGTTGTTTTAATTAAAAAGTTCTTACAAAGTGGCTTCATTACTACTGAAGAGATTCAAAACTGAGTCCAGGTTCCCCTGTGGACCTCCTCTCATCTTATGTGTCCTTCAACAGTTGGGCCTTCCGAGGATGTTTGTTCATTAAACCAGTGTTTCACGAAGCTCAGGGATCTGAGAGCCAGTATTTGCAAATAAAATATTGAAAATGTAACTTGGTGAATCTTTGTAGTTTGCATCTGAACACACATGTTTAATATATTCCGAGGGGTAAGAAACCACTGGCGTTGAGAAAGGTGTTCTCAGTGTGTGTCCCAATTTAGAGTTAAAGTTTTCATATTTGGGATATTTGGACATATGGCGATGGCAGCAGCCCAGGATGTGGTGGAACACACTGACAGCAGATGCCGCGTCCCCTTTAGCTGTCCTATTGTCGTGCTGGGATGGCTGTCATGACACCGAGACCAGAGGACGCCTGTGGATACTCTGCAGTGACGGGGACGCAGGCAGAGTCTTGTCATCCAGACACAGCCCAATGATCCCCGTCCTGATAGCGCCCAGGTTGACCATGACAGGCGTCGCCACCTGCACTTAACATGGACCTTGTCTGTCCTTTTCGCTGCTCAGTGTGAGGAGGCAGCAGAGGGAGCGCTTCTCAAGGTCGAGCAGAGACGGATAAAAACAGGAGGAAGATGGCCTGGGGAGTTAAACCCATAGGTCTTCCTCAGCGCTGCAGCTACTCTTTGTATGAATATCTGTGTGATGCTGCACGTTACGGAGAGCGTAGCAGCCGATAGGGGTTTCTCAACTATAAAATAAGACGCTCGTCACCATCCACGTCTGACACATTCTATCTGTTCTGTTCCTCCATAAACTCAGAGGTCAGGTTCAGGTTTACGAGAAGGCAACACCACCGTCTTTTTATCTTGTTATTTCACAAACACTGAGGAGTCACCTTGGACTCCAAAAATATATAATTTACCATTTTCTACAAAATTTCCAGCATTATACAGACGAGTAATGAGTAATTGATTAATTGAAGAAATAAACAATTGATAAATCAATAAAAAAGTTGAGTTGAAATTGGAGACGTTCCAAGAGCTTCAGGTAAATATGTCACAGGGCTTTAGTCTCTGGATTGTTCCATTTGCTCAAAATGCTCCGGCCGACCAACTTCTCATAGGTCAGACGATTGCCTGTGTTCTAATGATAAAGACAAGAGTGTCCATCCATCCTCAGAGACTATGGAGGTGTCTCTGAGGATGGATCCATTATTTCTGGCAGCAGGAGTGACAAAGTAAAACCATTTTCACTCGCCCAACCTCACTCAGGCTGCTGAGTTTAATCTTATTTTATGTTTTCTGAAAGTTTAATCAACGTCGCCTCCAAACTAAGTGACACCAAAGTGACGGAGCAGTCATCAGTGAGGCTGCACTCACTGAAAGTCTCACGAGTAAACTCTGCAAACAGCTCAACAAACATTTAGTTTCCAAAGGTTCCGATGCACCATAAACTTTCTGTGCTGCGAGATAGAGATATATGGAAATATTTCAAGTATAAGTACCTTGAAGTTGCAAGCTCAGTACTTTAGTATATGTTACTTTCCACCAGACTTTAGTACTGATATTCCCGAAGAAGAAACACAATCTGCAGCGTATTCAAACAGTTCTGTGGAGAAATGACTCCATTGTGCTTCTGTCTCTCGTCACTGCAGCAGTTTCACATCACTGATGTTCCAGCTGAAGTTAGTTTACCACTAAGAATCCGATTTGTTTGTTTGGATGATTTAAGGCGACGTCTCTGATGTTAGAATTTCTTCAAAGAGAAAATCTTGTTTATTCACCCATGGAGAAAATTGTTGCCCATGATAATCATCTAAAATCTTTATTTTCCGTTCTACAAACCTACACCCTTTGTCCTATGTAGCAACAGATATAACAATGTCTCCTGCCATTTAAATTCATTTCTCTGTTCTGTGTAATTTATCTTTAAACTATAAAGTTGAAAACTGTAATGATGTTGCAGCAATGTTTAGTTTGCATGAGAAAACATTTTGGAGAAGTTTATGAAAGCATCTAACTTTCAATCGCAGGGTTTGACGTCTAAGACTTGGTTTAGCCTCGAAATACTCTGTCAAGTTCCATGGTTAAATCCGTACGTTCACAGTGTTTGTTGCATTATCAATTAAAATCATTTAAAGTCTACAAGTTAGAATTTTACTTCCTGAGAGTGAAAGCAGCGAGTTGCTATTGTTAGCATGACTCTCCACCTGCTGAGAGAGGACATACAAGGTGAGACTAAAGTTTGTATTTGCCCAGTTTGGCTGAGCTCAGCCTCTGGAGGAAAATATTAATAACTAGACCTGCCGGCAGGTATTAACAGGGTCCGAGCCCCCTGTCCAACTCACACCCAGAGGCTTGTGGAGGCAATGCAAGTCACACCTGTAGGCCCATGGGTGTCCATGATGCAAGTCTCCGAGGTTTAAAAACAAGGTTGGAGGATGGAGCCTTTCAGTTTCTGTGCCTGTGCATTGGAAGGCGGGTAAGTGAAGGCAGTGAAAACATAGGCAGCAATTCTGTTCAGCTGTTTTGCGGAGCCTATAAGCCAACGTGGGACACGCAGATCAATTAGGCTTCTGCTAATTGGTCCATAGCTAATTGAGCTTCTTTTAATTATTACAACTTCTACAACTTTCACTGTTTGGGTGTTTATTTCTGTCCAGAGGGCAACTAAGACTAGAAACTCATTCCTTTCATCCATATCCATAAAATTCTCAAAAACCCCTTTAAATATTTATAACATTTACAAACACTCTTATCTAAAGACATTTCTTCAATTCCAGAGTTGGATAATCTGCTGTCTAAAATATTTGTACACAGACACTTGATAATCCTGATGGTGTTCAATTAAGGCAACATATTGAATAACCAGCAATATATTTCATTTTTACCTAAACATATAATTTTCAGCATATCTGGATGAACTGGCAGTGAACTGACTCCCTATTGTCTCGTATCAATCATTACTGGAGTCCGTTATGGACGTCGCGCATCCATCAACTGTCACAACAGACCACGCGGTGAGACCTCGGAGAAATCAACCAGCAGAGAGCGACGTAAGACGAAGCAGTGAGACGTGCAGCAGCTTGTTCCATCTCAAAACTTTCCTCATTCCCATTCTGAGTGAAAGCTCTTCAGAGTTTCACAAATGACGAAGGTCCCCGTCTTTAGATTTCTCTCTCCACTAGAGCAGCAGGCCAGTTTTACCCACCGGCCCTGGCGGATTGGGCCATTGGCCAGCCAGTCGTCATTAGGAGAATTTACTTCTCGCTGCCGAGTGCGGGACCAGATGTGATGCCCGTCTCCTGGGCTGCCAAACACAGTGAGACGCATCCTGCACCAGGGGAAACCAGTCTAGAGAGCAGCTCTTTCACTGCCAGGAGGAAACATCACACAGCTCTCTCCAGCTTGACGACTCTCAGCCAAAGAGCCAGCTGTTAAGAGAGGAAGTCTGAGAGCAGAGGAGAAGCAGCCTGTGGTTTTTACGCCGAGTGGGACTCCTTCAAAATGTAAAGCTCTCGACTGGAGAATGAGCTTGTGGTACTGAATGAGGGCACTTTACATCCACTCGATCAGTCTAATGCTTAAAATGAGATATAAAGCTGGCAAATAAATTCCTGTTATTTAGAAGTCCTAGCTTGGCTATCAGATTATAGATTCTCAGCTGATGTAAAGACGGAACGACGACTCTCTACCACCACCACCACCACCACCCACCATCCAGAAATGAAGCCAAAATATTGTGGATTCGAACGCTGCCATCTTGGAGCAAGATTCTGAACAGTCGTGATCGTGGTGTAGAACCAGGGGAAGTAAAGTCCCGGCTGATCGTGAGTCCGTCTCAGCTGTCAATCATGACATTTCACCCCATTTTTATTCCATAACACCTACAATGCTGATAGTGACAATGTTATTTAGCAGCATCACTAATTACGCTGCTATTTTTAGCATGTTCTGAGGTTAAACAGTTCATGTGGACTCTTCTCACAACCACGGTTTTGAGGAAACTCTTTCATGGCAGAGGTTTCTTATGTTGGTCAAGTTCTCAGATGTGAGAGATTTTAAAACAGGTTTTCAGTTGTCAGTTTTATCCATTTGAAATTGAAAGTCAATGTATTGTCATATTCGAGTGAAACCAGGCATCACGCACCTCAGCAGGATCTTTATTGTGAAACTGCATGATTGGATGTAAACCACTCTTTATTCTGGGCAGGAAACCAAGAGGCATATATCACCGTTACTGGGCAAACGCTGTGCTGCGGCAGAAGGGTTATTCTTTCAGTAATGTGATGAAGAATGCATATTCTCTCACTGGCACCACTGCGTTCTGTAAATTATACAGTTTGTTTTGATCATCAAAGTCAGCACTGTACATAAATGTCAACTTAAAGAATGCTACAGCGAAAGGAGGCAAAAGTTTAAGCTTTTCACGTGTCATTTTAACGAGGTCTCACGCTGGAATCTTTATGGCGATCGAGTGACGTTTCACCTCATTTTCACTGCAACGGACACTGAAACCAAACCTATCATGAGCGTAGGTGTGTTCTGGAACTATTGTGGTCGCATCGAGTTTTAATGGGACACACAAAAGTCAGTCTACTTGCGAGGAAGAGGAAAGGAGAGTTTCATCAAATTCTGGAAAGTATGGGACATGCACTGGTTTGGAGACCGACTCATTATAAGGACTAAAAGCTTAGGACATTTCAGCCTTTGCAACTTTCTCTCACGAGTCCCCTGAGTGCAATAAAAACACTCGATTAGACACTTCATTAATAACCAAAGGTCAATTTAGTTGGTGAGTTTTAAGAAAGTCTTGATATTTTCTTTACAAAACTTGTAATATGCACATATATCTACATCCTGAACCCCTACTTTTATCTCATCAGGGGACGCAGTGAGAGAAATGTCCTTACACGTGCTGACAATGTATGTAACTCATCCAACGTGTAAGATTCATTTCTTATTCACATTTTCTCATAAAACTTTCAACAGGATCGAAAGCCTCCAGAGTAAATTCAATGTGCTTCCAATATGAAACAGCAGGATTGAATGGAGCTTCAGCATCTTGATGTGGGACTGAAACAGGCCTGGAATGTTCACCTTCAGCTCAGAATCGTGTTCTCGCCACAAAGAAAAGGTTCAATCTAGCTTATCCTAAAATATCTGTAAACGCAGACTGTACGTATGATGAAAAAAACCTTTTCAATTCCACTAGTGGCTCCGGGAACAATATGGTTGGACAGAAAACCACTTTAGTCCAGACAGAAATATCTTAACTATTTGACTGCTATGATATTTAGAGTAGACCTCCACTGATCCCAGGGTACGAACCTTACAGACGTTGGTTATATCCATCTATATAGAAATGGATGATCCGTCTCGGCTTTTGACATCGCAAGTCAGTCTCAGCTGTCAATCAGGACATTTCAGCTCTTTTGTATTGTATCAAAATTAAAAATAAACTTACTGAAAATATGAACAGCAGTTTGACCCGTGTCCCATCTGCTAACACGGAGGAAGCACGGTTTATGACTTAACTGCAGCCAGCCACCAGGGGGAGATTGAGGTTGTACCTACAACTTTTCTAAGGCGCCATCAAACTTGAATGTTTAACAAGTTTAACATCCCATGGAAGCTTTTAGGAAACAATCAAAACCTACATTTCTTAAATACTGTCGATACTGGGGACGAGTATTTCCACTAGGCTGTCAAACAGCTATGGTAAAAAAAAAAATCTAAACTCAAAATACGTCAACACACACTGCTTCTCAGAGGCTTTGTTTTTGTGAACATCTGATCGGCACGGTTTTTGCTGCAAGATTCTGTATTTCTGTCGTAATCTGATCTCATACACTTGCGCATACAAAGCTTTCCTCTGTCTGCCCTCTGGGATTCTGCCTGCAGCTGCATGTACCACCGTTTGTCTCAGAAATTCAAACTGAATCAATGTTGTCTCTGACACACACACACCCACCTCTGTGCTCCATGCAGCATTTGAAACTTAAATTATAATCATTTTAATTGTGCTATAGTTACAACACATGGATGGCAGTAAATGATCTGTGCTGTTAGGAGCCTCTAGTCATTGTGAATTTTGGCTTCTTTTTGCAGGAGAGGATATTATAGCTTTGCCAGGACTCCCTTTTCATTTTCTTCAGTTTTCAGCTGAATTTCACGTCAGCATTAAACTCTTTTCACCGTCTAACTTTTTACCAACTCGTAAGACCTTCAGCTTTGCGAGCTCTCGACGAACATCACAGCCCTGTCCTGTTTTTAGACTATACACAGGCCACGCTTTCACTGCACTATATACAGAAGGTTTATACCATATTGTTTGTGTGTGTTGTAAAGAAGCAGCAAATATGACAGTTGTGTGTGTGACAAAGTTCCTTCTTGACCTTGTGAGTCTGTTCAGTAACTGCTCCAGAGTCTTCAATTCTGAGTGCTTCACGGACTCTTCGTTATTTTTTAATCTCTGCAAAATCATGAATTTAAATGAAAAATATGTTTACAAAGAGGAGAATGTGGTGGGTTGGAGAGTTCAAGAGCAAATGCTACACAGACCTTGGTGTTGAATGTTCTGCTGTTTTCAACATGAAAAATGAACTCAGAGGAGGTGGTCTACGGCTTCATCCATACGAGTACATTTTGGTTATCTCTTACCAGTCAGTTAGAAGTGAGGAAGTAACTGTGCAACTCCTGAAGAACTTGTGATAAGAGTGGAAGCTAAAGAACAACCACAAAATCGACCCAGTTGAGAAGAGCTGCTCAACAAATGTTAGCGTGGAAATCAATGAAAGCAGAGGTACCAATTTGTAAGTTTTAGGTTATACTTGAAAAATCCTTCTCGTTCCGTTGCACAAGGTAACGTACATGATTGGACCCTGAATATAACTCTGGTTTATTAATCCAGCAGCTTGTTCTGACCTGGATCTGAATTTGTACCTCAGTTATTTTCTCATCTTTCTGAGAAGGCAATTTAAAATAATAGGAGATACCTCCGCTGCTCAGAAACCTCCAGTCTTCACTGCTTTACCTTAACTTCATTAGTTCTCCCGGCTCTTGTCTGGTGTTTCGTGCTTGACACTAGGCAACAGTGCTGTTGCTAGGCAACACTTGACACCAGATTACAAATATTAGTATTCAATAGCCCATTAATCAGCTATTAAATTAAACTCGTAAAATACAAAGTTTTGTGATGGAACAACCTAAAGACAGGACCAACCTGTGGAGGGAAATTAAAGGGACTGTGCGAGAGACAGAAGATATGACAGCTGTCTAACACCAGACAAAAAACAGTCATTATCAATTAGGAATGATTCAAAAGTCATTGTCATCTATGATCATGTGACTGAGGTCATGCAACATTACGATAACTATGACGAGTGAGAAAAATCCATCTGCTACATCTAAGACCCTGCCTCAAAGCTCTGGAGCAAAGGTTTGCAGGTGAACTAAAAACCCAACTAATGAATATTAAGAGAAACACTCTTGGGAACCACTTGAAGATTAGCTGTAACCTATACGACTGGACTTTCCACTCATGCAGATGGTATCTGGGACCTTCAGAAGATTTTTTTGTCTTCGTCAGTGAGTAAATACACGACAGGTCAGTAACATCTCGAGTTCTAACTCTGCAAATCATCACCACTTCTCATGTCTTCTTGTACCAAAGGAAACATTGACGACACCCAGCGACTTGCACTGTGTATTTATACATTTTCATTATCAATAAAAAAGGGTTAGATCCTGGCTGGAGAGGCATGAACAACAAGGGCCGTATAGAAGGAACTGGACGTGTCCAAACCTTGTGAATAAAGCTTTATTTACAGTGATTAAGTGGTCGTCAATGTCTTATTACCTCACTGCCTGTGATGGACGTTACTGGGTCCGTGTTGTGATGCTCTGGATAAATTCTGCTGGCAAATAAGAGAAGTAAAAACTGTTTGTTCCTAGGCCTTTTAAAAATGACTTGACTTACTGTGTAGGAGCAGATGCAAAGCTTGACAAGACTCCAAATAGGAGGGACTGTAATGGAGTGAAATGACATTTGGTTTGTTCGGTCATCAGTCCAGCACAACTCAATTACAGCCGGAGAAAGAGGAGATCAATCTGCTGGATATCTAACTTTGTTTGTGTGTTATCCCTCTCAATCTTACATGTTGTTCTTAAAGGTAATCACCACACATCACGACGCAGCCTTTGGATTCTGTGCAGCATTTCACATGGTCTGTAAAAACCTGTTCATTTTCAGTTCTAATATCAAATCCAATGGTCAGAGGAGGGAAGGGCAGGAAGTTTGTTAATGTGAAGAACCTGCAGGAGGTGGAGTTTCATTTCCACTCACAGTAAAATGGAAATAGTTGACACTATTTCTGTGTCCTGCAGACGGGTCAGTGGATATGGCTCCTATGTTGCATTAGTGCAGTGGAATAGACAATATCCTGAGTTTATCAAGACAACAGGGGAATATGGAGGAATACAAACAAATCAGCAATCTGCAAAATGAAAGACCTAGTTATCTTTTCCATTGTGGTAAATATGAAGCCGTAAGAAAATTTGATTCTGCCGACCTAACTGAGGGATCCGTGTCTCACCCTGAGTTCACGGTGACATGACATTGTGTGTGATTTTATTCTGGTGAGGTGAACCGCCCGCTCTGGCACAGGCGGGCAGGGAACAGAACCACAACCTATTGTGCAATAAAGTGGTTAAATTGAGTGGGTTCGGCATTTAAATCCACCGGGACCTTCGATTTACATTTCAGGCCACAAAGCTGTCAGAGGTTCCGCTGATGTTTGACACTCTAACAAGGTTTTAATCTTCTTTCTCATACGTCCCAAAGTACCAGTTCACACATTGGACGGAGAACAGGGAGACTTTATATGGTGCTCAATATAAATTTGTTTTTGTTATGACTAGGGGGAGAAAGAAAAAATACCACATATGGCGAGAGTATAAACAGTAATTCCCTGCAGGCGAACGCTATGCACAGGTGAGTTGGAGGCAATTCAAAAGCAATGGAGCAAGCGAGCTTATATTTCCCAAAATAATACAGAGGCAGCGTGAGACCCAGCGCGCTCCCCTCACTGGGGATTTTAGTTTTCTTGGGAATATATTGAACACGGAGCTTTTTCCTCTCAGAAGACTGCATGTTCATCACTTATTGCCGCACAGTTCTTCATTCTACCTTCAGCAGACTTTTATCGGGCGACTAATTCTAAATGTCTGCAATTTTATACCGCCGCCCTAAAGTGTGTGGATCGGTTTATGGATTAAATGTAAAGGAAAGTATGCACACTGTGCGTTTTTATGGGTGGAGGACGTGGGTGTTTTTTATTGTATGTGTGTTTGTGAGCTCCCATGCACTGGATAGAAAGAACAGAGTGGGTTTAATGTTTTGTATTCCAATTTTAGTTTTTTTTAAGGTATTGTTTTTCTCCGAGCTGGAAGCTGCCGTTCTCTTCAGGGCTAACTGCACTTTTTTGCTTGGGGGAGTGTGTCGACACCAACATGCTACTTCCGTGATGATGAGTTTCAAGGGAGGCCTGGAGTAACTTCGACCTCATTAGTTGTCCAATTTAAGCGTATTTTAACTCACACTCTGACTTTCTGGGCCACAAAATTTGCACTTTGTTTAAATTAATTAGCACAGCGGTGAATTAGCATGTTAGGGGAAGGGTCCATGGGCAGACTGGCCCAGTCCTCTTCTTAAATTAACAACAGGGCTCAGCCTTGGTTGGTGGGTTGGTCAAAATTATTTAGGTCGTTTGTCCCCGACCTTGACTACAACCCACAGAATAACAGCAGCAGCCAACTTGGCCTTTTGTCATCACGGTGTCAGGGTATGGTTGAGCCGGTGGACCCAAGATGCAGAGGCAGAGTTTAAAACCAAAAGAGAGATCTCAAAAAGTCTAAACTGAAAAAAAACAAAGAGCACACAGAGGAAAACACTAGAAACTTACAAGAGACGAGGCACTAACGACGATGAACCGACCAGGACAAGGGGAGGCACAGAGACTTATATACACAGGGAAGGCAGGGTCAATTGAACACAGGAGGACTGGTGCAGACAATCACAGGGGCGGGAACAGGACCAAGGCAGGAAGTGAAGAAAGAAAACACACATAGGAGCATAAACTACAAAATAAAACAGGAAACAGAACACAGGGAGTGGGAAAACATGAGACACAGGAACAACAACACATGCAAACATAAACACAGGGATATACATGAACTTTGCAGTTAAAGCCATGGAAACATTATTGTTAAAAGAAACGACACAAACAGCCGTCTTCTTTGTAAAGGTCGTGTTTCATTGATCCACACTTTGCACCAAACCATGACTTCCATCTCAACTCTAATAACCACAACCACAGCAGGTCACCTGACATTAAAACAGAACTATGGGTCTTTAATGAGAGACCTGACCTCTTAGTGTTTGACAATAAACTCAAACTATAAGTTATAATCAAAAGGAAAGTTGTGATTTTGACTATTCACAGCTTCCTCGCTGAATACAAGAAGTAGCATAAGTAACATAATTTTCAAGTGTCCTGCAATCACTCTGCTTTTAGCTCTGTTTTCCTCTCCACCAGCTTCTCAGGGAACTATTCTCTTACCTGCTGAATGCTCCCCAGCTAACTGCTAACTTTGCCCGTCTACTATTCACTGAAAACATTTGTTTGAGAACAGTTTGTCTGAAACAAGAAATCAAGGTTGCTGAAAATTAGATTCACAGCAAGTTAGATCGGGGCCTAATCTAATTTACATAAAGTCTTTGTGAATTATTTTTGATGTTGTTGATATAAACAATACCAAATAAAAGCTGCAGCAATATTTGTACTTCATTACACAACTTCCTGTGAAGCAAATCAAACTTTAGTCATAAAACCACACAGACAGTGCAGCTGACAGCAAGATCAGCTGCGTCACTCTTTATTATCTTTGGCTTTGACTGACGTGTTCACTTGATGAGCATCGTCTGTCAAAATCTGTCTCTTTTACTTCACATGCTGCGCCGTCTAAATTAATTCTGCGGCCGTACAACCCGCAGGGAGGGCCCGTGTAAAGCTGAAGGCATTCACTGTGATTAACTGCCATTGTTTGTGATCGCATTGTGATGCCTGTGTTTTTTCTTTTATTAGTTTGACCTTAACTCGTATGGAAATATGACGAATTATCCGCTGTGGCACTAACTTACAGTCGCGTGCTCAGCATGTGAAGTGCTTCAGTGGAAATGGATCAGATTAAAAACCTTCAGCTGCAGACTCGTATTATTTGATATTTGAAGGGGAAAAATGTAAAACGGCACAAAAAAACCCCACGACAGAATCTTCTGGTGCCAGTCAGACATCCCGCGTCATTGCGTGATTTTGTTCTAACAATTGCAGGGATGTGGAGAGATCGCTGTGTGCAAAACAACGTGCACTATCTTGTGTTCTGCAACAACTGAGCAGACAGGAAATGCCATTCTACTGCTATCACAACGAGGGCTGTTCTATTTGTTTCCTGTGAATCACTTCCTGGCTTGGCATGTCCATGGGGATGCGCCGAGACTTGTTGCTCTGTTTGTCCCGTTCATTTGCATTTTTCCGCTGCAGAACTGCGTTTGATTATCACACCGAGAGCCCATTTACTGAGATAATGAGGGAGAGGGAGGAAAACCAAGCAAAAGTCTCCATTACGCAATTATACACCATATACAAGAAAAACTAAACCAGCACTCTACCCATTCGTTTTCCCTCCATATGTTCTCCTTAAAGAGAGATAAAAAAATACAGCAGTCGAATATCACTCTTCACTTCAGCACCAGGAGCCTTAATTGGTCACTGCAGAGCACAGACATGCATTAACGAGGTCATATAAAGAGATCTGTCCAAATTAAACTTGTATTTCAAGCTCCATTTCCAGGAAACATCTTGTTAGAAACAAAAACAACCGAAAATTACATCTGCAAGACCCTGATATCAGTCCAAACAGGTGACTGCAGAGATATATATACAACCAAGTGTACATACAGTCTTTTATAGACTTTTATATACTACATAAATATATCTGCATTTATATTTAAATAGTGCATTGTTTGCACTTTTGGTTACATGCTAAATGCATTTCATTACATTTGTACCTGTCCTCTGCAAAATAACAATAATGCTGGATCTGATCTAATATAATAATCAACTATCCATGATAGTAACATGGCAGAAATGACTGGAACAAATTGTTAAACTTAAAGCTGTGTGGGTTTTTCAGTGATCTAATAAATAAACACATTCAGCATCGTTGCGACCACACAGTTCATCTTCTGCTCACTTTACAGAGAAAAGGACAAGTCTCATTTCCATTAAATTATCATTATACATTCCATTCAGGTTTGTGGATCTGCAGCCCCAAATAATTGTTCCCATTAAGCAACAATTTACCAAAATATAACAGAACTGGATTGATGCAAATCATTTTTTGAGACTGCTGAGCCTAAAGGCAGAGAAATATACAGCTTTGAACAATAACTACATCATTTGGGGATGTAGCTGCTGCTTTTCAGGACAAGGAGGAAAATGTGGTATTTGAATTTCATTTATTTATTGTGCTTAAACATAAAGTCAGGGTATGTATAAGAATAGATGAAAGAACTGTATTTTTTGCTTATTTTATACATTTATTTATATAATATCAAGTTGCCCATTTGTCTTTTTATCCAGTTTGTAGGAGCTGTGATTTTCTTTGTTTTTTAGGAGTTGTATTGTTTCAACCAGACGATTCTTTCAATCACTGTCAGTGGATGACATTCTCTGACCAGTCTAAACCACTAAGCTGAGGAACGTTAGGGCTAAAATTGAATTTGGTTTGGTTGTTCCCGCACTTGCTTTAAAAAATAATTCTGAGAATCCCTAATCGGTCTAATTGTGATAGATAGATGTCTCAAATAGATATTACACATGTATATCAAAAGAATACTCACTGAACGAGTTGGTTTGAACGCAAAAACAAATGTGTTCAGTACCGTGCAAATATTTTAGGATTTTCAGATTTGTATCCATCATCAGAGACAACGTCAGATTGTTCTCAAATTTCATTCTGCAGCATGAAAAAGACCCCGAACTATCTTCAGAGACGAGTAGAACAAAGAATTCTGCAGCAGATGGTCTGGTGCCCGCTGAGCTCTGATCTGAACATCATGGGATCACATGAAAAGACGGAACCCACAGTGTAGATCCACAGAGGAGCCGTGGGTCCCACAAGATGCTCGGAACAGCCTACCCACCGAGAAACTTGAAAAACTATGAGCTGGTGTAACAGGAACAGTTGGTTTGACCTTGTATTATTAAATCAAACCTATTCATGCCGTTACTTTTGTAAGCATCCTCACTTTACACTTTTCTTTTCAGTATTCATGCAGTTTTGCTTCTTTTTGCCACATGGAAGTCAAACAAAGACGCTTTAGAATCGCCTCAACATCAGAATCCTTCTGAGAATCTCCATGAAGTGAGGTTGTGCTTCACTCCAGTCGGTGTGGACACTTTCTGAATCACTGCCAGAGTGCTACACAACTCCTGGCAGCTTGTAATGACTTTAAATTACTTGTTTACTTCATTGGACTAATGTGAAGTGTGTAACCTTTGGTGGGAATGGCCCCACTCAGGCTTTTGATGTAAAGCAGGGCTTTGCAACTCTCCCTACAGTGAACTGAGGCGTGAGCGTCTGCTGCTACATCTGCTCTTTCTCTTTTAATTCACTGTTTCGGGGAATTTGAATGCAAATAATGCACATCTATAACGTCTGCATAGTGCGACAGACGGGTTTTACCATCACCGCTTTTCTGTTAATGATAAGACTCTTGTTTTTGGAACAAATTTAGGTAAATTTCAGTTTGAGTTTGACAAAAGTTTAGGTGGTTTTGTCCATTGTGGGCCATTACAGGTTGGTGCATTCCAAAATTCAACTTTCTGACAAGTTCATATGTGTTTATTTTTCCAGTTCATGAATCACATTAAACTTTTGTTGGTAGCAAACACATTTCAGGAAATGAAGCCCAGGCAACTGGAAAGTGTCGTCGAAAGGTGGGCGGGGCTTAGCCTCAAGGTCAATTGCTCCTCGAAGGGAATAGTTCGGGAGCCGGTCAATGAGGATGTGATTTCTGAAATCATACATAGGTTTTTGTTCTCCCTTGGAGCGAGTGTTGCATTATCTTGAGTATTTCAGTGCTTGTTGAAATCACAGGTGAAACGATAAAACCTTTTCACTCTCACTTAAAAGGAGTAAAGCATAGAAAGGATATTGTGGTAATCCTCTTTGTTGTTCCAATGTTTTTGTAAGACCCGTCAGTCATACTGAGAGACGCTGAGTCATGTTGAGCCACCTACAAAACACAGAGTTACTCACGCATAATAAATAGTGAAAATGTTTTGTCTTGGAGAGACGTTTCAGGGCGAGAAATAGGGAGGTCACCCTTTTCTTCTTGTTCCCACCACTTCAAAGATAAATAATGAAGCCGATTGCAGGAATTATTTCCCTTTGTGGCCCTTGAAAGCACCTGAAATTATTCTGTTTTCAGTTATAATGAATCTGTTTCACAGCCTCCTTCACAATTCACTCCGCTCATCTGAAAAAAAAAGGAAAGTGAATCCTTTACTCAGTGGGACAGTAATAGCTCCGCTTCGTACTTTTCATACGAGAGATTGTCTGGTGAAGAATGCCAGGGAGGTGAATAAGAACTATACACGATTCAAGAATACGAAATGAGTTACAAAGAGGGCTGCGGTCTTGACAGATCTGTTGGCCTCCGGCTTTTTAAAATTCTGTCAAGGAACAAAGGTGAATTGGAAATTATGCATGTATCGCCTTAAAAATAAAAAGCAAGGTGCACTCCGCAGCCTCACAAGATCAGCTGGAGCCGTATTAACGAGCAAGGGAGATTATTATATCGCATTCACTGACTGGTATTTGCTGAATTAATTAATTTAAGGCTTATGAATTAAAAAAAAGGAGCCATGTAAATCACACTCCTCAGTTCACTTAACAACTCGGGCGTGAAATCCATTTTTCATATTTTTCTTTAACTCTCTAATTACTGTGTGCGGCGCCTGAACGTGTCCTCGCGCAGCAAAGCACCGAGATCCGGCTGCAGATAAAATGGAAGCAGAGAGGAAGGCAGAGCTCATTCATTAAGAGATACAGTAACTGCACAAACTGATATACTAGACTGTATGTAAATGCAGAGAGAAGCCAAGGTGCAGTGTATTCACGCATATTCTTGAAAACCTCGAGGGGAAAAAAAATTTCTGCAAACACAGAGACTTTGTATTACGAGGCGATAACTTTCCCGTCATCCTCACAACGTAAAGTATGCTCTCCTTTGCTGAGACATCCACACGAGTCCCTCCCACACCTGACTGGATGAATGCTCTTTCTGTCGCTTGTCTGTTATTCAGGTTTAAAAACTGCAGGCTGCTCTGGAGACTGTACAAATTCTCCTTAAATGAGGGAAAGAAATAATCAGAAAAAGGTGTTCACAATAAGCTTTTCAGCTTAGTTGTACCATTCCTGAAACTTTTTCCTTGTAGCGCCCTGACTGGAGACTGTGATGGAGGCAGAAGAGATTAATGTAGACTTGATTCACCACTGAGACCTGAGGGTGAAACAATATCAACCCCAACTGAACTCCTTCCCTCCCCAGCTTGCATCGTCCAGGTCCATAAAAGGCTAGAGAAGCTGTCACATATGTTGCATGTATGTGTTTCCATCTTATTGGAGACTTCAACCTAAAGCAGAAGTACCTCAATCACGTTGTGTCCCTACGTTCTTTCCTTTAGTGTTGAATTAGATATGAAAGTCCCTGAGAGTAGACATTATAATGTACCACTAGTTTGCTCTTTATCAGTAACCTGACATTGGGTATTGGGAGACAAGGGAGTATACATGTGGATGAGACGGCTTCTGTTCTCCTGATGGATGAAGGATGATGGGTCTCATCTCTTTCTTCGTGATGACATGTTGATTCTCCAGTTTGGGATTCTGCATCAAGGTCCACTTTGAATAAACAGCTGAACAGCTCTTTGGCTCAGTGGACCGAGTCCGGCAGTTGGTCTTTATTTTGCCGCGGCTCAACTACCGCAGGTTATTTTGTCACGGCTTCAGAAAGAAATGTGCAACCATGCATCACCACAGGCCAGAAGTAAACAGGCCATATCTTCAAGGATTCCTCAAGTTATATTGCATTTCTCTCCCTTAACAATGATGCAATTGTCATAAAGAAACATTGATTTGGAGAAATCCACAGAGAGAGCGAAGTTTCGAATGACGGATTATTTTAATTTCATGCCTGTGTGAGGAAATCTGACTACAAAGTCAAGGCTGAGTAAAATGCATCACTTGCAATCTAATAATATCCAGATGAAAACGATAAGCTGCCTCTTTATCATTGATGTGGATGTTTCCGTGCCCTTAGCTCTCCCAGGAACCTCCCACGGTCGTTTCAGCTGCTCCAGCAACTCCCAGGCCCGGACGGCAGTCCTGACTTGGACATTTTCATTCTCAGCTACAGCCCCTCTGGATAACATCTCCAGGTTTCTCCTCTGTCCCCAGCGCACCTCCTTTCCAATCATTCTCCCATCTAGTCTATATTCTCTCATTACCCCATTTCCTTCCTTTCCTCTTTGCTCCTCCGCTGTGCAGCCTGTAAGTAATGGCCCACAAGAAACCCTACATTCAGGTCTTCAACCGGCAAGATGGAGCCGGCCATGTGATGATGAATGGTTCCTCATCCTGCAGCTGGAGATGATGCTCTAACGCCTCCAGATTTTAAATTAACTCATTGGAGATTGTTTCTGTTTTTTATTTTATTTTTTATTTTCTTGAAAGCAATTTGAAAAAAAGCACAGGGAAAACGAATTATTAATGCCGTCCGTCTTTACCCCTTCACACAGTGTTCTGTTGACAGTGCAGCTCTCAACTAAATTAATGTAGATGGTTCCCTAACTAAATAAATGAAAGCCTGTTTTGTTAAAAGCCTGCCCATGTGGTAATCAGTGCTTCATTACGAAATAAAACAACCGCCCCCGACTATAAAACGTCTCCGCCATCGGCCGTGAAGGAGAGACGAGGTGAAGGGAAAGGAGGGATGATCTCGGCGTCGTGACCCCTCTGGCTCCAGCTTTTGTCTCATCTTGGTGGCAAGCGAGCATCTGGCGGAGCTCAGCTTTCCAGGTCTCGCCTCCCATATTTCTCTCTCTCTCCCCTTTAGGTTTCTGTCGAGCTCTCACAAAAGCCACGGCGAGCTGGCAGACAAATCCAGTCAAGCAGAACACTGCGCTCAGATGTAAGACTATTCATTTTAGCAGCAGCGAGTCAGGGAAGTATAGTCTCTCCTTTTTCTGCCTCTCTGGTCAATTTCATACGGGGTGTCAACGTAATAGCAGCATCAGGGTAATGGATAAAGATGCGAGTTAAAGGGATTGGAGCTGGTGTGAGAAGCGCACACACAGAAAGGTGTCTCGGAAAACTGAAATCTATTAAAAGCAGCACATTTCAAACCCAAGCAGTGCCGGATAAATGATTCTGTGGTAACGACAGATGAAGGAAAGGTCGTTTTAAATATTCAAAGTGTGTCACCCGTTTGTTTTCAGGTCCCTGAGTCCGATGGAAATGTTGTCGATGATTAGCGACACGCAGACGACTCATCTGTATTTCTGGTGGCCGAGAGAACAATTGCGTCTGAGCATTGGTTCACGTCCAGGTTGGACACCTAATCACAAAGCTGATAGGACTGTCAGGTAACTGGAGCTGTAATTTTGCACTCGGCTGATTTCAGAAAAGCACTTTGATGTATATGCTTCAGAGCTGGAACAGACAGCTGATCTGATCAGCAGGCGCCCTGTATGATAAATTACATACAGGCTGAGGTCAAAATAATGGGACCACCCAAATGTCAATACTCTCCACAGAGTGAGGGATGGGCTTTCTGTTCCAGAGTGGCTTCATTT
Source organism: Verasper variegatus (assembly GCA_026259375.1). Classification (NCBI taxonomy): domain Eukaryota; kingdom Metazoa; phylum Chordata; class Actinopteri; order Pleuronectiformes; family Pleuronectidae; genus Verasper; species Verasper variegatus. Next base: position 4,044,034 of record CM048043.1, read on the forward strand.
CCTGGACGTTATCTGCCCCTCGGGGAGCTGGATTAAATGTGGAAAATGTCGAATGCGACACTTTGTGCTAAATGGTCTTGTTCTGGGATGCAGCTCCTTCACATGATGACTGCTCCAATCAAGCAGTTGGAGGGGGAAGAAAAGAAAATGGGTCTAAATTTGCTGATTTCATTTCGTGGATGCTTTTATCTGGAAAAAAAAAAAAAAAAAAAAACCCACAGAGGGAGCACAGTAGAACTAAATTATTTAATCCTCTAATCGAGGTATCAGCTGTTAAAGGTACCAAACAGCAGCGAGTCGCATAGCGTCGCAATTTAATTATCAACAATCAATGAATTAGGGAGAGTGGGGACAGTACTCCTTACTTTAATTGGTGTTTATGGTATTAAATGGCACCGTCTCACTTTCCTGAATTCCCTGCAATGATTCTGTCTTTAAAGCAGGATACTGTCTGGAGAATTCACCAGAACTCACAAGAATTGAATATCTCAGTAGTAAAAAATAAAGAAAATGTGTCTGACAACTCGGAAAGACGTCTTGTCTTTTTGATGTATTGTAGTTCAGTCTTTGCTAAAACAGCAGCTAAGACATGTTTACTACACCAACAGAAATCTGACTCTCATTGCATTTCAAAGATGATCATGTATAAGACAATAGACGTGTTTTGTAAAATCACAGGATTATTTGGTGATGTTTCTCTTCAGTATCTGGAGCTCTGAATATCACCAGTTGCAATATGCCACATAATTCACCTCATATATTTGCAAGAGACTGCAATTTTGCCCAATCATTGTAATTTAATGTAATGATGGTGTCCCCCCCCCCCCCTCCAATCAGCAACAGTGTAATCAAGCAATTGGCAAGACGCTGAGCACAGCAGCTTCCCATCAATGGCAGTTCTACGGATTCTCACACAAACATCAAACAACACCGAGCTTTTGTTGTCATGTGATAGAACTGAAGGGTTTAACGATAAAGGAAATAAATTGTGTTTTTCTTTGAAGCAGAAAAGAACAACAGGCTGTTAATAGGCATGTTAGCATCTGTAGGATTGAGTCGGTGACCTTCCCGTCATACACCAGCCACATTACCATGTAGCTACTTTACAGATAATAGAGCAGATTTCATCCCAGACTCGTTTTTTTCATCGGACCAAATATGTATGCGGGTTAGAGTCAGTTGATTCAGATGCAAATGTCTCTTCAGACTGCAACATCAGTGGAGGTCAGACCTGGTACAGGCTAAATATTCACGGCACCACAGCGGCGGCAGGAAGGCAAATGCTAAGTGCTTCCTCTAGAAAAACTGACAGTCCTCCCTCCATCCCCCCCCCCTCTTAGTGTGTGTGTGTGTGTGTGTGTGCGGAACGATTCTGCTGCATTATCTCGCCCAAGGCTCAGCGGAGACTCAGACGGACACATTCCAGCTGGTTCTCTGCACTTGCCGCAGACAAAATAACAAACTGCCGACCAGCGGAGACGTGTGAGAGGGTGCATACTGCGCCCTGAAGGATTTATGCCCTTGACTCTTTGAAGTGTTGCTGCGGCCTCGGTAATTGTCTGGCCTTTGTGGACTAATTGCTTGTCGGCTGCACCGTGGCATGCTGCAATTGCTGAAAGGAGGATTCACTTAATAAATAAAGAGGCTGCTGTCTCCAAGAGATACTTGTTTTGAAATAGAGATATCCTGAGATAGAGATCTGATGGGCAGCGTGTTGCCTAAGTTTCCACAACAGACCTGACAAATGCCACAAAAACACCTACACAGTATTGTGTATATATATTATACGATAGAAACACTACATCTATCCCACTACTGACCATTAACAACTACATTAGAGCCACTGGATATCCTCTTAATAGCACAGCATCAACAACAAGTGATGACAATATTGTCAGTGTTATTACTACAATGCTGAAAACGCAAACACAAGCCAGACAGCATGAAATTCCCAAGAGACTGCCTTTACTTATACTTCATTTTCAACATGTTTACAACTGAAACAAACTCAGTTAGACACTGAATGACCACAAAGACAAATGAGTGCAAAGGCACACAACACATCTATAGAGACAACCATAGAACAACCACAGAGACAAAACGACCACAAAGAGAAATAAATGATTATTTAAAGACACAAAATGCCAATAAAGAGACAAAGGATTACCACAAAGAGACACAAATTAACCACAAAGTGAAACAAAAGATTCTAATACACACAAAAAGGGCCAATGACGAGACAAACACAACCAACGAGAAACAATCCGACAAAATACAGACACAAAATGAAACACAACGTTACTCTACACAACAACTGGTTCTTGCACTGCTGACTGCATTGACACTCATAGCTCGTTAGGACCGTGAAAACGGCACATGATTGGCCCATCCTGTACAGGAAGTGACACGTTACATTATCTCCAACACTTTTCTGTCTGTCAGATCCGGGGCTGTCGAAACTCCGCTGGGTGACTTTTGTGATAAGGTTGCCATGACATTTTCCAGATGGAGGCTGAAAAAAATATCGGAAACAAAGGGCTGGTTAAATGGATTCTCTCCTTCGCCGCGGGTTTGATGCTTTCTTATCGACAGGCTAATTCCCTGAAGAAATAGGATGTGCCAGGGGAGGAGACTAATAGAACAAATGGAGACTTGTAATGCTCAGACAGCCTCTCAGAGTCTGAACTCACTCGCTATACGGACTGCAGCACTTTCCCCGCCTCTGCCGGCCTCGCTCTGTCTTTTCCTTTGCATCGCTTGTCACCTTTGGTCGGGGGTTGAAAGGTCAAATCCACATCAGATTTGTCTTTATGACGCTTTTTTCTTTTTAAAATGGAAGCGATTCCCTCTGCGCCCGGCCTGAAAGAGAAAGATGAGGCATTTCTGCCGGCGAGAGATGTACTGAGGCGCAGCGTGCGGCGCCCGGCCGACGATGAGACATGACAATGACAACTCTTTCGGAGCTCCGACTCCTGGCGAGATTGGATCCACGGTGACAATACAGCAGTATAAATAACTCCAGCAGTGGATTAGAGGGAGGGAGCTCATAACAGGCTGCTCGTGGCGTTTAGACCGAAGGAAACACAGGTTGAAGGTGACATGTCCAACAGCTATTGTACCGCTGGAGTAAAGCTCGCCTGAGGCCGCTCAACAGTTACACCAGGAAAAACCAACAAAGGGTATATTCCTCCCTTCTTCCTATTTGCACGTCTTCCCAGATACAATGCGTCTCAAGTTCAATATCCCGCTAATGCACAGAAGATTTAAAGAGCAGCCGGTGCTGTTCCACAAGAGCGGGGGCCTTTTGGCGGCGGGAGCAGTTGCGGCGTGTCACCGATGATACAACAGGGTGTGGTGTCTGCTGAGTTGTTCATTTGTGAAATGAGCGCCCGCTGCAGTTTTAATCAAGGCTCGCCAACAAAACCCAATCTAGAGCCCGTCATAAAACAGCCGGGGATGACACCAACACCATCAAAACCAAGGCTGCCGAGAATATTTCCCAACCGTGATCATACTTACCTTTGATTCACTGATAGACACCAAACAATAAATCAGCGCTTAATGTTCTCCCCAGTAGAATCTGAATAGGGACTGGGAGTGTTTCTCGATGCTCACTGAGGGTTTTAAAGTCGGCTCTTTTTTTTTTCCTAAATCAGATTTTCTTTAAGACGTCTGTAGAGAAAGGGGGAAGCTTTCCCCACATCAACTCAGCTAATTAAAGAGGAACGTTGGATTTTGTGATCCCGCTTCAGCAGGTAAATGTATGTGTCCATCTTAATTCCAGACTTTTCCTTTGTTGGAACAATTTTTGATTGGAACAATGTCAGTGAGTGTAATTTAGTTGTCTTTTAACGAAATGCCTTTTGTCATGAACAATCTCTTTGGGGTATTCTCTTTGTGTTTGATTATTGCTGTTTTTTTTAAAAACTGATTAACACAAAGCACGTTTTATTTTTGGAGCAGTGTTGCACACAGGAAGAAATGTGTCCATGCGATCGGATGAAAAGTGAAACCAGCTGCAAGACAATCTCTCAACACAGGGAAACTGATGAGAACGTCTTTGTGAGGCGGAGACGGAGTCGACCTTCAGGACACTGCGGAGACTTCAAAGTGCTGAGGATCGAGTAATCTCAATCAATAGCTTTCCTGAGCGAGCGGGGTTTGGAGACAGGAGGGAAGGAAATATAGAACCATAAAGAAAGATTCAGCTGAAAAGAGTTTCGAAAGTATACGGGGGAAGTTTGACAATGTTGTTTACTACTGACAGAAAAACACTGACGGTGTAATAACCAGCTCCCTCAGACCACAACTAAGAGATCATCAACCATAACTAAATCAACATTTGAATTTAATAAATTACAACAAACTCAACTTCAGTAAGGTGCACTTTGAGTTGCCAGTGAGAGGTGGTAGAGTTGGCCGCCTGCAGCCACCCTTTGCTGCACGCCTTCCCCCATTCTCACTTCCTATTTCACGATTATACTTTCCTGTCAATAAAGACCCAACGCCCAGAAAATATCTTTAAAAAAACCCCCAACAAAATAACAATTCAACCCAAACCAGTGGGTCCCAGACACGTTGCTGTCCGGGGACAGAAAGAGGAAACGCTGAGGAAACCTGGCTCTGATTCTCGCAGGAAGTAGGTAAACAAGGTGAAAGAACGGGGCCGTGCAGACTGTGGGTCTCACTCAGTGTAAACAGTGTAACTCTGCTGTCACACAAACAGCTGATTGAAGCACTTTCCTTTAAGGTGGAGGGTATAAATACAGCGGCTGACCTCGAGATGAACTTCTCAGGATCTGTTGTAACCTTCCGTTAATCCCCGGATGAAACTTCCTCACAAGCTGCGTTCTCTCTCTCTCTTCTGGTTTGTAGAGGTCACACGGAACATTTGTACAAAGCGTCTTCCATGATGAAGACAACTCGCTGTTTCAAGTTATACCAACATGGGAGCAGAGAGGAAGCAGGTGAGGAGAGAAAGTAAAAGGTGGTTTGATATCAGACACTGGGAAGAACAGGGGGCACGGGGCCGTCAAAAGTTCGTATGAATATATCTGCTCTAAATAAATAGTTCGGTCTCAGCAAACTTCACAGTTCAGCGGTTCTGGTTATTTGGGGTTGATCAATTCTGTGTGTAGCCTCAGTTTTAAGTGGTAAAATTGTTTATATACCGGAAAAAACATCCAGACACGAAGATGACGTCCTCAAAATCATCGTTACCCAAAAAACATTGTGTTGAGTTTTTAGATTGATCAAAAACCTAAGTTTAAAGCTATGGATTAATATATCCATGACAAATAGACGTACATCTTGTCGCTCGACTCAATCCACTCATTATCTCCAACACAGCCGTCGCCCTCCTTTCATTAGACCGTATTTCTTTCCTGGTGTCAACACTGTGTTTGTGAACACTTCCAAATGACTTTGGACCCAGAGGCAGAATAATTCACCGTATGGAAAACTACATATACCTGGGTGTCGCCTGTGATGTGTGATTGGCAGGTCATTAAATACCCAGTTAGCCCTGAGAGAAGGACCAATTGCCCACCTCTCAGCAGTACTCTAGTTAAGAAGCCTTTTTTGACAATGAAGCACTCACACATTTTTACTACTCGCGGCAACAAGAGCAGATATTTTAATGCTGCACATGTTTTTCACCCAGAACTCAATTTAGTTTGGTTTTTGAACGAGCCAACAAATGGTCAACAGGTGGGGTCGTCCAACTGAACGGGGGCGTTGGCAGAGATACTGTGTTTGATTCTGTTGAATTAACCTGACAACTGGAGGACACATTTAACTGCTAACGTTTGGCTGATGGCCCTGTAGAGTTAAGTACCACTACATTAACGTGTCTGCAGGAAAAGCAGAAAAGAAGCCCTGCTGTTCACTGAACTGGGTTTTGGCATCAGTTCGGTACACGTGACATGAAGTCCACAGCTTTAAATAAAATTAACGTAGGTTCAGGAGCAGGGTGACACCTCTAATCCCCTGTCAAGCCAACATATCTCTGGTTAACAGATCATTACGGTTGGTTAACTCTGTATCTGAATCAATTTGGTACGGATCTGGTAACCAGGAGTTCTGTATCAGTACCGAACTGACAGAGATGTATTTGTGTGTCAGTTGCAGTGAGCACCTTCACGTTTGTTTTGCGAGTAAGCCGAGAGCGGAAAGACAACACTGACCAAAGAACAAGCTGACAATCAATCAAACGTATCCAACTGGCGTATTACACACCTGAGGTCAGATTCATCGGGTTTAGATTTGCATTTCACATTTCATATAACTCCAGACAGCATCGTCCATGTCAACTTTTGAAAAGTGCAACCGCACTTGAGATCACCTTCGGCTCACTGATGCCGTTTGCCAGTTATGTGTGGGTGATGCATGATCGTAAAGTGGACAGATTTGGGTTCTGACAGAATAACCAGGACAGGGTCACTGGTAAATGTGAAGGGATTTTGTCACTCTGTACAAGTTTTTATGTCTTAATGATGAAGATAAATTCTCAGTTGCAGTTTCAGCTGTGCTCACTGTATCAACAACACTCACCCGTGACTTAGGTCGGATTTGGAGAAGGAGAATGATGGCGAGATTGTTTTCCTGAAACAAAAAGAAAATGAAAACATGTTACCAAGTAAGGCAAGTGTTAGTTTGGTGGAACACAACAAGGGTGTTGTACTTTCATTTCTTCCAAAGCTACAATACCGATGGCCACAGCGCTGTTCACCACTGTCACTATAGCAACCTGGCAGCTATGTTCATACCGGTATTACATTCAGATTTGGGGAAGATGTGAAGCCATGAGATCCAGGTTTATCTGTTCTGCAGCTTTAATCCAAACAGCCACACAGGGTCATGCTTATGATGGGCTGTCACGCACTGCGTAACGGACCCCTGACCTTGGCAGCGTCAGGTCGATGCCATATCTATTGAGCCACACATGTAATAAAACCCTTAATCCTGGCAGCGTTAGAGCAACACTCTGTTCACTGAGCTTCAGCGGACATGGGATACCCAAACCCTAGAAGCACTAAAACATCTCAGTAATCAGGAGGAGAAGAAGAATTACAAAGTGAGGAGGAGGAGGAGGAGGAGAAAGTGAAGGACAAGGACAAAAAAATAGATAAATTATGACACGATATCTCTCTGTGTCCCAAACACCAGAGGGGGAAAAATCGCTCTCCCGGTCTAATCTCTCTGGAGGACCAGAGAAGAGGTGCCCTTGTGGTGTAAAAAGACTACCACGTCCCAATTTGAAAGTCACAGGTTAAATCCCACGAGCTGGCGACAAATCCATCGACAGCCATTTGTCTCGTTGAAACATCTTGAACCGCTCTGTTATTTCTTTCGCATGCAAAGAGCAGCCTGTCTATTGAGCGTCCTCTGTTTAGGGCCTAATTTGGATTAAGCCATTTAAAAAGAACCTATCACGCGCTGATTGAGTGTCCCAGAGCAGTTCGACATAATACCGCATAAGCCCACCACCTCTGCCCCCTTCCATATTTGACTAAATCGATTGCTTTCAAGAGCAGGAGAAATAATTACCCCGGGAGTAATTTGTGCAATCTTCTCTAAATAAGCAGACAAATAGTTTGGAAATGCAAAAAAGAAATCTCACAAAGCCAAGTGCCAGGAAATCTTCTTTTGTTGGAGGAATCAATAGGGGGTCACCCGCCCACACTCGGTTAAGAATAACAATTTAATGCCATTTTTATTGACGTTTTTGGACCTCGCTTCTCTTTGGAACTCTGGAACACGAGCCCATTAAATCAAAATAGAACAATGAATGTGTCAGAGAGGCTCAGCAGCCTGTTAGTCTCACCCTGCATGTGAGCTCCAGGCTCTAATCTTTGACATATCTTTTATCAAAAGTGGACGTTAATTGTTTTTTCCGCTGATCCATTGTCTGTTCGGGCCTCGGCAGCCGAGCGTGCTGTTTTTTGTGGCAGTTTTATTTTCCCATTCGACATCAGTGTGTTTTTATGAAGCTGCGTGATTTCACACGCAGAGGAGAAAAGCAGAGAATTTTTTTCACGAAGCACAGTAAGTAGTTTAAGTGAAACAGACAGATTAAAATTGGGTTATTATTGGAATACGAGCCTCACGGAGTAATCTCTTTATGGGCTGAGAATTGGAGACTCAAGGCACATTCGTGGTGAGAAGCACTTAAGATGTATAACGGCGATTTCTTTGTGCAACGTCAAGTGCAGCAGATCATCACAGCTGGATGTCGACTCATTTATTCTCTCTTTTCCAGAGGTGCATTGTTTTTAATCCTGATATCCTTATCTTTCATTAGCTAAATGTCCTGAATGTGAATATTAAGGCATATTGAAATGGAAATTTGACTCATTTCCGTTCATTTGCATCACATTTAAGAAGTCTTATATACAGTTGCATACTGAGCTTTTGTATTGAATTTTTTCTCATCGTGGGGTTTATTACAAAACGTTAATGGTAACCTCGGGGAAACACTGGTAGTGGTGACAAAATGAAGCAGAGCAATAACAACAATGGCTGCAGGGGAAAGAGCGACAGCAGAGGCTGAAGGGGAGGCAGAGATTTAGAAGCCATTTGGTTGGTTGTAAAAACTGAAGATCTCCAAGGCAACAAAAACAAATTGTGCAATACTTGAGACTAATTGCGGACGGCAGCACATAGGTCTAAATCATTATTTAAAGGTGTTAGATTAATTTAGGGAGCAAGCATGTGCACATTATAGATTCTAACGCCGGTGTAGAAAATTGTTTACCCAGCAGCTGTAACCTTTCAGTTCCTATACGCGAACCTGCCAAGACTGGTTTCTGCAGGAAGTATACCGAGGTCATTAGTGTGTGTGATGACACCAACTACATCTCGTAAACAACAGCTAACAATAGACACACATATACAGTCGAGGGTTTAACACAATTTGCTCCCTTGTTGGGACTGCACAGGTGTTTTCACACTCACATCCTTCCCTGACCCCATCAACCTGCCCCCGACACCATCATTCATCAGGGCGGCCATTAAAAGTAATGACCTCTGTTGAGCTGCCTCATGATTCAATGGCCACAGAATAAGTTGGCCGAGGGTATTGTTTACAGATGAAGGAAAAGATTGTCAGGGTTGTCAGGGTAATGAATTTTAACACTATCAACTCCCTGTGCTTTATGTGTTTGGAGCGCTGTGTAATACTGATATATGAACGCTGTCACGACGATAATGATATGAGCCCTAAAATGGGCTTGTACATTGCGGTAAGTTATCGCTGATGTGCAGATAAAATAAACATGAATTATAAACCAAATTATGAGCGCCATAATGACACGTAATGGGAGCTGATACGTCAAACCCACGAGAAAATAGAGGGAAATTATCACCTGGAGCCGAAGTGAAACCTGTGCCTCTAACCCCTAGGACGAAAAATCTGCCTACACTGTGTGGCTTAATGAGGCGAGACACCATTAGCAGAGTGGGAAACACACTAATAAATTACTCAACCACTGGCGACTTCATTACCAGTAAACTGATTGAAGTGTCGATAGATAATTCAATGTAACACAACCCCCTTTTCCAACGGCAGTAATATTGCCGTCCACATAAAACGCATAAAGACGTGGTAATGTGTGTGCGAAAGTACTCGGAAAACCATTTAGTGCCGCGATGCAATATTGCTGAGCGGAGTTCTTCTCCCAGAGATGTGCCAGGTAATTGAGATTTTCCTTTTTTTTGCATCTTGACGAGACGAGAGTGAAGTTTGGTCATAACGATGCAGTAACGCTCGACTGTGTGTCAGCTGACCGGCAGCAGGTTTGAGGTTTGCAGGTTTATTTAAGGTCATATCAAGTGGGTGAAATTCCCCTGATAAATGTTATGTTCCACAAAAATGTAATAATCCACCGAGCACTTCCAATGAATTCCAACAAATACAAGCATCTTTTTATTTTCCTTTTACCTGACAATACAGAGGTTCTCAGACATAGATATACAACAAGAGAAGCTGCTGGTATCATTTATTCAGTTGTAGTTTTTTAGGGGGCAGGATCTTTTCCCCCATTGTTTACATTTCGGAAGGATTAATAAATAATTTAAAATCTAATTTAGGTAATGCAGGAATATTGTTTTTAGGTTTTTGATTTGTTTAAGGTTGGTTTGTTTGTCATAAAAAACTTTTGTTTATTATTACAAAGACACAACACATTTCACATCATCTTGGATATGTTTTGTATCTTGTGTTAGTTTTGCCTGATAATAAACTCTGTCTTAAAGTTGATGAACCAGCGGAGACATAAACACATGGAGGACGCTTTCAGACTCATTTCATTGTTCAAAGCATCGTCACGGTGACAGAACATGGTCATTTTCTTCTGTAACTGTGGCAGGAAGGGAAGGTTGATTGGTGTGTGACCCCCCAGATGTGCAGTAAACATCAATTGCATTCTGTGTTTTTCTTATAAAAACAGAAACTTAACCTTGTGCAAACAGAAAACGTGAACTTCTTCAGCGAGTCATCGTTCAGCTTTGTAAAATTCAATCACGCCCATTTCTTTAAAACAGCAGCGGTTCAAAGCCATCTGTCATCACAGGCAATATCACTTTGTAATTGCCTCAATCAGAAGTACACAATTCTTTTGAGGCGTGCACAGGCGGGGAAATTATAACGACTCCTTGTCTGCCGGCATGTGATCCAGAGAAACCTGCATTCAAAGAGTGTGGAGTCCCCGGCGTCCGTGGCTCAGCGTGTTCCACCAGACAGCCAAACAGATGGATGAAGCACTGAGAGGTTTAAATAAAGCTCCAGACATTAAAGTTAAATTCACTTTTATTTACTCTGACGTCTCGGTCAACATGTTGATAAAAATGGAAAGCAATTTGCTCGGGCCTACAAGCAAATCACTTTCGCAATATAAAAGTCAATATTCCTCCATTTCCGTTATTATGATAAACTCAGTTCTCGATTCTTGATTGTGTTTCTCATTTTCACTCTCAGTGAAGATGGTGGATGAAAGAATTTGTAAATTTCAATAAGTCCTAATTTAAATCTGAAAATCAAAGGTCGTACCGCTGATTTAACACGACTGACTGACTTTGATTTGCAACACGAAACCAGGCTTGGACTTAAACCGGCATGAAATCTACCTGCTGTCAAACCTCTGTTCCACCGCGTCGCTATTTTCAGCGAGACACGTCCGACACGATCCTCTGCGCTCGCTGCCAGATGTGAGAGCTGGCAAATCACAGACTATCTTACCCAGAAGGAGGCTGTCAGGGGCCCGATCTCGAAGTCCATGACCTTCACACACTGTAATTGTTGTCACCTGCATGCTCAGCATTAATGTTTGACTGCGGAGAGTTTAAAAGACTGATGAGTCCCTGGATGGACGGCTTCACACAGCGCTCGCTGCCGGGATGTGCCGGGGCCATTGTTTTTGACTTCACCTTTCATGTTTTATTTACATTTTCTTACGGTGGCTCCCTCACACACACACACACACACACACACACACACACACACACACACACACACACACACACACACACACACACAGCACAGAGGGAAACACGAGCAGTTTTTAAATCTGATCACTTCACGTTATTGTCACTTTTTGTTATAACTGGTGTGGCAGGTTTTGTAATGCATAACACCATTACAATTTAATTTAATCACTATGGAGGAAAATATGATTACCGATTTTAAAGGTATTGATTTCAACCATAGTGCCCCGGCCTCGCCGCCCGTGTATCACCGCAGCGTGTGGCCCATGGAGTCACTTTATAAGCAGTAACTCTCGTATAATAAAAGCCCCTTGGATCTACTCTAAACTCTCCGGCTGAGTCCCTTCTTAACCCAAAGTACAGAGGCAGAGGAGAAGTGGACCATGAAGCTCTCTGGGAGTGATGAAAGAAGCAGGAAAATGTGAAAGTTAAGTATCAAAAAGTAAAAAACGGACGACTGAAACGTCTGCCCTCCGGAGGGTCAGTGGTGCATACGAGGCTCCTGACTGGGAGGTTTTGTCAGAAGGAAACACAGCATCCTGAGGTATTCCACAAGAGGAACAATGCCCATTGCACTATGTCAGGCAGAAAGTGTTATAAGAATGTCACGACAGCTTTTTCTCAGGAGGGAATTTTGAAGAAAAAATTACAACAGATGGCAAAATGCAAACAAGTTGGGATTTTAACAGTGTTTGTTGTCAGCAGATGGTTTTAACGGTTGCTATTCCGTTTTTACGACGAGAATAAAACTCGGAACATGTATCGCATTATTGTTGTTGTGTGAAAATAATGCAGACGATAAACTTTATTTGCACAGCACCTTTCATAGAAGAAAAGCAGCTGAAAACACCTTAAAAAATATTTAAAAAACAGACTAAATTAGACTCGGTAGAGGAGAAATACCTGCACCAAGTTTCACACACTCATAGATGTCAGTTCCTCAAATGATCAGGATCTGGACCAGGTTCTGACACAAACCACTTCCTTAATGACATTTCATGGAAATCTGTAATTAATTTGGGGTAATATTGAATATACCATATAAACCAACCAACAAAGAAACGGACAGCGGTGAAAAGCATCTCCTTGGTGGAGGTAATGAACATGAAAACGCTAGATTTGTTAAAGTAACGGTGGCTCGTTCATAGCATTGCAATATAATGTCATAAAGTACGTTCCAGGAAGCTTTGGGGAAGGTTTAACAGAGTCAATAACCCGTTGTGACAGGCAGACATTTGGAGCTGAGCTTCAGTGACCTGTTACCGAGACAGGACTGACAGCACAGATCCCGAAAAGAGCGACTTCGATATAAACACAGAGCAGCCTGAGAAAAAACCCATCACAACACAGCAGAGGAGGGGAGATACACCGAAGGACAATTTATTTCTATACGTTGCTTTGCTGTGTCACAAATTGAGATAGTAGACCGAAACTGCAGAGACTCGCGCAAATACCGAAAAAAAAAATCAATAACATTATATATTGATGAGTCAATATATTCAGTGGAAAAGGAAACAAAATAACTGGCTGAATCGACCGTGTTTCTCCCACTGGGAAACAAAAGGTGAATAAATGTAATAATTTCCCTGAACTGAGAGAAAGGACTTTCGAGAACTAACAGTATTTATCGCTGCTGTATCACCTAATTGGGGGATGCAGTGGTCTCCTTGTACTTTGGAATCATTGTATTTCAGACAGCTCAGTGCCGGAGTGGATATTCACCGAGCTGCACCGGAGAGCCGAGCACTTTCTGCAGGAGGATGAGTTTGTAGGTTTAGGTTTCTCCCTTTTTTCCCTTCACTTTCTTTTAATGGAGCGTGTAATTCTAAAGCAGTTGTTCTCCAAGATGTGCATCGTTCAGAGGTAAGACATTAATCATTTACTGGCACATAAAAACCCTAATTTCATTATTTAATGATTTGCATTGAAAATATCGCTTAAAATGAGATTAGGGAGGCAACCAAGAGTAGGTACCACCACACAATTGTTATGAATGCTTGTATATTCTCCTAAACTAACCTTTTTTAAATCATATATGTTCCCAAAAATTACACGGTGATAAAATATAAAATTTGGCTTCATGAATAACGCCTGAAGCTAGTTTGGTTTCACGAAAATCTCACTCTGCGTTGTCTATTTGAAAGTGTAAGACAAACTCATCCCTCACAAAAGTTAAAGTGACAAAATAGTCCACATGGAAAGAAACTTCTGCAGTCACTGGAATGGAAGCTGTGATAATAGGAGCATGCACGCAAGCGGCGAGCATGAACTTTAATTAAAAAGCTCCCTCCTGAGTTATGCTCTTTCAGGAATGTATAATCATCATATTACATGAAAACACCTACATTTGTTACATATTAATTGGAAGTTCACTAAAATGCACATTGGTCGGCTGTTTGAATAGAACCTATAGACACGGTCCTGAAACCACAGGGTTCTATTTAAAGACATAGAGGCTATTATTTAATTTGAAGTATATACCATAGAGTGGCCGGACCCATTAAATTAACACAGTCCACGTCTGTAACCCAACTCCAGAAAGATTGTTTGATAAATGTTTCATGTCAATTTAAACCTCCAGGTGGCGCTAATGGAAATGTCAGTGGGATATCTCCGCTGTGAACCATGAAGGTCCGTAGCAAATTGTGCCAATTTATAACTTATAGAAGTTGACATCAGACTTTGACCCGATGGTGGCGCTAGAGGAAGCGTGACTCATCCCCCGGGCGCCATAAATGTCGGAAACACCAAACACCAAATGTCAACCTGGTGGGTGAAGAAGAGAAGACTGGGATCATCATCATCAGCAGGGATCATCCTCTGAGGACCAGGAACATCAACGATAACAATTCTGACCCAAAACGGTGGATCTACTGACCGATATCCCAAAATACACAAGATCCACAACCCTAACCCCAGAACATTGAGAGCAGCATCCTTGATATGTGACAGACAGAAGCAGAATACTGTGTGAGGCTGCATCAGTTCTCAGCTTGTCTCCATTAAAACACCAAACACTGGCCGGTTGAGGAGCTCGGACCTCAAATTGAAACTTCACACTGATGATATAAAACGTCAATTTCCATCTTCGTCTTCCAAACACATTACTTTATTTCTGTTTGAGGCTAGAGGAGGGATTTTGACAGCGTGTAGTTCAGGCATAATGAAGCTGTTAAGTCAGAGGACGCCAAGGTGACTTACTCACTAAATCATCTCATAAAAACTGAATCGTAAATTGAAAAAAGTTGAGTGGAGTGATGTGGAGCTGAAACAATTGGTTCAAATAAGAGGATTAGAAACTCTGCAGGAAACGGTTTTAAAATCCTAATCAATGGTTTGAGTCATTGTGGCAAATAATGCGGTAATAATAAAATAATGTGATGACGTTTTTTTGGCTTTGGGATAATGTGATGGGTCATTTTCCATATTTCCTGACATTTTATCGAGTAAACAATGGATTTCTCCATAGTGACAAATTACAGAAAGATTGAATTGATGCAGAAAAATAATAAATATATAAAGAATAAATAATAAATGTTGGCTGCAGAAGCACAGGCGAGGGGGGTGATTTATTGAATATTCAATGTCTTTAAAATGATGTGTGCTCAACATTTAACGTGGCACATGGATGTTAGGGTCGCCGGTGTCTGGTTACGGCATCAAACCCCTGACCTTTCATTATTAGGGCTTGACCCATCCACACGTGTTTGATCTGTTATTAACATGGACGAGACGTTTTCCTGGTCTTCTCTCCTCAAACCTTTGATACGACTCTTTGGGAAAGGAAAAAGATAATTGTCAACACCTTGAGCTACAAAACCTCACTAAGGTATTTCCAGTGTATTCGTGATGTAAACAAGAGAAACTACACGGCAGCGGGCGACGTGGCTGAATATGTAAAACTGAAAAAAGGACATTTTCTTGGGAGATGCTTGGTTTTATTACTCATGTTCAACTCTGCAAAAAAAAAATAAAAAACACTTCACATCCATTGGGAGTTTTTGACACTGCCGCTGACATTTAATGACATTTTCATCTCCTAAATTATGCAGGCTGTGTTACAGTATGAGCAAACAACCCGGCGCTGGGAGGTATTTCAGGTGTGTAGCAGCATTTCACCTTTTCTTTTAGAGCTCCTGGTGCATCGCTGCTATTATTAGCCATCATGCTTATTTGTGGTTGTAATAATAATAATAATAATAATCTCCACCATTACAAAAACACCTTTTGTTTGGATCTGCACCAAATTGCGCACAATCATAGAAATTCTAGAATAAACAGGCCTGATTTCTTTCATCAAGTTTCATGAATTATTGCCTGAAAAACAGGTGAAAAGGTAAAAAACGAATGATGAAACATTCCTTGATCCTAAAAACAACCACACGGACAAACACAACCTCCTTGGCAGAGGTAACCTTTAAGTCTCTTTAAGCAGCTTCTGTTTCCAGCTGCACGGAAAAGACACCAGCTAAAGCAATACATCAACTTTTAACATCTTCCCCCTCTTTCCTCCACCAACCTGTTTCTCTCAATCCACACTTCCGTCAATCAGACACCTTCACAGTTCCCGTCTGTCACAGCTACAGTGTGATAATGATAAACAGCATCATCAGGTTGTCAGCCGTCTGCTTGACTTAAGAAGACTGAAAAAGGGAAATGGCGCCTGCAGTCGTCAGGGGGTCTTTCCTAACCCTCTCCCCTGAAGCAGCTAACTCAGTAAAGACACCGTCTGTCTACAGCGAGACAAGATCTTTGATTCTGCCTTGAAGGACGTCACGTCTAATTACTACAGAAGATTCATCTCTATCCCCACAAACCTGTACGAGCTGTCAGCTGAAGTTTTCAAATCCTGTGACGCACACCTCAGTCAAGTGAGACGCTGATTCTGAGCTTCAGGCGTCCACTGACATTTGATCTTCATTTTGCCAGCCCGACCTGCCAGGGACCTGTGCACAGGTTTGTCAGACGCTCGTGGATCCCTCAGCCTGTTGATTAACAAGCGTGCAATTATGTTAATCGTGTTGTCGTATCACTACTGCAAAACAAGTTGAGCTCTGAGACACCATCGGGACATGTTCCTGATGTGGACCAGTTCATTCATTTACCAGAACATGTCATAATGACAACTGTCGAGTTTTGACACAAGTGCATCTATGCAGTTCTGGGAGGCGGGGCTAATACACACCTACTTTACCCTATAGTGCAGTGATTGTGTGTCTGTGTGGACTGGTCATCATGGGAAACTGGGAAACTACGACGATTTAACTCCTCCCCCACAATGGTAAATGGTCTTTAATGGTCTAAGAGCTGTTTATAGTGATCAGAGCATAGAATCAAAAATACAGCAGAGGTTATAACAACTAAAATTGGCAAAGCTATGGAACTGATCACTGCCATCGAAAAGAAATATAAAATCTGTTTCTATATATTCAAATATATAAATATATGTTTTGTTTTATTAATTCCCTGTGATAGTTTTGGGCTTCATCACGTCTGACAAACTGCACCACAGCAGGAAAATGAATAGAAACTCGATGGAAACTCATTTTCTGGCCTCGCCAACGTGATTAAACCAAGAAAGAAACTGGCCTGAATGTCTGGTCGCCATCCTCAGTCAAACACGAGCAGATCAGAGGCAATAAAACCTCATCACCGCCGCCTGTCTGTCTGACATTTTAATGAAACCATAATTTCTGCCGTTATCAAGAAAATGCGCCAGAACCGAAGATCGGCGGAGGAAATTAAGTTCATCTAATACATGACTCCATCAATTGTGTTTATTAAATTTGAATATTTTTCACGACGAGCAAGAACAGATGTATGACAACTAATTAACTTTTAATGAAGAGGATAATCTGAGAAGCTTTCTCTATTTCTGAAATGCAATTACGACACCCACACACCTCCTGCTCCTCCTCCTCCTCCTCCTCCTCCACTAAATCCAACTGTACCGCACAATAAGGACGTCAGAGTTTTATGTTGTTGTGCACGCTGGAAAAAAAAAGTCCACGTACAGTAACTTTCTGAGGACGCTCTGCTTTGCTCAACTTTCAATCCCTCCCACTTTCATTTACAGAATCTTATCGATGTGTGAAGGGAGGTGGGAGTGACAAACTCTCACTAATACCTTCGTCTGTCCACTGAATTTAATCCCCCATTAAATTGAGTAAGTGCGAATCGCCCTGCCATAGACCCCGATGGCTCATTGTTCGCAGCCACTCTCATTAAATCTGTCAAATGCCCATTTTTCGTGCATGGTTTCCTGCCCTCGCGTTTTAATGAATAGCAGGAAGGTTACACTGGCTTACAGTTACAGCTGGCTGTGGTACGGGGTGACACCGGGCGTGTGTACAAATAACTTGATCATTACGGCAAGGTGGCAACTGCACGGAGGTAATACGAGACCTGCGGACTTGTTTATCTGCTCTTTTTTTTTACAGCTTCTCCAAACCCTGAAAATAAAACAGAACAAACAAGAGAGGCGCTTGTACGGCAGGACCGGGGCCTCTGGGCCTCTGGGCCTCGGCGCCTCAGGGGCTCTGGAGTGACTCGGAATCAACTCATGATGATGTGAGTATTTTCAACTGGATTCAAACCTGGGATGAAAAGCTCACAGAATAAGAAGTTAATTACACAAAATCCACTAAACAGACTTCACTCGAAACTTGGAAGACTACATTAAATCTTTAAATTAGGCAGAGATCATTAACAACGTCTCTCTGTTATGGTTCAGAATCTGTTGTGGTCTTGAGTAAACGCTGATGTCCACCATCGGTAGGACGTTAAAAATAAAACCTGTGTGTCAGTCACATGCTCCGTCAATTCTTTCATGTCACCATTGTTTTCCAATCAGGCTCAATAATGAGATCGGGCTACTTCCACATTTTCCCCTGACAGATGAGTTATTGAGTAATTTAATCACTAACACAAGACGGAAGATACTTGTAAACACGTTTTACCGACTGATGAATGCACAGTCATCACAATATAACAGGTAACAACCAACACAACTTTACAATGGGCTGTTTTTCACAGTCACATTATTTCGATTATCAAGTTCGTTTTTCTCAAATCTGAAATAGTACGTTTGTTTACCGTACATCATCGTTTTAATTCATCTCCAATGAGCTGCTCATTCTTTAAATTCAACATAACTATAAAAATCCATTTGTTTATTTTAGTCCAAGTCAAATGCTGATATTGATGTTTGCGAGTTTAAGAACATCTGAAGTCGTATTGATCGTTTCAGATGAATAAATATCTCTTTGATTTTCAAACGCAAGAACTGTGAACAAGTTATTTAGTCACTGAGACTTTTAAAGGTTTGAAAATGAAGTTTTCTCTGCTCACACTTTGTTTGACAAACTATGTGAAATCACATTTTTTATAATAGCAACTCATCTTCCACAGTACTGCAGGGTTTTTTTTTTGTTCCACCATGATATATATACCCATACAGATTATAAAGACTAATAATTTTTCTTGGCGCTGCTGATTTCTGTCCAGGCTTTAAATTAATATCAGCCTATTGGACACAGCTCCTCCTCCGAGTTGTGACTGAAAAGCAGCCAGTGTGGCCGGTGGATAAACGGACCAGTGTCTCAACAGATATTCCCTTTCCTGCTTAGATATGAGGTCACACTTGACAACCTCCACGACTCTTTATGTGAAGAGGGTGGGACGCTTGTTACTGTGCTCGTCCTCTGTGACTGTAAAAATCCTCCATTTCACCTTTAACACGGCTCCTCACTCCGGCGACAACCTCTCTGGGACCGGCGGCGCAAGATTGGCTTCAACTTTATTTAAGCTTAACATTCAATTGTAAAAGTAGAGGGCGTACGTTTTTTGTTGTAAGCTATTAAAAAAAAGCAAATTCACATTTTTCTCCTCCTCTCCATGCTCCATTAACTTTATACGAACAATGCTCCCGGGCTAAAGAAACCCTTCTTATGACCTCAGGCGCCGTGTTCAGGATTTGCATTCTCGCTGTAATCTTCAAACACGGGGACGGCCAATAAATATTCTTCGTCTTCCGAGCTTATTCGGTGCCGTTGCCCCATAAATATATTTCTTCTTGGAGACGCTCTGGGTTGACTGCCACTCTTTTCTTGGGGGTGGGGGGGAGCTGTGGCAATAAACAGCATCGGCCTTGTGGAAAGTCAGTAAATAAACTAACTCTACCCACGGTTTCACTCTCCTCCTTGAGCGGGACATAAATCTGAGAAGCACAATAAGGTCAGAATTGGGGGGGGGGGGGGGCTGGGGGTCATTAACAGCTTCACGCCGGGCGTCAGGTTTACGGCGGGAAATCTTCACCTCTGAGGGAGACTTGGACACGTTGGAGCCTTTTTTCTTGCAGACCATTTGTACCATGTTGCGACTGGCGGGAGACTAATATCTCCATCCGGGCACTGACGCTTCCAGGTCCTCAGCCCGTGAAGGCCGTCTCCCGTCGAACCCACAATTACCTGCTAATGCACAGCGGCTAATTTAGTTGGGGAGAAACGAATTATGCAGCAATCAGCTTGAATCCAAAACCACGCTGTGTGTGCAATATGATAGCGCTATATGTGCTGCTAATGGGATTTCATAACACTTCCCAGTATATGATATCATTTTTGGGGTTATATCTATTTATTACAGCTGGATTTATTTCCAGCAGGAACATGCAGTCTGCATATTTATGCCGCGGATGCGTCTGTGAATGTTGAACTTACATAATGCGATTGGATTTATTTTTTTAATGTTTTCTGTCTGATGGGATATGAATCTTTAAAAGGAGAATTCAGATTTAATGTGTGCACACTTTTGCACTAAATGTTCACCAGCTGTTTAAATGAGTGTGTTTACTGTAGCACCAGAGGTGGAAGTGTCCGACATTTTCATTACGTTCGCCGATGGAACTGAAATTGAAAAATTCATGATATAAAAACATATAGTGCAAAAACTATAATGCTTGTTTACAGCTTGTGTTGTTTTCACCCCCAGAAGAAGGTCTTTGTAGCTCAATTATGAATCTGAGAGGCGGCGTAACTCTATAAGATGTGATAACGCAGAGTAATTACTTTTAAGTTACAACACATACAGTGTCGAACCTCATCTCAGCAGCCCAGGCTGAGAAGAATATCAATATTAAATGTTATTTACCTTGATTATATACGTTGATAAAACAGTTAGTAGTTTGTAGCTGAAGCTGCTCTCGGAAATGTCTGGGATATTGGGTCTGGACATTTGCCTTTCAAATAAGAAGGAGCAGCAGGAGATTGTCCAAGTCAGACGTCTTCATAATAACAGGAATATTCAGCGTCCGTTTTGCGTCCGTGCAAATGTCCAGAATTCAGTGCCTGTCTGAAAGCAGCTTGAAAAAGGAAAAGATGGGGTTGTGTTCAACTCAAAGACTTGAAAACTGTGCATTCAGAACATCACATGGTCTATTTGAGTCAAGTTTCTGGCTCCTACAGAGAGTGTTGCATTCTGGGTGGATTACAATTGGTGTTATGTGTCTGTGTAGATCAAACGTTTCAATCGTTTGTGCCAACCTACGCAGAGAGGGGGGGGGGGGGGGGGGTTATGGGTGAACAAAGGTTACAGGTTTGCAGAAGAGCAGACATGGACACCGTCCAATTTCCCAACAACAAAATGCAAGCGAGCCAAAGCTGCATTGTGTTTTGTACCGGAGCCCGTTCCATGTTCAGACCTGACCTCCAGTTTGAGAGGCGATGCAGCGCCCACAAAAAACAGTCAGAGCCACGGAGCATGAAAAATACAAACCACTATTTAGTAAGAGTCCAGCACAATTGCTCGTTTTAGAACTAGATGGTTTTATAATTGTGAGGAGACATTGGTGTGGATGGATGCTGAGGAGACGAGAGAAGAGGCTGCAGAACTGAATGCACTGTCAGGACGTTTCAGTAAGAATCAATGACCAGGATCCATGTGCACAGAACAACACACGAAAGCAGCTACGAGCCGGGATAAACAAAATAAAAAAGCGCTGCACATGCTCCGATCAATCACGTTACAGGCAGTATTGACAGCAGATGAAGTCAGGCCCACTGAGCACAGCAGAACATAGTTAAGGTCGCCCATGACAAGACATTAGATTCTTATCAGACGTTATGAATTTCTTTTATCGCTCAGAGTAGCACGTTTCAGATGCCACGCCGTACTCGGGACGTTATTGCTTCGGGGAGGCTCGGGTCTCTTTTGGAGGGAATAAGCCCGACCGGCTGCCTCTCTTGCAATTCGAATGCTGCATGATGCAACATTCTGGCTGGAGGATTTCTGTATTTTCTTCATTATGTCATAAATTTCAGCACAGTGCTGTTCTGTGTAATCCTCAAGCCGAGCGGGTGGAAAAACAAATTCAGCTTCAAGACAATGAATCCAATTCATTTATGTTTGATAAACCAAGTTGTTTCCCCTTTCTCGGATGCAGGGGTTTGTCTACGTCGGTGTCAGGGTGAAATTAGTGTGTTTCCTGATTGATTTCATTTGACATAGTTGGGCTGCACGACACCAATGTAAACTTAAAAGCTTTGACTCCACCTTTAATGTCCAATATGTTGAATATTATTATAGTTTACCTACAGAGATTATTATGTTTTCAAGAGGATGTAGGTGAACAGTCCCCTTGAATACAGAGGTGTTCAGCTTCAGGGGAGGCTCAGTGAATTAGGCAGATCACTTAAAACAGTTTCACTGATTTTCATTTCTGAGGAGGAGAGGCCTTTCCGTCTCAGACCTTAACGACCCCTGCTTTAAACGGACCATGTGTAACTAGGGGGTCCACTACAATCCTGATCCACTACGAGTGACCAATAGAAACAGGGGAAAGTGTTGAGTGTGTGTGGGCTTCTTTTATTTGGGCCGACACAGTTTTCTCTCAAATGTAACCTACACCCGGAGGCTCCTGATGATGGTCTGATCCCATTTTTTAAAGACAAATGATCAAGTAAAGGCTTCGTGAGAGACATTTCATGTTTAATGCATTTGCTTGTACCGTCTTTAACCGGCAGTTGTGAAAGCCTCGTGGGTGGATTAAATATTTAAATGGGTCAGAGGAGCCACAAAGGTCAGAAACTGGCAAAGCATCTCTTGAGTCACTGTTCATCAATAAGCCCTGATCGGTTCTTGCAGTTAGATTATTACGGTTGTTTTCTCTTGTGGAGCATCGGAAATCAAACGTGTTACTCTTTCAATTATTGATTAAAGTAAAGCTGTAAACAGGCTTCACACTCGACTCTACTGGTATTTCAATGCAAACTGGCGAAAACAAAATATGAGGTGCTAGGTCACAGAATAAAAGACATTATTCAATTATTATTCATCCATCTGTGCTAATCTAAGCTGTTTGTAAGTTATTTAAAAGTGATTAATAACAACTGCAATAAACGTCTCACTGCCAAAAAAGGAAAAGCAATTAGTGTTAAAAAAAAAAATCCATATCTTAATGAATTATGTCGCAGACGCCGTAGAAACAGATTTTACGCATCAGGAGCCACATTTTGACGGCTATTAGCCGAGGTGATGTGCACATTTTACCTTGTAACTGACTTCTGGGAGTTCCTCTCATTAAAAAGGAGTCCGGGAGGGAAACGCTGCTGGGCGTGCGCCGGGAGAAGCTCTGAGCGAATGCTAAATATTATGTCATGTAATCTTTTATATTTTATTATTTTTCTTGCGTGGTGGTGAGGCTGCGTTTTTTTTATGACATCTGATGCACTGCAACCTCTTTCAAGTGGATTGCCATCGCGACTAATTCCTTTGCATGGAGTCAAATATAAAGACAACAGAGTGTTTTTTATGTTGGGGGGGGGTGACGGATGGAGAGTTCCTAGATATTGTGCATTAGGATTCACAGCAGAGTCCAGATGAGATCTGCTAATTAAAGATCAAAGTGGTGTCATGACGAACTGTTTGGGATGCTCCTGGAATGAGAAATGGAACTGGGATCGTTTCAGTGCCTCGGTCTTCACTTGCGTCAGCCGACCTTCTTCTCAAAGCACCTTTAAAGTTTTTCTCTACAAGAGGATGTGATCTTCTGAAAGATTTTTTGAAGCTTCTGTGTGCGAGCCACTGGTTGAATCTCTGGTTAAACTGATCCACCCATGAATCTGCTGCTGCCCCCCCCCCCCACTGGTTCGACTCAAGGGATGTTGCTGTCTGACATGAAGCCCTGTTTGTCCTTCTATTCATAAAGAAAAATGACTTAATTAAAATCTATGGTTTGTGCTCCACAGAGCCGCTGACGCCTGCTGACCTGAATTTGTCCACCGGTTGAAGTGAATGTTTGTTGGAGTGGGACACAGTTCACAGCCGCAGTCGGTGCCTTTGACGAGAGTAATTATGGCGATTAACATTATTACAGTTTAGAAATATACTGCATCTCATCCGCCTGATTCGTGGTCACTGGAAACACCGAGGAGGATTCTGACAAACCAGTAACAGCCACACATCAGTGGGGTCTAAACTATGAAGAATGTACATGCGTGTATATCGGTTTAATCTTAGTTTGTCAACCCAAAATTATAGGGGGGCAAAAAAAATGATAAAAATTGCATATTTATCATCGGTAACAACTGAGCTAATAGTGTGTTTTATATGTATATATTAAAACAACAGCAATATGGATATAAGAGGACAAACAAACAACTAAATGTTGTTTGTTGTGAAATCTACTGATGTAAAGTGAAGTGATTTCTTTATTGAGCCTGACGCTGGTGATGCTGCTGGGAATAATGATATCACACTGATTTTACAGTGGCAATAAATTAACCAAATTAATTTATGGATTCATTTTCCTCATTCAAAAGGAAAGAATACAAATGTCAAACAAAAGGTCTCTAGTGTGTGTACAATAGAATAATGAGCTGAACCTTGACTTTTGGACTTTCAGGTGTCGTTTAGCCCTTTTTAGATATTTTGATTTTTAAATCAAATTAAGCTCGTGGATCTGTCCCATTCGTTTCATTAACTACAGCTGGTTGGGGCCAAACTAGAGTCAAATGACTTGGTTTAAAGTGGATGATAATGTAGCTTCATTTCTGCAGGATGTTAGTTTGCTATTGCTTTGGCCACAAGGCAGTAAAATAACTGCCTTGTGGCCTAAGGAGCGTGGGTTGATGGGTTTATATCTTGGATTGCGTCTGTTTAAAGAAAAGTGTATAAATATGCATGTTTGAACTTAGATATGCTGCCTTCTGTTTATTCTAAAGATTACCATCAAAAACGTTTGGAGGGGACCGCGGACTCCCCTGTGAAATCACCATGACATCCCACCTCTCTCCTGCTTATCTGCATCGAATACAGCAGCAGGAACAATAAGATTTAAAAACTTTCCCAAAAGAAAAAGTAAGAGACGTCAAGCTTGTGCAAAGATCTATAATCTGTAATTACCTGGAAATAATCAGAGGAGCAGAGAAGTAAAAGGGGGGAAAGGAAATGATAATTCCCATCGTTCCAGACCATCGATTGCACCTTGAGCTGCAGGTTTATTGAAGCTAAAGCAGGTGCTTACAGTATATGTTCGTTGGCTTTGCAGCACAGCGACGGTTCACTTGTAATAAGGTTTACTGTGTCACATATGGGCCAGAGTAATAAGCTCTTGGCAGGTAGTTAACGCTGATTGATAAAAGACCTTTTAGGGGGAGCAGCACCCTCGGCGAGTGTTTTATTGCATTTTGTGTCCACGGGAGAGAGAGAGAGAGAGAGAGAGAGAGGAGGGAAATTAAGTCGAGGGCGATGTGACATTAGCGAATGCGGTGATGGGGTTTTAATCCATGCAATGAAAACATGCTCTGTGGAAACTACAGGCAACAGAAGATCCTTAAAGGAACTCTGGAAATCTGACTATTTCTGGAGCTCTGTGGATGTTTCGGTCTTTAAATTGGTCTAAATTAGCTTCAAGCGACAGTTTGACAAATTGAAACTAAGGCACATTTCAAAATTTTCTATTATTTCAGCCCTAATAAGTGTCG
The DNA here is from genome assembly GCA_026259375.1 of Verasper variegatus. NCBI lineage: Eukaryota > Metazoa > Chordata > Actinopteri > Pleuronectiformes > Pleuronectidae > Verasper > Verasper variegatus. The sequence goes on from CM048043.1 coordinate 4,069,494, forward strand.
TGAAAATACTTCAACTTAATCACGTGCTTGACGCAGTCGGGGCCAAACTGCGACTGAAATAATACTGGCGATGAGTGTGTTTAGAGAAGTTTATACCTCAGCCCTCCCTGCAGTCCATCTATTTCCAATATTATTTTGAATCACATAAAAAGCCAGTGCCACAGCAGTTTGAGCAGCCAAAGGAGAAAGAGGATGTTCCCACTGAATCAATGGACAAGGCTTTACTGCTTCAACATATGGGAGTTTGGGAGTTAAATCTTGCTTGGTTGCTGATTGAATTTTACAGTGAGAGCCTTCAGGAGAGTGCTGAATGGTAATTACCCCAATGCAGGAGCAACCAGAGTGGAAAGAAGTGCTAAAAGAGAGAATGAGAATGAATAGCAGCAGGCAAATCCTTGGGTGTAACCCATCTGCTTTGAGATGTGTTGGGTTTAAAAAAAGGAGAAGCTATAAAAAAGGACAAATTGCAACAGAGGACACATCATGGCTTTGGTTCTAAATGAGGTTTTGACTCTTTGCAGAACAGGAGGCTTCAGGTTTTTTCCGTGAACAGTTCACAGCGGTCGGGAGATTGTTAATTTTGAGACCAAATTTAACCAGACAGAATTAAACCTGCAACTGACGTCACGGGACCGGAAGAAATGGAGGCTGCTGCGAAACCTGAAAGCCAATATCGGATTTCACCCGAGTGACTCCGCACAGTCCTAATGATTTTAGAGGATGCATTGAGCAAACTAATTTTCACTGGCTTAAGAACTTCCCTCGGAGACGAGCATCTATTATGGATGGGGAGGTTTTCCAAAGGCAAAGCACAGAGTAATAAGATGCAGTTTTTCAGATCTACTGTCCATCAAAAGCTCTAGACCTCATTTCCTTTTTTGGGGGTATTTGGTTATGTCTCAAATTCAAATTATAAAACTGCAGATTACAGTACAAAGTCAGTAAAGATGAGTTTTTTGCTTTCAGCTTCGACAATGTGAGGATTTCCTTCTTCCCTTCGTCACGTGTGGAAGAATAAAATGGATGATTCAGGGTTTTAGTCCGTTGGCCCGAGATTAAACAATAAAATCCTTTGGCTCTGGGAAGTGGTGACGAATATATTTCGCTATTTCTGACATTAAATCAAGAGCAGAAGATTAGCGCCGCCACCATTAGCTGTTAAATTGATCGGTCCACAGAACGTTCATCTGAAACTATTTTGTTAACCGACTGAAGGAGAAACGACCACAGAGTTTCAAATTGAAGGATTGGCTGCAGCTCCTCACATGTACAAGCATCTTTCAGTGTTTTCTGATGTTTATAAACCCAAAAACAAATCTATGAATTAATCAAACTGATCGAATGTCTCCAGGATTAAAGCTCGGGACCATCTACAGCCGGGAAGTTATTATCTTTCTGTTGAGGCACATGTGGCAGACACAAGGGACCATCCGAAGAACGATGCTGGGATTTATTATGACTGCAACACATAATCATAGTTTCATTATAGATCAAACAACTGATTATCATTTCAATGAGTTGTTTTGTCTGTAAAATGAACAGAAATAATTAAAAAGCCTGTAATTAAAAAGCAGTTGTTACATGTGAAGAAGGACATAAAACAAACTCACATTTGAGAATCTGGAACCACAGAACGTTTTGTATTTTCGCTGCAGAAAACAACTGATGCGATTAATCAATTATAAAAATAGCTGACCACTAATTGTCTGTTGAAAAAACGATCTTCTGATTCCAGAAATGCCTCGAGTCCAGAGCAGACAGCTTTAAAATGGGCCACGCACCAAACGACTAATAATTCCTGCTGTGGACTGAATGACAAACACAATGGGCCACAGATCAAATACTAAATTTGCTTTCTGTGTTGGTCCTTCAAACACATTTTCACCAAGCAGCTCGACTCAGGCACACAGCAATTAAAGTAAAACTGAATATTAAACAATGTTAAAACACAGGCTGCTGGTGTTGGCAGCTGTTTTGTGTTGACTAGACAATTCATTTGTTTTCACACGCTCACACATCTGTGGGACCATATCCCGAACGCACCTTTACTGAAGTTCTAATTAAGAGAAACACGGACCAAAACAAACCTTGCGTGCTTCACACTGTCAGAAGGTGTTTGCTGCAGACACTGGGAACAAACTGTTAAAACCAGGCCACCCCATGTTGTCTGCAGGAGGGGCCTCATTACAGCGATGAAGATCTGGGTCAGATCTAAACAATTGCGGCCATAGTGCAGACTCCTGTATGGGCTTTCGACACATTTTCTATAGCGCTCTCGATTTTGAAGAGAAAGAACGACAGGTTAAAGTGCCGCCTCTCGGCTATAGAAGTGTGCGAGGATGTTCTTTTTCATGCGCTGGCAATGAAAGCGGCGAGTCAGCACTCTGAACTCACCCTCATTGTTTCGTCTCCAACGCGATGAGCCGGAGTGAGGAGGCAACGCGCACAGAGGAAATGTTCCACTCTGCAAAATTAGACAATTAATTGATTAGTGCTTGGAAAAGCGACTATTGGCTGAAATCGTTTATCAAACGTGAGCTGGTTCTTGCGAAATCAGATGAGAGGATTTAACGCTTTCCTCTGTTTTAATGCCTTTGTTAACTGAATCTCATTTGGCAGTAAGATGATATCACCTTGGCACATTTTCCCCCCATTTATTGTAATTCACAGATTAATAATTCATCTTTATAGCCGATGCCCCAAACTGCAAATCATTCACAACTTCTGTAATTACACGTCTTCCTCGGGGGAAAATCACAAAAAGCACACTGTTTAATAATCACCCATTTAACACATTGTGTGTGCAATATCAAATCGTACAAATCCCACATCATGCTCCTGCTGTTACTCCACAGCCTTTTTGTTCTGCGTCTTTACAAAACCTCTCTCTCTCTCTGTACTTCTCATCTCCACTGATTCCGTGTCACGGAGGTTAAATATAGATGCGTTTGAGTTGCGCGAAGGAAAGATTCACTGAAAACTTTGAACAGGTGTTTCCCCCGGACTTGAGCGAGCCCCAGACTGGAATGAGAGGAATCAGACTGGGATTACACGGGTCAGGTCTTGTTACTGGTGCTGATGAGCCCCTTGGAGACTTGACTGTGCTCGCCTGTATCGCCTTGTTCCTGAAGTCCCGGCCCTGCACTTCTACCTGCATCCGTTAACGAGGCCACTGAGCTTTCTGCCAAAGCTCCGTTGTTTTTTATTAATCAGGTTTGTTAATAAAAGACTTAATTAAACTTCCGCCATGAGATTGTCTGCGACTTACTTTGGACGACTTTGATTCTTTTAAAAAGTCTTCTGATACTATAGTGGACATTCTGCTGTTGTGTCCCTCGTCGTAGTCGTACTAATGAATCTACCGGTTTATGAGCATTTAGCTGCAAATATCTCAAACTTTATGGAACGTGTTGTGAACAACGGTGTTTATGTTGGCTACACTTTTACTGGACATTAAACACAACCTCTTACGGCGCTCACCGGTGTGTGGACGCCAGCTTCTGCAGCTTGTTTACAGGTTCACAGGTTGATCATCCAACTAAACTAAGAGAGAGTGAATTCAAATAAATGGATACACAGATATTTAAAATGTCCACCTTAACTGCCCTAAAACCCCAAATGCTTCTCAAATGCAGAATTAGAATTGTGCTCAGCCCCGACAGTCACAAGCAGTAAGCCTTCAACTGAATAACCCAACAAAGGTGTGACTGAACCGGATGATCTATAATTTTCCACGTGTTCACAAACACATGTGGAAAATAAATAAAGTATAATACAACCCGAGCACGTCAGATACATCCTTCTGGTAAACCCCATCGAACCCTGAACATGCTACACTTCAGAAAGGTGAATATTTGTGTATTTCTTTGACTATTTTTCTGATGCTTCCTTGTTGTGTGAATAAATCTTTATCGCACACACGGAGCAAATCAGGTTTTGTTCTTTCATCTGTGTCAGGTCTCAACGTGGATGTTTGGCTGATTGTCACACGAGAGGCATTTCTTTATATCACAATATATTGACTTCTCTGTGTCACAATCAAAAGCGATTCTCTGCATCACGGAGCAGAATCAGCGAGGCTGCTGGGAAAGTGATAAAAGGCCGATTCACTTGCTCCAACACGTGCTGCAGGTTTGTGTCATCTTCTAAACTCCGTAACACAACAGGTGCGTTACGAGCGAAACATAAATGTAAAAGACACATTTGCTTATTAGATGCATATCAAACTGAGAACAGAAGAGTTTTTCAAGGTTGTGAAATGTGGCCACAGATTTCATTTCTCTGACGACTTGCAAAGAAAGAGCCGCTTGTCCACAGTGACTTCACAGCATATGATGTGCGTCCCCAGTCAGAGGGAATATGACTGGTCCCCGATCTGCAATTTTCCCATGATCCTTATCTTTATTAGCTCATTATTTTCCGTGGAGCCGGCCCTGGCTGCTGATCTGTGGCATTTATCCGAGAGAGCAGAAACAGCCAATTAGCGAGTGCTTATCTCATCACAGATATGGACCCGCAATAAGAATTAAACAGCACAGTGAATTTTGTAGATAGTCCTCAGATAGATTTAAATGAGGCTGCTAATATGTTTGCATACTGTTCAATTGGGTTTTGTAGCAGCCGGTGGAGCTGAATGTGAAAAATAACTTTTTGTGGTTTGATTTGGTTTAAATACTCACATTCATTAGATGTTTTAGGAAATAACTGAGGTTCTCGTGGCCCCTCCCTTGCTATACAAATATAATTAATCATGCTTTTATAATTGCGTTTAAAAGCAGCACTGTGAATTTACTCTCCACTAATCCAACCTAAACTAAGCTCCACAGAAAATATGACGACTGCTTCAAACACCTTTTAAGAAATGCAGTCGGTCTTTCTTCTTTAGTTTTTTGGGGGGGACGGGAGATTAAAACCACAGCCTCCAGTGCAGAAGAGAAATTCTGTCTCTCAATCTCGTCAGTTGAAACTATGACGAATTACAGAAGAGATTTCTTGTTACAGAGAGAAGTCCAGTCTGAGATCCGACCTGTGAATCTGACAAGTGCAGCATCGCGCTCACACACTGGTCCACGCTGGGTTTTAATAAAGTGATCTCACTTCCATTTCTCAGTGATGAACGAGGAGCAGTTTTGTTGTTTGACTGGAGGCTGATGTGAACGATCCCTACACGTCAACAACACATCTGGAGCATGACAGGGATCCATTTTCTCCCTCTGCACTGATTTATAGCATTTTTGTTTTAGCTGAGGATTTAAAGTTGTAAAATCACGCACAAGCTATCACCAAGGCCCGACAGACGTCTTAAATTCAATTAAGCTGCAACAAATTGCAGACACTCGTAGATACTGGTCCTCTAAAGGCGCTTGATTTCTCTTTTCAACACGAACCATGAATTATTCCCTGGGAAATTGGGGGAAATGTCAAAAAAATGTCCAGTCATCTCTCATCCTGCTTCGTAATCCTGCTGACAAACACACCTTCCAGCAAACAAGGGTGAAAACATAACCTCCACGGCAGCAGTGATAAAACATTATATATAAATGACCAATAACTGACCATTGACTGGCTGTAAAGGGAATTTAAGGGGTTGTCAGTTACACTCAGTGACCACAGGAATATAAATTCATCCATGTTCAACCAATATGTGGCTCAATAAGGCTGAAAATGTAGCCAGAGCTATATTATAAATGAATATAACAGAATTCACTCGAGGATGGATTTAAGATTTCGCTTTTTTTCACCGTCTTTCCTTCCCATCATTCTTACAGGGTTATTTATTTTTTGTCCACCAACCTGACTCCACTTGTTTTGACTCTCTCCAGTATATGACCGCTGTACTACCTGGTGTCTGTAGACAGAAGTCTGACAGCGCATCGTCCTGTCTGAACCCAAACAAAGCACGGGGGTCACTCCTCAGGGTGAGGATCTGTGGGGAGTCCTGTGACAAACCAACTGAGCGAGCATGCCATTAAACCCTGTGTGTTTTGCTTCCAGGCGTCTGGGATTTCAAACATTTGACAGTGGCTCTCATTTGAAGTTCAGACTTTCATGAGAACAAGGAAAACACCAGGAGCTCTTCGGACTGAACGATTGTGTATAATCACTGGCAGATAAGTGTTGGTGGCCGAGAAACTGCTCAGATTTAAGAGGAGCAGGCCCGGGAATCCACTTTTAAATTGGCACATCATGTATTATCCTCTACCTGCCAACCCGGAGAACACTTAGCACAATTAACAACGTAGTAAATTAGCTTTAAAAGGGCAGTGTCTTGGTTTGAGGTGCTGCTACCCCGGAGCCTCTGGTCTACACTCGGGAACGTTAAAGACTAATTTCCCTGTCGATTAAACAGAAAATTAAATGCAAACTAATGCTTCTTCAATGCTGAACAGACCAGCACTAAAATCCTGTTTTTATGCTCAATGGGGGGAGAAACCTACATATGCTGTGTTTGCCAAAGCAACAACTCAGGTTTGTTGTTGTTAAACCAGCAGGAACCAGGGTGATGTCGTCAGGGTCACGGCTCCTGATGACATCACCCTTCTGTTCATCCGCGTTAAAAAAAGAATAAATGAAAGTTTCCTGATGAGGTCGATGAGGTTTTGTTTATCGGTGGTTTGACTTATTCTGTGTTATTGACAGTCAGAGCTGGTGAGAGCGTTTTCCCCTCATTTGCAAAGTAGCTGAGAGTTTTAGACTGAAGGTGAAGGTCAAGGTTCAGTTATACACATATTCTCAGTTAATCTGCTGCCAACTCTTGTCCCCTTGTTAAACAGATTCAAGTTAACAATAGCTAATAGTGATTGGAAAATATGTCTGATGCAGGGACACTGGAAGTCAGTTGAGGGCGTTGAGAGAAACGATCTCATATTTAAGGTAGCACAGTAGAACGGTGGCCAAAGTCACAGACGTGTTAAGGGAAGACGCGAACACAAGAGTCCCAACACAACCACAAAAGCCACACAACGGAAGTGAGCGACAATGGATGTTGCCAGTTAAAACGAGCGGAGTTACTTCAGTGAGCCATCAATGCCTTTTCTTTGTGAGGCGTGACATCACATGGACGTTCTTCTTCTGAAAGCTCTAAATTAACTGTAGAAGAATGTTTCCTCCGAATAAATGAATAATGTAAAAGTGGAACACACAACAAGGGAGTTTATATAAGATGATGACCACAGATGGTGTGTAGGTACGAATACACTCGTGAGGGAGACCCTGTGCGTCTGGCCTCTGATTGGCTGGATTTGTTTTGACACGTCTTATACCGACACATCGGGGGGGACAGGCAGCAGCGGTGCAGCGCTATACTGCCAACAGATTATCATCAACTGGTCTCTGAGGCTGCAAACACTGCAGCATCCGGCACGTAGACGGGTTTATTTTCTGATCAATGGGAACTGAAAACACAGACGTGCACCATAAATACTTGCCTGTTGATATTTAGTCTGCTGGCACGAGTCATCAAAGTTTTCCAGCAGGCGAATGGGAAGACGAATCTGTTCAGTGGGAGCTGATGAGTGTTGCTGTGGTGCGAAAGTGGAGCGGCTTCGTAAACGACTATTACAAGTGGATATTTTTAGGACATACATGTGAATCAAAGCAGTGACTCATGAAATCTCACAGTGACGTCTGGGCCTTCATTGAGATTTGCATTTTACACAGACTGGATTTACTGCTTCAGATTTAAAGAGGTTGTTCATTAACTGATGAAATTATAATTTGATTAGTTGATTGTAAATAATCAGAGACATGTTCTGATTCTCTCCTCGGTTTTTAAATCATAGTGTTTGGATCGACTGTCAGTTCTGGAACACAAGCAACATGTCGACAAAATGATAAATGAAATGACAACAACGACTAATAAATAAAAGCTTATCTGAACCCGACATGTTTGAATCTAACGGCACTTGGATCCTCTGACACACAGACCTACAGGAGAATCCATCACATTCCAGGTAGAACTAATTGATTTGGACCAAGCTGCACTCACGTTAAAGTGTGAGAACCCGACCTGAGCCAATCGTGACGTAGGAAATTTGGAAATATTCGGGTTCAGGCCGGGTTCAGTCACGTCGGCTCGGTCATACTTGACTTTTTAAAGTTGCATGTGTCTGTAATTGGGGGAAAAGGCTCGGATCGGGTTCGGACACAAAAACACAAAATGCCTGGGTTAGGTTTTAGATTTTCTTTCGTCCAGGGTCTGGTCTCAACATCAAGAAGTCACATGTGAAGAGCCCTGAACAACAGAATAACAACTGCTGTGCAGTAGAGAACCACAGTAACATGGTGGTAGTAGTACGATAATGGGTTTAATATGATTACAAGTAAATACACAAGTACACCTGAGGTCACAGGTGAGCAGTCAGGTGTGTGGGTGTATTCCAGCCGCTTCTGCTGTAAAAGAGCAAAACTATAATTCAGAACACGGAGGATTCATGTTTCTGGGGGGGGAATCTCAAAACTGCTCGAAAAATGTAAAAAGTAGGAAAACAAAAATCGTAATCTGCCGTCGAGCCGATGTCGGCGGCAGCGGAGTCATTTGCATGAAAATCCCTGTGGACGCTCCCTGACCTTTACTAGTGCTCACCACCAGCAGGGGGGGGGGGGGGGAGCGCACCGCGGGCATATCCTGTTCGGATTAGCAGGTCCCCGGGAGCCTCGGAAAGTCTCCAGGCAGTGATTGCTTCAGTTAGAAAGTGGAATGAGTTGCAGTCTCCGCTGACCAGAGGCGACAGCAGAAAATCAGCCGGACTGTCTCTTTTTGATGGCAACCCAACCCCGAGCCCTTCACTTCATCACACACACACACACAGACACACACCTACGCACTGGGCCCACACATCCCAGGAGCCCTCGGCTGTTTAGACAGCAGGGCGCTGGGTCCAGAATCTTATTACCTAAGAGGAGGACTGAGCAGCTGGCAGCCTCTCGGATTCATGAAATCTCTGTGTCGGTTGTTTTTTCCGTCTGTGACACGAGGGCAGCGATGACTCACACATCAACCGCTGGAGAATAACATTATGAAATAAAGGGTGAAAGAACCAACAACTGCTGCTTTGTTACCGTTAGGTTATGCAGTACACGAGCAGAAATTACATTTATTTATTTCTGTTGCTAATTACAGCTAATTGCTGCACAAACATGATTATCGTGCTGATCATATTTTTCCACAACACAACACTTCATTGTGTGCCGCAAACATGGAGACATGTTTTTTTGTGTAGGTTTAAATACAAAAAAAGAACATCACCTAAATCTATTTGTCACAGCAACACAAAAGATTATACAGGAACACAAAATATGAAAAGAACAGTTGAGAAACAAATCCCCAATTGTTTAAATTCATAAATATCAGTGGACTGTCGGCCTTTTCAGGATTATTCCCTGAAACATTAATACAAAAATTCTCTATGAATTGCATTGTTCTCATGAAAAAAGAAATCACAATCCTGGATCTTATTTAGTGGCTCCTCCCCAGACCCAGGCTCCCTCCCTCCACCCAGTTTGGTGTAAAATCAGCTCAATAGATTTTGCCTAATCCAACAAACAAACACAACCTCACTGGTGGAGGAGATCATAATGAATTATTAATTTAAATCCCCTGATCTGTTGCAGTGGTTACAAACAGGTCTTCTGTCTTTAATGTTTCCTCAGTTTGAAGCGTCACGTCTCCGTTTCACATGAAGAACTTCATGTTGCTGCAGCTGTTGAAGCCACTTTGTACGAGACTCAAAGACTCAACACAAAGACGCCTGTGCACCGCTGCTCACTGGCACTTTGTTCAGGTCTTCAGAAAACAGCTGCAGGGACCGAATCCAACGCTCGTCACAGAGACTATTGTTTTCATGACTGAGAAAAGAAACAAGCACGACTTACCTTGGCATTCACGGAAAACACACCACAGGCCTAAATCATCTGTTTACTTCAAACTAAAGAGCACGGGAGCCTCTGGAGAACAATGCATGCTGGGAAGTGCTTTATGCTTCTTTTGTTTCTTTAGAAACTTAACTCGACGAGTAGAGAGAAGTTTCAGCTGTTCAGATCATTCAACTTTAATGAATTTGCCGAAAACGTGCTCACTTATTTGGTTGTTGATCTATACGCGACCAGTGTGAGTTGACGGGAATCATGTTCTCAAATGCTGCTGCAGTCTTTTGTGTTTTATTGATTAGTTAGTTGGTGAAGTGAATTCATATCTTAAAGTACAGTAAGTCATTTCATCTTCCAAAACTACACACACACACACACACACACACACACACACACACACACACACACACACACACACACACACACACACACATAGAGTGGGTCTTCGGGGACATGGCATACATTTACCCAGACCGCCGTCTTCCTCATCCTAACTTTAAACACTGACCCACAAATATCATTTTTTTCATTTTGTCCCCAATTAACTGGTTTTTAAGTCTGGAATTTGTCCCCAAAGGCCAACAACAGAAACACACACACACACACACAGTGAGCACAGGTGAAGTGAAGACAACTTGAATGAACAACAACCAGGTTCACTGTAATAGGACGGAAATGTGGCTCACATCAACACTGTGCCATTTGAATCACATTTAAAAAACAATCAGTCATGATAAACTATAAAGTCCTGGGTCATTAACATGAGCAAGATACTGAGGAAACAGTTTTCACCTTTTCAAACCGATATTACAACAATGTTTGAGTATCGCAAAACAATGATTCATTATCAGACTTCATTATTATGACTGTGTTTTTCATGTACCTGGTTTATTTCAGTATTTTGAGAAGGATAATGATGTAATAGAAAACTCACCGCCACTGGACCAGGGGCCGTTGTGCAAGGCACGTGTTTCTCACGTTCATTTCCTGAAGGAGAAATATGATACCAAGCGCTAAATATAACATTAAAATAAGAGTTGTGTTTTACCCAAAAGACTAAACAATCTATAGAAGCAGCTTCGAGTACAAACAGCCTCGTCCCTCCTCATCTCCTCTGACCCTCACACCTTTCACACAAACAAGAGAGGGGGATATTTAAGCAATAATCAAACAGACTCCTCCACCTTGGTGCATCGAGAGCAACAAGAAATCACTTAAACATGCAGAGTTTGACAGACGTCCAGCGCGTCCAGCTTTGTGCTCGGACAGATCTGAGATCATTCATATTTCATTTCGACTGGACGTCTCCGGGATGACGGACTCAGTAATGATGCTGCTTCCTGCAGAGAGTCCCAGGCACATGTAAGAGAACCTGAATAACACCCAATACGAATAATTGGAATAGCGTGACAGCATCACAGCAGTGCAGATGTGATGTCCTGATGTTGTTCTGTTGTGGGAGTGCTTTTAAATCCACGCTACAGCTTCATTTAATGCAGCATCAAATCCCAGAGGACCACTAATGGACCCCAATTCATTTATGACTTATCTGAAATCTCTATGAGAGTTCCGCCCTGTGACGCCTGTGCTGCGGACACAAGCTTACTGGTTCCCACTGGGGTCTTAATCTGTTAAAAACAGGTCACACAGGTATAGTTAATTTTTTTGGGAGAAAATGTTGTGGTTTTCATTTAGAAATAATCCAACAATAGTAAAAACAGCTCATGGTGGAGACTATTTGCTGCGGAGGATTATCAGGAGGACAATGAACATGGCATTCAAAATAAAACACAGCGACGAAGTAATGTGTCACCTGGTGCAATAGCACAGCTCCTTTATGTCTTTCTAATGGTTTGTGGACAACAATGCAGGGATAAGCTGTGTCAGGCTCGGGTGACACTCAGTCGGATCAAGTCATTGTTGGTTTTTGGGGGATTTTCATGGGATTCGTTGACGATAAGAGAAAAACTGAATATATTACCAGCCTCATCCTTTCGGGGTCGAGGCCGAGGGCTGAAAAGTGAAAAGTACTGAATGCTCATCTTCTTGTGCACATAGAGATGCTTCTATTGATTATGTCAGATGAGGTGCATTGTTTGTAGCTCATCATTGGATTCACTGTTTGCAGTATTCAACACAAACACATGAGAAGTGAATGTTAGAGAAGTGGGCTTGGTTCTGATTTGTGGACGAGTCTGGGCTTGTGTTCTGAACTTACGTTTATCCATCAAGTCCCATTATAACATCTACGTTCCATTGTATTTATTTCTATTTGGCTTCTTTTTATTAATGATTGCTCAACATTTAAACTGTTTAACGTTCATTATTTTATCTTTGTAGCTTTGTTTTGAAAAGTGCCAAATAAAGTTTATTGTACTGTGACACTCATCACCATATAAATATCAGTCTTTGTAACTGCTTTGTGTATTTGTGTGTATTTGAATTCAACATAACACAACAACTCTGCACTTTAAATGACCTCATGAGTTAAATCAACCTTTCTCTCTGTAGTTGTTACTAAAATGCTGCTTTGGTTACAACACTTCCTCCACTGTTTTATTCATAGTTAAGACTGCATTGCTATTCAAACTATAAATATATATATTTTTGCCCCGGTGTGTATTTTATATACTCTTTATCCTGTTAAAGCTCCAAGGGCAAACTGCCAGTTTAATCTGAGTGCAGCATCCTCAACAAAATTGAATTCAGAGCATTTTCCTATTTGAAGGAAAGAGAAGAGAACACAAGAAGCAGAAACAAGCAGAGGACAAAGGTTTTGAATGAACTTATCTGCAGGAGAAGGCCCATCCCAGCTCCTCTGTGTGTACAGTGAATGGGCCGAGTGTGAATAGGAAAAGCTAAAGCAAGCACATCTTAGTCTGCTCGTCAACTTCCGCGCAGACGGAATCAATCCTACATTGATTAAAATGGTAATGTGTGACAAACTGAACACAACGACAGTGACTAAAGGAAGGTGTCAGCGTGCAGCTGCCAACTTCAAGTTAAATAAATAAACATGGATAATGAGGTGAATGAGAAACTATTCAATACAAATTAAATCTATATATTCTCCCTTAAGGTTAAAGCTGCCATGTTGTCTTTATTTGTGTTTTATTTATGAATTTAAAGAGCAAATATCCGGTAACACAAGAAGATATAAGTTCCAGATTCTCTATCTCTTCATCTATCACTGTGTTCTTGGTTTCATCCTCCTCTTCTTTTTCTTACCTCACAAATAAGTGAGAGCTTGTTTCGTTATCTTCTCACTTCTGTGTGAAAACGGCTTTAACACGACCACGACGACAACAAAAGCCGATTGGGCAATTATCTGAGAAGTTTCACGTCAGGCAGCAGAAAAGAAAACTTTCCTCACAAAAGTCGGAGCCACATTAATCACTGTTCACAAAGCAGCGCTAATTAGGGCAGTTCTCCACCCACGCAGATCCAGGATCAGCTGGTCATCTTACTCCGATTATCGTCATGGTGACAGCCCAGAAGAAGTTATTTGAATTATATCATGATTTTATGACAATATGGTATCTCTGGATATGGAAAATGTATGTTAATGTTGTTTCAGTGGAGATTAACTCAACATTATCTCACGTCCAGTTTTCACTTACATTGACTCAATGAGTAAAAGGCTCAATATTCAAATTGATATTATCAATAAATAGATTATGGATGTTTCTAACGTATGTGATTAATATTAATAATTTAACAACCTGCATCATGATACTTGTGAGGTTGCATCAGTTGTTTTTTGCACATTTCCCCAAAACAAACACAGAATAAAAGTGCTGAACATATCTTTGCATAGAAGATCGTCTTGTATTGTATCTGGTATCTGCTCAGATGTGGTGTCAGGTCGAGTTCAAGTTAAAGGACAAAACTTGAAATGAGATAGAAGGACAACAGATCAACTTTTTTACCACCTCTCTGCCCGTGTCTGTTGTCGCAGTAAAGTTTTAGCGCCGCCGTCACTTTACGACACGAGTTAACGCGAGGCCCTTCCAGAGGGCGATGAGCTCCTCAATCGAAGCTTCACATCAACGTCACTCCGCGCTCAGAGAGGAGCACAACACAACAGAGCTGCTGCGATAATAGCTCCTCAGTGGCAGACTGCAGGTAAACAGAGGAATTAATAAGGCAGCGTTACGCTCCAGAGAATCTGCTGTGGCCGGGTGGGCCGCTCCAGGAGAGAAAGAATGAGTCATGGACACTGGACCGGTTGAGGCCGGCGCTGCAATATTAATTATCCGATTGATTACAATGAATTAGCGATTGCTGAATGGGTCGGTCATTACAGGAAATGAGGAGTCTCATCACAGCTCATTAACGCAGCGATAACTCTGCGTTAAAGCCCAATGCCGACCGCACAACTCCTGCCACGACTGGGATGTGATCTCTTATCCCAAAAGGGCTCTCGTAGAAAACAGCTTTAACCTCTTTTATAATCTAACTGCAGCCATATTTTCGGAGAGCTTCCACTGTGGAGAGCTCAACTGGTGAATCGAAGCCAAAACCAGAAGTGACGCCAGCGAAATGTTCCCAAAAAAAACAAACTGGTGAGAGTTATTGTAATTCATCCTGAGGGCGACACGAATGGTGAACAGTTGGGACGTTTCTCCCAAAACCACATGCAACCCCCGGAGTCGTGAGAGTCTGGTTGATTTAAGGTTTTCCCCGTCCGGATCCACGTGGGAGCTTAACCTGATCTGATTTCATGCAACTGACTGAACAGGGCATTTGTCATTTTGACAAGCGAGTCCAAGTAGTAGTCGTGGTAATATGAGAGGGGCTGTCGCCTTTTATTTGAAATTCAGACATCTATTTAAACGGAGTTAATATTTAAACTGTCGTGAATTCAACATATACAGAAGCACAACAGACAATCTGAGGTAGATTAATGCATCGTGTCCTCTTGACCACCAGTGAAGTAAGTCAGAGACGTTTGCTACAAAAATGGAGGACGTCAGGAAACAAGGTCGTCCTGGTCCGACACCCACGACACCAGAGCTTCTGAGAAGAGGTGAGACCAAGTGTTTTGGGTTCTATGCTGTAGACGGCAAAGATGAGGCTATTTGTCATCTTTGTAACGTGCTCTTCAAAGAGTTGCATTTCAATACATTAGAACTAAATTGTGTGTCACATCGGGTAAGTCCCCAACCAATTCTCCGGAGGTCACATCGGAAGAAAACAGGCTTAAGTTTTCCAGGCGCTCGGCCTTTTCCCTCACAGGAGCAAATTCATGAATCACACTTTCAAAGTGTTTACTTTTACAGCAAACTATTTTAATGAAACAGCTTCTCTTCCTGTAGGAGGTAACATGAACAGTTCACCCTCGGCAGGTGTGAAGCGTCGCTGCTAGAAGCGGCACAGTTGTGTCAGAGACGTCTGATAATGAACAAACTTCCTCTAATGAAGAATCTGAGATGAGTGAGTTTGTGTCACATACAGGTTTCGTGTGAACAGTCCTATCTTGAAACAATGCGTCCTCCTGGTGTCCTTCTTTATTATAGTATCCTGCTGTGAGTAGATTTCACCCCGTTCCTCTCTTTAACGAGGCTGCGTCCACAAATCAGGGCTGTAATTGGATTATTGGCTTACATTTGTTAGGGCACAGGGAGACACACGGTGCATTGTGGTGTCTGGGTCCTTTGTGAAAGGCGGCAGGTGGTTGATAACAGCTGGCTTCCCATGCTGCTCTGCTCTGGTCAGAACTGTCCTGATCCAAAACACTCCCGGCTGACCCGTCAATCTGCTTGGCCAGAAGCCTCGTCCGCCATCAACATCTCACTCCCTCTGCCCGTTCCCCCACGATTAAGAAATTCTGCTTTTGCCCTTTTCCTTGACTCCTTTTGATTCTCTCATTCCCTCCTGCTGTTTTTTACTTTTTCTTCACGCCCCGTCTCTCTCTTCCCCTTCGACACGTCCCTCTCCACAAAAATACTTGAGAATCGAGAATGAGAAACTTTGCCTGTGTGGATTTGCACGACCAGCGCGAAACGTAGGAGTTTATTAAATGCTGCGAGAGATAATAGCGCCACAGCCAGAATGTTCTTTCCACAGTTGAAATATCAGCGTCTTGACAGGGTGAGGTCAATAGATTCAAGTCCCCGGTCTCGAATCACATTTCAAAACCAGACACGGCTACGAAATACCAGCGGAATAAAAAAAAAAAAAAAGAACAAGTTTAATAGGTCACAGGAATTGTTGCAGCGCCTCAATTCAGTCCGGCTTTTTTTTTCCTGAGCTCATTAAGAGTGGGCCGTGTTGACATATTCAGTTTATATTCCTCACATCACAGAGCAGCCCAGTGAGGCTGAATGGGCCGATCAGCTGCTCATTACAAAGATCAGAGCCATGGCTGTAGGTGAAGCTGTGGAAGGGGGGGAGCCAGCGGTCCGGGTGGTTTTTTTGCCCCCGGGGCCGTATCACATGAAGACATCCCTTGAAGGCATCCTGCAAGGCAATTTAAAAGAGCATTATAATTCCCACCTTATTACACCCGAATCACTGAATCACAGGTGCTCCGGCCTGCTGCATATCCCGTCACCTCACCTGCCTGACGGACCTTCCCGTCAGCGGAGGCCTGTGGAGATACTCCCAAGCCGATGCTGAGTCTGGGCGGAGGGCCGAGACGCTGGGCAGCTGTTACTGGATTTATTTTCATGTGACGACTAAAACGTCTTAATTATCATTCAAAATCAAAGCGATTTGATCCCTCAGCTCTTTAGAGATTGATCTCAAAGAGGCGTTAAAAGACTCTCGACCCATATAATCGAGATTCTTTGGACAAAATTGAATAAATCATTGAACAGGGGGAAAGGTAATAATTCACTAATATCTTCTATTAACATGCAGGGAAATCTTATCATATCTTACCGTCTCTTTAAGAACCCCTCCTGATACAGCCCAGTCTGCTCTGATTGGCCAGTTGGCCCATTGATTGAGTGATTGGCCCTTAACTTCATTCAAACCAATGTACCACGTATTATGTAGCCTAAATGCAATGTTTAACACTTTGAGGTGGATCAGGGGTAAACACATTTGTTTGGGGGCAGAGTTGATTTTCATGGTTTTACTTTAATATGACGACACTTGGAAATAAATCGAGAATGAAGCCGAGTTGGGTTAAATTCAGAAATTACTCAAATTCGTCAGCTGCCTCAGGCATTGAAACTCAGAGGTTGTGTTATTTAACCTCATCTCAGACCTGATAGTCACTTTCAGCCTCACTGAGTCCATGTCGTGAAGTTCAATGTCCATCGTCTCAGACACGATGTGAAGCTTCTTCTCTCCTGTTGACGCTTCTGAACAGACTTTAATCAATCAATCAGTGTTATTTTCATGGTACTTAACAGTGAGTCAAGGTCAGACACCAGCGCCTCCTGGTTAGTCCTCACACAGAGTCCAGTACGGCAGAATACGTCTGAATGTAATGCTCACGATGAGATGAATATTCACACTCGTTTTCATGCACCATTTAACGAGGAGATGATTCAGCCCATTACCTGACGTCAGACACAACAGATGCACCTTCACATGACTCCTGCGTATCGGTGTAAACACA
This sequence comes from Verasper variegatus, assembly GCA_026259375.1. Taxonomy (NCBI): domain Eukaryota; kingdom Metazoa; phylum Chordata; class Actinopteri; order Pleuronectiformes; family Pleuronectidae; genus Verasper; species Verasper variegatus. The sequence goes on from CM048043.1 coordinate 4,086,934, forward strand.
CGCGTTTCAGGTGTTACAGCCATTTAATGCATTTGAAGTCACATTCTTCACGAAGCTGCAACGATTAGGACAATTAATCTCTTAGTCAACTGGGCGGAAAATTAACAGGCAGCAATTTTAGATTATTACAATTGTTTTAGAGCAACAGTGATAAATGTTTGCTGCTTCTGGCTTCTTGAACGTGAGGATTTGGTTCTTTTCTGTACATGATACCAAACTTATATAAAAACCTACTAAACTATGTCCCATAGAAATTTCATGGAGGAGAGGGTTAAATAATAAAATACAGAAAATACAGAAAATTGTGGCTAATGGATTAAAGCAGATGAGAGATGTTAAATGTCTCAATTTTGACAGAGGGTGGTGGGGGGGGATGACCCCAAAAATATATAATAAAGACGCCGCCTGCGTCAGAGTGTGGTCAACTCTGTGTCACCGCCTTCACTCACGTCATAGAAGGTCGCTTCACTAATGAGCGAAGGTCAGCACCTGGCTTCATCCATCACTGTCCTCCTCGCCATCCTCTCCTCGCTGCCCCCCCCCCCCAGTCGTCTGGCAAACTAGCAGAACGTGGCACGACGAGGAGAACACGTCAATGTTATCACCGCGCAACAGACGACAGCTTTGTGGGGAGACCGTGGCTTTCAGCTGCTGCACCAGTGGCTAATTACCCCCCCCCACCCCCCGCTCCACAGGAGGAGACCCCCGCTCGCCACTCAGGGGCCATCGTTTTGCATTGTCAAACTTATTTAGATCTTTCTGTTAAAGTTCATTTATTTTACATCAGCTGAGCAGCTCATTGGCTCACGGACGATTCAGCCATTTACACAAAATGGTCAATTAGCTTTCATTTGCAATTTTTCCAGTAAAGTTTTTCTCCTCCTCCTAAAGTTGAGCTACTTTAACCTTCAATACTGAACATTTGGTGACAAAATAATAAAATGTTCAGATACTCAGGAAACAAATTATTAGAGACTAAATCAGCGGCAGCAGAAATAAGAAAACGTTTTGGGGGAAAACTGTGCACAGTTTTATTTGAATTAGACTTAAATTGAGATTAAATGCAGAATTTCATGCATTTGTACGTGTGGATCGGTTTGTAAAGTTACAATAAAACTCCAATGGGATTAAATAAATATCAAGGTCATTTTCTGCATCTAACGCCTTCAATCAACACAGTAATGGTTCCCTATTAACATTTCTCCCCCCTAAGAATCAATAAGTGTGATGTTGAGTGGACGGGAGAACACGCTGACCGTGGCGTACCTGCAGGGGGCGGCCGATCAATACCAATAACTCTCACTTCACCAGGTGGGTTTACACTTTCTGCCACGGAACATCACCCCCCCGTTCGTTGAATATTAAACTGGTGCTTTTTAATTAGCGTCAGTCACCAGCCACACTGAAGCATTAACAGACAACAGTGCAGGGAAACTGCGAGTGAGGCGTTGATTACGATCAATTCTGTGTAAAAAAATCAACATAAGCACATGAAACTGAAACTCCAAGGACGTTTTAATTTGAAGAAACAACACGTGCAATTGATCTTATTGCACGTCGAGGAGTCACTTCAGTCGTGCAGATGAGCGCCTGATGCCGCCGTTTTCAGGGAGCCGCCATCGGCTCAGATCTATTTACAGCTTGAAACACGATCAACTGACAACAGATGGACATAAAAATGAATCAGAAGCCGCGGCTCCCATTTGTACAGATGTCTTTGTGGTATTTTCGGGCACTGGCGATGTGAAATGGAAGAAAGAGCCTGGATCAATTGTGTTTTAATCAGAACGGTGGAGTGGCACCAAATGACTTTGCCTGGAATTGAAGTACCTGTAAAGTTTTATTCCAGAGCAGCAAACAACAGAGAGATATTTTTAACTTTTCTGATTAAAAAAAACAAAACACACTGTAATCACACAGCTTTACATTAAAGGGCTAATGTCACAGTGAAAGTCAAACACGGGGAGAAAGGCTCTAAAATATATTTTAGTATCACTGTTGTATTTGCATAGACGGTGATTTGACAAACACGTATATTCCTGATGGGCCTGTTTCCTTTGAGGTATCTGCCATTCGACTTCACAAATGTTATTTTAATTTAGACACAACTTGCAAACATGCAAATGAGCATTTTCTGAATTAAACTTATCAATAAGCATGTTTTGTTTAGTTTTCTTATCTCCAACACACAAGGGAAATGAGATGAAAAGCTGCAGCCACAGAAAACTGGTCAAACTGAGCTGAAGAAAGAAAACACTTGAACACTCATAACACGTGATACTGGAGGAGCAGATCGGTTAGAATAACAACATTTCTGTCGACATGTTGGTTTCCATGGAGCAGCCATGACGACTGGGAAAGATGAAAGTCATTGCAGACTTGGTTTCTGGTTTGTTTTCTGTCTGCAGACACGTAGCATTCATTTCTAAAGAATATCCACAATCAATGCGCCGAGCAGACAAAGGTTATGTGAGGCCGACGTCGTTCACACATGAAAACACAGCGGCTTCGATATTTTCATCCTGTTCAGGTCCAAGTAGCATTTCTTCCTTTTACCTGTGGGTGTGTTAAAGTAATGTTTCACTAGTTGGTATTTTTGATATTACAGATGCTCCAATACATTTCTATAAGATCAACTGATTGAGCGATTTGTAATTTGATGGGGCAGCGTGTGACGGAGCCACTGGTTTCTAACCCACTAACTGGTTCTCTACGGTTTATACATTTATGTCATTAAGCTCATTGTATTTTACGTCATGCAGCTTTACAGTTACGCTCCATTACCAAGTGTCGTCAGCAGAAAAACTCTAATAATCCCAGTGTAGAGTACTGGAGGAAAACTGTTGTTATTTGCTGTTTAACCTTCAGACACTGACAGAGGACCAAAACAAACAGATTAAAGGAGAATTAAATACTGAAATCACATTAACCAGGTGGCAAATATTAATGATTAATGAATGAATTGAAGGCTCCAAAAAAAACACAAAAACTCTGAACAGCTACAACAACTTCTAAAAGGTGTTTCTTCAGCTTGTTATTTCAGTCTGAATGATCAAATCAAATGCAGCTTTAATGTTTTGGGATCCTGTTGAATATATATAGGCGTCAGTCATTGGTTGGAAAACCCAGAACAACAGGTGGACACTGGGATTGGGCCACAGCGTCGGTGCTTTGGCAACTTAGCCAACGATAAAACTTGGCTGCCAGTGTCAACATGTGACTGTTGCACTTGAGATGTCAACTTGGTACAAATATAGATTATAGGTTCAGAGATTATAGATTTAAGTCTGCAGATGTTCAAACACATAAATAATTGATCTATTCATTTGTTTTCAGACTGTAACGTTGCAGATCGAGGAATCAAGTAAGGTTTTCACAAGCACTGGTGCCAGGGAGCTGACATCTTCCCTGCTGCTGACTGGCACACAATCCCAGTGGCAGCTCCCCGAAGGCACTTCAGTTGAATATCAAGCCACAAAGAGCCGAGCCTTTCGTTCTGAGGGAGACACGACTTTATGAATGAAACACTGAAAACCTGAAGGTCATAGCATCTGAGCCCAAAACGGTAAAATATGCCATCACCTCTGTTCACGACCGTAATAACAGGTACGAGGTTTTTACATATAATCTCAGAATGGAGGTGACGCTCGGCTGCATTTTAGATTTGAGCCTTTCTGACTTGTTAAAGCCACATTAGTGTGATGTGCTGCACCTGCGGCAGGTGTGTGTGTGTGTGTGTGGGGGGGGTTATAAAGGAGGCAGACAGCAGCACTGGGGATTTAGATTTATTTATGAGGGACACACGATGAGCATTAAAACTGAATATTAGGACACAGCCAAGGACCTGGAACATGAGGACTTGATTTCACAACCGACCCCTGAGCTCGATTTAAAAAGAGTCAATTTGAAAGAGAAACTGTGATGAAAGCAGGTTTTAAAGACAAATATAATAATCCTCCATGCAACATTAAAACGAGTTCCCAGCTTCAGGCGCATTTCATTACTCTCATCTCCTCGTTGTTTCTTCATCATTATTTGATAAAGGAATTTGAGTCTGTGTCAATAAAACCTATTTAAGCAGCTGCATCTTCTTCACTGGGATGAGTGAAGCTGCAGAGAAAACACGCTCGTGGCTCCGATGGATTGATGGACGCGGTAAAGAGGCAGACGAGAACATTTTGAATTTATCATTTATCACTTGATTTCCCTGCAGCTGTTTATACAGCAAACACTTGATGTCTAAAGGTTTTTCCCACTTTCTGTGCGTTTAAAATGTCAAACGTATATTTCGCTTTTTCAAATGTTTTAAGATAATATACACTAAAGATACTCCCTCCTCTGTGTGTGTGGCATGAATGAGTATGAGTAAGTGTGTGTGTGTGTGTGTGTGTGTGTGTGTGTGTGTGTGTGTGTGTGTGTGTGTGTGTGTGTGTGTGTATATCGAGCGGATTGGCTCAACTCTGTAACTTCATGCGTTTGCTTGTTTGCTCATTCCCTGCGTCTCGGCTCATTCCGGGCAACCAATCAACTTCAGTGTTTTGCTTTGACTGACTGTCAGTCAATTAAAATTGATTACAAACAAGTTGCTCGTTATTTGTCCGCCAATTGATTTCCAGTATTAGTCATCTAGTATTATGTAAATCTTCCAAACACACGTGTCAGATGTCTAATCAATCAAATTAAGAGAAAACACGTGCAGGGAGCAATAGCCACTGAAATGATTCATCAATAAGTTGCTTTATCTATTGCTTATGAACAAATCTATAATTATTAGGTAATGATTTTCAGCTCATCAAATCAAGACATTGAAACATGAAGGAAATCACATTTTATCGCAGAACACAGACAAATGTGCACATTGAGACTTTTCTCTAAGAAAACTAAAACAACAAAATTATGACAACAAGTCGGATTTGAAGCCGATGAAGTTAAAACATTGTTTTGAGTCAGTTTTCTTGCCAATTGTGGCCTCGCTTCACTTTCTGCTTCTTATTTAGTTTATTAGTATAACAAATCAGCTTAGAGGCACGCTAGCGCCACCAAGTGGACTGTTTCCCTCAGTATCGTCTGCAGAGTCAGATGTGACACCTACTGGTAAAACCTGTGACACCAGTCCGGTGTTTTTTTTTGCTTGATAACGAACCAGTTTGAAAGTTATTAAAGCAGCTCGACCCTGATTACTGTATAATTATGGAGCATTAGAAAAACACTGCAGCCATGTTTAATAATGTTTTCCTCATTACGCTCAAAGCTGCAGGCGTTCACCGCTGCAAGAGTTTCTACAAAACCACTTTAACTTCGGATTGTTAATTTTGAGAGTTCACTGGCGGAGTTTCTCTCGTTATTGGTTTTTAAAACATGACAGAACATGTTTTTCCTTGAGGATGGAAGCAGAAACCACCTCCTTCTTTCTCTATCTGTCTGAATGTATCCAGAAGATTAAAACGTGAGTTATGCACAGAAGCCAGGCTGCCGATGACGTCCCTCTTTGCTGTGACCGAACATTTAGTTTCACAAAATGACTTCCATCAGATCTAGAAAATCTCTGACACTTGCTGATGTATCTTACATGAGCGACAAATCTATTCATGCAAAACACTGTTGCTCAGATCTATTTGTCAGACTCGCAGCCACATGAAGACTTTATTACATTCTGACGGAGGGAAATTGTATTTGCAGGTTTGTAGACGCAGGAACAAATTCCAGTTGAGAACTAGTTTGGTCCAAAACCATCGGAAAACACATGCCTCCAATTGTAGAACTTCCTTTTAATGATGCAAACATGGTTTTGTGACAGTTGTGCATTGCAAGACGATGTCAAACGTTTGGGTCGACGCTGCTGGGAACTTGCGATGAGAAGGAACAGTAAGGAAGAAACTAGGAAGTCCAAAATATGGAGTCACATTCCCATTCCCAAAGAAAGATGGAGACGGTACAGATTCAAATACACAGACTGGAAAGCCCACCCAGTTTCAACCTGACGCAGTATTTAACCCTTTTCGTATCAATTCCCTTCTGGCCACACACCTGTCTGAGTTGTGTTCGCTGCAGGCATTTAGGGAACATGTGTAAATTAAGAGGGGTTCCACTCTGCCCATCAGTCACACACACATCACGTCACGTAAACCACCAGGAATCATTGTGGGAATCAAACAAGTTGAACAGACATTCACTTCAAGGCACTGGTACGAATAAAATCTTAACAGTTCCCTATAGATGCTGTAATTAATCCGTTTTGCTCTTCCTGCTTCATCTAATCGAGAAGGATGTTGACTGAACTCCTTCAAGTTTTATAAATTGAACCGGTCCTGTGGTAAAACAATTCATCACCATCATAACTAAATCTGATGATCGTGCTGCGAGTTTCTGATTCTCTGAATTTGGCCTAATGTTGTGTGAAAGCCGCTGTCGAGATGCTAATAGCTCACGATAACTCGAGTGGACACCATTTAAATGCACACGTCGACTCAGATGTTTGCCGGGCAGCTGGCGAAAGGAACACGCGGCGGGAAACAGGAATACTAATATGAGGGAGCTGATTAGCTGCTCTCCAGAGGGAGCTGAGGGGAGAGGCCGACTGGAGGCCGTCACCATTTCCCACTGCTGTACGAGGGGTGACATGACCTCTGTGTGTGTCCCTCGAATTCAAACATCAGTCGAGGTGTGTGTGTGGCTCTGTGGCGCAATGGACAGCGCATTGGACTTCTAGCATCAATCATTCAAGCAGCAGCACTGAGGAAGTGATTCAAAGGTTGTGGGTTCGAGTCCCACCAGAGTCGTTGTTATGCATCATTAACAACTTACCTGATTCTGTTACAAATCTATACAACTAAAAAAGAGATACAGTTGTCTGTGAAAGCCTCATGTTCATGACCAACCGGTAAACCTTTGTGCAGGGAACAAGTTTATTTCTACATTTGAAGATGATCATTCTACATCTCCTGCTGTGGACTTCCTGCTGACTTTATACTCAAGGACCCAAAACTCCAGAGTCTGTCCCTCGGACATTTGCCTTCACACACTCCAGAGTTCAGTGCATGTCTGAATGCAGCTTCATCGATTGAGAGTGGCGTCAAGTTCGTTAGTCGACTCCCAGAAACAAAAGCAAAATCAAACTCGCTGCCAATCAGTTGCTATTGTTGTTCATTAATTGGCTTTTGACTAATCGATCGGTTGATTGTCCTGCGGCTCCTTGTTGCGGCCGAGCTCAATAAGACTTTAGTGTTATTACACAACACTACAGCAGCCTGTGATGCCGGAGCCGAGGCTGGAGATGTTGTGTAGCTCTCAGCCCACCACAGAGGGGGTGGGAGATGTTGCTTAAGATGGAGTTTAGTTCAGTCCTCATCCTCCCCTCCGCTGCTGCTGCCTCCAGGCTGTCCAGAGCCTTGTTCATCCTGCTGCCTGCCTCCCCCGCTGTGATGCTGCCTCCCCGGCACAACACTGGCTGCTACACAACACACACACAGCTCAGAGAGGATTCAGAGGGTCGGTCCAATTAAAGGCGGAAGAGATGTAAAATGGTGTTTTCTTCTTTTCACCAGGCCACGAGTCTTCCTGTCGGATTATGGAAAAACATGTATGAGGTTTATAGGGACATCTTCAATTTTCCAGCAGGCATGTTGACAAGATCATAGACTGTGTAAAGTCTTCACTGCCCCCTGGTGGCTGACCACAGTGTAGTTCATAAACCCCACCTCCTCCATGTTAGTGGATGGGACATGCCTGAAACTGAAGAATCAAAACACACGTCAAATGATGAGTCATTTTAGGTGATTGTTGTCAGTTGTTGTCGATATTTGTGTTTCTGATCAGTTTGATTTTGATTTGGTTTTGATTTGATGTTATTTCGGCGAAGACTGGCTCACGATTGGTTCAAGTGCATGTATCAGGTGGGATCTCTGTTGCAGCCACAAGGAGGAAACTACACTGATGAGTTATCTATTTAAAGAATCATTACTTCAAACTATAGATGTGTGGAGGCCGGGACCAAAAACGCAAAAGCAAGATATGAAGAAGGTCTGGACCAACCATCCCAGATACTGATGCACAAGCACAAGATGGCGGCATCAGTATCTGGGATAAATTGGCTTAATTTTTCCGCAGTGTGAGGAAGAGGAGACGCGTCGTCCATCTTTATTTACAGACACTGGACCACACCTGCTTCCTGTGAACTAGCTGCTCTCCTCTGGTTCTGTTCGGCAAACCTTTACCATATCCACCGCGCACTGAGTCAGCACTTTCTTAATTTATACAGGTTATATAAATGCAAGAAATCCAGGTTTGCTGCGTCGCTGCTTCCCGTTATTGATGAATTATTGTTCGAGAAGCTTTTGAAGTGTTAAACTGGTAGTTAAGGAGAATTTGGTTCAGAGGCAGTTTCACTTCCACCTCACATGACTGCAGCTTGAATATTGATAATGTTGAAGCCTTTTAAACGACTTTAGAGATTAAATCAGCTTCACACAAATCAGTCTTTACCCTGATTTGTTTCAGTCACTGACACAAAGTTCATCACTTAAAAAAACACTTTGACGTGCTGATCTGTGCAGGTTCCACTGCAGGTCAGGGTTTTACAGAGTCACTCAGATATTCCAAAGTGGGTCAAACATGTTTGAGTATCAAACCATCGATGTGTTAAACGTATTCTGTGTGATGTGATCCACAGTTTTTGTTCTTCAGCTGCCATTAGCTGTCTTTTTGTCCCCAGCCCATTCTGTTCCACCTCAGGACCATTCAGATAATAAATGTAATTAAAGCGAGCAGCGGTGGTTTTGTCAGTGTCCACAGAGAAAAACAGAAATAGTAGCAGGACTAATGCCAGCTTTATTTGGAGCAGATTAACGTGGAGGCTTTTATAAGAACGCTGTGACCAGACCGTGTTTCAGACCTCTGTCGTTTCAGATCTGAGCTTTGAGTGAATCCGACCATGGAAAATCCACTGAACTCTACTTCCACCATCCATCCTCTGTCTCAGTTTGTCTTGTATTGACCTGCAGTGTATTTATAACCTGGTTCCTCTGAAACACTAGAAGAGCTCTATACCTCCACCAAGGTCCAACCTTTTTTTAATTATTATTATTTCTTTACAAACAACTTCAATAATCACATGATCCAATCGAATCCAACTAGTGTTGTTGAAACGTCTGTCGAGCAGCTGATCGATAAAACGTACAATCCACACGCAGAGCAACAGAAACAAAACGTAAACACAACAGAGGTTTGACAGGTTTTTTTCCAACACAACTTCAAATGAGTATTGACCAGCATGAGTCACCGCCCCCCCCCCCCCCCTCTCCCTCTTCATATTGGCAGTTGCCAACACAGTGGAAGTGAGCCGACCCATCAGGGGTCAGACGTGATGTGAGAGGTCAGAGTCTGTGCCTCCCCCCAGTACACCCAGTTAGGTCTAATAACCAATTAGTGGTTCAGAGGGAGGGTGAATGTCAGCTCATCGCTGTGATGACCACATGATACATGATCTGACGCAGAGGGAACAACACCGGACTCTGAATTTCAGTTACGGCATCGAACATGGAAGCTGCTCCGGGGCTGTTTGTACTCGTATCGATTATAGAACAAATGCCATGTTACACCTATTAGATTCCTTTTTTTTGCCATGACGCCTCCTGGGATTCATCATATCTCGAGTTTATGATCACGTTTCCTGGGTCTCGATTCAGAGGCTGCTTATGAAGACTGAGTGACGGCACGACTCAGCTGTCCCGTTTCGAAGGCTCCTTAAAATGTGGCCAACAGATGCATCCTTCCATCACCGAGCAGCGATGGTGGATCCTCCATCCTCAGGCCAACGACTCCCAGGATATACTGAGCACCTGCATGCACAGTGAGGAGCCGCCTCTAGACTTGATTAGCTCAGGGGTCATTAACTTACCATTATATGTGAACCACCCCTCGGCCGTGGTTCAGACCTCGACACATTCAGCCGTATATACACGTCCTGTTCACTGCAAACGGAGAAACTTGAGTCTCATGTCTTCAAACCAAGGTGAAAGTGTCCACCAGTAAAATCAACCCATGACCTGGCAGATGTCATTTTCTGTTCGTCCTCCTCTATGAAAACTGTGGCTGATGTAAATGTCACGATGAATTATCATTGTACTTAATAATAAATTAAAGATTGTTTTTCCTTTCGAAGAGGAGATTAATGGAGATTTAATAATCCCAAAGGAGAAACTGGATATTATGACATTCACAGTTTTGACATTTCTAACACTGATGCCTGGGCTCTGCTGTAATATCCAAATATCTTGAACACATAGAAACTCCCACGACCCAGCAGACTGCTCCCAGAGGTAAACCACAGCTTATTGCTTTACAATGCACTCCTTAAATCTCTCTGCATTTCAACCTGTCGCCCTTCAGGACTCTGAGACTTTTAATTACATGCTAACACACTCGGCCTGTTTACCGGCTGCATGCTAACGACCTTATTGTGAGTCAGGTTTGTTGGTGAGTTTGTTCCCCTTGAAAGAAACATTTGAATTCAAGGCGTCGCGAAGCTCTCGGCTGCAATTACAGTTCAGATTGTGGCCAAATGGGTCAGTGAAAGTCAGCAGGACACAGGAAGTGAAAACACACCGAGTCGCTTTCTGAGTTTCATTCAGTAGGATGAATGGATGAGGGATAGATCGATCGATAGATAGATCCATTGATGGATGCATGGATGCATGGATGGTGGATGTATAGATGTAAATAATCGTCTGGCTTCAATGGCCTATGAGGAGAATCACTGACATTTTCCCACAGATGCTGAGGACTCTGGTCTCCACGGTGACGTGTTCGGTTGCCTCCTCTTATCTCAGCACATTTGCAGGGTTTTCCGTCAGAGGCAGGCGTCGCTATCTGCTCATCTACCACGGCGAGGACTCGAGAGCCGGAACAGTGGAGGGGACGAGCGGCGCCGAGAGCGTGAAGAGAACAGAAGGAAACCGGCTCCTCTGTCACAAATAACCAAATGGTCGATACGAGGCGATAACAGATCCGAGGAGTTGGGAGACGCTTATCTAGGAAAAAAATACTGATGGTTTTGTGCCTGATTTGTACTATTGATTTTTTTTTAAAGGTGTCATAAGATACAAAAACGTATCGATGGGGCTCGCTGGGTTTTTTTACGGCGGGAAGTGGCCCTACCAAAAAGAAGGATGAAGGAACGAGTCGTATGGAGGAATAGATTGTTTCTGTATCTGACAGAATCATTAAATATCATAAGAATCTCTAAAGATGGTTAAAGGAACTCTGATTTCCAGGTAGTGATGGAAACAGCTCGAGTCCCTTTGTGTTGAGCGTGAACATTTTCTCCATCAAAACAAAAAGAGGAGTTAACTCTCCTCCTCTCCTCTTCCTCCTCCTCTTCCTCCTCCTCCTCCTCGCTGGGTTTCACCACAGAAAATTGTGCAGGAAAGCTCCTGAGCAGAGGAGCGTGTACGGCTTTTATTAATCTTTCTTTCTCTCAATTCTTTTGACTCTGACAGCTTTTAACTGAATTGTCTGCCCAGGCCTGTGTGTGTGTGTGTGTGTGTGTGTGTGTGTGTGTGTGTGTGTGTGTGTGTGTGTGTGTAGCCTCATTGGTGTCCAGACACAGGCCGGTGGACGCTGTGACATCTCCACTCCCCTCAGCTCCAGTGCTGCTGCCGCCTTCATCCAATTTACCATGAAAGGAATCCAGACGGTCCCATAATATGACCCACAGCTGCCTGGATTGAACACGGCCCACGGCCCACGACTCACACACACACACACACACACCACCAGTCGTCTATCTACAGACGACCACTGGCTGCCTGCTGCCCCCCGATAAGGCCCATCGCCCTGGGAAAGAGTGGACACGTCCATGTGGGGGTGTTTTCATAGAGAAGAGTGCCCCCTGCTGCCTCTGAAGGAGCAGCACACTCTCAGTTTTGAATCTGCCTCTAACCACAGGCTTTAATGTCGGACACAGATTACAGCAGCTGTCATTTCGTGCAGCAGCAGAGCTCGGGGTGTTCCTCGTGTTGTTTCTGTTCCATCCTCGTGTCAGTCACAGTTATCTGTCCAACGCAGGCGCCCGCTCCGACAGTGTTCTCTCCTCCGATGCTTCATCCCAATGAAAACATGATTTGTCAGCGTTAGGGCTGCACCTCCATTTGTTCTGAGGGGGACATCAGGAGAAGAAGGGACAGGATTTATCTGAATGTCACTTTGTTTTCTTGCTGCGGCGCCGGAACTTTTAAAAGAAAGAAATGAATGGTTTTATTTTTTATCCTTTATAAGTTGAACATTTACCTCCTTTATCTGTTTCTGTGCAATAATTTAATCCTCAATTATTGATGTTTAATATTATATTACTTCTTTAGTCTCTATTTATTCTGATTGTTATATATATTCTTCTATTCTTTTATTTCAAGCCTGTTCAGCACTTTGGTCCACTTGTTGCTGAATCAATAAACTTTGACCTGACTTTCTCAATCTAGAAATAGACAAATTATTTATAGATAATCAATAATAAACACAAATAATAAAATACTTGAGGCTGTTTGGTCAAATTGACCAATATTGAATATTGGCACCAAAATATTCTCACGTCCGAAACTCTCCCGTGTGAAAGACCGAGAATAGAAACAGAAAATGGATCAAGAGACAGTGAAACATATTTTTCACCTTTATTTACTGGACTGACAGTTTGTGTGTGTGTTGTGTGTGTGTGTGTGTGTGTGTGTGTGTGTGTGTGTGTGTGTGTGTCAGTGCAGCTCCTCATTTCTCATGGCGTGAGTGTGTATCAATTTCTGGAGAGGGTGACAAATTGGGGCCCTCGGCTTTTTGATGGAGAACCGGGGACAGTGTGCGGCTCCATTATTCATGAGGACCGGGAGAGACGAGCGAGACAGTTGTAACAGATACGGTCCTAATGTGAAACCCCCCCGAAGGCCGAGCATCTCCCCGTCTGAACACACATCACCAGGAAACTGTTATGACAGCAGCTAATGAGAAGGTTAACAGCAGTGAGAGGATGTGGGTTTAGAAGGAGATTATTCTCTTTTTGTATGTACTATATAGGGGTCAGGACCCCAAGTGGGTCGCAAGACAGGCAGTCGCTCTCAGACGTCATTTCCGGAGGATGTCCGGAGAACTGGGTCCTGATTCTGGCCGGAGAAAGTCCGCAGGAAGTCCAGAGGGTGTCACTCGGAGATTTGTGTTCATAAATGCAGCCCCTCCGGCGAATGTCCAGAGGATCAGTGCCTGTCTGAAAACAGCTTAAGAGAGACGTTGCAAGATGATCTTCTGATATCACATAACATTTAACAGCATTAATAAAGAGTATTAGGGCTTTTTAAGATTCTTGTCCCCACATGATGACGGATTAGAAACAGAATCAGCTGCAGCAGCACAGGAATCACTGTGACATGTGCACAAAGTAAATAACCTTGTATTCTATTAATGATGATCTCAAGTCTCTGGAGTCTTTGTTTTTTATGGATCAGAGGCTGAAAAGCTTGGAAACTCGTGGTGAAGAGTTCAGGTCTCGACTGTCGGGAGTTACAGTGACCTCTAGTGGTGTAACTGCTGTGTGTCTGAAACCACTGCAGCTCCAGTTCTGTGAAGTTAAGACTTTTCCATGCAGGAGACTTTAGATTTTTTCTTTTAATGTAATGAAAATGTTTTGCTTATGTTTTATTCATAGCGCAGGAATCTCTCTCTGGATATAAGTGAATCTCTTGGTGGATTTGTTAAAAAATAAGATAAATTAAATGTTTTTCTTGCAGGAGAAATAAATATCACAGCGGGAGCGTGCGTGTCCCTCCCCCCCCCCCGAGCTCCGGCCAGAGGTAATACGATTTTTCTTATGACGAGGGGGATGCAGTGAAAGTGAGAATTTCACAATAAACTCAAAAATTAGAGATGGGACTTGTGCTATTCTCACAGCTCCAGATAACAAGACAATACGAGAGGAGTAAAATGAAAGCAAGGCGAGACTTCAATATCTCTTTTTTATTAATTCTGACCCACTGCGGGGTCAGATAGAAAAGTATGAGGGTTACACTTTTCAAGTTGCTTCCATGACTTGTGCAAACACTAGACGGTATCTGGGAGAAAGAAAGAAACAAAAAAAACCTCTCAAGGAAAAACAATTTAGAAAAGAAAGACATGAAAATGCAGAAAGAAATGAATAAGTGCATTTAAACCTAGGTGTTGATTCTTTATGCAGTATTTATTGATTCCCAGCTTCATATAAACTGGATGTTGAGGCATAAACATAGTACATTTGAACAAAAATATAACCAATATTTACAATTATTGTATTAAAAATACAAAAACAACCGATACGTACTCCGCCGATTGTCTTTTTAAAAGACATATACAGGTCGAAGTAGTACGAGAAAGAATGAAGAACAGAAGGTCATCACCAGCTAAATGTACATTTCTCACTGACATCACACATCAAACGGAGTAGCAGTTCTACCTACTACACTTTTATCTTTACGCTTGTACATTTTTGTGCAACTTTTTGTTTTTCGAAATAGGACTCGGCCCGCTAATATGCACATTATTCTTCAGAGTTGAATGAAAGTGAATGATGCATGTCACCACTGTAATACAAACAAATTATTAACAATCTATCTGCAGCCATTACAAAAAATAAAATAATAATAATATTACAATAAACAAAAGGAACCCCCCCCCCCAGGAAATGATTCGCATGTAGTCACCGAACGCAGTGAAAAAAAAACAAAAAAAAAACACACACTGCACTCATTCATCTTATTTTTTCTCAGTCTGTCGTTTCCAAGACTGATCAATGTGATCAGTGCGAATCAGTGATAGAAGAAAAGAAATCTGATCGTTCTGATTGGCAGCCTTGAAAAAAAAAAAAAAAAGGAAATTCTTCATTTGTCAGCTTCCACACCGGAGTCCCCCCCCCCCCCCCCACCACCAAAAAAACAAAAACACAATTCAGCCACTTCCACTGGTGAGTGGGAGGCCGGAGGATGAACACAGCATCCACTGAGCTGATGTCTGTAACAGGTGAGAGGGTTTTCTTTATCGTTTTCTTTGAGATGAATCGACAGCAGCGGACGAGGCGCAGGGTCACACTTGTGTGTGTAGACGGATCTGTACCACACTGTAACACACGGGTCTGACGGTGCTGTCCCGAAGCCGCGGAACACAAAAGAGAAATGTCTTGACTTCATCTTGTACTGAGTCTTAAACGTCCAGGGAAGTTTCTTGAATAAGGCATTTTCACTCCACTATTGCTTGATTCAAGAGTTGCTCCTGAAACAAGGTGATTCACGACGAAGAACGAGCACGTAAAGAAATGTATGCAATCATGGCATCGTAAGGCGCTTTGGACATTCACAAAAAAAGTTGAAGGGGGGGGGGGGAAGAAGAAAAAAATAAAAAAAAGCCTAATCTCAATTTGTGGGTACTTTTATTTTGAAAAAAGGAAATGTGTGTGTGTATCATAAGACTCTGTACAAGATTGGTTTGTAAAAGTTGAGCTACACTCACAATTTACACGTTGGCAGCTGCTGATGTTCACTACCCTGCTTGATCCCTTTCCGACCAAATATAAAGAGGCAACCGCTCTGATGTCGGTGAGCGCTCGCCGAGTTCCAGCCTTGATTCGTACGTGATGAGAAAAGATCCCGCGAGCGTCCGCGCCTCACACGAGAAAACAGGGCCAATCTACAGGCGTCTGTCGCTGCTGCTGCTGCTGCTTCTCTGTGATTTTGCAGAAACAGACGCGTCCCCCAGGTTTCAGACGGCGCTTGATCGCCAATGTGCTTCTTCTTCTTTTTTTTTTTTTTTTTAAACATCACCAACAGGCGACTGACAGAGGCGCACGCTCTCGATGTAACAGCAAGCCACAGGATGATGAGAAGAGACCGATGTGACCAGGACGAGCTCCGAGGCGGGACGACGTGGTCGGATCATACCCTGGTGTCCAGGCCAAACGTCTGGTAACATCTGGGATTGTGCTGAAAGTGCTAAATCTGTAATAAACCGTCTCTTTTGTTTATGTGTCAGTACAACAACACGTACTCTGTGTGTGTGTGTGTGTGTATGTGTGTGTGTGTGTGTGTGTGTGTCCGTACACTGTGCATGTTGAGCTTCCACTTGAACCAACACTTGATAAACGTTCACATGTGAAACACGAGTTAATACTGGATTTTTTCCGAGTTCGAACACTCAACGACAGATGGGTTGTTTTCAGTCCAGGCAGAGAAACGATGGGCTGACTTGGGTTTCTCTCTTTCCCCCCCGTTTTCGGGCCCCAGAGTGCAATCAGTCAAAGAAAAGGACAAAACAACGAACAGAAATCTAGAGGGAAGTTGAAAAGTTAAGAGTCAAGTCAACCGTAGTTTCTCTCCGTCTTCAGTCCGTTTTGTTCTAGAAAATGAGAAAGTGCAGATGAAGCTCAACACGTCATGATGCTGTTGTGTTAACAGGGTTTCTAACAGCGACATGTTTGTGGTTCTGTGTGTGTGTGTGTGTGTGTGTGTTTTGTGCGTCCCGGTCGACCTCCCCGACGCCAGTTATGATTCTCTAGTCTTTTTCTCAAAGTGCCAGGCATTTAGTCATCGTCTTTGACCTTCTCTCTCTCTCCATCTCCTCCTCCTCTTCTTCTTCTTCACAGTATTTTTTTTTTGCATGCAGGGTCATTCAACCCCCCATGATGCTTTAAGGCAGGGGAGGGAGACGAGCAGAGGAGTCCACCGATCGGGAGGTGGGTGGGTGGGGGGAGCCGAGTGGAGGAGGCAGGCACGTATGTAACTGATGATGAAGTCTATTGGTCTGTCTCTGTAATCCTGCCCACCCCGAACCAGGGGGGACTTCAAGTTACTGCAAGAAGGACGTCCACCGTGGTCCCTCACACCGCTGACACCTGTTCGTCCTCTGTGGAGAGAGAAGACAGACACACGTCAGAGGACGGACGCAGACACACCACAGACACATTTTACTTTCTAAAAGTAGTGAGAAGTTCACTGGAGTGAAAGTAGAAACCTGTTTTCTTTCAGGTCAAAGACATGAATCACGTGTAATTTACTGTCAAACGTGTTTTTTTTTCATCCTTCAGATTGATTTCCTGCCTCCTGTTCATGTCAGCGTGCGATGAAAATCAACTTGGAGCGACTTGAAATTTGACAGAGACAAAAGACATTTTATCGATTTCATTCTGTTTTTTTTAATTGAAGAAATGATTGATGAGGAGTTTTGAAAAGTCCCGGCTGGTTTTACTCACAGATGCACCAACATCAGATATATTTTATTACTCTGACGTCCAGCGCTCTGTCACTTGCTCGTCAAAGTCCCCGTGGTCAAAGTTTGATTCTTGTTCGCCCTAAAACTTAAAGCCGAATGTTCACTGTGATGGTTTAATTGTCTCCAGGACGTTTTGAGTCGTATTTGATTATCATCTGAACGGAAAACAAATGTTTACCACATTTCAATGATTGATTGTGTGGAAGGTAGGAATGCTGAGTTCATCGACACATCCGGACACATCTCTGTGTTTCTGATTCAACAGCTGGAAACTACAATATCACAGAATTCAACCAGTGCAGGCGGGTCAGGTGCGTGTGGGTGCAGGGAGAATGGAAGTGCATGTTTTCAGGCATTGAGTTAGACTGCATGGGTGAGAGGACCCTAACGGCACCGTGCCCGCTGATGGATGCTGCTCGGCACAGTGTGTGAGAGGTGAGAGGAGAGAGTGTGTGTGGCAGTAGGAGAAGTGGGGAGTGTCTGATCCCACCAGGATGACTCATGCATGATGACCGTGCCAGCTAAAGGTGAGGGTCCCACTCCAAATGAACAAACGCTTCTGACAGTCAACTGGCAGAAGATGGAGATTTGTAATGGGACCGGTCCTACTGGTGCTGTGCGAGCTCGTGTGAAGGAATGGGCAGTCTCAGTCCAAGTGTGTGTTCCTGTTCACATGCAGGTTCATTGGAATGGAGAGGGGAGGGGGCAACCTGATAAATTAGTTTTTACCTGCCTCGGGGGGAGGGGCCCTGCCTGTTAACCCCCGTACACACACTCATGGTCTGGGAGTCTCAGGTGTGTGCTGTGCCACTCGCTTTGGCTTCCTCAGAGCGACTAGTTTGGGAGACAAGGACTCACCCTCCTCTTCCTCACCGCGCTCTTGGTCCTCGGCTGGCGAGCAGGTGCGGTGGAGGCCGCCCGACCGCTGTTTTGCCCCCTGTTGGGCCTGGTGGGAGTCGGGGGACTGGGTGACCATACGCGAGCGCTGCAGTGCCGTGGTGTAGTCGGGTGGCCGGCGGCCCGAGTGGATCGCTGTGGTCGTGGGGACAGACGGAGCCGGATGCTGACCCTCCGCGAGGTCGGTGATGGTCAGGGCCGTGTAGCCAGGGGGGGTAGGGGGGGGCTCACGGTATCGGCCCTCTTTTCGCGCTGAGTGAACACAAAAGAGAAGATAATGATGAAGGCACATTTAAAATACGATACATTGAAGGTAGTGGAAGACAGATGAATGAAAATAAAATGAGACATGGATCTTAAACCTCTGGAACACAGGACAGTATAATGTTTATCTGATTGAACAAAAACCCCAGATTTCGAATTATATAAATTATTAACTACTTTATGGATTAATTCTGTAGTTTTTTACAAAAACTTGACCAATGAGTGATCAAAACAACCGGACTGCTACAGGCAATCACTCACAAATGAGGCCTTTACCCCCAGCGGTGATGGGTGATGGAGACGGCCGGCCGTGCTGCTTGGCCTCCTCTGACCCGGTGGATGTGATGCTACTCGTTTCTGGGTCAGCATTGACGTCCTTCCCTCCTCTTCTCTTGATGGTGCCTGTGTCGCCCTCAGAGTCCTCTCCCCAGTACGCGGCGGAGGATGACGAGGAGCTGGCAGACGCCCAGCTCCCCCTGGCCTGTGCCGCCCACAGTGCTGCAGGTCCTCCCAAGAAGGCCTCTGGTCCGCCGGGAGGGAGTCCCCACGATGCCACCTCCGCCTCCACCGAAGGCCAGAGTCTCCCAGCTGCGCCCCTGCTGCATTGTTTGGATGTTGTCGTGGGAGCCGGAGGAGCACGAAGTCCAGGAGCCGCGGCCGCTGTCTGCAGCGTCGAGTGAAACACGGTCGCCCTGATCCTGAGTGAGCTCCTCTGAGCTGGGTGAAGAGAGCACCGTCGGGCAGCCGGAGTAAATCCCCCGACAGTCCTGCATCGATGAATATGACCTGTGAGATGAAAACAACAAGCAACGTTACACTACATGTAAAATCACCTGAGACAGAAAAACATATTTTCAAATTGAGTTCTTAGTGTCTCTACCCAAGGCTGTACTGGTCGGGGTCAGTGGTGGCTCTTCGTTCCAGCCGCGCTCCCACGATGTGAGACTCCCCGACTCCTCCGGAGTGACGGAGCCTCCTCTCCTCCTGGGCCATGTCGAAAGACGAGTTACTGACGAGGCTGGAGCGAGACGAGATCTCACTGTGACCAGAGTCTGAGTAGGCGTCGCCCATCCGGTTGTAACCTGGAAAGAAAAAGGAAGGAAATGTAAGAAATGCTCTAAACTTTAGACAAAATGTGAAAACTGTTCTACCCAAGTCTTGCAAGTGAATTTACAGCGACACAACCCTGAGGAGTGTGGAACACGTTGAAATAATAAGTGTAACAGGATAATCTGACACTGAATTCACAATGGCGACCACCAGGTGGCATTGGTGGCACATCATGGAAGAGAGAAGGAGCTTGAGGAGTGGTGTGAGAGAGGGGGGGGAGGGAAGGAGGATTATTGGCTTACTTACCCTTCTTGGGCGAGCTCTGGGGGGAGGTGGGAGGGGAGGAGAGCTGGGAGGAGGCGTTGGACACTGTGTCCTCTGGCTGCCTCCGGTGTCTGTCGCTCGCCTCCTCCGACAGCGACAGGATCTTCTTCAGAGATTGCGGAGAACTTGTGCCTGTGGACATGAGTGAGAAGATGAGCAGAATTAGCATGCGGAACGCTGCCATTTCCCCCCCTGAGGCTGTCGGGATGCTAAACTGCTTTGTCTGGGATTTGCTTTTCTCTATAAGCTTGGTGCCAGACAGCCTCTAGGAGGCAGCAATGCTGTAAAGACAGACGCTAGGACAGGCTGCCTCTGCTATCATCTGAAATAACAGGTTGTGGAGGAGAAAGCAAGGGAAGAGTGGAGGGTGGAAGAGAACAGGGGATTTATACAGGATGGTTTTCACTCTTTCAATAATCACACTGTGAAATCAATTTTCAAATATTTCTGGACTGGTGGTATTATCATTAAAGTCATAGTTAAATTCAAGTAAAGATAAAAACAGTTTTCACATGTATTCTGGTTTAAGAACTAAAAATGAAGAGTTATTGTCAGTGAACCTAAAGGTTCTGGTTGTACCCATTAAATTACTCCAAATTCATGAACCTCAATCTTAATCTTACCGAAAGGCGGCAGATCTTTGACTGGAACCTTCTTTCGGGATGGGTAAAGTGCCACGGCAGGGACCTGGAGAGCCTGATTTCCTTTGGTCAACTGCCCCCTCTGTTGACTGGCAGCTCGAGACACGACCGGGGAGGTGTCTGGTCGTTTCCCACCGGCGTTCTTGGGCACTGAGTATGGGGAGAAAGACGAGGATATATAAGAAGAAGAAGGAATTTGGTGTGTAGTTTATGAGAATGAGAAATGATGGACAGGTGGGTCTGTTGCATGGATGAAAACTGTGAGCAGCAAGTAAAGCTGGCATCAACCATGTGAAACTGTCCTGCTGGTTTATCCATTTCTATTCGCTGCCAATAAGCCTGTAAGTAAGACTGCTTGTCTTGTTACTAGAGCGGTTACACCCTGTCTGTCTCTGGCCTGTGAGTCCTGGGAACACGTGTGTATCCCAATTGGAGTAAAACAAAAATAAGCCTACATCATATTTACGTCCTCGTGTGTAAAACTCTGCGCCACAAACTCACGCGTACTGATGGAGGGTTCACACTGCATTGAGAGCGTCTGCAGACTCTCCTCGTTGACCTCCAGGCTGAGGTTGGACAGGTACTGCTTGACCTTCCTGGCCATCTGCGCGTCCTCGTAAAGCTTTTTGGCGTTCAGGAAGGAGCTGCGACGCACCCGCTTCTTGTGCCCGCCCGTCTGCGTGACGTCCAGCACCGCCGCATTGGCACTACCCTGGCTTAGAGAGCTGGTTGTACGAGAGCACACACACACACACACACACACACACACACACACACACACACACACACACACACACACACACACACACACACACACACACACACACACACACACACACACACACACACACACACACACACACACACACACACACACACACACACACAGAGAGGGAACGTAGATTTATGGACAGGAACAAGGACACAGAAAAACACAGAAGAGGGCAGAGAATTAGATTCAGATTGTAAATGAACCTACAGGTGAGTATGGATATAGATATGCTACTGCTCTGCACGTAGGTCATGGTATATTTTTAAAAAAAGGACATGCAGAGGGGGGCTACAGGAGCTCCTCTCAACACCAAAACATTCCAGACATTCCAGGCAGCATGGGAGTAGGGGGGGTGAGGAGGGAGGTGGTGTTTTAAGCCAAACAGGGGGGAGTAGAAAGGGGGGGGGGAGTTCTACAAGTATAACACGGTCATAGTTTACATTTCTGTGGCTTGAGTCAGAGCTGCTTGTAGTAGTAGTAAAAGCCTTTCCTGGCACATGACTCAGGTCAAACGGAACACAGACAAAAGCCTGTTTGTCAATGACGCATCAAGTTTATTTTCATTTGGTGTTTTCATTGTGGATTATTTATTAGAAAAAGTGGTTTTCACTGTCATAACACACAAAGCTTCTGCACGGGAAGAAAACGTTCTGGTAATTATGACTTCATTCATGTCATTATGTCCTTATTATCTTGTAATTACAAGATGCAGATCTTATAAATCCCGAGAGATGTTTCTCATAATTACAAGATGCTGAATCATAATTATGGGAACATTTCCCTTTTCATTTTAGGTGATGTTCCCCATCGAGTGCTCAGGCATATGCAATGATTTCCCATTGGACCACAGGAATGTAAAGCATGATTTTAAAAAAAGCAAACACTTGATATCCAGAACCTCTGGTTGTTCGGAGGTTTGACAAACAGATAAAACCTCAACGTTCTGAAACTAAAGCTTCATGCATATTGTTAGTTAAAACAACATATAACAAAAGGTCACATTTGCTATGCAAGGCTAGATGCCCGTATCAGTAATATTATATATTATATTCTAATGTGGCTCAATTTATGTGGTTTGTTCCCACTAATGTGAGCAAAAGTGACCTTTTTTTTTTTGTTATTCATGCCCTTCGGTTAGGCTCAGGCAGTGTTAGCAGGAGGATTAAACTCAAACTGATTAGAGGAAACAAAGAAGAAAAGCAGCTTGCAAATTGGCAGCGTAAAGGGGCCGTGGTGCAGGTGGTGACCAAACTTACCCTAAACTTCTCCACTTCTTCTTCCTAGAGGGTTGGGTGCCATGAACAGAGAAGCATGGGGGGCAAAGGGTGGATGAGTCGAGAGAGAAAGAGAGAGGGAGACAAAGCTTAGGACAGGAAAGACCACCAAGATCACCAAAGAGAAGCAATTTCACCCACATGAAAAGTCAGCGGAGGAGGGAATCAAATGGCAACAACTCCACCAGGAAGAGACATCATTAGACAAAGACACACTTTCACGGGAGCACTGTGCACATCTTATGCCAACAATGTGTATGGGGGGGGCGGTTGCCAGAGGAAACAGTTGCCAGAGGGAACAGCTGCTTGGAAGAGAAGCGTGATGCAGAAATCTTAACTGAATCTACGTGAACCGGCTAACCCCAACAGAGCCTGGTTAGTCGGAGGTGCGCTGACTGCTGCTACAGGGAGGGGGAAGGATCTTGTATAATAATCTGAAATCCGGCGTTAGCATTTTAAAAGTGGTCTTCACCTTGTCCGGAACATGAGGGCCGGGTCCATGTTGACGGACGCCATGCGACCAACATGGCGGATTTCTTTGGCGATCATCCTCAGCTTCTCGAAGTTCACCAGCCCGTCCACTTTAGAGTCATTGCCTAAGACGAAGAAAAGGGGGGGTTACACATCCGATAGAATGTGCATAACCTAGCTTCAAAATAGTGGAATTCACATAGATTAACATCTAAATATTACATTTTAATATATTGAATTATGTAAGAATTCATATCTAGGGTTCATTGAAATAATCTAGATACTACTACATGTTCACTACTTTCACGTAAAATAATCTATAAGTGTCTTTTATTGTCTATTTCAAGTATTAAAACTTATGTCCCTGTTTGTCTAGAAAGACTAAGTCTTTTATTATAACACAGTAGCGATGACCACATATGAACCATTACCAACAAAAATGATCTCTACAATCTGATATTCAGGATTTTGATGAATCAACTACCTTCATGTAAGAAGGTGAGGTCCTTCTTGATGACGGGGAACAAGGGGATGATTGGTGGCTGGAGGTTTTGATTGTTGAGCACATTCCTGTACTTGGCCATGTTTCTGGAAGGATCGAAGAGGTCCTGCAGGTCCCCGAACAGCTTCTCATACTTGCTCGGTAGCTTTTCCCACGTCCCCCTCAGTCTGGAGACCGGAGCCAGGTTCAGACCACTGTGGAGAGAAGAGAGTGTGCAGATATACAGTATAAATATGATCTTCAAAAGGCAATTAAATCAAAACTGAACTTGTTCACAGATCACATCCCTGACTCCCTCTCACCTGATGATGGCAAACATGGAGTTGAAGTTCTTGCACTCGCGGCAATGCAGGGCGATCTTGATGAAGTGCTTGATGTTCTTCATGCGTTTGAGCTGGTTGGGCTCCCGCGTCACCTCCGTGGCCACCCAGAAGGTCTCGTGATTGATGGCCTCCTCGAAGCGCTTCAGGCTGAACGAGCCCGTCTTCGAGCGCCGCTTGAACAGGTCGTCGATGTACTCGGTGGGCTCGATGGCACAGAAAAGTTCGAAAGCCCGCATCGAGAGCTGAGTGGCCACCTCCACCGTGCTGAGCTGTAACAGAGAGATCTGGCCTTCCCTGAGGAGGTCCTGGGCGTCGTCGTCAGAACATAACGTCTCCGTCTCCATGTTGCTCTTCAGGTAGTATCTAATGATGGAGGGAAAACTGGATTATTTTAGTGCTGGAACTAATATTCGATCGAGAAAACAGCTATTTTAAGCTTTATGTCATTCTCAATCAAGGAACTTTGGATATTCACCTTGGGGGCCTGGAAAATACAATTACCATTTCTGACCTTTTATAGACTAAATGATCAATTGGGGTTAATCAATAATGGCAATTACTGTTAACTGCAGCACCTATCTATTTTTATTTGACCAATATTTGATCAGGAGGGTCTCTGGAGGTTCGAAGCGCAACCCCCTCCTTCATGTAGGAAAGAAGAGGAAAAAGGCTGCGATTAGGGATTAGCACATCAAACTAAAGACGTCATTACCTGCCGCTGAGCTGAATCCTGTCGGCCAGTTTAGAAAGCTGGTCTGGTAATCGCCTCTGCTTGATGACGCCCTCCGGCGTGACGGACACCTCGCACAGCGAATAAGCCTCCGCTGCTGCCGTCAGGGCAAACTCCCTGATGGCCTGGGCCACCACCTCCTTCGCCGTCGTGTCCTTCCCGATCATGATGTACCGGGACTGCTGGTCGGCCTTGAAGACTCGTAATACCTGGTCTGACATATCTGTGGACCACACACACGATGGTAATGAGGATAAATGCTGAACGCTATTCAGATTTTACTGTGAGGGAACAGAAGACTGAATCTGAACAACACCAATCACTTTTAATTTTGCCAAAGCCATCCGATCCCAGCGTTTTTGATTGTGATGTCGACTGAAAACTACATTTCCCATCATTCATTAGTTTGATTGGAAACACACCTTAAAAAAAAAAAAAAAAATCATATGGTCCCAAGTCTCCAAGATTAAAATCACTTCCCATGTGCCCACAGAAAGCTGAGAGATCAGTCAGAGCAGTGCTGTTAGCGTTACGCAACATATACGCTGATTTATTGAGTTCATGTTACATCTGCAAACTAGAGTCCAGCAAATGTATTAATGCCGCCAAGTTTGAGAGGCTGAGAGCATTGACAAAGACTCGGCTGTGCTAAGTGTAGCAGGATCACGGGGAGAGAAATGGATACTCACTTGGTATAACTGGAACTGGAGGGACATAAACAACATGTGACGGGACAGGAGTTAATAAAGATACAGTGACAAATAAAGAGGTTATAGTTCTACCACTGGAGCTTTACAGTGGGTAAAGCAGAGTGGACAAAATGTACTGCAGGGCTGGAAGATGTGACTTCATATAAATACTGAGGGATGAAATACGTCAGCTGTATCTGTGGTGTATTAATCAGTGTCAATGGGTCAAGGTGAAAAGACACTTTGATCTATACAAGGTGTTAAATTCCCTTTATCATACTGTGGTTCCCAAGCTCAGAGATCCACTTCCTACAATAATAAAACATACAAAAGTGATTTTTGCCACAATACAAGACGCACCTGGCTGGTTGTTGAAGTCGAGGATGCGGTGGTGCGACTGCAGCAGGTCGGGGTTTGACGACGACAGGTTTCCACTGACGGGCAGAGCTGGTGCGATCTGTTTGGACTGTTTCATCCCCACGATGCTGTCGTCCTGCGATTGGCCCACGCAAACGTCACTATGGAAACAGGACAGAGAGGGAGGGAGGGGAGGCAGCAGTTCTGTCAGTAACAGGCAGAGGGCGATGTTTGTGTTGGATAGAATTGGAGGTGTGGACACTGGGTGTAGAGAAAATAGTGGTTTCACACCTAACGCTGGTTGACTGGTGCTTTGACAGGACCACATGTGGGTCAGTGAACAGAAACATCTATTTAAGCTCTGTGCCGGTTCATTAGAACAACAAACCGGATGACTTAGCAATCACAGTTAGAAAAACTCAGCATTGCCATAGAGAATTAAATCACTATCTCAGATTTTTCTTGCAACAATTTTAAAATAAACACCTTTAATATCAACTTCTATTTGTTTTTCTTGCTAAATTAAATCATAAAGAAACTCTTAATGTTGAATGTTAATCATTTAAACAGTATACTATTGCATCATTAATGCTACAAGATGAGATACATCAAGACCTGTCAGATTCAGGGAGACCATCAATCACGTCTTACGTCTGCTTCGAAATTAATTAATCAAGTTGGTAATTAGCCACGCTACACAAAAGGTCTATTTGCGTCTCATTACTTGTATGGTTTGGGAGGCAGGATGCTGGTGAGCGTCTTGTCAAAGATCTTCTTCAGCTTGTTGCGTCCTCCCACCGAGTTGGTCTTGGCCTTCTTGCTGACCTTCTCCAGGCCCATAACCTGCTCCACGTCCACCGCCAGGTCGGGGATGGAGTAGCGGCTGGCCTTCTTGATGTCTCCGATCTTCGGGAGGTGCGGCGCCCCGTTCTTCCTGTCGTGCTCCTCCTCGCCGTCCAAGTCGTGGTCCTGTTCAGGCCTCGTTAGGAGATCTTTAAACACTAGAGAGGTAAGAGATGAGCCGTATTCTTGGTGTTAGTGCAGCTGACATCATTCTGACTAATGGCCACCTGATGAATTCTTGTCAGTCCCTCTTTCTTGTCATTTAGCTTTAAGCACTTCGGTCTTTCGTAAAACAAGTGCCAACGAGGCCACTCTTCAGTTTCAAATCATTGAGCTCACATTTATTTACTTTAATGGGACATATGACAAAAGGACAATGACTCATGGAATCTATTTACTTACCTAAGAGGTTTGTTTTCACAGTTATGGACAAGTGTGTGTTGTTCTTCAGGATCTCGTTGGCTTTGTTGAGCTGGACGTTCTCAAAGTTCTGCCCATTGACCTCTAAGATCTGCAGACAGAAGAGATCCATCAGATACATGATGCTAACTACCAACCATTAAACTCCATCGTTAAACTGGAGTGTAAGAGAAACATTGAACTCCTTCTGTCAGAGTGCATCAGAATAGTGTTCAACCTTAGACTGAAGGAAATGACCTCTGAACTTTATTCTTTGTAGTCAACAAAGCCAGGTAACAAATTGTCAAATGCTGGTTTGTTTTACAACTCAACATTTAGTCCAGCACATGGTTCTGACATTAACGAGGGCGACGCCACCTTCAAATGGTCTCGTCTTGGTCTTTACAGCTTAACCTCTGTATAAGGGCCGGATATTTGCATTCAAACGCAATCTGCCAACCAGGCCTCGCCACTTCCTCTTTAGTGAAAGAGGAAATCACCTTTGACTGTAACTTAAGTACTGGCTACCCTCTGCTGCTCTTCTGCGAGTAAAGACTGACTAAATATTTGTTTTGGGATGAGAAGCGATTAGTGAGATGCTGAGGTTTACTACAGAGGGACTAATGTTCGAGATGTGAGATTAATACTCTCTTTAAAACTGGAGCTCTGAAATGTTCTGAGTTAACAACGACAGTAACCGGGGCTGAATCTGAAGCGTCTAAAAAAACCCTGAACGTGTGAGCGGGTATGAGAGAGTGAATGCTTCCAAACATGTCAGCTTCTCTGCTTCCTTTTGGGGAAACAGCTGCAGGGGATGTTTGTGAAGTCAAGAGGGCTTAACTCGCATCCAGACACTCTCAAGATGGTTTCAAGGATTAAGAGACTTTGCTTAAAGCCATGAGGACGGCCGAGTGTGAAAACGGTTGAGAGTTTCGGTTGCGAGGAGAAAGCCAACAACACGGGGCGCCCGCTGCTACTGGCAAGTTCAATTTCAGAGTTTAAGAGAGAAACCCTGTTCAATTCAAATGGGAGCAAAATGTAGAACCGGTTTCACAACAAGAATTAAATTCAAATGCGGGTCTGTGTGACAGGGGGAATAGTTTTTTGAGACTGCTGAACTTTAAAAAGTCGGAGGTTATGTGCAGCTCCACACACGCAACACTAAAATTGAAAAAAATCAAATCCCAGAACTGTATATATTGACTGATAAAGATGGTGACGTAGAGGAAGTTATGGAGGATGGCATCAGTGTCCTTAAATGATATGCAAGGTGTTAAGGTGAAGCTTTTCTTACCTGATCTCCACGCTTAAGGCCGACTTCTGCAGCTTTGCTCCCACACTCCACGGCATCGATAAAGATGCGAAAACCTTTCTCCTGACCGCCGAGCAGACTGAACGCCAGAGGAGAGTCCCTGGACGGCTTGGTCAGTGTCACCAGCCGCGGCTTGGCTTTAGCAGCACATGCTATATTTAACAGTCTGAGGTGCCCACACATTTTCTAGGTGAGGGAAAAAACAACACAGAGATGTGAGAAAAGTGACACAAATTGACCCAATACAATTTCGCACCTTCAAAATAGTCCACAAAGTGGATTTGTGACACTTACTTCTTTCTCCAGATTGCTTTCAAACTCCTCCAGAAAGTGAGTCATGGCAGGGTCACCCTCAAAGTCATTGAAGTGATTGTTTACCCACAGCAAGACTACCCGTGTAACCTGGAGCAATCACATGATCGGCACAGGTCAACATACAGTTTACTGGTGGACTAGTTGTGTAGACATAATGTTCTGTGCATTCTGACCCGCTATATTTCCAAGGGTGAAGCAATTTACTCATTCATTCAATTAATTGCAGTATTTATTATTTAATAATTGAATTATTACTTCTAGCTGTACCTTGTCCCTGAGACTGGGGTCATGGAACCACTCCAGGAGCTTCTTGCCCACGACCATGGGGCTGGAGAGGAAGGTCCTGTAGGTCAACAGGAAGTCCTCGATGTACGTGGGGTCCACCACCGAGTGCTCCTCCACTAGGTGCATGGTGAGACGCTCCGGCGTGCCCTGAGGTTTAACATTGAAACATTATTTTTATATAATAGAGGTCCGGTCATATATTTTTAGACATAATCCCTCAGATATCTGATGCTAAACCGAGCACTTTTTTGGGATTAAAGTAAATTGACTGAAGGCAGATTTTTTCACCTTGATTACGATGTGTCCTTTCCTGGTGCCGGTGCGATCCAGCTCGCGGTGTTCCTTCACCATGACGATCTCACCTTCCTCCTCGACCTTCTGCATGTTCTTCTCCACCTGGTTGAGGATGCAGCAGTAGTCCTGCTGGGCTATGCACACAAACTGGACAAGACCAGGACAAACAAGAGTTAGAGGCAGATTTGACTAAATTTGAGACAAACAAAAATTAATCTTAATCTAGTGTCATCTCTTGATGACAGTTTAAGAATTACTGATCACAGATTAATGTCCAAATGAAATTTAAACAGATACCAGCCGAATATAAATAAATTCTGCCTGGCAACTAAAGGATTTTCCATGGCAGTAAATCACAAATTAGGAGCAGAGATTTTCTTATTCAAGTGACAGAGTGATGACCTTAGTTCCTGAAACTTGTCTGTGTTGTTACTTTCACTGCGTCATTCCCATTAAACACACTTGCTCTTTACATGTGCCGACCGAATCGCTTTCAAAATATCTGGGGGATGCTACTGTCCAAGAAGATTTGAGTTCCATGAGTGCCAACACCTTTACGTCAAGTAGGCTCACAGTGACAGCAGGGGTCATGCCATGATTTTCACACCAAGATGAAGAGGAAATTGACCCGATAACCTGAGCAGTGGAAGAGCTCAGTGGTCCTGCTCAAACATATTATTATCCTACCTGACAGTCGTCCACCTTGGTCTTCATCACACCCTTCATATATTCCTTCTCCATGGTCGGTGACACCCCAAAGCTGTTCCCCATACACAGGATCTCCGTCCGGCTGTCGGGATACGTCACTTCCACCGAACCGTTGAGGATCACCGACCAGGAATCCAACTGTACGAAAACACCAGGAGATGGTGGTTAGACGTTAGAAGAAGAAACGAGAGCACGGAATGAAAACAACAGAAGGAGAAACAGTAATAATGATGAAATAATTAATACTAATGTTCCTCACAGCTGTTGTCAGTGAACGAGTTAAAGTTATGAATCAAAAAGAACCATATGCAGTAACTACACAATGCTGCTGCAACTAACAGATGGTTTCTAACTGTCCTCTGAAGGATACAGTGATAGCATGGGAATATTAAAACTGCCCAGCAAGACATAACTAAAATAAGTTACAATGCACTAGAAGTATTGTTAGAAGTCCGAATTGTTTGATTAAAATGAGGATACTCTTTTATTTTTTCATTAGCTGGGATTGTTTTAAGAATTCCTGAAAAGCTGACCCTCATTTTAAAGATTCACAGCTTTAAAGCCGACAGCGACTCTGTGAACCTTGAATTCCCTGTGACTGGAGATTTAGTGTCCAGGCCTTCGAGGCAAGTTCTCCTCTCTATTGTTTGAGTGCATTATAGCAAAACGATCAAATTGTCTCCATTGATATGCTCTGACCAGAGAGAAGGAGAATAAGTGATGCCTGCTTTAGTTGCCTGAGGGATCCCAGAGAGGCCTGGTGATAAAGAGATGTCGGCCGTTCAAGTTTAATAGAGCAGAAAAACATCAAATGGAAAAATAGAGATTCATTGGCGTGAAGAGGTGAAACTACTGTGCAGTTCAAACACACACACGAAGGCAAGACAATGTCACAAGACCAGGCTTATTATGTGGATAAATGTGGAGCAACACGCACCTCCTCTCCATCATTGAGAACGATGGTGCCGGCGCGTTCCACCACAGCAAAAACCATGACGGCGCAGAGTTCCCTCCTCACTGACATGGTCATGTTTGCAAACGCTGGCAGTTGATGCATGAACTCCAGTAATTGCTCTGTGGGGGGGGGGGCAGAGGAGAGGAGAGACAGCGGAGTGAGTGGAGGGAGGTTAGGATGAAAAAAAAAAGAGCAAACAGAGTCTTGACACCCAGAGGAGAGAGAGAGAGAGAGGACGTGCAGCGCTCTTGGCCCGCCCGCACCCGTCCTCACTTTCAGCCGAGAAAGCACAAGCTGCAGGCTGAGCATCAAAATGGATCATCACCACAATGAATAGCCGACAGAGGAATCATTATCTGGAGAACATCAAGCCAAATATCAATTCCATTGATATAAACTTTCAGGGCGAGCCAAGAATAATCGCTGACACTTCGCTCCGTGACCCCTGTGCGAGTTCACTGGAGACACTGAACCGCGACAGAAATCAAACTGAGTGCTCCGTCAGCGGTGAACAGGTAAAAAGGATCTGCTCACACATATGACCCAAAAATACACATTTTCACACACATCTAGAATCATCTCACAATCTCTAGACCTATCTGACAATCTCTAGATGCATCTGAGAATCTCTACAGCTGTCTAACAATTTGTACTGGTATCTAATAACCTCTAGAGTTTTCTATTAATGCAAATAGTAGTGTTGTAGTAATGTTTCTGTGGATCTTTTCATTCTTCTCCCCCACTGGCTGGCCAGCGGCAGTCTGGCGTTTTGGCTGACCTGTGCTTGGCATGGCAACAGCGTTGTGTGTGAAGCCATGGAAGCACTGAAAGTTTAATGTGCTGGGAGAGGTGAGGCGAGAGGATGTGCCTG
Source organism: Verasper variegatus (assembly GCA_026259375.1). Lineage (NCBI taxonomy): Eukaryota > Metazoa > Chordata > Actinopteri > Pleuronectiformes > Pleuronectidae > Verasper > Verasper variegatus. Next base: position 4,118,475 of record CM048043.1, read on the forward strand.
GAGTGACCTAGAAAAGCCTGCCGGCAGAGGGAGGGGGGAGGCATCAGCAGAGAGGGGGGGGGGGGGGGGTTGGCACTCGTTGTTACTCTCTCTACATTCAATGCATCATCCTCCTCCTCCAGTCCACAGCTCTGAGAGTGTGTACTCTACTTTCTTTCCAACCTGCCTATCATTATCATTGGAGTTGAGTCATCATAGCTTTCAGGGATATGATACTGCAAGCCTGATGTGGCTTTGAGAATTACTCGAAAGCTTGGGTTGTAAACGAGAGCAGTTCAGACTTCACACAAATGCAAATTTGCTGTGACCGATTTAAATAAGAAGGGGAGGGTGTGGTTTTTTTTACACAGAAAACTGAATTAGGCGTAAACTGGGACGAGTGCTGTCCCAGTCGTTTCCCCATTTGGTCCCAGCTGAGAGCAGTTCTGTGTTTTTCGTTGACATCTTCAAATCATATGATTCTCTAAAGAAGTCTTGCGAACACTGCACTCTCAGGTTCGCACAGAAATAGACTTTTTTAAATAAACTGCACCGCAAAGCCAAATAAATGTATTTGCAATAGTGCTATTTATAAGCTGCAGCTAGACGCAAACACTGTTGCTTAATCAGTATGTTTTACAATTTGTGGCACAAGCAATAACAGACAATAGAAGTCCTGACTGGGCGCTCACCTATGTCATCATCGGTTCTGTCCATCGGGTCCTTCTCCAGGCAGTCACGCACAATGTCCCGGCTCATGAGGGGGTCCGACGCTCTCTCGATATCCTCCTCATCGTCGTCCTCCTCGGAGTCCACAGCGGTCTCCGGCAGGCCACTCAGGTCCATGTCACCGGGTTCGTTCTCTGTGGCCTACGAAGAGGGAAACAAACAAGGAGTTAGTCATTGATTATTGATTAACGTAGGGAGGGATTTCTCCATCCAACGTCAGCGGTTGGCAACATACAGCCGGCTGTGAACACAATCATCAGGTCAGAGTTAAGTCAAGTGTCTTTGAGCAAGACAACAAATCACCCAGATGTTCATTTCAAAAGCTGGTAGCTGCTGACGATGCCAGACACCAAACTCACGATCGACTTTACAAACTGCAGAGCAGAATTTGTAAACAGCCAGTAGATGCAGAGGAGCAGGCACATACACACCGCGGAAATCACACGACGTTACAAACATCAGCTGCGACACACTGCATTTCCCAAAAAAGACCTTCTGAGAAACTGCAGATTTGAGCCATTTCATGAAATTGATGAGGTATTCAGTGATGTGTGAGAAAAACAGTCATCAACACTCCATACCAAACAGTCTGCCGTGCATGGAACCAAGCTAATTAACTCCCAACTTCCCTCTCTTCTCCTCAGCAAACTCCACCGCCTGCCTCACAGCCAGATCCTGTTCTTTGAAAGCACAAGATGAAACATGTGCGGAACCAGTAAAATCAACTAAGATGAGAAGTGAAAGCAATGCAAATACTTGTGCATGAGCAATAGAGGGTCTCCTGCTATCATCAAAGAAAATATATTTCTGCAAATGACAGAGGGGCCACATCGCCTGGTTCCAAACATGAAACCCTCTCAGAATAAACCAAAGCAGTGATACAAACAAGCATCTGTGCTGACGACCAACCACAGCGAACCCTCTTACCTCGGCGTAGTCGAGCTGCGTAATAGAAAGCGAAGAAAAGGTCGTCTTTACAAACTGTCCACAAAATCCAAGAGCCAGACGCATCTTCACCTCACAGACTGTCAGTCGGCTGTAAATTTTTCAAAGCTCTGAGTCCCAGCACCCCGTCTCTCACCGAAACCCTGTCATTTCTCTTCAAATGCCATGTGAAAAGGGCTCATCAATGATTCAGGCCAGTGTCTGAGTGGCCATTGGGGCGTCACCAGCGCACATGCACACACACACACACACACCCTGGCGGGTGGGGCAGGGACAGGGTCTGCACAGATGATGTGGGCGTGGACACACACACAGATCGAGAAAGGAGCAGGGAACAATAAAAGCAGTACAGCACATCTGATCTTGAACCAAAATAAAGAAACTAAAAAGGTATATGGCATCAAAAGCATCTGCAACAAATGCGGTCTGTCCAGAAGTGAAAATGGATTTTCTAAAAACAAAATCCAGTTGCACATTTATTGCGCGCACACACTGGACAGGTTCACTTTTTAATCCACAGAACATATATTACAGAACAAACGAACATAAAGTATTCCTTTGTGCCGCAATGACGCCATAGAATTCAACTTGGTACAAAACAAACGCTCAGCCTTCCACATGGAGACACCTTGTTAACGTCTGTGAGCCGGCGTGCTGTATTTACACAAAGGTCGCTCGCCTGTGCGTCTTTGTATTCGTGCAGTCTCATGTATACATCAAAAATCCATAAATATGCAGCGAGCATTAAGAGTCTGTAGGCGAGTCAGGTGCTGTTAATATTTCATCAACGCTATTCTTGGATCAATGCTTTCAAAGTCCTGCTGAAGGACCAATTTCATGATTTATTCAGACACAAAACAGTGCGCCATGTTGGCAGTGACGTGAGAGCGACTCTTCATATGGTGCTTCACTGGTGGAGGCCAGTGGTGGCTGTTGAGATCAGAGCAGCCCAGAGGTTTAAGTATTCAGTGCTTTCCATTAAAAAAGAACTCCACACCCGCTATCTGCTCAGCAACTCTTCACACCAGCACGGGCTAAACGCTGAATACTGTGATGAAGACGACGATTAAACTTTAATACCAACATGTTTCTATGTACCAGCGACTTCCTGTGGACTCAAGTGTAAAGAACCAGGCCTCCTGTGATGTGTTTATTCCAAAACATCCCCAGTGAGGACCACAAACATGTAATCTATTACATTTTATTATTAATTCTGAAACCTGCAGGGTGCAACTTAAACCAACGATAAAAAAGTAATGTTGCATAAAACAAACAGTTGGAGGAGTCAGGCCGGATGTGATTTAATCCTCAATTACCAAGTTTTAATGATAGGATATTCAAATTTTGTGTGCTGAATCTATCTGTACTGATAAATGACCAATCTCCTTTATTTAACTACCATTTAATCGTCATTAGTGGTGGACCAGTAGTTACCTTAAGAGGTTGAGATAAATCTTTTTTTGGACAAACGGTCACTCACAAGTAAACACTGGAATAACTGCTCTCATGAATCTTTCATGAATCTGTAATTGAATTGAACTAGGGATGTAATCAATGATTATTTTCATTATAGACTAATCTATTGATTATTTTATGGATTAATTGATGAAATCTTCTGAATAAGAAACTTGTTTTGTCACCAAACTGTTCAAACCCTCCAAATTGTCTCAGCAAATCCTCATATCTAAGGAACTCAACTCATTTCATGCTTTAAAAAGGACTTGAATTATTACTGGATTGAAGCTGAACACACAAAAACACAGCAAGGATACATGACAAGAACGTTCGTGGTAGAGGTCGCACAAGCACTGACATACACACACAAGTAGCTCACCATTGAGCTGAGAGGAGAAATTTTATAGACTGTGACAAGCAAGAAAAGATTAGGACTTCGAGGCAAAGCACAGCTACAGCGAGGTGTTTGAGTAGAACCGGTAAACAAGAGCAAGGAGAGAGGTTTTTCTACAGGTTAGAGAAAAGCTGTGTGCGCAGGGATCCAGCAAACGAGGATAAATGGGACAGTTGTGTGTGTGTGTGTGTGTGTGTGTGTGTGTGTGTGTGAGATTCAGAGACAGAGATATCAAGGGACTGCCAGAGAGCTGCTAGCAGATGGCTGTAAGACCAGGATCACAGACTGGGGACAGAAGAGCCTGTTCAACCTGCCCCAGCCAGCGACAGCATGGCCGAGCACACACACTCGCACACAATAACACTCACACACACTAAGACTCGACAGTAATGCTCACTCATACCAGCCCCAGCCCCCCCCCCCACACGCAACTATACAGCTGCATTTAAACAATTTAACGCCCCTGCACACACAAACACGAGCCAGGAATCAGTCTGAACAAAACGAAGGGATTCTGACTGATGCCCCTGAGCACAGTCACAAGCACACACACACACACACACACACACACACACACACACACACACACACACACACACACACACACACACACACACACACACACACACACACACACACACACACACACACACACACACACACACACACACACACACACAAATAGGCTCACAGCAGGTGATGGCACTGGGAGCCAATGGGGTGGGCGTGCTATGTTAAGAGGATTAGTTGCAGAGTTTGGGGCACGTCCACAGTCACGAGAGTTTGTTTGTGTGTGTGTGTGTGTTCTTCTGAGCTGTATCGTGTTTTAGTTACCACTGTTGAAGCTGCCGGACCAGTTTATTTTTTTTTACTGACATTAATAAGTGTTCTATTTTCATTAACATTCCAGCAATGCTAATCTGATTCTGTCTAGTGGCCTATAGCTTTTTCGGGGGGGTTATCTTATCATAATGCAAGTCAAGAAATGGCTTATTATGCTGCTTATCTCGTGCTATTAGTACTTAATGAGACTAATATCAGTTTGACCCTCTTACTTAATTTATCCACTAAGATTATATATTATTACCACATTATACTAGAAAATATATCGTTCAACTACATGCTCCCTATTTGGTTACAACCCCACTCTCCTATAGACAAACATGAGACCATGAGAGTTAGATGAGAAGACTGTTACCACTCTTGTTTTCGTACAGTAAATATATAAAGCTTAGTTTAGCTTAGCTTAGCATAAAGACTGGAAACATGGGGGGAAACAACAAGTGTAGCACAATTTTGTTTAATTTGTTTTAAAACATGTGCCATTCAAATAAAAAATGCTGAGCTAAGCTAACTGGCTGCTGGTGGTATGGGTTGTATCATGTAACTTCAGGCAAGAAAGAGAATAAAGGTATTTCCCAAAGTGCTGAAAGATGTTTTTTAAAGCTGTTTCCAGACATGAACCTCGAAAAATGTCCTGAAAATTGGGTCTGAGCATTTTTCTTTTATTTATGAAGAGCGGAGCAGGAGATTTTCTGCGTTCACAACAACAACAACAGGAAAATGTCTGGAACATTCAGGTGAGGGGCGGCACCAGAGTAGATCACCAGCGTCGAGTCTTATCACCAAGAGGTTGACATCATCGACTTCTTCTACGTGTCGGCTTCATCTCTTTTTCAGCCCGAGATATATTTATTCTGTTTGTTCGTAACATCTAAATTTTCCGGAACATTTTGCTGTTGTATTGACTCACCCGGACATTTTACGAGGGGGCAGGCAGAAGAAGAACGTCCGGAGCATCTGACAGTTCATGTCTGAAAGCAGCTTAAGATACTTAATGTTTAAGAGTGTAAATAAACAACATTAGACACCAAACCCGAGCCCAACAGATGGATCTTCTTTATTACTCCACCTACTAAAAAACTACTGCACCTACTCAACTATCCAGGGGAGTCCAGGTGGGGGTGGGGGGATCCAGCACCAAGTTTGGGTGGGGTGGGGGGGGGGCCTTACCTGGTAAATGTCTGACAGGCTGCTGCTTCCAGAGTCGCTGGTGATACTACATCCTGAGTGGCTGGAGGAGACGTGGGTCACCTGTGGGTGCAAGCCGTCGGCCAGGTGAAGTCGGCTGAAGTCTGCGGGGAGCTGCACGTACACACACACACACACACACACACACACAACATACACACACATGGTCAGTATCATCCAGCCCAGCAACCACCACTGGTCACTCACACTGACACTCACTGACTGCCAGGCCTTAGCGGCATGTCGTTCTTCAGTTTGACTGATATCGTGTAGGTACCGTATACTATGCTTGGATGATATTCCATTTTCTTCCCTATTTTATATTTGAAAAGTCTCATGAAATATAAAATGTTTTGGTGAAGCGGACGTTCAGTCAATAGCTGTTTTAATGACAATGGATTTCCTGCAATTGCTTTATACAAAAAATATAAAACGGCCCTGGAAATGTAAATTGCAAAAGGGTAGAATAAAAAAGGATTTCTCCAATTGATTAGTCATTGTTAACATGAATTACTCCCACTGCAAGAGCTCCACTTTACACATAATCTACAATGAAAGCAAAGGAAAAGGCAGAAGCGACATGTTGTTAATTTAATAACTCGACTTTATGGATCCGTCAAAGAAACCTTTATCAAGTTTAGGACAATATGGGACTGAAAAACAGGCACCCCCCTTTGTATGTCAAGTTAAAGAGCTGTTGGGTAAAAACACAAATCAGAAAGGGGAGGTTTAAAAAAAAAAAAAGGGGGGGGGAATCTAAAGCGTCTAAAAACTCTGCAAGAAACTTAACTGACAATAGAAAGATGCCAAAACCTGAGTGACACATTTGTTCCTCTGACAAACCAGTAGATATCGGTGGTTAGCCATTAAATACACTAGAGCTGCTTTCATGAACCGAGCAAACGCATACATTAAGGAAATACCCCAATTAAAGCAACTTGGATAATCTGAACGAATACCAGGCAGTAATTGGGGGAACCCCTTCCGCGAGATTCGAAAGCCCCGCTGTAATTAGCCATATTTTGCGCCAACCCCACGTCGCTATGGAGAAGAACCTGAGATTTAAACTACAACACAAACCTCCTGCTGAAAGTATGGGAAGGAGATGAATCAAACGAAAGTGCGGCTGTTAGTACGGTGACATTTTCTTTTTATGTTGTTGAGCTGAAATCATTGAGGAAAAAAGTTGGCAATCATTTACAAGGTTTTGAATCAGTTATCAAGCAAAAAAGATCAAGGAATAAATGTGTGTTTTCCAGCTTTTCTCTTTTATAAATGATTAGTTTGGGCTTTAAGACGCAATAACCAAATAAATAAAAAGATGTCAGCTTAGGTTCTAAAGTATTTCTACTTGGCCTTTTACTGACACTAAAACAATATTAACATTTTTATAATTTAATCTATATAAATGTTAAATATTATCACTAACATTTTATTTCAAGTGATGTTTTATACATTATTCTATATTTTTTGGGTGAAATTCATCATCTCTGACAAGATGCTAGAGGGGTGAGCGATGAATTTAATCACACTGCGTAAACTGGTTCACAGGGTGTATGGATGTGAATATTTTATGGCTAAATGTTTTATTTACCAATATATATTTGATACTCAGCAGGGAGACCGCTCCGAACCCACTTTCAACTTCACTTCTGGCTGTGGCAGCTCATCAATATTACATTTTCACACCTAAAAGTCAAATGTGGCTGATTTAACTAGGTTGCCTCATCCGTCGTGCTGTTGGATATCAGAGCTGAATCTAAACATCTTGAGAGGAAGTTTACACACGCTGGATATTTTCAGATGTGGACAGACCACGGATTTTCCTCCTTTGGATGGGGAAAAAATATTAGCTGAGCTTTGAATGCCAGTAAATAAAAGGTCAGAGAAAAACTTGATCATATCCTGATGTAGCTGTGACATTTGACGGCTCGTGTGCACCAACCAGGCTTTTTCCTTCTTTACATCCTGAACTGTGAAACCTGGAATAGTCTTTGAAGAAGAGTTGTCTGGGTGTCAGCATCATCCACCTCAAAAATGCACCTGGTGCTGTAAATATCTACACTGCCTCAGGTTGTTATGGAAATCGGTCTAATCAGCTGAAACAGTGTGAAGTCTCCTGGATGACAAATGGAATACACTTGGGTAGAAATACATACAAGGTTGTTTAGCAGGTACACGGGTTCCAGCGATCATCTGCCACTCAGTGTACTTTAAGGCTTAATAGAGTTGAGAGGGAAAGTGAATTATCAATGTGGAAAACTCAAATCCGTGACCTGATAGACTTCTCAATATTAATGAGCCACAATAAAACATTTTTGTTTAAGTCCCTTAACAAATTTAGCAAAAGGTGTTTTTTGAAGTCATTTCTGAGCTGTTTGTTTGGGGTAGGATTAGAATACGAGATATTTCTATTCACAAACAGTCTTCCTGCGTTGCTGGCGAGAGACCGAGGGGCCAGACAGTGCAGCTCCTGTGGTACTGAGGTGTGATGTGATTACACTGTGTCAAAGATTGCCATCACGTTTAATTATCTGGCTGGCTGCACCAATCAAAATGGACGACCAGAGGGGCCAGTCAGTCACTAGCTCCCCCACTTGCTCTGGGGCTACCATTTTCCATCCCCTCGTCTGGTCGACTTCACCCTGAGTGCCTCCAGCTGACTTCTACGTTATTATCTCTGGCTGGACAATATTGTGTTAGTGTGATGAATGTCTTTGTTTGGAAGTGGGAGTGATAAAGCCTCTACACATTTTCTTTTGATGACTTTAGGGACCTAAACGGATTATGGTTCAGTGCATCGCTCTCATGTAACACGACCGGAAAAGTATGATCCAGTTGCCAAAGTAACCTGTAAAGATTTTTCTCAAAAGGTAGCTTCTCCAATTTTAGGTGATTATGACACAGATGTTGGTTTGTTTTCAACAAGGGCTACAAAAATGTGGTCAAACGTCATGATTGACAGCTGAGACTGACTCAGTCTTGATGGGTTGAGCGTCTGTATCAGCAGCTCCACACTTAGATCACTACAAACTCTGGCTGTGAAATGAAGCCAAAGACTCAAGAGTCATCTTTATATACAGTCTATAGGCTCAAATGAACTGTTGACTGAAAGTAGACAAAACTACATTACCCAGCATCCTCAACCTAAAAAATATATACATACATTCCTGATCCATTTTGAAGATTAGCATCAAGTGTATGTCATTGTTAACATACTCTTAACACTTTGATTCAACACTCAATAAGTGGGAGGGCACTGGGGCTAAATTAATTGAATATTCTCATTATTGAGTACAAGACCAGTCATGTGGAGTTGTGTCGATAAGGCCTTCCAGCCGGGCACTGGAGTGGTCTACACGTCAATAATAATATCCCCACTGGTTTCCACAACCAGCTCGGAAACGTCCCACCACCTCCCCCTTGCCCTTTGTATACGTACAAGCCCCTCCCCCCGGAAAGAGAGAGAGAGAGAAAGGGAGGGCAGCAAAGAGGGATAAAGGGAGAGGATAATAAACACTTAATCCTTTCACTCCACTCATTTAGGTCATCCGTCTGTTGGTCAATAAGCCAGGGTCCATTCAGTCTATAAGCATGTGGTCCATTGACCTCCTTGGCCCAACGGCATGTAAGATATTGGGCCAAGATGGATGCCAGCACAACAATAATGACACAAACCCATTAAGCTTTTCCAATCAGTGGCACGAGAACACGGCAATACATGCACCGTGCACTGTTACCTCCAAGTGATCTACAGAGTCTGAAATAACAGGTTTCTTGAAATCAGGTTATAATAGACTCGGCATCAACCACAGCTCTAAACATTCAGATAATCATCCTACCTTATATCGTCCCCTCTGTACTCCTGTGCTCCAAATTCAGCACTCTCTCTCAAACAAATGAAGTGAGCTCTGCAGAAGCGCGAGTCGAGAATGCGTACAATCAGCTGTCGCAGGAGGATTAAGCATCGCTCTAATGCTCCAGCCACAGCTCTGCCTACATGTGAGCAGATGTGGCGCTCCTTAAATTACACTGTAGACCTAATGACCTAGATTGCTGGGTGGAAGCCCTGGGTGGAAGCGCTGGCTGGCTCTCAATCTCTTTACCGCCTTTAGATGCCCGGGGGGTGAATCTGTGCTACGACACTAGCTGTCCAATGCTGCGGGTGGCCAAGCTCAGAAATGCAACCCTGAGTGGCGTGCAAAGCACTGACAAGTCTCAAAAAAAGAAAGTCCTTCTTTCACTGAACAAAGTTGAATAAAAGAGCTGGTTTATTGGATTTAGATTATTTAGCTAAACACAATGACAAAATAGTCTTCAGCTGCACAGTCTCTTAAAACATTTCTCATGGTTTTAATTCTGCTTGTTTAAAGAGACAACAAGCACATCTCAGAGTTTCCCCTGACCACGGTGGCAGTTTCTCGCTTTCCCGAGCCTCACGGATCAAAAGATTAAAACCTTTTCGGTAGGGTGTCTGATTAAATGGGTCTGATATGCACTGTGGGCTTTCCTCTCCCTACAGCGCTGCCAGTCAGCACCACACAAGCCAGCAGCTAGACAGGGGGAGATGACTATCTATAATGAGGAATACAGTCCACTAGACTAACTAGACGTTAGCTAAGGTAAAGAGTATACGAGTGGAAGTGCAACACTAAACACTAAATCTAAATAAAGTAGGTTTCTTTGCACAATCTTCATGTTATTGAGTTTTGACAAGATTATAAAGGTTACCGGTGATGAGATTTATGTGTTTTTCTTACATTTCAGATAACTAAAGAAACACAGGTTATAACAGTGGCACAAAGACGGCCACCAGCGTCAAGTCCCTGAATGCAACCCCCCCGATTTATTACCTAGGCCCAGCGAGGCTAAAACATCTGTGCACAGGTCGTCTGTATATCACCATCAATTCAACAAAATGCTCAAAGATAAGGAGACGGCATTCACAGCCAGGTCCATAAAACCTGATAAATCAACATGAAATGTACTGTGATGGTGTGAGTCAACATGTGCCTTGTTGGTGTCAAGGTAAAGTACAGCTGTAGGAATGTAAATCACAGGTCTGCAGAGATCTGTATATTACATACATATTGCAGCCAATGGTCAAAAGCCTACTCTGGTGATGTCATTACTGTAATAGGATCTGGTGGCTGTTATTGACTTTGCCCATGGTGGGTTTCCTGCTGGGCTAAATGAATATTTACACAAACCTTCATTTATATGCTAAAAACAAAACAAACAAAAAGGAATGAGGGGCGGTGGAGGGAAAGATAGAGGAGGAGAAAAACACTGAAGGACAAACGTTAAGACCTTTAACATGATGGGCGACTGACACAAGCTGAAAGATGCCAATTGTTAAATGAGCCAAACTGAGATCGTTACACTCATGTTTCCCAATGTTTGACATAAAAGCTTAGTCTGATTTGACGTGCATGTGTGTTGGACTTTAATCAGGTTTTGGCTGCACAAATGATGGCATCCTGCCAGTGAAGGGTTCTTGAATTTAATGTGCTACTTGAAGGCAACTGTGCTGTTTTGCTTTTCCCTGTTAAAGGCAACTATAGTAACCACACAATAAGTGTTTAACTACTTTAAGTGTATTTTTTATGTGTGTAGAGCTGCTACCAATCACTGGGTGCTTTTTGAGCTATTTATGGAAAACCAGTCCAATCAATGTTGAAAGATTGATTTTGATTTAACAGTATCAACAACAAAAAAAGGCCATACTTCACATACACTCATATGCTGTAAAAAAGATTATTTAAAGACGCACATATGTACATTAAGAAGTTATAGAAATTGAGTAGTTAGCAACTGCAGAGACTACTATTGGCTCTTAGCCTATATGAGGCCTCACCAAGGGAACTGGCAGCAGATGAAGTATAGCATCAACAAGTACCACATCTATTACTATTATAGGAATATTACGGTGATTTTTTAGGTCGGCGTCTGTGCTCTATGATCCAGTAACCGTCCATCAGTGTGATTTACAACCCTGCTGGCGTGCGTCTGTGTGGTCCCGGTGTGTGTGTGTGTGTGTGTGTGTGTGTGTGTGTGTGTGTGTGTGTGTGTGTGTGTGTGTGAGTGAGTGATGCCAGCAGCGCTGACAGGCAGCCGATCAATCCGTTCACCGTTCAAGTGCAGATCAGCTCGGGCCTCCGTCTGCCGGAGCTGCCTCCAGCACCTCGGACAGCGCCACCGGCGACCAGAGGAACCCGGTGGGTCAAACCTGAAGCGTCTCAGCTGCTCACCACAAACAAGAGAATGACTAGAAACTGAAGGATTCATGCAACTGATCGGTGTGTTCTTGCAGGATTCACACGCCTGCAGCTGCAGCAGCTCCGAGAGGCTAAAAGGTGGGATCACTGAATTTAGTGCAGCTTCATCTCTGCACACATGACATCACCTCTCCCACCAAACCACCCTGATCTATCACAGCTTTTACTGATGTTCTTCTGCAAGGCAAACGACATGTGGTGCGGCTGATTGGCTGGTGTGGTTAATGTCATCTTACGGACCTACAATCAAATATCGTCACCTCAGTGCGTCGTAAAACATAACGAGGGCAGAGACGTCGGCCGTTAAACACACCTGCACCACCTGGTCCGCGCGTGCATGTGGGTTTTATTTGCACCGCACACACCTGCACCACCGGATCCCTGCGTGCATGTGTGTTATATTTGCATGACACTTAAATAGGGTTTTACCCCGTTTAAGACCCGCTGCTATATTTTAATAATCCCCATGATGTGCTACGGGCCCATAAGACCAATAGAGTCTCTAACATTGTTGTGCGCGTGTATGCGCGCGTCTGCTCCGAGTGACAGCAAGCACATGGCGGCCGTTTCTAGTACAACACACTGACACACATCGGAGGCTCGACGGGGTGATAACCAGCCTCCGATCAGCCCCGTCCAGGTTCCTGTCTCGCCCTTCCTCCGCCCTGCGTTCATTCATCTTCTGCAGGCTCGATAGAAATCCGATGCACATCCATTACACAGCCGGTAATCATATCTACTGGGTCATAAATGAGGGCGAGGGGAGGAAAAAAAACAGAAGAGGAGCGATGGAGAGAAAACGATGCACATCGATAGCGCTACTTACCGGGGTTTTATCTTGCTGGCTCGGGACTCCATTGCTGTCTGACGCTGCTAATGGTTTCATAATGAAAAAATGTTCGCCGGGTTAAAATCTAACATCCCGGAGCTGCTCTATGCTACAGCATGAACCCCCATCATATCCATCCAAGCCCCCCCTGCCTTCTCCACTCCCTCGGCTGGCTGCACCGTCTTGTCAGTTTTTTTGGGGAGTATCCGCTGTTCCCTGGCCTGATTCAAGACTCTCCACACCAGCGTTTACCTCCAGCCTCACGGATGATGAGGAGGAGGGTGAAACAGAGAAGAAATGTCCTCTTATCCAGGATGCAAGAAAAAAAAAAAAAAAAACAGCTGCTTCTCTGCGCGCACTTGACAATCACATCCACAGCCGGAGCGCAGCAGCAGCGCGCCGATAATAAAGCAGAAAACAGGAGGAGGAGGAGGAGGAGAAAAAAAAAAGATGAGAAAAATGGCTGACAACACTTTCACTCTCACGTTTGCTTCCTCCGCCTCTTCACCCTCTCTCTCTCTCTCTCTCTCTCCCCTCCCTCTGTGAAGCTACACACACGCACATGCACGTCCAGCGCCTTTATGCACCATTAGATTATTCAAAGACAGAGACGCCTGCAGCCTCCACCGAAGTACTGTACGTTAAAACCCAGCGGTGTGTGTGTGTGTGTCTCTGTGTGTGTAACGGGAGCAGGAAGAGGGTGGGAGGAGGAGGGATGTGTGTATGTGTGTCAGAGGAGGGGGAGGAAGGAGGGATGGTGGCAGAGATTGGGGGGTGGGGGTTAGGGGGAGACAGGACCTCCTCCCTTGCCCGACAGTGATGCCATAAGAGCAGCCACTGGGCTCCTCTGGAGGGTTGATGGAGAGATGGGAAGAGGAGAAGGGCGTAGAGAGGCCGAAAGTGGAGGAGAGATCATGCAGAGATGAAAGGAGAGGAGGACAAAAAGAAAAGGGTTGAGGAATAGATGATAGAGGGATGGATGGGATCGAGGGAGGAGAGGGGGGCCACAGTGCAAGTAATGCCATTGTCACGCTCGCTCCGGCGCAAGAAAGCGGCTGGAGCCGGTTGACATGGCAACCGCATAAAGTAAAAGCCATTTCCTGGGCGGGGAGAGGAGACAGAAACTGAGACAGAGGCACACTTCCTCTTAAAGAGAGTGAGTAGAGAAAGAAAGACGTACAGACGGAGAGGAAGAGTGGCATCCAGTGAAGATGCAGCTGGAAAATAGAGGCAGAGGAGGAAGAGGAACGCGGCGACATGGCAGCAGTGATGTCACTCCGTCGCCGTCACTCAGCAGGGATAGCCATGGCAACTGGGCGAGCTCGAGTCCCCCGCACCCAATTCACCCACCCATCCAGCCCCATACACACCCTCCAGGGCCTTCAGTTGCTGTGGCGACGGAGGCAGCGAGACATGGCGAAATGAAGAGAGGGAGGGAGACGAGTGTGTTTGTAAGAGAGAGACAGTGAAAATAGACTCTGCCACTTCACTTTCACTCGACTGTAGTACAGCGAGCGGCAGCATCACTGACAGGGTTGCAAATAGCAACTAAACAACACTCTGCTTTGTGAGAGCGAGACAGAAAACATGTGTGTGTGTGTTGTGCATGCGTGTGCAGGTGACAGGCCCTGCCTCTAGAGACTCTGGATATTGGATTCCGAGACAGTCCCTTATATGAAGGTGTCCTGACAGACGGAGATATGAGGACAGAGATGCTTTAAGTGACACATCACATTGAAAAAATGCAGGTTTTAAAGGTCGAACCAAGACAATAAACAACGGATCAGCAGATCAAAGCCACACCGCAAAATAGCCAGCACCTCATTTCACAACCAAAAACACAAGTAAGGCCTCAAAGTAACCGACTGGAGCCGTCACATATTATTCTATAGAAGATGAAGGAGCACATCACCAAACAGTGTCACACCTCAAAAAAGCAGGACATTACATTTATTTATTTATTTCCGTTGTTTGTCATTTGGCTGTCAAAGCAACGTCCTGCATTTTTTTGTTCAGACAGTGCCGGGCAGTTTTCTGTCATCTTGCTCCATCACTGTTATTTTCTTGTCATTTTGATGTTTTTCGATAAATGACAGACAAAACACTCATGGCTTTTTGTGCACAAAATAACTACAAGAAATACGAAGAGTTAAAATGTAATGTTAGCATCAAGGCTTCTGGTCAGCACATCAATAGGAGTATCAGCGTAATATTTAAGGAGTTTGATAAATCAGTGACCTTTACCTCAGGCGAGAGGTTATGTTTTCATCCCGGTCTGTTTGTTCCTAAGCAAGATTACAGAAAAACGACAAACAGATTTCCACAACACTTGGTGGAAGGTTCTAGTATAGGGGCGTTATTCGTTTTAACCTGAAGTGCTTAAGATTCCCAGCTTCTCAAACTGGAAGATGGGCTGGTCTCTGGTTTAAGTAGTTGTATATTATTTATTTAGGGGGTTTATTAGACAGAACACAGCAATTTAAAGGTTTCCCTTGGAGTATATGTAATAGGCAGTTTTCATCTGCTATTTTGAAGACAAAAAATAATCACAAATGACAAATAAAATGAATCCTTGGCTGCAGCCATACATTATTTGCATTAATTAACAAGAATCTTGATTCTACATGTGAACTTCATGCAGGATAAGGTATAAATTATACAAAGAATTTAAAAACACCCAAAGAAATATATAAAAAAATAGTCTCCTTCCACAAGGATGCATGTTTGAAAAAGTCTAACAATCCCAGCCAAACATCTGACACATTCATTTTGTGTGTGTGCAGCTGAGGCTGGAGCTTTGTGTGATGGTGATATAAAGAGCCGGGCTGCTGTGCCTCAGACAATGCCTAGAAAGCAGCATACAACTGGCTGGCTTTGGAGCGGCTCCAGTCAAAGCAGTGGGGAGGTGAGTGGGAGGTTGTGGTGGGGGCAGGGAAGCTGGAGACCCGGGTATGACATCACCTCTCCAGCCCCGAGCCATGATGTAATGTATCTAACAACACAAAAAAAGCTCAGGTGCTTCGCTGTGCAGCCATTAACATCTACAACAATCACCGGGGGGGGGTGTAGTGGAGAGGCATCATTACATCACCGCGGCAACGGGGTGTGCATCTAGGGAATATCAAACCTTTCTGGCCAACCCCCCCTCTTGTTTAAAGCTTTCTAGGAACAGGCCATTTTCTACTGACTAATCACAAGCTGAATGTATAGGCAGGATGCATCGATCTTTGGGGATTGTGACAGTGATGTGAAAAACGCCACTTGAGAATAACACAAATGCACTCATGCTCAATTGCCCTGTGTGCTAAATGCATGAGGCAGAGGGGGGTGGAGCCTCATCTGCCATTTGTAAACAGTCTGTGAACCCGGCTGCTCCGAGCATTTACGGCGTAGGACATGTGATGGCTTTTGTTTGCTGATGCGTAGCATTAAAACCATAAAACCCCCATTACGCTGCAGGATGACACCAGCGCAGCACACGATGAGCACGTGTGCGCACACACACACACACAAACACCAGCACACACTCACACAGGGGGTGATAGAAAAAGCGATCATTACATGGCATCTTCAAATTGTATCCACATCCTTCAATGTCTTTATTCAACTCAGCAGAAAAACAGTGAAGGACACACATTCCAAGCATTTTGACACCGATTTGAGTCAACATGTTTTCCAGCAAAACAACGTGAATAAAACTCTGCATTTTTTTTTCTGCATCACAATCACAACACAGCGGAGATAAAAAGAAAAAACAGTATTTCAGCATCGTTAAGCAGTCACATTTACAATCAGGTGCATACTTGCAGTATCAAGCACTAAAAACAGAAGCAAGCCAAACAACTCTGTCATATCTGGACTGCATGTGTGAGGTTCCCTTCCTCAACCAGTATTTCAGTCCAACAATATCCTTTGTGTCTTTCATGACCTCCCCGCATCCATTCCAGCTTGACAGCAAGAGAGTAAACACGGAGTGAAATACTGCGCTAATACACAATGACCAGAGGGATGCTACTATAATACACAATACACAAGCGTCTGAATACCTCAAGGTGTCCTTTCTTTGTCGGAGTACACTGTTCATGACTATTTTCAGCTGCAGATTAATACACATTTGGTTCATTGGTGAGTATTTATATGAGCATGATGGTGAGTATTTATACCAGCATGATGGTGAGTATTTATACCAGTATGATGGTGATTGGGAAACAAAAAAAACAGTGGAGCTCTATGGTACATATAAACTATATCAGCCTTTGGATACACAGACAATACTTGCTACTAATGGGTTTTTGACAGTATTGATGATATCAAGAAAGGACACGTGAGACACAAAGGCCTATATAGAATCAAGCAGCCTTAATCCCAACAAACTAAATCACATCTTGCAAAAGCAAAAATTCAGTTTCCAGTCTCACCTGACCTGCAGTGAGTGAGCAGTAATTCTTCAGTATCTTGCTCAAGACAACTTCAACTCATGGACACACGCCGACTATTTCAGGATCAAACCCACTCTCACTTATTGATCTGTGTCTTCCCTCGTTCGGCTGAATGTGTATGTAAGCCAACAGAAAGCCACATGCAGAGGAAACACAGCACTGCTGACTGCCAGCTAGGTGCATTAATCCCTGACACCAGTCCCATTTACAACACCTCTAAACACCATTGTTACAGTGAGAAAGATGATCTAATGAAGAGACTGCGTTTTTGCAGCCGCGTTGCAGCCCGTGGCATTATTTCATCTATCACGCTGATGTCACCTGCGTGCTGCTCTGAAAAGACTGTTGGCAGGAACACGTGCAGCCAGGCGTGTTTAAAAGAAAATTGTATTAGCGCGTGCACAGGGGGCAAAACATCTGCACCAGCTGCAAGGTGCACACATCAGAGTGGGGAATGGAAAAGAAATGCTTCTGGAGAAAAAGTGGTTAGTGAGTAAGATGGAAAAGTTGATAATGAACAAGAGGTTTCCGGATCGGGTTATAGACTAACTGTGGAAGGTTAGGAACTGGAAGTCTTTAACTTTACAGTGACGGTGGGGGAGGAGGTGACGTGAGGGGGTCTGTTTCTTGCCCAATGTTCCCGTTTCTCTACATTTCATGAGATATAAATGAAAACGCAGTAGATTTGAACCTTTCGCACAAATAGGTATACCTGCGTTTGTTTGCCTGTATAAAAACCTGTGTTTTACAGACTTAACAAAGCCTTTATGTATACAATTCCTTTTTATTTGTAGTTATTTATAATAACATTTATGGCTCAACTGTAAAATATCAAAAGTTGTTTCGTCGACAAAAGGGTTGGATAACGATGTATTAGATCAACCAAAATATATGTATTGGAATTTTTCTTTTTTACTGCAATGGCCCCAAAACCCTCGATAATTGGGCTCTAAATAATAGAATATAAAGGTTTGATTTAAGTCTCTCTTCGCGTGTGCCGACAACTGTTTCAAACTGAAGTAAAAACACAATACCACTATGATCAGTCTTCTATCATGCCTCGCTCAATATTAAGGTTTGTATATGACGACTGTGCACCCAACACAAAACGAGACACGTATACAAATTGTATTTCAACATTTTTTAACCCTTATTTACCCAGACAACTGAGACTCGGTGTCGTTATTAATATCTCAAATATCTCCTGCAGCAGCGGCTTCGGCGCCGCACTGAACAGATCAAACAGTTCTGCTACCGATTGTTCGGAGAGATTGGGATCAGATTTAAGTGGCACAAACAACAAAAATAAGCGCGATTTGTTATCCTCGCCACGCGTGCTCATTACCATCTAAATAAATGTCATCTGTCAACCCTTTTGAAAATACTCAGCTTTCAAAAGGGTCTTTGAATGTCAAAACTGACATGAAAAGCACATCAAATGTCAGTTAGTGTGTTCTGTAACACCGGATGAGAAATGAACCACAGCTGGCTGTAAATGAGTAGCTCGGTTTCCTCTGCGGCACGAGGCAAAGTTTCACTGGAACCATCGAGCTAAAATCTCAAAAACACCCAAAAATATCTGTTCCATTTCCATCAAAGCAAAACGTCTGATTTGTTGCTATGAATAACTATAAACACAGATTCTGCTTTTGGCGTCTGTGCTAAAAAGGAGGTGGTTTGGAGAAGCAATGAAACAAATTCACTGCAACTCAAAATGCTTATTAACTGCATTAGATAATGTAGAAAATAAATGAAGTGAGTTGTCTTTCATCCATCACAATGTCCATGTTTGACAGTCAAGTGCTTTTCACTGTCTTTGCTAATTAAAAAATACTGTAAAAGACCTCGAGCTGAAAAAATTAGTTGATTAATTGGTCAAAACTAAATTAAACTGTTAGTATTGAAATGATTGATTGAACCTTGTCAGTACACTTTCAACCCAAATGAGTTGGAACTTCAATTTATTTGCTTATTATCTTAGTTTTACAGTAAACTGAATGTGTTTATGAGAGAAGAAAATATCATTTAAATGAGTCAACTTGGGCTTTGGGAAATTGTAAAGGGCATTTATATTTTATGCCAGTAAACATTAGTGAACTCATTGAGAAAATAACGGAACGATAGTGAAAACAAACAGCTGCAGCTCTAAATAAAAAAGCTCCTCGGAATAAATTTGAGTCCAAACAAAGATGAAGGAATGCAGGAGGCAAGAAAGCAATAATAATAAAGAGGTGTACAATGAACCGTTTGCGTTCACCGCTGCGGCGCCGACACAATATCTATTCAAAACGCAGGCTTTTGTATCCGTGCACAGCTGAAGCAGAGCAGGTTGTCACAGAGGACAGCTCTAAAAATAGGAGCTCGGCTTTTCCTCGGCCGAGAGTGGCAGGTTTGCTCTGTGTGCTCTCGCATTTCTCAGCAGGTCTGACTACTCAACACCTTGAGCTCTGATCTGTTCCTACCGCTTCCTCGCCATCCGTTTCGGCCTGGGCATCGCAGGACTGCGTGACGACATACTGAAATACGACACGTCGGTTACAGACCGAACGGAAAGGGGCCACGAATGTCAGACGTGTCTTTAAACAGCTGGTTGATGCTCAGATAAGTACCTTTAAAAGCCATCATAATCAAACACTTAGCATATTAACAGCGCTATCGGAAGATCATCGCAACACTGACGCAGGACCAGCTAAAAGCATACACACAGCGGGACCAGCAAGGATCCAGAGAGCCTAAAGACAAGTCAAGATCCTTATCAGGAGCGTCAGCAGTGTTTCAGACGCTACGCACCTCAATCAGCGTAATAGTCGCCATTATCTCAGTTTACAAGACCATAAACTGCACCAGAAGTGATGTTTATCATTTCTCTGTCATCACTCGCCAACGTGATGAGGTCTGTTCTCACTGGAGCATTTTTATTCTCTGATCCAGAACAAGATAATATGTATGGAAGCAAAAGATGGACTGATTTATGTTTATTTTTATCAGGGCTCTTTTAGAATAATTCAATTTGTGTTGTGCTGTTGGGGTGATGGAAGTTGGGCTGTGGTGTCGGCTTCCCTCTTCTTCGCCTTTTATCAACCAACAAGTGCCATCAGATGGAAGAAACTCATTAAGGAGGTCTACAGAAACAACAAACGGGGGAACAGACACAGATAAACCCAACTGACAGAAGCACAGACACAGACGCCGAGAAAAGGCAGAAAAGCAGACGACACACACTCACTCACTCACTTTCACGCCGACATATAGTAAACACAACAGACAACAGTGTTAATAGATACAGTACCTGAGGTTTATTGCATTCCTGGGAGCCAGAATAAGGAGAGAGCCATGGAAAGAAGAGAAGGAGATGAAAGTTATCAAACATGTCGCCTGCCAGTCGAGGAGGGGGAGAGAGATTGCGGGTGAAAGGGTCACCGACATGTTGACATGTAGGAGAATGACCTACTCTCTACTGAATATAAGCTTTAGTCTGTGTTTTGTGTGTGTTATTTAAATGGAGATTTAGATTTGATGATTCTCTGATTAAATGAGTCGATCCCCGTTTGTACATTCTGCATCAAACTGAGTGAAAAAAACTTTTAAAAGAACCGCAGCCACCCTGTGCTTTTTCTGTAGTAATAATATCTATGGAAATTCAATTTCAGTGAGCAACAAAAAAAAACTTTATTCACAATGAAAACAAAGATTATATCAACCTCCTGGCAAAGTCTTTCTCGTTGTTCTTCGACTTAGCACATTAATGAATATTCAAGGTGAAAACTCAACTTTCTCACTGCTCCTACTCAAGGACTGGTAGAGAACACACAGACACACGCATTATTATTATTCTGGCTGGCACACACATCCTTTTTCTTTTTCTTTTTTTTAGAAGATGCCTGCAGATTACTGAACAGACCACTTCATCCTCATTAACACTGCAGGACATTTTCAACCCCTAACCACACATTAATACTCCAATCAAGATGTGCTATGCTATGTTTAAATTCACCTTGAAAACTGGTTGAATTGCCTTAAACACATGAGACTATTTGGTGGTGAATGTGGAATTTTGTAACATTTTAATTTTTACTGATATTTGACCCACGAGAATCAGCTTTGAACTGGAACGATCCCAGACAAACTGGGATGTCTGGTCACCGTAGATAAGAAAATCAATACAACTGCTCTGTCTGTATGCAAAAATATGAAGCCACAGCTAGTTTGAAGAAACGGGGGAAGAGCTGATCTGGAACCATAAAAGAAACACAAAATGTCCTTTTTACAATTAGGTTTTTGTATAAGTATAACACACAGTATATCATATAATTACTAAGGCAGTCCTAGTCTAGCCGTTCCCCCCCATTTCAAGCCTAGGCTAAGGTAACAGGATGTTGCAGACATTGATTGAGTTTTCATCTTTCAGCCTTGGCAACATGTAAGATATGAAATCATCAAAATGCAACTTTAAAATATAAACACAGCAGAGAAACGGCTAACTTTATTTGTAGTAACATCTTCAAGCCGTTTTAAGTTGTCAGTAGATGAGTGAGCAATGTCATTGTCAAGGACACTCACACAGAGCGCATGATTGCCGGTGGACACATTGGCTGTTAGAGGGATTAAACCTGTGACCCTCTGATTACAGGACGGCCTCCCTAACCACCAGGTAGCCGGGTGGAGGGAAAGAGTGAAAGGAGTATTGATTGCCTGCCTCCTGCTGCTTGTATATTTATAGAACAGCTGTGTATGGGGCCTTGGATGCCCTCCTGGCCACGGAGTTAACCCAGAGGAGGAATAACACTCCTCTGCTTGGAGAGCTTGGAGTCGTGTTTGGAGCTGAGGAGGAGTTTAAAAGAAGCGATAGAAAGGAGGGAAGCAAAAAGACGACCGTGGGTGAAGGAGATTACTATAAATTACTACATTGTAATTTGTCATGGACAAAGCATTCAGAAAACATGAAGCCTTAACAGAAGCAAACACCACCATGTCATTTCAAACTGATTGACAGACAAAGCCCTTAAGAGAGCGGCTGAGAGAGAGATATCACAGTGGAAATATGTGTATGCATGCGTGTGCATATTTATATGTGTGTGTGTGTGTGTATGAGAGTGTGTGTGCATACGTGGTTCGACAGCACAAATGGCTGTTGATATTTAAGAGCAAGATAATGTGCGAGATAAAGTGCAAAATGGAGAGGTGCTGAAAAATGGAGATTGCGAGCCTCTGCGAGGGAGAATATACAAAGATCAAGCAATGTGTGGTTGTGTGTGTGTCAGAGAGAGACAGAGAGAGTGATGCTAGAAATAACTGGTGTCCACTGTGAACAAGGCGTCCAAGTGTTAACCCGCAGCTCTGAGCACACAGGACACATGTTGAATACTAAACACTGTCCTCTTTCACTGCCCTGATTTAACCAGGGCACGAACACATACATTTATTTTTACCCGTCTGTCATTAGCTCTTTAAATCCCCGGGTTGTCATCTTTGCTTCTAATGATGACAAACTAAAAAAAATTGAGTTAAAACCACAAGTGCATGTTACTTCTCGAGCGTTTTAGATGACAGCTTCAACTGCATTACTGAAATCAAAAGACAAGATACTTGGGGAAAGAGCATAACTTTCTTCAGTAAGTTATAGTGACATAATAACAGGAGGAACTTACTCCTACTATAAATCAGAGGGTTTTAATGTTGCCCAACGAGAGGGAAAATGAGGCGTGGTTTTGGACAGTAAATCTGAACAGTGCAGTTAAGCCAAAGCTGCCGTCTTTCACCTTAGAGATATTGCAAAGGTCAATCCAATCCTTCCTGGGCGAAGCTGAGACACTAACGCACACGAGAGAGACGCGCTGGTGCAACTCGGTCGCAGTTCCTGGAGACAGCTGTCTTCAAAGTTGCAAACCCAACTGAGACAATCTTTTGGTTTTGTAGGTCAGATTAAAAATGGGGAGGTTATCGTCCCGTGCCAGAGGAAGAAAAACATCACTGATAAGTGGTGACAAAAAATGCCGGTAGCGATGGTTGAGATTAATGCTCCTATATATTCAGTTTTATGTTGACTTAGACAGATGTTATCCCACACAGCCTGTAATCTTTAACCTTTAACTCTTAATTGTGTAGACGGGACAGATACGTCAGTCACGTCTGATTAATTAGGGCAAAATAACATTCTCCTTCCCATATATATAAGAACACAATTTCAGACTAAACTTTCTGACGTTTACCAGCGACAGCATTCGTAGGTCAGATTACTACTTTCTTCGTGTTTTAGGTCCCATTTTATAACCTAATAACTAAGTCCTACGTCTCCTGAACAGCATCAGAGAAACACAGATTTTAATGTAAAAGCGCATCACTCCGTTTTAAGTGTATTTAATTAACAGGTCCATTTGTTTTGGAAAGGAGGAGACCTCTGTAAGAAAGAAGCAGCTCTTGAAACAATGAACACACCCACAGACACACACACAGGGCTGGCCACTAGTTTTCCCCCAGCTGGACGATGTGTGCACCAGCAGAAAACCCTGCTAAATAATGACGTGAAAACAAAATGTCGATTCATCCTGATTATAAGGCCCCTTGTGTTTTGTTGTTCTTATCAATACACAAAAGTTCACGTCAAGACAATTTTAAGGTTCTGTATGGGCTCTGAAACAAACTGTCTCATCCAAATCTTCCAAGTTACAGTAATTGTTCAAATAGATTTAAATGAAATTGTATTTACAGATTAATGAAATAATTTGCATTAAATTTAAACCCTGAGAGACAAATAATCCTCACATCAGACAATAGCTGTGCCTCAGATCTTGGTTGAGGATGGGGGGAAGCTTTGTGCATGCGTGTGTGTGCATGTGTGTGTGTGAGCACTCCCACTGGGAGTCCCACTACTGGGTCAGCATTACATATTTTAGTTATTAAGCTGGCACTTTCCAGAGCAACATACAATGACTGAGCATGTTCAGTCTGTTGCCCAGAGACAACAGCAGCTCACACAGCTGTTCTCACTCTCTGGTCACTACGGGGGATCGAACCTGTGACCTTGCGGTTACAACCCGCTCTCACCGCATGCATGCATGCATGCATGCAAGGCCGTCCTGTGGCGAACAGAGATTTCATATATCAGCATAATGAGTTGATGCAGCACTGAGGACAAAGATTGGCATTGGCCCGTCACATCTCATCATCTTCAAAAAGCCATTCAGTTTCACATGAAGAGCCTCACTCTGCTTTTTTATTATAAAATAATTGATCTCATTTCAAATAATCTCATCCTCACTTAGCTGAACTTTCAAATTTGTTTCCCTAATGATTTTTGACTTTATAGCAGCAAGTGCATGATTTTTTTTTACATTACAGGCGTATCATTTTGAAATTAAACAAAGCAGTTTTGGTTACTTTGTAATCTTGGAAATTTATCATGTTGTGCGAGCGTTGTTGTTACTATGGCCTGAATTAAAAAGAAATCTAGTCTGAGACAAACCTCTATGGCTTAAATCCATAAGCTACATAGAAAATATTTTGAATTTTCACTGGTAAAATCACTTTTAACTACTAAAAAATAAAAATAAGAGGCTATAAAAGGTGTCAATTGCATATTTTTGGAGCTATATCTCTGGTGGTTGTAGAAAACAAACAATTCAAAGACATTTCCTTCATCTCTGTGAAGCTGTGACGGACATGTTTCAGTATTTTCCTACATTTTTATAATGTTTATCTGCAGTTTGATAAATTGTGACGATAATCATTTCGGCCTTACGTAAAACCGCTATGTTGACGGAATCAAATTGAAAGAGCTGGGCTGCCTTCAGAAGAGGGATTCCTCTAATGTTTTCACACCTGGCCTCACGTTTACTTTGACAGGAGTGACTAAGCTGAATAAAAAAACCTCTCCTACTGAAGAGATTTCCTTTCTTCAATCCCAAGTTACTCCTCGCCGCATGTCTCACCTCCTAAATATGCCTCGGGGGTGGGAGGGAGGAAAATCTGAGCGGTGCCTGGCATTCTAAACGCTGGAGATTAGCTTTGCTATGTGGGCTTAGCATCCGTCCAGATTCATTGCTCTGTCACTCCGTCCGCCTCCGCCCCCTCTGTCACCAGCAGCTGCAGCAGCGGTGGCAGACTGCACTCGTGTTAAGTTAGCTCCCTTCCCTACTGTACTTCTGAGTGCACTCGAGCACAGCCCATTTGGGACCGCCGGTTGCCATGGCACCGCTCCATCCTTCCCACAGGAACGATACGAGAGCGAAAAAGCGTGGAGTGTGTGACGGGAGACGTCGGGCCATGAGAAAGTTCAGTGCGGTCCTCTGAATCAAAAACACAGGCGGTCTAAATTTAGAAAGCAGGGTGGGGCTGCGCCGAGGCAGGAGGAAAGATGATGTTGACGGCAGTTTTTCCTTTTTAAGCGTGATTGTTAGGAGAGGAACCCGCACTCTGACAGAACCCCCCCACGGGAGCGTCAGGGAATGAAGGGAATGCAGTGAAATTGTGCAGAACAGGAAGACCTCTGTGCAGCAATTGCATGCTGGGTATTTACATCATTAGTGTGAACATGCTTTGCTTCCTATTCCCAGAGAATGGAAACACAGTGGGGAGAACGTCTGGTGCAAGACAACAGGCAACTATCTTTTCCACTGCTGGAGTCAAATCCCTTCAGATGGGTAAAGTCAATACCCTGCGCCATGATTGGATCTTTTAAAAAGTCAGAATACATTTGTCAGGTGGGACTCAGGAGGGAGAGCGGGTTGTTCACTAACCAGAGGGTCGGGGGGTTCGATCCCCAACTTTTCTAGTCTGCATGCTGAGGTGTCCTCGGAAAACGCACTGAGAATTACAAATTACCCCCGACGGCTGTATATGTGACTGATGATGTGTGATAGGAAAAACTGTAAAGAAGCAGCGTGTGAATGATTCGTGAAACAAGACGATGTCTGTCTCCCACAACTTTTCTCCTTTTCCCAAACGTTTCCTCTAAAACCAACAAATCAGTCATAATACATTCTCATCTTTAACTGCCATCCTTATTTAACACTAGTCTAAATTAATTAATTATGCAAACAATTAAAGGCAATGCTTCTTCATATATATGAAGATATGTTAGATGACATATCAATCTTTTTCTAAATTGTGTCAGTTTTTCTAGTGAAAAACTCTGAAAGAACGGAGACGGGACTGGAAATAAAAATGACAAAACAGACTCATAGTTCTCGTATGTCATTAACAAACAGCAGCTGTTCACAGCGGTATGCGATGAAATCAACCGATATTATTTAAGCTGAGATGCATCAGGAGACAAACTGCTTTGCAACTTGTTTAAGACAGTTGTCCATTCTGTTGTGCTTGTAACCCTTTTAATACAAACTACTTGTGAACCCTTGTTACAGGTGCTTATCATATTTGTGAGTGATTTCTCCTGTTCAGATCAGTTTCATTTTAATACTTTAGGGGCCACGAGATGTAATGTTGCACAATTTAACCACGAGGCAAAGGCGTGTTTGAGAGACGTCCAACAACTGATGTAATTCTTTATTTCCAACTCCAACAATCCTCTTATATTCATCTCAAACCCCTTGTTGAGGTCTCAACCCACCACTGTAGAGATGCTTCCAAACTAAACTAATTCCAGTTCCAATGGTTAGATGGTTGGATGATGATCACACAGCAACATGCTTTTTGAGAAAATATATTCTCCGGGGCACTCGTCACTTGTAAAGCCAAGAAAACAATGATTGCATTCACTGCTATGATGCTCTTAAGTGTGTTGTGAAGGGTGTACAGGGAGTTTCAGTGCATCTGCTGGACAAAAACATGAATAACATCACATATCGGAGGATTTTTCTAAAAAAACACAAGCACAGACAAACAGGGTTTTTGAAGAAGCATTTGTGATGCTCAAAGAATTGCAAATACTCTATTAAAGAGAGGACTGTGACACACTGAAGCCAGCAGGAGCTACAAAATAAACAGAAGAGCCGCAACTCTAATGTAGCTAGGATGGGAAAGACAACAATTCAACACTACAGGGAGGATAGATCACAGCAAAGATTAGGAAAACAGGCCACTGTAGTAAGAGTTCCCTTATCAAGCAAGGGACGACACACGAAAACACAACAACCTACAACCCAGAGTTAGCTACGACCAGCAAAGACAGAGGAAACAGGACGACAACACAAATCTTCAGCAACGCTCTGAAGCAGGACTGCACAACAGGGTCTAATGCAGAAGCATGACACACAAACAAGAGCACAAAAGACGGCAAAACACAGCAACACTACAGCTACTTCTGTGGGTACACAGCGATCCGCTGCAGCGAGGGGCAAACACAAAACTGCATGTGCAACTCACCGTGTGGTATCCCCGGGCTATGGGCGGCTTCCCGGTGGGGTACGGATCCACTGTGTCAATGATTGTCTGCCTCTCCCCCTTCTGGTTGATCTTCCGAAAGCGCCGACGGGATTGTCTGTGCGATGCCTGTCGCTGAAAGTACTCCTCATTTTCATCCATATAGTCCACCTGGAAATGATGGGGAGCGGAGGGGAGGGAGAGAGCGATGAGGGAGTTACTGTCTCTGTCCTCATTCACGCCCATCCCGAAAAACACACACACTCATCCCAAAAACCCCACCCTCCTCCTATACTCTACCATTCCTCCACCTCCTCCTCCTCCTACTCCTCCTCCTCCCTGCCTTCTGCCTCTCTCGTTGCATAAAAATAGAAGTGTGTGTGGGCTACACGTTGCACACCTACGTCAAAGGGCGCTCGCAACGAGATAAGAGACAGAGAGGGGAACGAAGCAGAGGCTTGAGTGAGGATTTGGGACGGAAGGAGGTTGAAAGGACTGATGGGGAATAGATTGAAGACGAAGGCTGGCAGAGTAAAAGATGAACACAGAAACAGAGACGCTCTCGACTCTGTTAAACATATTAGCGATGAAATAACATGTTAAATCAGGTTGGAAATCCCAAAAAATACACTTTCAAGTGGAAACTGGCGCAGGATGACACTTTTAACATAAAAGTCGGTGAAGTCATGCTCCACAGTTTTCTGAAGTGTTTCTGGCTAAACGTTTCTTAAATGAGACCACACTGTTCCCTGGACGCGTTGGGTCAGGATGGAACGGCACATCTAACTTCTTCTCTTTTTCCTCTCCTCCTTAAATGTTGGGACTATTCCTCCTCTCCTGCGGCTTCACATTTCACACCGCTCAGCCTTGGGGATTACACCGCCAAAATCTCTCTCCCTCCCTCCCTCTCTCTCTCTCTCTCTCTCTTTGCCGTACCAACTGCTGCCATGACAACGGCAGGGGAGTTGTGTGTGAGCGAGAGCAAAAGTGTGATTGTGTGTCTAATTGCAAATCTGAGCGGTGTGTGTTTGTGTGTGTGTGTGTGTGTGTACAGTACGGACACACGAGCGGCTTATTTTTCGTTCTTTTGCAGGTGTGCATGTGTGCATCTCTCCTGTGTGAGATCTTTATGTTTCTATGTTGCAGCGGTGCAAAAAACCCTCTCGCTGATTATAGGGCGGGTTGGCACCTATAATAGCAAGTGGGGTAAGGCCACCAATTGTCTGTAGTGAGCGGCGCAGAGGGGTGTTATTACTGGGAGTTAACAGAGGCACCCCCCCCCCCCGCCGCCGCCTCTCTCCCTCTCTTCTACAGCGCACGTTCATGGAGACGCAGCAATTACAACATGTGATATGAAGATTCCTGACATGCTCTGTGCCAACCAGTCGTTATTTCAAACTATTTCAAGACTCTGATAGCGATCTGAGATTAACAGCTATTCGAAATTTGCACAGGCTCGATTTTGTTTGGAATATAGGCTACCACCGCGCCTTTTAGTGGAAAAATAAATTAGCAGAGCTGCATTTGTTGTGATGTTCGTGGCGTCGGGGGTTTCTGCTCCGCAGATGACTCCATTGTGTGGCTACCTCTTGCCTCTGTGCCCCACAGAGACGGTGACGACAGTTACTCGACAGCTTCTTCTGTGAGTCAGCATTTGCTTTTCCATCAGAAGTGGGACAGAGCTGCTTCCCAGGCGTGCACTCACATAAACCCACCACACGTTGGAAGGACCAAAGACACGGTTAAAATACGGCCGTGCTTTAACGCGGCAATAAAATATCGATAGGTGGTGCTTACACAGATTATTCTACAACATCACGGGGCAAACTGTCAAAGGCATTACACTAAATTACTCTGTTGTATGCAGCCTGCACTTGCTGACCCACATGGGTATAATGGTTTTCTCACATTATGGAATTACAAAATGAAAGATTGTAATTTGAAAGTATAGTAACATAGAGGACAGATGAATAAGTCTCGGTGCTGTTGGCACTTTTATAAGAGTCTGAACAATGGGACTCACCACAATCATCTCTGAGGGTTCCAGGACGATGCACTCACATCCGCGTCGTAGGCTGCCCGCTGATCGCTTTCCAAAACTAGAAGAAAAGAAATGTGAATCATTAAAAGAAAAATCCAAAGGAATTAATAAGTCAACCTTAAGTGGAGAGAACGTTCTATTTGCTGGAAGAATCCATAACTGAAAGCACCTTCGCATATTCGTTTTGAGCCACGTCGATGCACGCGTGCGCCTATAAGAACCACTGTGCCCAACATTTTGAATATGCAGTATGGAACTGTGGTTTATAAATGTGTAACAGAGCAGCATTGACGGGACAGTTCCTTCTTTCAGCTGTCACCCCCACCAGCTGAAACACCCGCCTCTGGAAAGTTCACTCACATGACGTCACAGTTTGTAAAGCACGCCTCGCTCCTGATGAGGGGGCAACCGGGGGAATATTAAAAACAGCACAGACCAAAAGTGCCTTTAAGAAAAAGGCAGCGGCCATGGAAACTCTGAGCATGAGGAGATCCAAACTTGTGGGTTTGGTAGAGAAGGGCGTCTTTGTCCAGCGCCTGACCTCCATGCAGGCACATAAGGGCGTCCTTGTTTGTTATTTTTAGCGTCTTTTGATAAAGAACGTGACCCCCGTCCTGTTGGTTTGCTGATTGCTTTGTTAGATAAACTCCAGTGACCCAAAAAGAACAGAATGCCTTCAAGTTAGTGTACTTTCCCTCATGCTGTGCATCACTGCTTGTCATTATTTGGACTGAAGAGCCACAATTATAGACTATAGATACATTTCTACTGAAGTCAAAGTGGCCTGGAAGTCGAAAACATTCAATTATTACAGAACCTTTAGTGCTGAAATAATTATGTCAGTGTCAATTTTGTCAATTAGAGAAATATACATATCAAAATATACAACTTCATGACTTTTAACAGCCAAAAAAAACTTGATGCACTAAGAAAGTAACTAACATTGTCCTCAGTTCAACAACTGCGTCTATTGATACAACAAATTCTTCAAATTGATAAAACTGCAGGAGTGTTGACTTTTCCTCAGCGCTCCCAGATGAAGTGAGCAACGAGTAGCGGTGTGTGGCTACCTGCGCCGTGGCTGTGGAGGTGGAAGTTTTCATCAATCATGCCGACAGGTGCAGACCTCGGGCACAGCGTGGTCTAAATGCTTTGGAGCCCGGGGCTTGTGGCTACATGCAGCGGGTATACAGCTCGATCAGGCTGTGAAACAAACACCAGGCAGCTGCAAAGAGCTGGTGCTGCTCTACCTGCCACTTTGGCAATGAGCAAATAATGATTTTTTTTTGGTGGTACCTTTTATTTTCTACGAGTCGATTTAGCTGGCTTTGCTTTTCTCTTTCTGCCTCCTTTCACTGACGAGCCTTTGTGGGGTTTTGTGTTTTCTTTTTTTCTCTTTTGTCAGCCGTTCTGTTGTTTCTGTGCCAGGGCAGCAATTTTGTACCCTTTTTTGTTTTTAATTTGTCAACTTTCTGATGCTGTTCGAACAAATAACTCCGTATGATTCATAGTTACTGTTGAGGATAAACTGAAATCAAAGACAACGTGAATGACTGGCCAGACCACAGCGAGCGGAGAAAAAGAGAGAGAAATGTCGGAGGGTTAATGCTGATGGCTGCAGTTTGCTTTGCCTGAGCTTCAGTTTAATGCCTTTCAACTCCGCTCGCAGTCCCTGACATACACGAGCCTCGGATTCCACCACAGGGCCAAACAAGTGCTACAGAACGCAGAGCTTACGCTGTATTTTCACTCATGTTCCAACAAGAAGACAATTGCTGTAATTCTCCTGCAACTTATTTCCAGCGAAAGATGATTTGTCAGCTGGGCAGCGGCTTCAGAAGGACGACCGAATGCTTTTGATCTGGGTTTACAGGCATCTGGAGTCGGTACCAGCTCTTATCCTGTTGAGCCTCCCTTGGCTCAAAAGGGAGCACAGCCATTCCACCCTTTATGCGTCGGGAAACACGTTGGGCCACCAAACGCAAACACCAGGGTGACACGTTCAATCATGTTCCTCTATTACATTCCTGACATTACTAATCCAATCCTCCATTTTGCAGGAGGCAAATGCCACTGGCAATGTGAGATATTAAAGAGGGGATTATGAAAGTGAAGCGTGAGGGGGTGGGAGGATGTTTTTCCAACACAACAAACGTCTTGTTTGGAGATTATAGCCTCCACTGCTCTATGACTAGTTATGAGCAAATATTAACACCAAACCTGCCGTGTGGGTGAATGTATGTTAGAAAACAAACACAATTCTCCCAACAAACACTTGGATGGACCGGGGTGTGGGAATCTCTGCGGGAATCACCACCGTCACACGGCAAACACTGCAAAGTTTGACCCATGTAAATATTTAATTTTTATGAGCAGATGATGCCAAAGTGTGTGCTGAAGAATCCAGTTACACAAGCAGAGGGAAGTTTTGCATGTTCCAACTGCAGAGTGTGTGTGTAGGTGTTGGCTGACAGAACTTACAAAACCAGATACGATGATGGAGAATGATACGGAAGTTTGCTTGAGCAGGTAAGTAAGTCTTTTGTAACACAGCACAACACCGGGCCAAGATTGTCGGAGTGAAACTTTCAGCCAACAAATGCTGCCACTAACTCTGTGTTTATATCTGAGTACTTTTACATACTAGTGTTGAACAAATGGAATTTGCCTTGTTATCTGCTTTAGTAGCTTATAATCACATTCATCTTACAAACTATTCTGTCTATAGCATACACATCAACATCCAAGTGATGGCATTGAAACTTTAGATTTTTCTAAAGTGCCAATACATCCAACTTGACACATGACAATATGCAAATGCTTTAAAAACCAAACAAATGTTCAAAGTAACTAAACCAGTACTAAAAGGAACGAAATCGCCAAAGCTGTAACTCTTCTTGTAAGAGGGCAATTCTGACCTTGGTGTTTCTGGCTTACTGTTGCACCTGTTGCCCAAAGATGACGTGTCGACGATACCAACACATTTGACTGTTTCATAACCTTTGACAAATTCTGCCTGTTCTTTTGGTTAATGTTCCAGGAAACCAGGAAATGAGAATAACAATTAAATCAAAGAAATTCTCATTTTTCTATCCGGACTAAAAACGTTTTAATCTTGGTAAGAGTGTATTTTTAGAGAATGACCGTGTTCCCATTAAAATTCAACAAAATTTGTATTTCTAGAGTTAGCAGATTAACAGCTGGAGGCTATTACATGGGAGAGATCCTTTACAGCTTCTGTGCGATTGCTCCATTAAACTGTTCCCAAATTAGCTTATTCTGACATCAGACACTTATGAGTATTATGTGTGAGCCGGTTGCAGACAGGCAGCCAGTATCTCATTTTACTAAAGAAACCCTTCATCTCTCTCTCTCTCTCTCTCTCTCTCTCAGTTGACTGACTGACTGACAGCTCTCCTGCCTCAGCGGCCTCGCATTCTGCCCCCCCCCCCCCGTTACACAACAGGCCCGGGTGTCTGGAATGTCATTCCACATGCATCACCAGACTTTGGCTCCGTGAGCCCGACAGCCCAGTGCCAAAGCCTCAGATCCATTCTGCCAACTGACTGAACCAGTGCAATCCCTAATCTGCAACCCCCGGTCTGAGCCGGTGGACGAAGGTGAATGGAGAGGGAGATGGGGGGGGGTCGGGGGTGTCTCCTCACTCTGTTAAGCTGTTTAGCTGAGTAACTGGTAAGATCACAACTGATTTTTTAACCCACCAGACCCTTGAGAAGGATGAAGATTAAACTCCCCGGTTATGCAAGACTTCGGACCCCGCGCAGAGGAGGGGAGGTCAGGGCCGAGAGGAGGAGGGGATTCTCTGGAGTGATTGCTCTGTTAATTAAAAGAGCATCCAGTTTCAAAGGGTTTCCCAACATCCCCACAGAGCGGCAGCTGACCATCCAGCCACCTCTTGCCCTCCAAAACATAAACAAGATTCCTCGGGGTAACAACGTGGCCACACCACACGGGCAGGATGCCTCTAACCTTTGCCCTGCCACTTCGGGAATAGAAGTCGACACGAGGCCAAGAATGTGCCACTGGCTCGTGACTGTTAATTCCCAAAATAAAACCACACTGACGTGATAATGGCAAAGAGAAAAGGCCACTGAAGAGGAGAGGTGAGAGGGAGAGCGACTTGGCTCGCCAGCTCTAAACTTGATGTTTTCAATCAATCATCGCCCGTCAATCATTCATGTCCAACACATCTCCCCCCCAAACTTTGTTTTGGTTTCAAAGTTGCCCAAAAGTTGCGCCTGACGCCCCCTCAGACATGAAGAGGACACACCCCTTCTCCTGGCAGCCGACTCGGCACACTGACAAATTCTAAAATAACATCAAAGTCATTCTCCACATTCCAGACTTGAAGGATTTACTGGAAGCAGCTCCCGTTTTGGAGACCAGTCAGATTTTGAAGTTTTTTGGTAGAGCTTCGGTGAGTCACACACAGGTTTTAAATGTTGCCGTCGTCTGGACACTCACCCGACTTGCTGCCCACGCTGTTCCCAGAGTGACACGGCCACCTGATAAGATAAAACTGGATCCTATTTCTAAAATATCCCCTGCTGTTAGTCCACAGTAAGTCCCACAAGCACGTTCCAAGTCCCGAGACTTTGGTGTGACTGCGGCATATCGTCCTGTGCACGCCCCAGTGCTGCTGCCTCAGATTTGTGTTTGAGAATGAGAGTCTGTGACTCTGAAACTGTGTGTGAATCAGCCTGTGTCCGATGGCTCTGCCCCCTTTCTCTCTCTCTCTCTCCCCTCCCTCTCTCACTGTGCAATGTGGTGTATTGACTCCATCCAGCATTCCAGCGTACGACTCACTTCCTGCTACTGAGTTATGAGTGTGTATGCGTGCGTGCGCGTGCGTTATGGAAGGGTGGGTATATGCGGACAGCTTTCGTCCTCCCCTTTCAGAAGAAGTTATTCATGAACGCTGACAACTCCGTACACAATCAATGTTACACCAACTCATTTTGAAATACTTTTTTAAAAGTTGGGACTAAAAATGTCTATTACTATCAAAACAATTTTATGTATTTTACAAAAGAAATGTTCTTTTAATACCCATGTACTGTTTACTTCAGCCTTGCAGTTTCATCGAGTGCACAATAATAATGAGCAGTGAAGTATCCCATTCAACAAACTTTAGACTTCCAATTCAATTAGCACTGATCCCAGTCTGAATGTGGCCGCTAACAAAACAGCTAAAGATGTAATGATTAGGCAGAAAGGCTCATATTAGACTTAACACTGCTTTACTGGTGAAAAATAAACATAAATGAGGGATTAAATCTAACAAACAACTTTTGTCAATACTTAACACAAACATACCAGCGCCTGCCTGAACTTTTCACATGTCCAACTTATTCTCTTTTAAGGATATAATGGTGCACTTAAAGATTGGGGAAGCTGACAGAGCAAGAACATGAAGGTCAGAATTGAAGCAACAGTGTTGGAAGTTTACTTTCTATTCTATTTTGGGTCAAGCTATAAAAAAAAAAAGCTGGATCCATCAATTCCCACAACAAACTGTTCTAATACAAACCTGAAGTCGTTAAACCTGGGGTGGGGAACATTTTTTCTATCAAGGGCCCTATAACTTTTTATATTAAAGTATTGGTGCCCAACTTTAGCAGCCATATGCCGTGTAACAACAGTTAATATAAATCTTATGTAACTTTTGTTGGACGTGGTATAAGGTTGTCTTATGACAGGAGGGAGCGTCTCATGCTCTGAATGGATTATTACTCTTGACCAACAGTTACGGGAATTGTGGTTAAACTTTTAATCCAAGTACGAAAAGCATGAAACTGTAAGGGTTTGTCCTTTATCCGTGCGAGTAGTTAAATCACACTTTAAGACCATTCCTGTCCTGAGAACCGAACACTGAGAAACACACGAGTAAGATCACTGATAAAGTGAATAACTTTACCAGTGGATTGTGATCTACAGTCACAGATGAGACTGTCTGGGCGGCTGCTGCGGTCAAGAAATGTTGCAAGCTACTGAACCTTTGTCCAGATAATGTAAGTAAGTACAGCTGACAAATCCTGGTTACTGGTATGAGCTGATTCATTAGACATGTGGTTATGGTTTGTCTATGTTAAGACTGATGATCAGGAAATGGGGTTGATGACCTGACAAACGTTTTCTACTAATGTTGTTAAAAGGCAAACGGCGGCCTGCAGAAAGGGAAGTGAAAACCATACAAGACGTTTCACACAGTGTGATATTAAGACAAATATTATAAGTTGGAAGCTCTAACTAAATATCGAGGTGCTCTTTCTGTTGCTGTTTATTTAAATCACTATTTCAATGGTTCATTTTCATTTAAAGTCTTTGGGTATTTTAAGACTTTTGTCTATTGTTTGGAAGAAGTTGCACATTTGCAGAAAAACCAAGAGTTGCAGCATCAACACTTCTTATTTAGATACAGTTTATTTTAGAAACATCACCATGTTTGCAACTTCTGTGAAACTCCACTTTCACCAGCAGCTTCTGTGCCAAAAGTCCATGTATTTTAAAACCAGGAATATCACACTTTTATTTATATAAACTTGAAGAAATTGGCAAGATCAGACTTGGGAAGAACAGTCTGGCTCAGCCGAAAGAAGAAGAGAAAATGGAACAGGAGCAGCAGCAACTTCTTTCCATCCCATTATCATGAATAAAAAGCAACACCACAAAAAGACTGCTGATCAATATTTGATAGTAGATGTTGTCACCATTGTACAGTATATACATAGCCTATATTGTATATATACTATGCATTTTCAGTTAAATTTACAATCACCCTCACATCAGGGGCATTTTACCACATTCAACCACACCAGTGGATGACGTCACGTGTATAGTATCGTCCTCACGTAGCCTGATGAATTAAAGGCGCCAATTTACTTTTATTGCATGCTTGTACAGCATCTAAATATGTGTCACCCATTTATTAAGATTTATTTATTTGGGTACTATCTGATTTCACACTGGCCTCTGGGTTAAATAAGGCACAGAGCTCCAGCTTCTTCACTTGAAGACAGAGTCGTTCATCTTCCCTCTGGATCACATCTCACTACAGGGACCAGCGAGGTGAAAGGAGCAGAGCGAGCGAGAGAGAAGCACTGAGAGAACGATGGAGTCGTATCAGGTTTTCAACCTTGCTTCCAGTGTAGATACGGACAGGAGCCTGAAACCCAACTCCACCACATCTTTAAAAGCTTCAGGAAGTCCCGCTGGACTCGGTTCAGTTCCTTGTGTCACAAACAATTTCCCCTCTGAGCCATTTTGCCCTCACCTTTCCTCCTCTTAACAGACTTGGTGGAGTAAAAAGACTAATGTTGGAAACAAAAAGTTGCCGCTTTTATAAGGACATTCCTAATCAAATAAAGAGCAGCTCCATTTTTACACATGTATTTCCTGAGATGACACCGACGTACGTGTGAGATGTGACCGTTGCGTCCTCCAGTGACATCTGACGTCCGGTTAGGTTGGAACCTTTGTGGTGTGCTGTTATAAAGAATTTCTCAGATACTGAGGAAGTTATACCCGCAGATGCCACGGGTTTCATGCTTGAATTGGAAATTAACACAATCATTCAAGAGCTGAGTGAGTTCTGTGACCTTGAACCCCGGAACTGCCGTGTTTCACTTTGAACGAGTCATTTCAAAAACACCACACAGAGGAAATGGGTCTTGATTCATACACCTCAAAAAATAGATATTCATTCTGCGGGCACAACCAAAGGGCAGAGGTAAAGGTGAAAACTATAGAGAGCTAAGAAAATAATCTGATCCCAGTTTTCCTCCTATATTATGGTTTCAATAAATACATTCTGAATCTCATTTTACGAGCCAACCACCATCTACAATCTGCAACTGTAAATGAAAAGAAGCTCATCAGAAGTGAGTCACAAGAAGGGAGATAACACGAGAACAGATTAACCAAAACATAACTTATCCTTACTTTTGTCCCTATCGTGGTGAATGCGTCACCGTGACATATTGTAGTATTTAGGTCATGTAATTGAGTATAATGTGCTTTTGATGACTGTACTCCACAGTCCTTCATGTTTTAATGAGGCCGGTTTGAGTTAAGCAAACATCGTGGTCATGGCTCAAAGAAAAAATTGATTCTCAACTCATTCCCCCCCCACCTCTTTGTAACTATAACAACATCACACTACTTCCTCTTTGGCTCCCGACAGATAACAGTTAATATTCATAAATCCACATGAGGCTGTTGTCAGAGAAATGAAAAATGACGCAATTTTCGGCACGTCAAAGAAATGACAGATACTGTTGGCGAGGACTTTTTGTCAAACTGTACAAATGGAGGCTGTTAATGTGCAGACAGCGCTGTATGATACAAGGTCCCCGTGTAATTACTGTCGGCTTGGGTCATAGACTGTTTATAGAGATGGACGACATGACAGCTCCCAAAAAAGTGAAGCCAGAGTGTCTTGATAGCCCCCTGGTGGCTAACTGCAGTACAGATCATAAACCCTGCCTCCCCCATGTTAGTGAATGGGACATGGACCACACTAAGATGTCAAAGTTCACGGCAAATATCATGTTCTCAAAGATGCTTTCAGTCATTTGAGTTGATGCATGTTCAAAGGCTTAAAGGTTGAATGTGTTGGCTTCATTTCAGGATAGTGGGAGGAAGAAGAGATGCATCATACAGCTTTATATAGTCAATGGTTTGTGTTTGTTGTAGAGTGCGGCTCGGGGGGGAATTGTTCTGTCCGGACCCATCCAAGTCCAAGAGAAAACCAACCGAGCCAGACCCAAACTGAACAGGGTCGGAACCCGACCTGAGCCCGATGCAGCTGCACTGGGTTTCTGTCACCCTGTCCCTGAAACACATGGTAGTTGCTTGTTTTCCCCAACATCACCAAGACTTTAGATTTGCGACTTCAATTGAAATTGCTCAATATCCAGTTTGTGCATTAAATGTAATTTAGTGCATTTGACAGCAGCACAACAGTCTTGTGCAATGCAGTTGGCATCGCCCGAAAACACAGTGAGCTAATTACCAACCCTATACGGTCTCATGCAGCTGGGAGGATCCCTACGCAGGCTTCTTTGGAACATATGCTTAGTAAACATTTCTCAAAGCCCTCTCCTCTCTCAGCACCTGAAGCTGGGCATTAACTTTAATCTGCCAATATCTGCAAATCCCCCGGCAGCATCCCACACACACTCTCACCTTGGCAAATCAGAAAAGGTTATATTTAAGAGGGGGACCAGCCTTTTGGCACATTTCCGATCAAGCCTTGCATTATAAATGCCTCCCACGTTCCCGTGAATCCGGAGAATGACCACCGCCGACCCCCACCGCGCTGCTGGCACAACGCTGCACCACAAAGTGACGGCCTCCAGCTCTTAGTGGCCGTAGGTGTGTTATGCAAGCCTTAATGGATGAAAAGATCATTGTTTTCACGACGCCCACAGCAACGGGTCATGTAACAGATCCGCTTGTGAAATCACAGCTTTTTAACATTTGGGACTTGGCTGCAGGAGGTGGTGATCGCTGCTGTGAGACGGAGAGGGGAACATGAAGCTTTAGTCCTCTGCATGTGTCGCAGATAATTATCATCCACGATCTCTACCTCTCCTCTTTCTTCAAGCCCTCAAAAAGTTTCCCTGTGCGAACTACCTTATCAGGACAACTGGATGAATTATATGTAAATCATGAAATATTGAGTGTGACTTCAAACACTGTCAACAAAGCTGGGGGGGGGGTGTGTGACAACAGAATAAGATCATTATATTTCCCCTTCAGTGTTGCACGCTCTCTTTTTCAAACAAAGCAGCTGGTGACTCAGACACGTTTCTGGGTGTCATGACTCATGTTAATATTTTAGTTGTACTTGTATGATATTGTTGTGCTAAATGATCCATTTTCCATCTATGAGCAGAATATGATATAGTAATGCAATTATAATGTCTCCTCGAGGCACATTTAACAATATTACAACTGTGTTTTATAGAACAAAATTTATTATCTCTTCATACACCAGCCTCCACTAGTGGGTACCCACAGGGGGACACATAGGTACATTATATTGTGCTTTATACCACTAATGCAATGTTTATGTAAATGCTTAACAAGGGGGCCTCAATATCAATAAAATCCTATGTGGATTTAACAAGGCTTTTATTTGTAAAGCTACAGTACAATAGTGGTTTTCCCTCACTTCTTAAAGTGGTTATAACATAATTTGTATACTGTGAGTAAATGCTTATTAATGTAGTTTTAATATTTGTCTATGAAGAAGAATGATCTGTTGTGTAACAGGTACAAACTGGTTTTAATTCCCCTTTATCTTCTGGACTGTTTCTGTGGGATGTGCACATTTCCTTTGCTAGGTTAGATTTTCTGTATTTTTGTTACTTGATAGTTTTTTACAGTCTGGAACTAAGGGGTTGTTTAGTTTCATACTTAAATCTGCTGATCAGGAGAGAAGCTTGTTGAGGCCTGTGTGTAACCGTGTACTGTTGAGACCATGTTGGCTAGTGGGGAGCACTTTGTGGCTGGTTATGGCAACAAAAACGTTTATGTAAGATTGTCCCTGAATGCTTTGTTTGTCTACAGCTGCAGGTATTTGTGGCTTTATGTCTGGGTTTCGTTCACTCGTGACATCGTTACCTCCGCCAAGAAGATTTTGTTTTCACCCCTGTGTGTTTGCAAGATTGTGCAAAAACAACTGAATGGATTTCCATAAAACTTGGAGAAGGAACACATTAATCTTTGGTGTACATGTGTATAAAAGCGGCAGATCCAGGAGGTTGGTTTTTCTTTATCACTGCGAGATGGGACATCTTCATGAATTTGGACTGTCGGGTCTTGGCAGTTATATTCGCTCTACTGGTGCCTTTCCAGTATACAAGTGTGTGTGTGCATAATATAGGACAGATTAGAGAATTAAGTTATCACACCACCTCTGGTTTCTTGCAAAAAACAAATGCAAGGCACCGTCCCAGAATCCATTTCTCAGCTCAGAGAAGCGACCACACTGTGGATGGTGTATGGGAAGCTTTGGGATTTTTTTGGACCGTACCAGCAGGCTGAGCAAATTGAAAGCATGTGCATCAACTTGCTGACAAATATTTGTCAAATGTTCAAGTCATAACGTTCAGATCTTGTGCAGCAGTTGGAAAGACATGAAACAGCAGTTGGCAGCAGGGGTCACTTTCTCCTCAGCTATTTTCTTCAGTGGCATCATAAATAAAATAGATTTTTGAGCTAGAAAAGGCCGAAATCAGCTTAGAACTTTTCTTCATGAGAAGTCCGACAAACGTGTGCTAGATTTTTAATTTTTTTAATCCTTCGTAACCAATTTTACTAGAAATTCGGTGTCCTAAATCATTTGGAAAAGAGCGAGCTGGTTGGATGGGAAACTAACTTTTTGGACGGAATAACTTAAGATTGGCTCTTTCGTTAAGTTCATGTTCTTCTTTTTCCAAATAGTCTTTGAAGGGAGAGATGTTAGTACCAAGTTCAAGCCATCAAACAGCACCCTGACCCCAAAGCAGCTTGACGGTAATCCTACCTGCTTCTGGGCAGGAACATGGACTCCTTAATGAAGACGGAGCCGGACAACAGGATGTACCAGCAGCTTCCAATGTCGTCAGGGCTGAAAGAAAAAACAGGGCAGACATTTAGGATGAAGGAGGAAATACTATAAAACAGCAAGGTGTGCAAAACAAATTGACAAGATATAGGCTCCAAAAACGCTCCAAATTTGACTCTTTCACAAAAAGATTGAAGTAAGAAATAAATGTATTGCAATGGATGGTGAGATCAATCAAGTAACGAATTAGATAAGTGGTTAGAGTGAATATCTTTTGTGTGCAATACAAAACTAAACACCTTTAGGTTTTAGTGTGTTGGTCGACTTACAAGTTTCACTGTTTTCTGACATTTCACAGAACAAAGTGATGAATCTGTTGATCTGGGAAATCCTCCCCCAGGTTAATCAATCATAAAATAATCCATGTGCCTGGCAGCCCCACACTACTAAATGTAGTATTTGTGCTCTATTTTCATTGGCTGCATCTACCTGTCTATGTAACGCTGCTGTTTAAATGCATTTGCAATGTAGGAGCGCTCATCGTGCCAAGGACTGAGATTAAAAAAGGAGAAAGTGACAGAAAGAAAACAGGAGAGAGACAGAGTGTTAGGGAGAAGGAGAGAGAGAACTATGAATGAACTAAGGCGTAATCTCTCATCCACCCACACCCATGGCCCTGCTCAAACACACACAGACGAGGAAATTGGGCATCTCAGACAAAGTAAACTCCGACTGACCCCTGGATGATGCAGTTGCCTGTCAAGTCTGTACAACATGACGGGTAAACAAACACCCACGAGTGCAGACACATTAACGCTCGTCAAGGCACCGTTTCTGCAGGTTTAATTTAAATCATCGGCACTGTTTCAGGTTTTATGATTTACGCGACTTAACGAGTGATTTCACAGACATCGTGAAGGAGGTCATCCAGAGGGTAATTCTGTTTAGATAAACTAAAAGCATACATTTCAGTATTTAAATAGGGGCTGTCAGTGTTAATAGAGCATGTTGATAACATAGTTGTTAAATGCAGTAATTCCATTTCCACGCTCATCTGGTTTACCCTTGGGCCTTCATGGATAGCAGAGGGATAATCTCACAAGGCTGAGATACTCCGAATCTCACTGAACACTCAGTACACGCAGGATTATCAGAGATGTTAACCTACTGCGAAGGCACTGTAAACAAATGCCATGGCGACGGATAAAAAGGTTAATGCAGCCTTTCATTTGGATGCAAGCCGTCAAAAGGCTCAAAAGGACAAAACGGAACATATGCACACATTGTGCGGGTCAGTTCAAATATCAACTGTTGTTGTACCAACTTGGTTTGTGGTACTTTTATTTTGAGTCTAAATAAAATAAAATGTTCTTTTTAAATTTTTCTGGGTAGTATTTAAGAAAAGTTGTGGATCATTGTGATAAGAAATAAAAAATTGTTGTTGGATGGCGATGGTCGGTCAAAGGCTTCACCCAAAGGCCGTCTTACAGTAAAATGAAAGTAGTAACTCAAAGAAGGAAGTTTCCTCGTGACACGTGACACTGATACCATCTTTTTACAGTGGTGGGAAATTTGACAGGAACAGTGAAGTTTCTGCTGCGCTGGACGGAAAAATAGTTGTGTCAGGAAAGAAAAACTGCTTTCATTTTCATTTTTATAACAATGTGATTTCATTTCGGGGAATTTAATGCTGCAGCCAGAAGCTAGTTAGCTAAGCTTAGTAGAACAAGTGGAAAAGGGCACTAAATATATAAATTAAATCCTGACTGATATGGATTTCTTGGGGACAATACTAATACTGACGTCAGGGAGTAAAAGAAAATACAAATACGACCAAATAAATAAAGTTTTCATATCATATTGCAGGTATGTCTCTTTAAAGGCTCAGACGATTCAATTGAATGCGTCTCTGTGTGTGTTTACCAGTCGGAGCTTTAATACGTGACCTCAGAGAAGACGGGCGACTGTTCACCGAGCTGAATTCAGGTGAAGCTGCTCTGGTGTAAATAAAGCAGCAGCTTGTGTGATAATCGCAGAATCACCTGGTCTGAGTGAGACTTCTTAATTGAAAGCAGAGGGAGAAGGA
Source organism: Verasper variegatus (assembly GCA_026259375.1). NCBI lineage: Eukaryota > Metazoa > Chordata > Actinopteri > Pleuronectiformes > Pleuronectidae > Verasper > Verasper variegatus. The sequence goes on from CM048043.1 coordinate 4,161,576, forward strand.
AAAATCAATGAGCAGCCAGACATCAGCAGGGCGGGATTGCTTTCTGCTTACAGAAAGGTAAAGGATGGATGCACTTACTCTACATCCATCCTCCACACAGACACATACATCCACACCCAGCACCACTGCGCTGATGGAGTTTCTTTTTTAATCATTGAGAACAAAGTCTCGCCGCCTTCCTCCTCCTCCTCTCCTCTCCTTGCACAGCTAATGAGGCTGTAGACAGCACGCCCTACTGACACACAGCAAAAATATCTCCCTTGTTCCGTCCAACACCATCGCGCTTCTCTCTGTTTCCCTCTGCTCGTCCCCCTCCTCCTCCCTCTAGACTCGCTCCATCCTTTCATGGCTCTTCTTTGCATTTCCGAGACGACCGACGACGAATGAAACGCTGAATTATTAATTGCTGGCAAGCAGATGCGCCGAGCAAAAGGAAGAGTCTGAGGAGGAGGAGGAGGAGGAGGAGGAAGAGAAGATACAACACCCCCCCCCCAAAAAAAAAGTAGGAGATAGGAGACTCTTATGCGCCGCGACAGCTTGACTGAACTGGGTCACGCATACTAGAAGTGATTGTCAAACACTAAACATCATCCACCAAACCCCCACTGGGAGGCCTTTAACAGTGGGGAATCAGGTTATGTGAGAGCCATGGAGACAGCGGAAGGGGAGGAAGTGATTATTGCATCAAGACTTTCACGGGATGAGTCTTATAAAATGAACAGTTTGATTTTAAAAAAGGAGATGGAAACGAAAAACTGATGCTGCAGAAAATTATGCATCACAATTCTCAAGAGAAACAACCTGGAAAACCTCACACCAGGTACCATTACACTAAAGTAGGTCTAATTAGATTATTTAACTCGTGTTTGGTCATTATCCTCTCAGTGAGTCATAAGTACAATGAGTTACTGTCCATTGTTCTCTGCAAATAGGGCTTTTGTTATTTTTACTATTGATTCATCTGACAATCAATGTTTTCCTGATTATGTGATTAAACCTTTGGCCCTTAGAATTATGAATAATACGGAAACATATCAGGAGTCAAAAAGGTGAGGATTTAGTGTCTAAAATCCATAAGATCCATGTATTTTGTATAATGTGTCAGATCTTTGCTTAAGAAAAATGTCCAAAGTCTGTGTTGCCCTTTACACCGAGTGAAATAAGCCAATGTCAACACAACACAAGGGCGAAGACGCCTGGACTAAACAGCCATTTTGTTTAGAAACCTTGAATTTCATAACAAAAGAAATGTTTCTCCTGAGAATCCCATTCAGATGCACAAAAAATATAAACAAGTAACTAAAAATAGGACCATTTTAATTTGTTATCGTGGTGAAGCTTTCACCATGAAACTCTCAATACCACAATGGTGCGTGCGGGTGACGTTATGAAGTAAAGTATTCATACCACATTTGTTAAAGGTTCGAACAATGGAACAAAAAACTATGTGATGGTGTGGGATGGGACTTGGTGTCAACTCCAATTCTGTTTAGGATTTACACGATTTAAAACCCAAATATCTCAAGGGTTGTTCTGAAACTGCTTTCTAAGAAGTATATATATATATTTAACTGTACAGCTTCTGTGCCATTGACTGTGCCACACTGTACCGTCTGTAATGGAGTGTGTGGTGATTAAAGCCGACTGGTCTTTGGGATGTGGTGATTTCTTTCCAGTTATTTCATCCAATCAATTCCCTGGTCTACCCTGCTGTGACCCCTCGTCTGAAGGCAGATTCATAGTGAATACCGGAGCAATCTAACTGTTTCTACGGTGTTTCACTTTTCTTCTGGAGACGGTTTGATTGAACTGTGTTTGCTGGTTGTTGGACACCGCCGCCAAAATATCAATGTTTGACCGAAACATCTCAGCGCCAACGTGCAAATTGTGATTCTTCCTGTTTTAATTATTTCAATCAGCACATATAGCTCTCTGACTGTGAAAAATGGATTTCAGTGTGACGGTCACACAGCAAAGCAGAATCAGACGTGTGGAAGGTACATTTTATTACATCATGTTCACCCAGAACAAACTAAAGGACAGGGCAAATGTATTCAGACTCAGCTGTTGTTTCCATTACAACAAGTAATAACGTGACATTATGCAACTGGTCGATGGAGCTGCTTGCATTAATTGGTTTTTCATGAAGTGCTATGTAGGTGGCATTCAAAGCGCCTCCACTTCAGCTGATAAAAACTGACATAACCTCCGATGTGTGGCCTGACTTTCACATTCATTATATGTAATAATACAGAAGAGGGAAAACATGGACTGCATTACACTGAGGCGATGTGCATAACAATCATTACCTCTGCAAAGGAGGGTTTTTGCCTTTGTCTATTTGTTTGTTTATCAGCTGGTTAACACAATGCATTTCCTAGAAACCTGGTGGAAGGATGGGAGACGTGCGGCCAAGAGAGAACCACCTTAAGTTCTGGTGAAGATCTGGACTAAGGTGCGGCTCGTCAGGAAATATTTATCACTTTCTTTAACTTGTAAGATTTTACTTTTTCGCCGATTTCATTGTGATTGATGAAATCTGGCTTGGTAAGTGGACTGATACCTGCATTTTAAGCTTTTTTGCTTTGACAGCCAAGAAGTCAACTGTACCACTCCAACAAAGATATATAACATTAGCATTGGCGAATATGGTTGTATAAGCTCGGACGTTTACAAGCTGGACACATACAAGCCAGTGTAGCTCAGGTCAAAGCCAAGTACTGCACTGAAAGGGCTGACCTGGGAGGGGTGAAAGGTCAAGCAAACACTTTACCGGCCACTATAAAATGTGCCAGGTCAGCCTCCATCTCAGGACGGCTTTAGCACTATAATCTCTGGGTGGTAAATCCTGACAGAGCTCAGGCTCTGGGATGTTGTCATGAGATATTAAGTGGAACTGTGTGTTTGTATCTGTGCATGTTGTGTTTGCACTCAAGCCATCTACAGCCCCAAGCAGGAGAAACGAGTACCTTTTTAAAGTATTATCCTCCAGGACATCCAACTGTCAGGGATATGGCAGAGTGAGGCGCTGAGTGTGTGCAACATTAACTCTGATATTTAAATGAATCTCAGTGGTTTTATCCAGCATTGTGCAGAAGAAATAAATACACAGACATACATACAGGATTTATTTCTATGATAAATGTTCTACTGGATATTATCTTGCTTAAATCATATAAGCACATGATATAAGGCAGGATTTATATGAAGCAAGGTAAGTAATATAACACAGCTCAGCAGTAAATCATTGTGTTCTCCAGTCGACGTAGAATCTGCTTTGCTTATTCAAGCATTTCAACTCAAATAAAATCTGGAGCTGAAATAGTGAGATTCACTTTCTGAATATTTTAACTGTCTTCGGTATCTACACTAACTTATGGTTTGTAAATGGTGTAAATGGTAACTGGTGACATTTTCCTCTTAACAAATGTCATTATGGATTTCACTAAAAGTATATTTAATCTGAAGGTGCCCTTTGACTTGAGGAAATTAACTCTCTTTACGAGCATCTCAATGTACAACCCACACAATTTTTTACAACTTAATTGAGATAGGATCACATTAAATTCTCCCATTGACTTTTAAAGCCCCCATTCCCCGGCAGATTACTGCCGTTGTCTCAAACGGATGAGGAAACGAAGACTGGCAGTTAGAAGCTTGTATATTCAGAGGAGACTGATTAGGATCCCGCAAAGGAGGCAACTCAATCTGATCTACTGCTGTTTAACACCCAGCTCTTATCAGGGGGAGCCGCGACTGGCTTTTATAGGTTAATACATGCAAGCACGCAAACACTCGCGCAGACTCACACAAACTCATGCGAACAAACAGTTGTGCTGAGAAGAAAAAATGTCAAATTGTACAGACTGGTGCAAATTAAATGAACCAATAAACCAAAAGGAAAACGACCTGCTGTGTTTCTGTGCTTTTGCCGAGGGTCAAATTAAGCAAATTGCAGGTTGTCATGTTCTTCTCTTTGACTGCTTCCACACGAAGCCATTGAAATCGCTGCATGCATGTAACACCAAAGATTATCTGCAAGTGTTTGGGTTTTCATCAAACATTTCTGCAGCGAGTAGGAAATCTTTTGTCCTTCGACTTTTTTTCTGTCAGAAAACACGAAACATGTGCATCACAGCTGAGATCTGGTGTGAGACAAACAACCTGGTAACTCCACTGAGCGTCAGCTGGTGTATGTCTGCTCTCTGTGAGTTTTTGGCTACATCCACACTAATGCATTTTGTATTCTGTTTCCAAAAGTGAGTTTCTGTCCATCTAGACTTAAACGTAAAGGACAGAAGTCTCCGTTTTAGAGACTCCAGAATATCGTGGACACCAGATGTAAATCAAGCAGAAGTGATGCATCTTAAAACTAAAGCGTATTAGTGTATTACTTTCTGTTTGTTTCTGTTGTAACATGTCACAAGTCTAACATAGTGATTAAGTCGCAGCTAATAAATTCTGCCTGTCACTCCTGCTTTGCTGCACGATCGACTTCCTCTTCATGATCACAAAGTTCTCTGACAAGATAAATATTACGACAGTGTGATGACAAGACCACTGGTAATTGGTTCTACTGACGTTGGAAGCAATTTCTGACATGTATAATGATAATAGAGTAGGTTAGTGTCAATGTAAAGTTACTGTGAGTGTGTGTGTGTGTGTGTGTGTGTGTGTGTGTGTGTGTGTGTGTGTGTGTGTGTGTGTGTGTGTGTGTGTGTGATGGGCCTGAGGGAATCTTGCAGGAACTGGAGTCTATTATGCGACCACTGCTTAATCTGCATTCCTATTGTTTAATCAGCTCCCACAACGCCAAGTGGGCTTCTAATGAGGTGTTGACTCTTCCTCATCATCCCTTCACACTACACACACACACAGAGGACACACAAACACACACATGTTGTAGGGGGGGGGCGGCGAGGTGTCCTTTCTAGCTCCTTGAGACGCTGATAGAGTTAATTAACTGTCTTAATTCTCACCATGGGTGTTTGGAAGACGTCAACATGTGACACCAGTCAAACACTGTGTGTGTTTTTCTGCTTAATGCTGTTGTGGCAGCCTTTCAGCGTGGATCCAAATACACTTGCATGCTCTCTGGAAACAGCTTCCCAATCATATTAACCCTCCACAAAGTGTAGCTCAAAGGAAGGAAACGTTAAAACATCACAACTAATTGGTTTTCTACCTGTTGGCTGAAATTTTTAGGGGCTATAATCTACCTTTCTAAGTTCAGTAACCAGTGACGTAAAGAATCAAGCTGAAATTAGACTGGGAATCACTTCTTGGTCCTCAGTGGTTTGGTAACACTGAAACACACTCACCTTCATTAAGACGTGTGTTTTCATTGGTCGTTCCACAGTATGTTTTGATCAAACAGAATTTAAATATTCTTACACTGGCTGCTCACAGTTTTTCTTTGCTTTCATACGCTGGTAGAGACGCACGAATTTCACCAAATATCATCAATAACCATTTACACACAGGCAACCACACACGAGCAGACATTGTGGTACTTACTAGTATAGAACCTCGTTGGCCTCGTGTCTCTCATAACGAACCGTCTCACACATTATCCTGCAGGGACAGAGCGGAGAGGGAAGAGTGATGGTCAGAAAACAACAGGAGGAAATACAAACTTTAATTAAATAAAAAGGTTGATTAACATTATTACAAAACAGAGAAAGGAATAGAATCAAAATGTAGCTGTGATAAAGACACGGTTTGCTTTGCTAAATGAAGTAAATGTGAAAATCCACGCTCCAATGAGCTGAAATCTCTTTTACCTTGAGGCAAACAAATATACAACTGATGATTTTCAAAATTTCAGTGACGCATATTGAGCTTGTTGCTGATAAACAAACATGGAAGTAGAGTGTAGCTGTAAAAGGTTGAGTGGAAAGTAGTAGGTTGTACTACACATGGAGAGAACAATGGTGACACCATATAAAGAACAAGAGCATAGTAGTGAGCTCATTGTGACTCATTCTATTATGTAGTGGATCGACTGCTGAGTGGGGAGGTTGTTTTCTTTCTGCTGCTTCTACAATGGATTTCATCTGCGGATTGTGTGCGTTTACTAGAAAGAAACCTCTGTTTTTTATGTTAACTGATTAAGTTTTAGATAATATAGAATAGGTTATATCACCAGTCATCTTTTTTATGTCGTCAATCTTTTCATGTGCATTTAACACTCAAATAACAAAGAATCAATTGACCATTACACATTGATTGATTTGAATAATGAGATGAACAAGTGCTAAACATCTCAATTTAATTAGCGACACACTGCTGGTTGCACTCGCGTCACCTGGAACACATCCAGGCCAATTAAAGTCAGGCGGCTCCACTGTGGCAGCTGATAGTTTAGTGCCGTGTTTAAGGGCAGCAGAGGACTGTTAGTTATGTGTTGGGATCTCGACAATTAACCGACGAGTCACGAGGCTACTCATGCCAACGTAAAGGGATTAGACATTTTATCAAGCCGACGCTGTGCGTTACTTTCCCTTCATAATTTATGCACAGACGTACTTTGTGCTCCCACAGCTCCTATTAGTGAAATGCTTTTCTTAGTTTGAAATATCTTTTCAAGTGCCTGTTATTTTTAAACTATATGTATTCAGTAATGGGGGACTCTCTGATATTTGGAATCAAACCCCCTTTTCCTCCACATAAAGACTGAAAAAAAAAAATCGCCCATATCAGGCTTTCCCAGAGGAGACAAGAAAGCCTCAACATTACAGGCAGGCTACCACAATAAACAGTAGCTGATCAAAACAAAAAGAGGCTTTAAAAGTAGCTGGGGGGGGGGCGGCTGTCATCTTGTAGCCCCCTCCGCACAAGTACAGAAAAACAATCCTGCTGCTAAAAAACAAGTCGCCGTGAACAAGTACCACAGAAGAAAAAACAACACATTCCTCCAGAAGAATGAACTATAACACAATCCCATGGTTGGTGCGATGTCTGGTTGGCTGAGAGTTTCTTTTTTCCTTTTTTTTCAAAGATAGGAAAGACCACAACCGCTCAGATAAAGTTGGCAGCAGCAGTGGTGGTGGTGGGTTGGTCTGTGGGACCACGGGTACATTCCTCAGGATCCAAACAGCGAGGAGGAGGTGGGTGGGTGGGGGGTGGGGGTTACTGCAGGGTGGGAGGCCTCTGAGGGGTCACGCAGAGGAATGTTCCAGCTCGCGGGTCATGTACTGCTACATTGTTCCCTCGCCAGTATAATCCACATGTATGCACACAAGGCATGCTGGGAACAGACTTCTGACATGCACTGTTTGGATAGTTCACGCCAGACAGAAAAGACGGGAAAGCCAACGTGGTAACAGGAGAGATGCAGGTAAAAATCATACGAGGGGCTGAACAGGATGTTAACGCCATTGCAGGTTTGAAGGTTTATATAGGTTATAGTAAAATAAACTTGTATTGTCTTGTCATTTGTGTTTTTAAACGGCATGGTCCCTTTCCTCCTTCCTGGATCAGCTTAAATATACCAAACCACTTTGGGGAAATTAGGGCTGCAAACTAAAAGCTACTAATTTGCTTTATTGATTTTGCTCTCAAATCTTTTTTTAACGTATAAAATGTCAGGGAAAAACTAAAGAATAAAAAATAAATGACTGCTGTCATGATAACTCCTTTGAGTTTTGACACGGGTACTAAAATCCGCCACATCTTCTTTTTAGAGAGTAAAACAACTCCAGCCTTTAAGTTGTTATAGCGACGAGTAGCTACAGACAAATGCCACTGGTGTTTGGCTCCGCGTTAATTTCCCCACCCCCGACTATAACTGAGGAGCTGTCGCTGTGTTTTAATTTGCATTTTAAATTTGTGTGATTGGAGATATCGAGCTTTGAGTTAATTAAGTGCCGGGAACGTGTGCAGACACTCACCTCAGCTGGTGCTCTCGCAGGTTGGACAGGGCCTCCATCCCGTGGAGGTACGAGTAGACGATCTCCAGGTCCTGAGGAGGAAAGGAAAACGTGTGATCAGACACAGGAGCAGAGGTGAAGAAGTATACACTCAAACAATCACTGGGGCTCATATTAGAGTGGATATGATAATTTGATTGGTAAATTAATCAATGGCAGAAAATGATCCTGCCACCATTTGTTTTGTTATTTCTGCAAAGGAGGTATAGTGATCTAGGAATCAAGAAAACAATCAGATTAGCTGTACTATCAATATAAGGGCACAGAACTAGTTATTAATCCTTGTCAAGGTTGTAAGATATTGTTATATAGGCAAAATTGAAAGTAGTAAGAAAATAGTTTTAGTTTGATAAAGATCCCAGAAATAACCATAAACTTCTCAGTGAAAGTTAAATGCAAATATCGACACCTTGAATAACTTCTGGTTCATTCAGCAGGCGACACACTTGCTTCCCCCACCACAGAAAACGTTTTAAAAAGGACAGCGACACTGATTTGTTTTGACTGAACATTGGAATAAAACGCAATAAAGCACATTGCAGAGAAAAAATAAATAAAGGAACTATGCCGCACAACTATAAGCTCCCCATTCAATTACTTCATCAAGTGACTCAGTGAGCCACTCTCAGATTGTTTGGCCTGAATCCAAGTCAGAGGTGAAACAAAGTGGCCCTCTCCGAGAGCTGGCAGCCCGCACAGCTACACCACTGTCTGTTGGTACACACTGGGCCGCTGACAGAGTGTGTGTGTGTGTGTGTGTGTGTGTGTGTGTGTTGTGGTTCTGGTTGCAGCTACTGGGATCTCTTTGTCGGCGGGCAAACTGGAGGTAGACGTGGCGACAGCGGACCGGCGGCACAACAGACTCTCTGTGGTGCACTCGGTCTACACAGAATGGCCACCTTGTCTTTGGGTTGTGTTTCTGGGAGCGACAATCAGTTCGCTTAGGGAAAGTTTTGGGATTTGTTGACCAAAACCTCTGAATGACACTTGGTTTGTGCTGGTTTGATTTCACACGATGTGCGGATGAGCTGCGGTTCCAGTGTCAGTGTTAAAGGTCCGTCAGTAATACGTTTAAAACGGGTTTGAGGAATGGGAAACACGCAGAAAACAACAACAGAACAATCTGGTTTTTGGTCAGACAAAACCTGTCTGATGTGACTCATGTCCTTGGATACACAAAAACAATAATAAGAATAATACACATCACATCCAGAATGTTTCACCCATTCAGAAGGTCCAACTCAAATTCAACGGTTTCTATCACATACAATGAATTTAAAAAACACCAAACTCAAAAAGGTGGGAAAAGGTTAAATGAACCATCACCACCTGTTAGCAGAAACACGTGAGGTCCAAACATATGCAGCACATTACTAGAGGCTATGAATTAATATCAAAACTATGTTGTGAAACTACACACCCAAGTGTCGGCCCCTTGAAGTCTGCCTAAACCCCTATTATTACTATTGTTTTATTTGGGTTGGGCCTTTAATAAATAGACTTAGAAAGGAAACTGTATTGTCCTGGGGGGGGGGGGCAGCCCTGTTACATCACACAGCAAGATCCTCACTAACCACATCCTCATGTTCACAGTGTTGTTGGTCAGTGAAACACTGAACAGGAGCGTTTAGCAGAGGCTATGTTCTAACATCTACTGCTGCCTACTGGAGAACCAAGAAACTGCAGCCGTGACTCGTTCAGCTGCAGTTTAAAATGTCCACGTGATTCATGGAGGATTGAAAACTGGGGCACCTATTATTGGTCAGTCCTTCCTTAATGTGATGATGAAGTCGACCAGTTAGGCAGTTTCAAGCACAAGATATGTACAGAACATGTGTACAGTTAACTTTGTGTCGAAATAACAAGAAAGGTTCACTAATTTCTAAAATATTCTATCTCCCTATATGTCTCTACAGCAATTAATATGCTGAATTTGCGCAAATGATGCCACTAGTGCACCTTTTCTTGCACACTGGGGATTTGGCTCATCTGGGTTCTCAAGTGTAGTGATTCTGTTCTGTGTTTTTATCCGTTTTAATTGATTAAACCTGACTTGACGCTTGTATCTTACACAGTGATGATCAAATGCATAACACTAAATGGTTTTTCTCTAACCTCTCACATGCTTACACCGTCTCTGAGGTGGCCTAGTGGTGAAAAACACAAACCACCTATGTAACTGCGACGTCCCCACTTATGTAACTGTGCTCACAAACGGTCAAGTGACCGGGACCTTTCCTCTTTCATCACCACCTTTTTACTCTTTCTTTCTTCCATCATTGCTGCTCAGCACAAACATGAGGCAACTAAAAAAAACATCTTCATAACCCAAAACCTTTCATCTAACCCCCAGATATGACTTTCTCACTGAATGTGATTTGGGATCAAGTCACAGAATTCAAACAGACACTAGAAGAGAACAGGAGAAATGTCACTGTGGGAACCTTTGTCAGTCACCGAGAGTTCAATTTGTTGACTGTACAAGAGGAAGAACTTCCTTTAACCTCTGTAGCAATAAGTATTAAGTAACCCAGACTCAAAAGGCACCACTAGGTGGCGGTGTTGTAGGTTTATTCCCCCCCCCCCCCATGCCACAGTGACATCAGGGTGAATAAAACAGCGCCACTCAAATGCAGCCTCACAGGGAGAAATATGCAAAACCATCAATTGTGGCTTGAGTCTCAAATATTTCAGATTGACTCTATGGAAAGAATGTAAAGGACCCCATCCTTTCCACTCGGTGGGCCCTGCATTTTCCGGTCTAATTTGCTCCCTCTTTTTTTCTTCTTCTTCTTACTGGTCTTCTTTTAGACGGCGCCAAACACAATCACCACAAAGTGCACGGAGAGAGGACATAGTACAAAGTTTTAAAGACATAGAGATGAGAGCATCGAATCCAATGCAACCTCTTGCATTTGCTTTTTGCTTTCGTTTCAAACGATTTAAGGTTGAGAAAATATAAAAACAACACCCTAGTTGGATTTATTCTAACAGATGATTTCTTACGCTTCTTTTCCTCTCAGTGCTGAGATGAAAAGCAGAGGGCGTTTGATGTCTGCTTTCAACACCACTTCGGTGTTTCGTGTTCGCGCTCATCTTCATGTTTATTCCCATCTTTGGGAAGAAAAGGGGACAAAGTCAGAGCAGGAAGAGGAAGGAGAGAGATACAGCTGAAACTGGGGCACGCTGCTGAAGGCTGCATCTGAGATTCTGCTCATTGTGTGTAGCTGGATAAAAGACAAAAGGAAAAAAACTGCTGGCTTTTGGACTTTTGGGAAGTAGCTCAGGCTTCTAAGCTAACACCAGTAACGCCATCTAATCCCTGCCCCTTCCTCTTCCAAACGAATCCTTCCAGGAACACAGGTGGCCCCACGCTGGAGGAAAAACAGACCGAGGTGCTGTTCTTGATAAGAAATAAAAATCCTCAGGGGTATTTCAAAGCTGCTTGCCCAAAACTACTCATGGCGTTCCTTGCATACCAGTTACAGACTTTAATCACAGCTCCCTTTTTTTTACTGTCAATTTCCCCCCCGGTCATTTCCTTGGTGCAACAATAACATGACATCACTTTGCACCTTCATTTGTCAGACAGATAGTAGCCGGGCAATGCTGCCAAACCAGTGGAGGCATTTCCTTTCCAGAATAGAAATTAAACAATAGCAGCCCTTGTCTACCCCGTTTTGGGGCCTACATTCATACAAACAAACAAACAAACAAACACACAACACACAACACACACACACACAGACACACACACACACACTTAAACCGACCACGACATCCTCCATTTTCTACCCATTCTGTTCTGGCCCCAGAGGGAGAGGGTGCAGCGTCGGGGCCTGTTGCCAGCCTGCTGAGTGGCACAGCGTTGATTGGGCAAACAGGGGTCAAGGAAGTTGTGCTGTTTTTTTTCCCACGTTGTGTTTGTAAAGACGGAGGAGACAATGGAAAGGATTTGCATGAAGCGACTTCAAACAGCCAGCTTACAGACTTGAAATGAAAAAGAATCTGCAGGTTTTTAACACGAATGGTGTCACAGAGATTCTGAATATTTATTACATTTATACTGTACTGTACAAACTGCATGGTTTTACTTAAATAACCACTTCATTGTTTAACCCGTAATGTAAAAATATACTTTTTTGGACATCATATGTTGTTTAAGTTGCAGTTTCATTTTGCTATATGATTGCAAATGTGTATTTTCGTTATTTTAATTAATTTCTTGGTCTAGAAAATGTCAGAATAGCAGACAAAATTATATGAGCCGAAGCAGTTAGATTCAACTGACTTGTTTTGTCAGAGAAAAAGTCCAAAAACACAAAGATATTCAGTTTACCATCAAATAAATATGGTGAAAATTATTAAAACCTCTGGGACAAAAGAATGTGAAGTATTTTTGCTTGATAAATGAATGAAAATGATGAAACATGCTTTTTTTGTCAATATGAAAGAAAAGTATTCCTCTATTTCGCTTTAGTCGATGTAATTGTTGTGGTTGTTTTAATTAATTTTACAGCCCGGGTCGTCCTGAACTCATGTTTGAAAGCACCTTTCCTTTTCTTATCTCTTGACCCGACAGCGTCTGCTCGTGTGATAGGAAGCTATTTTCTGCTCAGGCCTTTTCAATGTGGCCCAAATGGTCAATCCACTTATTCATTTAGCGGCGGCTGAGTGCAGATAGCGGACCTCCGCATGCGTCTATCAGCCGCTGTCAGACGCACATCAAAGAGAAAGGGCGAGTGCAACCTTTCAGTGACAATGGGACACTGCGGGGGACGTAAACAAAAGGTAGGGTCGGGAGGTGAAGGACATTTCTGATGTCTGATGGATGCTCAGACACCAGATTTGCTTCTGAGGCATGAGCTGAAGATAATGTGTGACATGTAACGTTGACATTATTGTCTGCTGTCCCAAAATAGACACACAATTCATTGAAAATGTCAGATAGGACAGGAATGAGTTAGAGCGCCACGGCTTTGGAGCAGTAACTCAAAGTCAAGACTGAGGGACAGAGGCAGCAAATTGCAGGTGATGATGTTATTTATTATATTTTGTAGGAATGACCGATGATAAAGTGTTGTCAAACCATAAGACCAGAGACATTATGTTTCAGGAGCTGCGCTCACTGAGGAAATTGATGATCGTATCTATAGATGTAGAAAACGTTAACATCTCCAGACGTCTGCCTTTGTACATGCAGACCATTTTCTATTCTAAATAAACTGCTGAGGAAATGGAACTAATCTTGTGTGACTCAGGTATATTTTGTGGCTGAGCTGCAAAACACCTAAAAACTAATTTATCATTCATCACCCCCAGTCTCATCCATCCTTTTTAATATTACATTACTTTGTAGTTTAATGAGGCACTGTATGTTTTTGTGGTCAAAGAGCAGGAATATTCTGGAGATTTTTGTGTCCCTCACAGTTTCATGTTGCATTTCATGGGGACATTTGTGGTGCTGGAGTAAATACTTGAGGTTTAACCCTATAGAGCTGCACGCTTGTGCAAGTTCCAACGAATACGATCCTTTCCTCTGGTATTAAAACCATGTTTTGTTTCCTCCTCGGCAACAGGAACAATGTTTTATTCATCCTAATTGAAGGTTTTATTGTTCCTGTTTCACGATGATACTCTTCGATTTCTTTCTCACGCCTATTTGATCTAGTTTCGGTTTTGGTTCTAACCAGTTTGCTTGTGTGTGTCAATACAGTCATGACATTTGTTGATGCAGCTAAGGGGATAAATTAGGAGAGGTTAATTATGTGCAATAGTCTTCACTGCTCATGCAAATACAGAATAATTGTAGTGGGGTTGCAGCTAATCATAATTTAAAAAATGTATAGTTGAAATGCAAACCTCACTGGGTGAGATTCAACAATTAATCATCATAGAATAATGTATTCAAGGCTGCAATAAATTACTATTTTCATTATGAAAATCTCAAATGCTCATCGTTGACCATTTTTCTCTCGTATGTGTCGAACCACCAGTGTTTTTCTGCCAAAAGTAGCTGAAGCTATTCTTACCAAGCCAAATGAGAGAGAGAGAGAGAGAGAGAGAGAGAGAGAGAGAGAGAGAGAGAGAGAAGGCAGAGAGCGAGAGAGAGAGAGAGCGAGAGCGAGAGCGAGAGAGAGAGAGAGAGAGAAACCACGGTGGCCGCCCACTGGGAGGCATATGTACTTCTGTCAGCGCCGTCGGGCAAATTGTAAAGGACTTGTCCGAATGGGTTTTCACGGAGTAACGTCTCGCTGGCAAATTGTGAAATCTAGCAAATTCTTATCATTCCTTCTGTCCGCTGTGTTAGTCAGAGGAGCAGGCCTGGACCTAATTCAGATCTGTTCAAATCAGACCAACGACAGAACGCGTTGAGCAAGGTTTGAGAAATCTGGGGGTGCTGAAGTAGGTGATGCACAGATACTGCCCACAACCCAAAGGCAACCATCTTTACTTGCCTTTACATTAAAGTCAGATTTTCTTACTCAACTAGTTGGATTCCCAAACTGAGGAGCACCACAGGGACACTCTCCATACCCCAACCGCCATTTGAGCTACAGAACATGACACAGACACACAGACACACACACACACACACACACACACACACACACACACACACACACACACACACACACACACACACACACACACACACACACACACACTGTCATCAGCTACATCTTGGATCCTTCAGAGTTTGAGAACTTTTCTTTGGTCTGGAACGAAATCCGAACATGACGAGGGAACAGGAAAGAGCTGACAAAGTGCACAAAAACTTCAGAACGAAACTTGACTCGCTAATCCAACAAAAAAATCACATTCAAACTGGAACATTGTACTGTCGCAGTTTCTCGTTCGCAGGAGGCTGCATCTTTTCTACCAGTGGGCTCATTACACCATCCAGGTCTAAGATGCTTACGACCTTGATCCCCTGGCAGTCAAAGAAGAAATGGCCGTTCTAATCACGGCACTTTGCGCTGGGAGGACTTGTTGTCGTTCTGTTTCAGAAAATAGCTGCAAAGAGCACAAATTAATCCCCCACGACTTGGGGGTGAGGACGACCTAGTTTTACAACAATTGCTCACTTGTCACTGCGGGGTGAGCTTGTCACTCCGTACCTTCACCCTCTGAACTTGTGTGCGGCTGATTCAAGGTTGGAATCGTACAACTAGGTACGCAAAACCTCTTAGGTTGTCATAAATGGAAATATAATACATGTTTAAGTCATAATAACGCCAAAGATTTCTTTCTATTTAAAAAAAGTAGCCTGCTGTCATTCGGAAATGTTTATATTCAGCATCTCCTTCATTCATTCAACAACTCTGTGCAGCCCACACACCACCTCATGATACACAGCATTCTTTTGAAGTTGTGACCTTTTCCCAGGTTTGCCTTTCTGTGCCAACGACCCCTCATTCAGAGATGTGCTGGTATTCCTGGATCCTGTTACCGTGACAGCGGAGGGGCCGTCTTGTGTGTCGGGCCGGGGAGAGGCTTGCATTCCTCAGATGACACTGGCCAGATAATGTCTCGGTGTCCACACCACCGACACACACACACACTCAGAGACACACATGAGGCCTAAGGAGGCCATCAGAGTCCTGCCTCCAACCCCCTCCTGCTCACTAACCTATGGAAGGTGCTGTATAGCATACCAAGTGGAGGGGCCATCTGGGTCGAGTGTTACTGTGCATGTGAGGTTCTGCTGGGGTGATACCGGTCTTAAAATACACCAGGGCTGCAAGTAAATGCTATTTTTGATTATATCTAAATAGCTGAGTGCATTTTTGTCCCATAAAATGTTGAGAAAGTGAAATTAAATGTGTCGACCGACTAATGAAACTTTAAAAGATACTAATACAAACTTAAATTGAGTTTTTCATTTCTGTGACATTGCTTGAAGTTTTACTGTTCTCACAATTTGTAGCAGTTGCCAACAAACTAATGGTAGAAAATGATGAATATAACTTTGCATTTTGGTCCTATGTGTTTGCACATTTTTCAAGCAAAAATGCAGGCTACACCTTTGCAGATGTGAGGACTTATTGCTCTTCTTTTACTTATGAGATTTTATAGGTAAATGTAAACTATTATTTTGACATTTTATATGACTAAATAATGAAAAATCAACAATGTAAATAATAATTAGTTGTGACCCTAATTCAGACGACAGCACATCCAAACATATTGTTACTGGGGTTCATTAGTAAAACTGTTAAAGGTGAAAAAAAGCACAAAGTTGGCTTCAATGCATTTTTGAAATTCTTCAGACTGGACTTTAACGCGGCATGGCTGTGACCTGAAATGTCACACTCATCGACGTTTTGCTGCCTAATAAAAAGCATATGTCGGCGTCAGAGCCTGAATAACTATTTAAAGTCGGGGTTGGAGCGTAATGAGGGAGACAGAGCTGCTGTGTGAGGAGATAAACAGCCCGTAGCAGGCGTAACAAGGTAAACAGACCACTGGGAGTCAGACAGCCAGTGTTGGAGGTTGGAAAGGTCATGTTGCCTACGATGCAGTATCTGCTAATGGCAATATATTGCATTATATTGTCTGTTCAGCACAAACGCCGCAGCATGTCTGTGTCAGTGTGCCAAGTGGGACTGAGGAGGACCGCCCCCCTGAAGCAGCCAAAACAGCAGTGGTGGCAGTTTATCCCAAAATGTGCACGTTCATCACACACCTCGGGGGCAGCGGTACGATGCTCCGGTCTGTGCTGCCGCATGCACGGTCCATCTCTGTGTTAATACGTGCGAGTGCATGTGTGTATTCCCTTGCCTTTGTTTGTACATTCCCCCGTGTTAACAGGGTGGCCGGCAGCTGTCCTTGAATCTCTATTGACAGAGAGTGTGAGATCTGCTGGGTATTTTTATCCATTAGCCTGTGTGAGAGAGCAGGTGGAGGCTTTGTGGGCTACAACAAGGTCACACGGTGACGAGCGACGCTACGCTGCGATCTGTGGCTGTTTTGGCCAAACGTCGAGGTCGAAAGTCTGTTTTTTTTTTCATAGACGCAGCATGTGACTATAACAAAGGGAGTCACTCACAGTAGAGTTCATTACTAAAGCACTGCACTCGTTGCCTCAAGAGAAAGAAAAAAAAAAAATATTCGATGGAGCAAATCCTTCCAGAGAACTCCACAAAATAAACATTTCTAGAGAACTGCTACTGGGACGGCATTAAAACCATGTGCCACCTGAATGAAGCTGGCACATACTACACAAAGCTAATTAACAGTCCTCCTTAAGCACTTGGTGTTAACTCAACGGGTTAAGCTAGCACAGCACATGGCCCTTTCCGTCCTCCTCTCTGGCTCGGATGCTGAATTAAGCAGCAGACAAACAGTTACACTTCTACTTGCCACCTGCTCAGACATGCTTAGGAAGAAAATAGACATCCTCTTTGTCTACAGGAAGGCGGTCAACTCATCACGCCATCCTCTACTTTCACTTTTTACACCGGCTTGGTGGAACTTAATGAATAAATTAAAACTGTGAATGATGGCCGGTGGCTGAAGTGGCTTGAGGAGCAGGACAACTTTGCAGTTGAAGATGAAATTTAAAAGCACTCGGGAGCTGCTGTTTGTTTCCCACCGTGGTTAAGGCAGCTGGCGGACACGGCGACTGGCTGGAACAGGAATCATGGAGGCATGTGAATGAGCTTAGCAGCACCTACTTGAGCCGCCTGCCGGTGTAAAACCCTCAAGAACGAAAAATGCCCTCCATCCCTTGAGGCATGCAAATTAGGTGCATGCTGGAGTGCACAAGTAGGTGCAGATAGTCACAGTGGTGGTAGTTTTCTTGGAAGAAGATGTTCACTAAAAGATAAAACGTGTGCATGTTTCATAGAAAGCCAACAATTTGTCTTGGCTGTAAGAATGTCAAGACGAATGCTCAGGGTTCACTGACCTCCCCGACCCATCTGCTTTGATCAGGGCTGTAACCATCTGACACAGATGTTGGGTTGGACGCGAGTTCAAATGTCCCGGCACTTTGAAAAATGGAAATGTGCAGCCAAAGCTCGTGACCTCATCTGAGGATAAAGGTTGTGTTTTTTTTTTTTTTTTACAGAGAATCAGCCTGAGTATCATTGCAGAATGTCGAATATCTCAAGCTGCTTTCAGACAGACCCAGATCTTTTCCTGAAATTTTCCAGAGGGCCTGGATACGAGAATGCAAATGTCTGGGTCAGCAGACGTTTTGCAGAACTTTTCCCGCCAGCTCCCGAGTAAATGTCTGGAACTTTCACAGCGCAAGAGTGGGCATGTTGATGATTTCCCTAATTCGCAACAAATGTGAAACTAGGAGAATACAATACAAATATTTTTGGTTATTTAAAAAGTAAAAGACATGTGATTTCTGCAGCAGAATCCTGCCGCCCCTCGCCTGAATTTAACAGGAATGTTCCTGTTGTTATGAAAGTGATTAACCTGGATTATCTCCTGCTGCCTTCTTCAAATCTAAAGGTCAAACTGTGGACAATGTCTGGAAAATAAGGTCCAGACATTTTGATATGTTAACAGTCTATAAAAATATGTGTTGAGAGCAGTTGAGAGCAATGTAATGCTGCAGTTCACCATCCCACTCTGACTGCTGCATTTACAGAGAACCAGCACAAGCTAAAAACAAAAAAACAACCTTCAGGGGAGAAATTGCAGGATGTTTCATGATGATGTTGTTATAACTACTTTAAGCAAAACACCAATTAAACCAGAATCAGCGAACTGGAAAGGTAGTGTTGCCGACACAGCTGTATGATCCTTCTGAATAACAGTGGAGTCTAATAATTAACGAACCATCCAACTGAGACTCGTGTGGCAATTAAGAAACAGATATTTTATCACTGATCATGGAAAAATGCCCAAATAACTAATTATAAGCTCTGTTTTTCCAGAGGAACAGAAAACAATGCATCGAGGAGGAAATCGTGGAAGTAGCTTCTGGTCAGCATTAAAGAGGAACTGCATTGTTCACACCACAAGCCAAGTATACCTTTTAAATTAATTTACTAACCAACATCAGTATGATTTAAACAAAGGACTGCACAAAGAGAGGAAGGGCAGTGGAGCTGATTATTAATTCAGAATCTGCAGTGAGCACTGTGATGACACTTTACTGCACTGTTGTTCTCGAGGGTAAGAACAAGCTAAGCTGACCTATGAGTAAGAATGAACTTCCCTGCACCAGTCTGGTTCTGGTTCACTATTATCCACACGGAATTAGTCAAGTGACACTGATACAGGATCTCACAGCTCTGTCTAATTAGCACCGAATGATATTATCTGACTCAGCCGCACCTTCATGATACCAGGGTACAGTCACACAGGACACACACACACACACACACACACACACACACACACACACACACACACACACACACACACACACACACACACACACACACACACACACACACACACACACACACACACACACACACACACACACACACACAGTGTTAGATGAGTAGAGCAAAGTTAAACAGACGCTTTTGCCTCTAGTATCTTTGCAAGACAATGCCGGATTGCATGACTTTGTGGGACTGTATGTATATTGGTAGGCTCCACCTTCAGGAAATCCTGAGGTGAAAAGTTCAGATTGAGATTTTCTTCACATTTCCATCCTTGTGTATCACAAAAACAGGAAGTCATCGTGTAAGAACCTGTTTCACTCCAGCTGCTTTAAGTAACTTAATATGTTGACAAGACTTCCTCCCTCCAGAGGGTTCAACACTTTCTACATTTGACTCGATCACCGTGTTTGTTATTTTTTACTCCATTTGATCCGACCACAAGTCCAAATTTTACACTGAAACCGGGACAGTCTTTGTCGCCGGTGTTTACTCAACATGAGCAAACAACATCATCCAATCTCCAGCCTCTTGACACAGTGTGTGACCGTAGCATTGGGCCCTGACCGCTACTCTCACCACCTCATTCAGACTGAACCACTGTAGGGAAATGTAAGCCCAGCACACACTGCATGTGTTTACTGTGGGTTTAATTAATAACATCAATAAATCCTGTGTTGAGATTTCAGTTTAGTGTGAAACAATGAAGTTCAAACAGACAAACACGACTGTGAAAGTTGTATACAATATGCAGAACTACAATTTAATAATCCTAAATGTTCTTTTTTTCGAGCTGAAATATGAAACATCTGATCCTCACACGTAAACATTTGTTGTTTTTTCTTCGTCGCTGCATTTTTTAAGTCAAATAAATATGCAGCCCAAACCATAACAATGGAGCAATGTGGACTCAACGGTGGACTCTGACCGATACCGGACACAAAGGGATCTCTCAGCTCCGTCACTGAACCTCATCATAGCAGGCCTGTGCCCGGGAACAAAGCCAACTGTCCGGCCAAATGAAACCCGCTCCATCTCGCTCAAACAAAGGCCTCAAAGAGGAGCCGCGCAATCATCACAAAGTTACGCAACATCATATAAAGATCAATTCATGGGAGCTCAAAGCGAACAGCAAGGAGAGACGGGGAATGGGGGATAAACTGGGACGGGGATGTGCTTTAATCTTTCCAGGGCAAATGGCTTTCTTGGTGGCCTAAATGATCCAAAACCGCCCCAGTTCCAGCCTCCCCCTCCTTTCTTCTGTCCAATTAACTTGACACAAATAGAAGCCAAAGGCAGGAGGAGAGTTACTAATGAATTACCCCAGAGTTCAACAATGGGAGAAAAATAACACAATTCCCCACCAATACTTTGCTGTGACTGCATCCATTTGGTCTATTTTCTAGAACGCGGAGCCATTAATCCCAAACCTTCCCCCCGCTGCTGCATTTGAAATAGTTATGGAATTCAATAATCAATCTTTTAAATCTCTGCGGCTTTCTGCTGTGGCCGTCTGCATGAAGTAATTCCAGCATTACAATGCTTCTCTAGCTGCTGGTTGCTAGGGAACAACCCGGAGAAACTCTTTCACTATGAGGACTACTTTCAAACGAGCCAGATTTCTCTTTTTTGGCGGCCCTGAAGGCTACAAACACACCCTGGTCACCAAGGGGACATGAGAGTTTGTTGTTTCTTTGTGAGAAATCTCAAATAAAATCTTACACACTGTTGTTGAGGAGCATGCCTTGCAGAGGATGTTGCAGCATAGAGAAAAAGGGGTTGTGTTTTGTGTGGACATTAAAAAGATGTGTGGCTAGTCTGTCTTGAGTTGTTGACTAATTTATATTTTGAGTACCTTTTTGAATTAAAAGTTATCCAAATACTACCAATACTTACTTTGTATGTACTAATTACTGAAAATCAAATTGTCATACTACATTGTACAAGTACATGCAAATGCCACATGATACAAAAAAGAAATACTGAATAGTGGCTCAAAACCAAATCAACCCAAACCCATAAGAGACATATAAAGGAAAGCGTGCATGCATGATACTAAATACTTAAATAAAGGTGACTTACTGTTTTCAAATCGGTTGCACTAAATTCCTAAATTAATTTTGAATGCAACCTTGGCAGTGCCAGTGGTCTCATGTTTGGAGAGTTTCCAGGGGGTCTCTGGGCTGCAGGACTAGAACAGCGTGTTCCCTCTGGGCTGGGAGCGAGCCAGCCGCGTTGCCTTTTGTTAGAAGCTAGACAACAGTGTCATCTATGCCCTTTCATGGTTTGTCATCACAATGGAGCGGGGGTCTAGCGCCTGCCTGTGTAAGGTGTGACTCCTCACCTTTTTTATCTCAAAAGGTTGTGAATGTCGCCCTGTAAATCTTCATCGCAAAGGAGACAATGACAATGGTGTGACTAAGGTCAAGGGGGTAAATACAGCTCAAAACACTTATGTGAGCTGATGAAGTATCTGGTGCGCTGCCAGGACAAAGAGAGATTGGTGCTGTGACAGCCACTTATCCGTGTAAGGCCAACTATGTCTCCTGTGTGGAAGTCATGCAACCATCTACAAGATGATCCCTGCTTCCACGGTCAGTTCGTTAAGCCCTGCCCAGGATTCAAGGTGCACTGCTCTCGATTACAGCACTTCTCTGCAGCACATCGCCGCGCCCAGCTCGCCTATAGTCTTGAATAGAAGCTTCCTGTTTACAGAGTTGCGTTATGATCCCACCCAGGGCCTTTCACTTCACTCAGACTAAAATAGGCCGGAGTTCTGGATGGACGGGGATTTCAGGCTATATCCTGAGGATGTTTTACAAAAGAAACATGGCCAACCATTGTGGTCTTTCAGGACTTCAGTCACAAGTTAATGTTTTCCCTTTCCTTCGCATCCCTTAAACTAATGGAAATCACTGAATAGATCTGTTTACATTTACTACAGATCTCACCTTCTATTTAGTTATTATTTTCACTTAATGCTGTTGCATATTATTGCATGTATGGCAATTTTAAATAGATAGAGAAACAATTTGAACCTTAAAACTGCATTATCACAAAGCTGAAACCCCTTTGGTAATTAATTGATGTAGATTTTTTATATTACACTGTAAATGCTCCAATATACGTGACTCAGTCAGTATTATGTGTTTATGAACCTGTCCTTTTTCTTGGTTCTCTTATCTCATTTTCCACCTTACTGTTCAATAAAATGAACCCTGGTGTTGGCCGGTAACTTATGTGGCAATGAGCTATAAATACAAGCCATTGTTTAAGTCGACTTGGCATGTTCACAAAATACAGTTGGTGCAGTTAAGCTAAAAAAAAGGGTTAGCGACAATATAACTGGTGTGATTTTAAGTGTTTTTGACAAGCAGAAGCTGGTTGTAACAGGGAGTCATTGTGTTGGGTGCGCACCTCACTTGCTGGCTGATTCAAAGTGCATATAGGGAAGCCTGCCTGAATGGACGGCATACTTCCCTCCAATTATAATCAAATACAGTCTTCATTTAACGCAGCAATAACACAGCCTCCGGCAGTCGGACCTACGCAGGCGAGCAGAGCAACTCAAGTAACGCATGAGAAAATTGTCCCAGCGTGAGTCACATACTTCACCTCACCTTGCACAACAAAACAGCATTAAATATACTCTTGATAGGGTCAGGTTGGAATCACAGTCACCTCGTCAGATTGACTGCATTAAACCAGTCATTCACAGCGCTTCACAACTGCTGATGTATGTTCGGACAAGAGGTTTCACAGTAAATACTCGCAGAGCCATAAGCCGCCTGTCAGTCTGACCGATGCCTTGAGCCTCCTTTGTTACTGTGATTGATGGGTGCCCGTTGTGTCGTCTTGTACATTTCAGACTAAAGCCTCTTTGCTCAACACTACTTCCCATCCAGAGTGCGGTGTGCAGCCTTTTTTTTCCTGTGAATCTCTGCTCTACAACCAGAACAGAGGAACTGTAACCAAATTACAAAATAAGCAAATGCTGCCTTAAGAGGATTGTACAAGCATTAAGTTTCCCAAGCAAACTGCTAATTTGGCGTTATGTAAGCCTATTTTTGATGCTCGCCCTTTGGTGCATGACACATAAGGAGATCTGTGCGCTAGTAATTGGAAGAGTGATTAATGAAAAGGGTTTGGTCTCAGCAGGAGAGGTTTAAGTGCAAAGAAAATATCGGGCCATATGGGAAAACGTCTGGCGGTGGACGGCTGTTCGAGGTCAGCCCAGGCAAGTGTCAATTAGCCCGGTCAAGGTCTGAGGTGCAGATGAGCTAATGCCGTTTCATAAATAATGCTTGGATGCAACTGACGCTGCACCATTTAGAGAAAAAAGGATTGCTGTAAGACTGCAAGAAAAACATACCACAATGTCAGCAGAGTAAAGTCAATGTCATTTGCTCTACAAGGGGAACGTTGCATCACGGCAGTAAATGTCTTTCCACAAACTTGTTCCAGAGGACAAATCCTATATTTTAAAATTAATCTGGGCGCATTCAAGCTCACTGGTCCTGATAATCTCTCGACTGGCACCCAAGAGATCTGGAGCCACTGGAAAGAGAATGCGGTTAATTTCAGGAAAGCTAAAATAATCATCCCCTTCTGTCAAAAAAAAAGCAGTAGGCAGCGAGAAACTGTCAAACCTTCCAGTGAGAATCAGTTTTTACGTTGAAACCTTGGTAATGAACGGACATTTTCCCTGACGGGCAACAGAGGGAACGGAGGGCTGGAGTGTTGGAAACGTGACCAACCACAGGTTAGACAAACCCTCAGGGACCAATTACAAAGATAAGGTTTCAACAAGACAGATATCTTACACCAATCCGCTCTGGTGCACACAGGAAGTGGAACAACTGCAGTCCTAATCGCTGATTTCTAAATGGGGAAAACAATGTTGTGACGAGGCTTTTTCCCTCCTTTTCCTCTTAGCGTTCTTTATTAGGTCGTCCACTGCCCCTCGTATTCCTGCTGACCGAACTCGAGGACCGCTCCTATCGCAGTTTTCCCTCCTGACAACATCATCCATTAGCACAGCTGTTGTTGCTCATGCTAGCATAGTAATAAATCACCTCTTTTAGCTCACATGGCAAGTAATCACCTGCCTACCAGCAGCGCGGCTGTTAATAAACCACAGTTTGAATGAGACATGACAGGACACATTAGGATCCAATGCGCACACACAGCAAATGTGTAATGACTTGACATTTGAGCTAAACACTGGCTGGAGGGTTTTTACAGAAGAATGTAAAATTTGCCATCGGGTCAAAGAAGTCTTGGTTGAGCGATGTGACTCGAATCTGCTTCCTTCACACACTTTCCCTTTACACTCTTCCTGGTCTACACTGCAGCATGCATTTGTTTACACTAGAAAGGGAGGGATTTCCTTTGCATACAGACACACAATTGGCTGGTGGAAGAAGATTTACTGTACTGCTTCATTGCTTTTGGCTACGAGAGTGGCTCTAGACCAATGCTTGCGATATGCAGTGTGAATTTTGACCCGGGGTGATCTGGGTGCCCCAGGGCTTCACCTGGTAAAGTGCACAGCATTAAAGCCAAGTCTTTGCCGCAGTGGCCTGAACTCTGGCCCTTCTGAGAGCCCTCCTGCTTCATGTCCTCCCTTATCTCTGCCCGGACTTTCCTGTACCTCCCTCCACTTATGCAATAAGAGTAAGAAGGGAAAAGGTATTAGTTTGCGGTTGCAACACATACACGGATCACTCATGTGTCCTTTTATTCAACGCAGATTATTTGCCGTACTTCCCTTGAACAAATTTACCCCCATACATAGTTATTTTACCTCACATTCTTTAAGAGTAATAGCATATCATGTGGGGGAAATGGTCTTGATAAGGGCAGAGCATAATACAAAAAAATGTCAGTTGTCAGTACTGCACATCAAACCTATTGAATAAAAATGTTCATATCATAAAACCCACATTATAGGGTCTGAGTTATGTCGTTAAACAGACCGCTGAATATGTAAGTGCATCAAACTGCTAAAAGAGATCATAGTGAGGAAGATGCTTGAAAACAAAAAAAAGGAACAATGGAGGGAAGCTGATAAATATTTGAAACCCTGAACTGAAGCAGGAGAGGACTGCAATGCGGACACAGTGTCAATGAAACGGGTCCTGGTTCCTACTAAAAGTACATCCTGTGGAGCCTTAATGCTAATCAAGCTGGCTATGCTTCCACAGCTGACTGGTAGGATGCCAATAAGGTGCCAATGACGTGGGCTCTTTTTTTCCTACGGTTGAAAAACAACACTTGTGGTAGTGAAAGGTTCTGTGCAATGAATTTAATTAAACAAGAAAATGCTTCACTGACTGATCGGCCTCGTGCTAAGAAGCGTGTCAGAGAAAATCTTTAAGTTCTACCTACGCAATTGGAAATGTTAAAGCATTCATTTCACCCTCTTTCACTCTCAATTGTTCAGGATTGAGAAAACAAATTACACTGAAACAGCTGTAAGTGCATGTCGCCCCGCTCACACATTAATCTCCAAATTAAAATCTCCAAGGACAACAGCATTATAAATTTGCGGCGCTGCCAAAAATGGTGCCCCGGACCTGATCCTGTTCGTGCGATAGCAACCACATTTAAGTGCCATTGTTACAAACACTGTAAACAAGTATTAGCTGCATGGTGAACCCGTGGATTTAGAGATCTCTAATCACGCAAATTAATCAGCTCTTCATCTGATCCACGTCACGTCTGAGCAGTTCACCAGGAGGGAGGATTATACAGCAGATTATACAGAGCGAGGCGAAAACGCAAGCTCACTCAAAGAAGTGTGTTAGTTGTTTACATCTATGACGTCACAAGCACTGGCATAAAATGCTCATCTTAACCCATAAAGACAGTGTGGCTCTTGATGGGGTATTTGATGTCAGCCAAGGATTTAAGCTTTGCCTACTGAGCTTTAAAAAAATCAGCTATCACTCTTTTTCTGAAACTTAGGTGTCACTTTTTCCAAACGCTGGAATTTCCAAGCTGCCGTTTAGGAATGAAGCTTTTAATGACAGCCTCAGCAAGTAGCGTAACTCAATAGCGGTCATGTAAATATTGCACGTCAGGAATGGTTTATTCTCTGAGCTCTCCGAGCAGCCAAGTGGGTCTCGGACTAAGTTATGTAAAGACTGTGGTCGCTCAGTGGCATGATGTCTGTTGCCTTGCTGCTGTGAGGGCCAGTGGAATTTCTGCAGCCTTGACTCGGGTGCTGTTTTTTCTTTGCTTTAAAAATATCTCTGGGAATGTGAACACAGGGAAGTGAAACATGCCTTTGACATCAGAATATGTGTTATTCACATGCAACAAATGTACAGCGTGAACCCGAAGGCAAAATCCCTGACGTGTCTGACCAGATAAAATGCGATTTACAATCAAACGCAGCATTACAGCGATGGACCAAAGCAAGCAATCTGCACAGCCACAAGGCAAGCTTTTGTTCTTTTTTTAAGTTCTGCATGGTGATAGGAAAAGTAATGTGCAACCCCAAGCAACAAATATGTGTCTGAGATCACCCGGTGTGAGAAAGTCAGAGTAAAGATCAGAAAATGAAAGTATAGAAGAGAGGAGAAGAGCAGAGTAAGCAACTGAGAAGCCTCCGTGAAGTCTCTCGATAAACACTTTCACCCTCTATTGTTGTAAAAGGAACACAGATACATTACAGGATACTTTTGCAACTTCAGCATACGTATTTTTTTTCATGTGCACATCCTGAGGAAGAATCTACTTCAAACTCGGTTAAAACTAATTTTCTCTCGCCACTAAAATCTGAGTCAAGCTGCTGATTCGGTTCTTTTATCTGCTGCACAAGAGACAAAAGGATGTGTGACGTCTCAGTGGAACAGATTACGACCTCGCAGCCTCGTACCACATCCTTGCAGATCTGTCTTCGAAGAACAATCAGGCAGGAAACTTAATCGCAAAGAAGTAAATAATCCGCATGTTATTACAGCTGGAACACAATTGACATCAGACTTTCACGAGGAGCGTCTCAAAATGCAATCTCACTTGGGGTTTGAACCTTTATCTGTAAAAGATAATTGTATGCACCTACCTTCGTCGCGAGCAAACAAAAAAGTACAAGTGCAATCACAGAAGTAGATATGTTGTTATCAAATGATAAGGAGTGTTAGCTTGGTTTTGTGGTTCACGACTACTAAATGATGCTTTATGGGGGTGAAAGCCGCACTCTGTTTACCTCACTTCGGTCTCAGCGGTGCATTCAAACACAAACTAGTCTGGATTGGCCTTTTCATTATTAGATTTTAGGGAGTAACAGGAGCACAGGGCTGCACAAACATCCTGGTGTATTCCGGTAAGGAACAAATCTGGAATGCAAATGCTTTCTGGCTCATAGTCAACCATGATATCAGACTTTCATATGTTCAATTAAACTGTAAAAACCTGCTATAAAAGCCATCTTCCTGCAGTGAGGAGATTATTTATACGTTTAACATCAGGCCTTTTAATCGGCTGCTCCCTGTGCAGTCATTGCGCTAAAGAGTCAATGCTTTTAATACAATAATCAATAGCTTTTATGAGCCCACTGACCACATGTCTGGACTTTGTTATATTGCCATCACAATCAAATGAGTAAAGAAACTGATGTGAAATCCAAAGCACGGTTCAAACGAGCCAATCAGGAGCTGCACTGGTGTGTGGGCAACGCACGTCGGAGCATTTGTTTTTTTTTCTTCTTCCCTTGAAATCATCCCCTGTATTTAAAGTGGGGAGGAATACGTCACCGTGACCGCGCTGTGTGCGTGTAACCACTTCGGCCTGCGCTCAGCCTCCAACTCTCAACACAAGAATAACATGTGACATCATTTTCTACCGGGCTACAGCGCTGCCGAGCACGAGCAAACACCACGGGCAGGCGGCACCTAGATTTACAGGATGGATGGGAGTTGGGCAGAATTAGAAAATCCCGTGCTGCCGGAGAAAAATGACACCATTACGACGGCGGTAGAGGACAGAGGTTCAGGTCAACTTCCTGGAGCCCGAAGTCCAGGAGTGGGTTTTTAAATAGTTGTTCACATGCTTCCGACAAAAATAGGCAGACGGCTACAAAACAACACCCAGTTTCAAAATATAAAAACAGCTTCAGGGGGGAAAGGGGTTTCGCTTAAAGACATTCTTCCTGCCTGAGTTCAAACAAAACCCTGACGCTTTTCCTCTTCCTGATTGTACCGAGCAGGATGCTGAGAGACAAGGCAGCTTTGTGCTCATCAGTCACTTAACATGTAGCAACTGCTTCCTGTACAGGTCGATCATCGGCTGTACTTTACTCTGTTCGGGGCTTGAAAGGTTTCCCTGCGATACAGTAAAGTAATGTAGTGATTTTAAACGTAATGTGTTGCATAAATATAGAGAATAGACTGAAATTATTCAATCTACTAATCAAATAAAATAGAGTACGAGGCTAAATTAAATTTGCATCACACACACACATATATCTATACATATGCCCACAGAGCCATTTGCGTCTTCAAAATAATATGGCTGAATGCATTAAGGGCTCTGCAACATTTATATGCTGTAATTATTTTTGTTCTAATATCCTGCCCAGTTTTAAAAGGATTAAACTAAATGTCATGCTTCAATAAATATTTTAATAAAGAGGAACAGCCTCTGTCTGTTATATAACAGACAAATAACAGGGCACAGGAATGGTATGTCCATGTTGGCATGCCAGCTCTTCTATTTTGTACATAGCACACGTTCAACGCTCATTCTACTAACATTTTAGTTGTTTCTCATATTAGCAGGAGCTTTAAACTCCTTATTGTTGGTTTCTTATGGTGGCAACCAGCTAATTATCTAGATACTAAACCTTATTTATTCACGACAAGTCTTCAGGGTTATAAATACCCTCTAAATGTTCCTTGTCTGCGTACAGACACTGCAGCCCGGTGCTCATCCCCCTCATTAGGTCGAGAATATGTGGAAACAATGTAAAGTAGGCAGCTTGTCCCTCCAGCTATGAAGCTGTAAAAAAAGCAGGGTCACGGCAGAGGAGGACTGTTGTTTGTGGCCTCTGGCTTTGCCACCTGGCTTGAAGAGAGAAGAGACGTCTCTCTCCCGAGCTCAGTTTCTAGTTGAAAATAAACGGAGGAGCGAAAGCAGAAGAATTCGTCGGTGCACCCAGAGGGGCCAGGTGCATGTTGATTTCTGTTCCCCTAAGACCACAGAAAGTGATTTCACTCTTTATTTCCTCACGGCAGAGTCAGGTTTCTCTCGGTATGACACCGTTGATTCAGGAGAGCGATGCTGCAGCAAAGCGTGCACTTCAAATCAGTGGAGTCTGGTTTAGTTCAATTCCTCTGAGGCCCAAGATAATGACATTAAATGTTCAACAACGTAAACAAGTAATTCTCAATACACATATACACAGCCACGACTATTCTGAGTTATAGGCTAATTGCAGCATGATGAACTGAGCATGCAGCTGGTCAGTGTGGAATGTTCCAACTTATCCATCTACTAAAACTCAAGACTAATGTAAAAAAAAAAAAAACATAAGCACCTTCACTTACATACTAATGATAAAATAGAATTGGTTATGGATGGATTTGTAAATTAAGAATGTTCATCCCAGGTTACTCGAGCACATATCTTTTAAACCATAGTGGAAATGCACGGTATGTTATTTCTAATCATATTAAAAGAAGAACATGAAGCAACTCCTCACATTTGATAAGGTGGCTGGAGTTTCTACTTGATCATTTCATGGCAGTGTATGTGAATCAGAGAGTCTATAATATCTTGCAAGATCATTTCCGTATCTCTGATAAGTCAAATTTAATTCAGATGACGTACCAGCTTCACATTAGTCCTTAAATATAAGCCGTACTAGTCGGACCCATCTTCTGAAGCAGACTCACTGTCATTGTGTCCTCTCCACGTCTGACAATAACCCTCTTTCTGTTATGTTCTCGCTTTTAAGTGAATAAAAACACATTTCTAAAAGGAGCCGATAGAGGAGAAGCTCCTGTAAGATAAAAAACACCACGTCCACCCTACAACAGAATAAAAAAGGAAATTAAAAATAGCTTGAATGTGAGGCTGCTCTGCCAGTTGGCAAAAATAAATGGATGATCACCAATTCAAAATCCTTTAGTCCAATGTGTCTGAGAACCGCGCCACATATTAGAGAAGTGCTTCAGTTAAATTCAAATGGATTTTAATTTTATCACAAATACTGAAAAAAGAAATTACTGATCAAACAGCCGTGTCAAGTAATCTGAATTCTTGTCGCAACTTCAGCAAATATGCAGCTTCGCTCTCTAGAAGAATCGTGTCATCCCCCTTCCTCGAGTATCCAAGTGCCTCCTCCTCCTCCTCCGTTGTCAAAAAAATCCAGTGGCCTCCCAGTAACAGCCCGAAGAGAAGAGAACTGACAAAGCCTGGTGCGAACACTATAGCTGTCAAGTGGTCGGTTATTTAACCTGCCGTGTGACAATAGGGCGAGGCAGAGGGTCAAATCCCACTGTGGTCCGTTCTTGAGCGATAAAGACAGATCCTCTGACCGTTGGCTAATCCTGACCGAGAGGCCCTGCCAACACCATTAGGATAAACGGTGTCAGCCGCCACATTCGCCGGACGCTTGGTAAAAGAACACTGGGGAAGGTGCTGCTGCTAAAAAACACAGAGGGAAAAGAGCAACCGGGACTCAGGGTCACATGAGATTCAACACCATGAAGACTATGAGATGAGATGTCAAAAAAAGACTTCTCAATTATAATCATACAGCTTCTGGACGCTCTATAGAATGACCATGGGCTAATTTTTATAGACGTCTAAGTCCTGTGATCTCACATCACATTTCTCCCCCATGACGAAACCATTCCTACACATTGAGAATTACTCATTGTTCAAACTGGCATAGTTTCCCTCTGCATTCATTTTTCATCACTTCCCAAAGACCTGCTGAATGAAATGTTTGTTCACTGACTCAGCACTAGGTCACGCTGCAAGTGTTGAAGGACCACAGCCATCCAACCAAGTGGGACGTAATTCATGCACGCCTCGGCCTTTTCTTATTAAGAATATGTTCTCTTGGCAGGTTCAGACGTTCTCAGAAAACAGCATTCAGACTTTGCTTGGATGCCGAACTGTAAATTCTTTCAGGTGTTTGCAGGACGGAGCACGTTATATATCAGAAGTATGACGGCTTTGAATCATTCTGTCCCTTCCACACCCACAGCAGGGAACACTGCAGAGCTAGTTCTTGTTATCACTTAAAAGGTCGATATCATGAAAACTACACGAAAACTATTGCCTCCTGAAAATATCCTGTAAATTTCACACACTCATACTCAGGATATCAGCTCCCTAAATGGGCCAGATTTATTTCCATCAAGCTCCATTTATAATTCACGAGGAAAGAATGGCAAAAAAGATTCCTCGATCCGCACCAAAATCTAAATTATTCTTCCCTGACTCACACGGCATCCTTCCACCGGGTCTCATGAAAAACAATGCAGTTCTTTTTGTGTTGTTTTGCTTCTTCCTCTGAGGTAGAAATTGAAGATTGGCAATTGAAGGTCAATCAAATGTCATGAGCAACAGAAGCAACTTATAATTAACTTAATTAGTCAATTAGCAGAAATAAACTGTCAACAGACAGGTGACACATTTCTTTCTTGTGTATACGATATGATAGTTAATTTAATATTTTAAGTTTAGACTGTAGGTCGGATGAAACGAGCCATTTGAAGATATCACCTCGGGAATTTTTTGGACATTTTAACCCAAATATATTTCAGATATTTTCCATTTTTAGAAGATAAATTAGGAAACAATCGATTCTTGAAGCCTCAGGACATAAAACTATTCTGCCTGCTCCTGTCTTACGTGAACATTTCTGCTGCTGATGTGAGCCACGATCTATACCTCCACCTTTCTTCCCCCTGGACCGTGAAGGCATCGCTCACCTGCGCCTTGCACCCGGGCTGTAAAGTCCACGGACCTCATGTAGTGCAGTTAACAAGCCATCAGTGACACCAATAATTGTTTCCTCAATGTCAGACAAACGGGCGGATGGCTGTGCCACGAACTGCAGCCCACTGGTTTAAGTGGTGGTCTATTGATTGTCCATTGTGTGTAAAGCCTCTGCTACAGTGAAACCGAGCAGCATCCCTGTGCAGCGGAGGCGGCTCTCAAATGAATTAAAAAACACAATCCCAGGAGACAAACTGGATTTATTGGGTGTATCTGTGAAGCAAAGCTGATCATATCTGAGGTCATGCACGCCTGGTGTGCTGGTGTGCTTGTGGCTCAAGGGCAAAAACCACAGCCCACGGGATTTGCATGTTCAGAAGACACCCAGCTTGAGTGATGCTTGGGTGGTACAGTGCAGAAACAATAACAATCTGCAGCAACAAATAATAAAACTCTACTTGATCAATGGGAATTAATAGGAAGAGAAATCTAAAACATATAATCCTTAGATTCTGCTTTGCTCTATCAGAAATGGTGATGGGTATAATTGCAAAAGCCCAATGAGACAATTTGGGATTTGTGAAGACGGGCTTTGCAAATAAAAGTGATTAACATGGCTCGCGATTCCGATAAAAATGCACGCTACTCGATATATATTGCGACACAATCATTTTCGCAGACACAAATGGAGTCGAAACAATGTCCATGTGTGCCATCCTTCCAATGTCAAACCACAAACTCTCAAAAGTCCAATCTCTCTATACAAATATCTTATTTTAGAATATAGGACAAGATGGTGAATGTCCCCTGTGCGTCTGAAGGTCTTCTGCGCAATTGAATTAACCAACTGCCAATAGACGCTAGCAGGTGGATGTTAGGGACATAACTGCTTATATATATGTATATAAAAAAAGTAAATATCGAAATTTGGTGCCAACATATCGATAATCGCATTTCAGGATGGTGATAAATTGCCGAATCGATATTTTTGCAAGATTGCACCACGATTATTTCACTGTTTACTTTTATACCCAGTCAGGAAACCCCTGCATTTCCAATTACATCCATGAGCTGGACGCTGTGTAATTTCTTCTTCTTCTACTGTGCACTTGTGTGCGATGTGCACGTCTGAATATAAAGTGAATCTCCACTATGTGTCTGCTGTGTGGGGCTAATACGAGCTACTGGCTAATTTAGGATTAGTCTGAGCCTCTGATGCGAACATCCCTGCAACTTTACTGTACGTGCTGCCAT
Source organism: Verasper variegatus (assembly GCA_026259375.1). Lineage (NCBI taxonomy): Eukaryota > Metazoa > Chordata > Actinopteri > Pleuronectiformes > Pleuronectidae > Verasper > Verasper variegatus. Next base: position 4,195,078 of record CM048043.1, read on the forward strand.
CTATGCAGAATGCAAGAGTCCAGTCTCCTGCAAAAGAAAGAAACACCCATGCACAGTCCCCCCCCCCAACATGTGCAAAGAGCAGGACCGGGACCGGGACCCAGACTCCACGGGCTGGAGGGTCAGAGTCCCACCGTGGCCGCAGCTCCTGTTATGCTAAGTGGCCTCGATGATCCGGAGCTGATGCGGAGCTTCAGCGGGATGTAGCCGTGCTGCTATCCGAATGGCAACAGTTGCACACGGGGGGGGGGGGGGGACTCCAGCAGCACCAGCAGCGGGTGTTGCCGGTAAAGAAACACAGAAGTGACATTTTATGGATTTAAACCAGTTAGGACCCAAATGAGTGAATCTCCTCTGACCTGTTGCGTCCGTTCCGCCGGGTTCATCATCACAGCCTGGCGAAAGCTGTTATCCACATAAGACGCCATTGTTTTGGAAAGACGTCGTGTGCAGGATCCTGGAAACGTCTTTATCCCGGAGAGGGGAGCGCGGTGATGGGTATCCAGGGATGCGGATATAACCTGGAGGAGCTGCCCTCCCTCCCTCTCTCTCTCTCTCTGCCGTGTCGCTTTTATTCTCCGGATGAGCTAGCGGATGAGCTGGGAGTGCCCCCGGAGCCAGGCCACGACTGGAGCCAGACAGCCGAGCCGAGCCGTCTCCTCTGGGGTGGGTGTGTGGGGGGGGGGGGGGTGGTGTCTGCTCTTTCCGCTGCCCCGAGCCGGAACCGGCAGCCAGCGACAAGTCCCCACCGACGCTGGAAAAACTACTTTTTGTCCTTGTTATTTAATACAACAACAAACACACACACACACACACACACAAACCGCGACGGGAGGCAGCCTCTTCCAACTAATCTCTCAACGCGGAAAATGTCCCTTCATTCGCGCGGACGATCTCCGGAGCTTGTCCCTGTGTCTTCAGCATTTCTGCGGGGCGACGGAAAGAGAAAGAAGGTGTCGGAAACAAAACACACCAGGGGCTGGGTGGGGGGGGGGGGGTCGGGAGTGAGCTAGCGGCTAACGGCTACAACCGACGAGCTGGCGTCCATGTCGAGAGGCAGAGCCCGGGGAAACAGTCACTGAGAAGCGGTTGTTTTCGTCTCCCCCCCTCGGCGGGTCTGGAAGTGAACACGGCTCCGCTCTGTTGTCCGCCACCATGGTGACTGACACCCCCCCCCCCCTCCCCCTTCCCGCGGTCAAGTCGGCCGCAGTTAAGTGTGACACTTCCTGCAGTCCTTTTCAGAACAAAGCTCCGGTGACCGCAAACGTGCGTTATTGTCAAATGCACACAGACAATGGAGGACACGGCGTATTAGGGCGGTGTCTGTGTCTGTGGTTTATATATAAAGCGTTGCACTCTGCATACATGCTCATGCATGATACATGGGACTCCCTGCTGTAATTAGCTCAGGTATTTCACATAATCTGCTCCACTCTCTGCAGGACCTTATATATTTGATCTGCTAATTTCACCCCATGATGATGATGACATATTTAAGATTTAAGGATAAGGTTTCAATGCATCACACAAATTGTTGGATGGTAAGATAATAGATAATTTAGCTATCCATTAAGAAGAGGTCAATTAAACCCTGGGGGACGATGACATGCCTCAATGAGCTCTATCATCGTCTACCATGCATCATAATCCTTTTAACTGTGTTTCCACGTTTGGTACATATTAATCAGTTTCTCTTTAACTGTCCTGTTGTGCTTCAATGTCATTGGTCTTCCTTACAATTATCTTAAATGTTCATTTAGCAATTGATCTTATTTGAAGGACAAATCCTTCATTTCCTGTCTGGCTGTTGTTGTCTCCGTGGGACTTGACAGAGATTTAGTCACAAGGGGCGAGTCCATTTAACAAAAAAGAAAAAGACATGGGAATGAGGAGGGCGAGTGCAATGTCAAAAAGAAGTGCTACAGCGCCACCTAGTGGCTCATCGTGGAACACTCATGTAGGTGGATTCAGCCAGTAAAAAGCAAGGTGTGGTCAGTGGTTTAACAGCAACCTAGTTCTCCTTAAACCGTGAATGTTCCATCTTCATAGAATGGATATAAGTACATAGAATATATTACTGTAGCGATATTAGCAGATTGTAAACAATTATGTAAATGTAATATTATGTGCAGCGAAATCCATCACTGAATTCACAAACTTCACATGAATACATTTGTTTTCCCAGTCAATGCATTTCTCTGGTAGAACTTTTCTTCTGGCGAAAACAACTCTTGTTATTTTCGGGCTGCAGTGATCGCTTTAAAACTTAAGATCCTGCAGGGACTGACTTATCGCCCAGTGTCTGCATAGGGTGTTAAAAGATAAGATAAGATTAGCAAAGATAAGGTGTTATCGATCCACAAGGGGAAATTCCCATGTTACAGCAGCAGAGAGGCTAAGAGGAAATCAGAGGAAGAACTCTTTAAATAAATACAAGATGAAATAAGAAAGGAGGTGCTCATGTAGGCCTATTATAAGTATAACAATAATATTAGCTTTATTTTTATAGCGCCTGTGAAAACATGGTTCACAAAGTGCTTTGACAAACAAAGCAGACACAGGATACTCAAAAGGGTGATTTCTGCTCCCATGATGATGTATGTCATCAAGGTATCCGGGACAAACTGAATTCAAATGTGCAGCGGACATGGTTCAATGGCCAAAACATCCCCTTGCTTTTAGAATGTAACTAGGCCACAAGCACTGACACCATGACAACCGGTTGTTGCATGACAACTGAGCATGACCCCGTGGACGGAGGAGACTGCTGGGCTCAAGTTATCGCCAAAGGTTGCCCATTATTTAGGTGTAAGCAGCTTTGGACTGACCCTATGTCAGGTGAGAGTGGGGAAATGATGGGAGACAGTGAAGCGGCAGAGGGAGGGTCACAGTGTGGAAGAAGGATGATTTTCACAGGTAGGAGAGAATGTTCTTTTATTGTGTTAATGCAAGTGTAGGAAGATAAATGTGTTCGGAAAAGGATGGAATTTGAGTTAAAGCAACGACTCGGTTGCGTTGTCTTGAATATGCATCTCTTGTTATCATAACCAAGTCAGCTAATTGGTTGGGACTCATGTGTTGTCAGGCTTCTGTAACACAAGCTTCTTTGAGATGATGCTGAAATAATATAATATCAAAACATATGTTCCGTGTCAGAGCAAATGTGAATGTAACTGGACACACGGTGGCGCTGTAACCAGGGCCACAAGTAAGTGGCCATATTCTGTGAGTGTGCAGGTTTGAGTGTGTAATTATAATAAGGTATTCTGTATGTGCATTAAGATTTTGTGAATTTAAAGTGAACTTGTTTGATACGTCTGAGTTTCCTGCTCTGTTTGGGTAAATGTTATACAGAGAGTAAATAGGGGTGGGAGGCCTTTTCTTCTGTAAATACCTTTTTCTGTTGTTTAATGTCGGGGAGGCAGGGAAGATCCCCTGTAGTTTATTTTAGGTAAGTTTGTGGGGATTGATTACAGATTGTTTTGCTTCTTGTTTTGCCTATATCTTTATTTTTTCATTTATGTTGTAAAAATAAATACTTCATCCTGGGGAGTGGGGAAAAGGGTTATTCTCAGGTTACCTCACATTACATTGTCAATGCACATGTTATTGTCTGTCTCTGTCATATGACCGAACACACATGGACATTTCCTCAATAAAGTATTTAGATGTCTTCTCTTTATGTCCCCTGTGTCTGTCAAGGTCCAGATGGAATCGGAGACTACAGGCCGAGATCAAATTATTTCCCCCGGCACATCGGTGAGGGCGCCTCGTCACCCGAGGCCACAGGAGACCTCAGTTATCTGTGCCGAGCTGCACCCCGCGCCCCACCTCCTATGCCCAGGCAGAGCTACGTGGGGGAGGTGGGCTGGGGCTGGCAGTACAACCAGGTGTTGAACAGTGGGACGCTGCTCAGCAATATGCAAATCAAGGTACTGCTTGTGTGCAAATGAGCATGAAGAAGCATCATCATCATCTTCACTTAATGCAGCACAAAGATTCACTAATGCAGGTAGACATTCAATCAGGCTGCACCAAATTAAACACACTTACAGAAAGCATCACCCTAAATACTTGTCCCTGGGAAATCAGTGGAAATGTTTAAAAACACAGTATCTTGCAAAGTTGAAGAAAGATGTAAAATAATCCTGGATCATTCATTCGCCCAAAGATCTGGATACGCACCAATATTTAATGGGTTCTCTGCAGATCCATAGTAGTTTTTTGCGTAATCCTGCTAAATAACAGACGGACACTTTAACAAACAGACAAAAACCTCATTGGCAGAGGTACTGCCACTCTTTACTTGTGACCCCAGAAATAGGGATTTCAGAGGAGTCACGACGGATGGCAATTTTCATTTTCTTTCTCAGGAAAACCAATGTTATCATAATGTAAATAAAATTAAACAGCATCTCAAGGATGAAATAACCGAACCCTGTCTTCCTCTCCCGACAGAAGACGGACATACGGACGGCAGTGGAGGACAGAGTGACTCACAGGTTTCAGAACCAACAGTGAGACAGAATTTCTTCCCCTCACTTTTGTCTTCATGTTTCAATCGCTCAGACTCACGTTACAGGTTTGTGCTGTGACAAATGGACAAGTGACAGCATGTTGCACAGTGTTGAGTGACTACATTGGAGGTTATCTGCTTGTCCATTCATAATGCAACATGTACACCTCTGCGGGAACAAACAGTGCCTCGAGCTAGAGACAGGAAATCAGAAATCATTAAAACACACACACACACACACACACACACACACACACACGGACCCCCAAAAAACACCTCGAAGATTCACATTGTAAATTGATCTTCTTGAATGACACAGCATCTACAAGCCACTGCATGTACACTAAACTTAAAACCTATATCTGGATAGAGATTCTATTTTCTGTGGTGTTCATTTTCTTACATTGTGGTTTAAATCTTGTTTTAAAAAAACATTTCTTCACTTTTATGTGTGCAATTGTGGTAGGGCCCCTTTTATTTCAAGTTATCTCATTATGTTAATATACTATAACTTTAACAAAGTCTAATATATAACTAAACAGCCCAACACCTTACAGACAGGTCATGTAGGTTTTATGTTTTAATGTGTCACCCTGGAAGTTTCCACATTTTCCATTTATTCACTCCTTTTGTTTTCTGGTCTAATCATCAGAGCCTCGTGGGACCAGGACTGTGAGGTTTGTGCAGAGACAGCGCACATTCATCTATGTCGCTGCTTCAGTGTGAGAAATAGAAAAACAACCCATTTTCAACCTGTGTGACAAAAACAAGAAAATTATCATATGACAAAATATCTGGGGAGACCAAAACATATTGAGACTTACAGGGAACCAGGTTCTAAGGCTGAATAATGGACTGTCTTTATAAAACGAACGGGTGTTCGAGCTATGAGAGGAGCTCACAAAGAAACATGCGAGTGTCACTCTGCTCATCAAATGGGCCCGTTTGTTGAAAGGGTTTGTTATTAGGCTCACAGTCTCTCAGAAGAGATCAACAAATGGTTTCCTGGAATCACGCCCTTCAGCAGCCATTCAGTCAGCACGCAGAACACAATCACCGTCAACAATAGGCGAGTCAATATTGTGCGTCTGTCCAGGGGAACAGGACACACAGACACAAAGGAGCACAGACTCTTAAAGGGGCAGATGTCAGCCTCCAGTGAAAAGAACAGGTTTGAACTGTATGTAGGAAAATATACAATTTAAAAACAATTATAGTACATAGTTTGAAGTACCTTGTTATGTCCTCCCTTTGAAATGCATTCGTGAGGCTCGATTAAATACTCGACGACTGTAAGTAGGAAAAACTGAGGAGGTGAACAACATCATTTAAAAGCTGTTTATCTCAGCTGGTCAAGCTCAATTATTCTACAAGATAATTGTCTGTCTGAGAGATCTGAAGTCTGCAGATTAATTACTTTATTCAATTGATTAAATTGGACTCATCTGTAAAACACACATTTCCTGATTATAATCATAAAACTCTTAAAAGTAAGTGTATTCTTGAGAAAACAGAAATTCAAACTAATTGGTGTAACTGGTGGAGTTTAGTGTAACCGACAAATTAAAAGGAAAAACGAACATTAACTTTCTTTGTGGGGCCTGTTTTTTTTTAAGTGCTATATAAATTAATTCAAATATTTTTGTTTATTATTATTGTACTGCATTGTGATATGATATAAAGAGCTGGACCATGAATATCTTTGGAGGTGATCATTTATTGCCACATAAAGAGCCTTTCATTGCTTTTCCAGGATTACCAACCCGTGCTTTAAATACTCCAAATGTATAATGAACTCTGTTGCACATGTTTCCTGCTGTGTAATCAGCTTTGCTCCATTAACCTCCAATAATAGTTTGATGGGGTTGGAGTCCGGGGTCGTGTGAGGTATTACAGGGGGAACACATCTCTAAAAGTGATGAGTTACTACCTATGTGAAATAATATTGAGCCAATTATAAAACATCACACCCTGAAGACTTACATCTAGATCAGTGATGTATTTCTTTCATGGACTCCCTGTCCCATCCAATGACTTCCTGTTTGTTTCCTCCCAGAAAGAAGATGGCAGATAACTGACGACGAGTCAAGTTTTCACAGAGACGGGTGGAACAGCAGACGGCATCCCACCCCCCACGGCGGCCAGAGGAGCAGGCTGCTAATGAGACTTGTCGAGTTGGATTAAACATCTTTTAATTCCTGTAACATGTCGAACATTCAGCATTTTCATTTGTCACTGCCCCCCCCCCCCCGCAGCCAGAATGATGAAAGAGAACTTCACATAAATTCCCGACATCAAAGACCCTCAGTTTGTTGTCCTGCACAAGTCGACACACACACACACACACACACACACACACACACACACACACACACACACACACACACACACACACACCTGTGAAAGTTCATGGAAAGTTTACGACGCCACCTCATTAGTTATGATCATTGCAAATCATTTTGGAATTCTGAACTCGTGTGAAGCTTTGGCAGTAAAGTCTGGGCAAAGAGGGAATTTGCTCAATGTGGTGGAACATGGCAGATACAGTTTTGAGATGGAAAAGCGATTTCAAAGTCAAGATCATCAAATGTCTCCCTCTGTGTCACAAACAGGACTTTTCATCTGTTTTGTTTCTAAGACAGATTACACAAAAACAACTAAATGGATTTTTTTCGTGAAGCTTGGTAGAAGGATGGAAAATGAGCCAAAGAAGAACCCTTCGAATTTTGTTGCAGATCCAGGAATCCTTATCACTTCTGTAAACACGTTTTTCGGCGTTATGTTATTTCTCAGATAATAATGAATGGACCTTGATGAAAATCAGGCATATTTATGAGGTGGGTTTCTATGACAGTTTGGTGTGGATCAATTTAAAATCTAGGGAATTAAAATGTGGTTTCATAAGGGGACTGTTGGGCCTTAATGGATGTATGCGCTCTACTGAGGGTCATTCTCGTTCCTCTAAATAGACACACAACATGGTGAGATCACAATCTTTGTAGTTCAGTAGATCTCACTGTCACTTGTCCCAGTATAAACAAAGAACCCAATAAAGGACCAAAGTTGCAATAATAACTTATTTTATTGAAAGAAAGTCAATCTTTTTGAACTGTAGACAAATGTGCTCAGTGAATTGTTGCCATCTATGTCCACTTTTCTTAATACCCCTGTGTTTTGGATGCAGAAGTCTCCATCGGGATGTAGGATGCGATAGAACTTCCTGGTCTGTGTTAGAATTCAAACAACAGATATTCAGGGACTCTAACACACACAGGCCTCAGTCTGAGGACATGTGTTATCCAGTGTCTCAGTCTCATTGTCTTCTTTAGCCCCATGTACCAGTGTCAGCTCTTGTGCCGATTGCTGGGCTTTCACCTTGAACACGTCACACTTCTCAGGTAACAGGCCTTTGTTGAAGAGCACAGACGTCAGATAGGAGAACAACATGATGGCAGCAATGGCAGACAGCATGGAGACGGTCTTAACTGGAGCGTACTGGACATAAACTCCATCCTCAAGAACACATCCTGGGAAGTGGAGGACAACTGGCAGCCCGAGTGATGGGATTCCACTGAGAACTCTGAGCACCAATCCCACCACACAGCCCATAACAGCTCCATAACCATTGGAGATATTGACGAAGAGGACACAGACCAGTTGAGGGAAGATTATGATGTAGATCAATTCAGCACTAAGAATCCAGAAGAGTAAGACACTGTTTTTCTGGCTAGTTAGTGACGTATTAACCAAACCCACGACCAACACAGTAACTCGGATCACCCACTGAATCTCTCTGTCTGATGCCTGGAGAAAAAGTAGAGAGGAGGAGGTGAAGAGGTTTGAGATACTAACCATTATCTTATAATTCAATGTTCTCACCTGTGGCCTCAGGATGTTCTTGTATATGTTGGAGGTGAAGACAGAAGCAGCAGAAATCAAACCAGAATCAGCAGATGACATCACAGCAGCAGCAACACATCCTGTTCCGATTATGGAGATGAAGGACGGGGTGAGGTGCTGTAATGTGAGGGACAGGACTTGAGCTGCTTCCCCATGTTCATATGGAGATGGAGAACCATAAGACGTCAGGTTCCAATCTGAGGAGCAGACCAAAGAAAATTCATTCAAAAATAGAACATTACAGTGGACACCGTATAAAGTGATCAAGGATAAAGTAATCAACCGTCCAAATCGTCAACAGAATCGCTCCTATTCAAAAGCTGGTTAAATAATTTGGTTATAGTGATCATTTGGGGTCTTTTTATTTCTTGGATGGTAAAATAGTCTCTTTTTTTTTTACAGTTGACTCTCCTGCACTAAGGATTGGGACTCAGCACTTTGTTTTATATGGTAATGGATTGGTTTTCTGTGATTTAACATTGTTTTGTTATTTCGGTAACATTAAATACAACAGATAAGTGGATGTAAGATTTCACAGTTTACATAAGTATGTAGAAGTTGCCAGTACCTGTAGATGCAGCAGCAGCCCCAAGCAGTATTGGAGGTGTTCCAAACACAAATATGAGGAAAGCAGCGACTACGCACGAGAACTTAGCTGTGGCTAATGAAGAAGCTGCCAACGTCCTCTGGTGTAAACACTGAAATCCCAGACTTCCCATTGACTTGATAAATGAAACAGAATAAAAATATGAGTCATTTATCTTGAGGATTTCTCTCAACACTAGAGTGAAGTACATTTGACATCAGCCACAGTTTTGCTCCATCTTACAAACATCAAGAACTCATCAATCATGATCCCGGTCTTCTCCAGTCCTGGTGCACCAATCCAGGGAGCGTGTAAGGTGTTGTTCATCAGTGTCTTGCTGATGTCCAAGCAGTTAGGGTTCATCAAGACAAAGGGAACACACACCCACTGCAGAGACAAATACAAATGTAAGTTATGAACAAGGACTCCAGCACTTTATAAAACCTTAAAGAACAGCAACTCACCAAGCTAATGAACATAAGAACAAGCTGAATAATATCAGTGTAGGCCACAGAGTAGAGACCTCCCAGCAGAGTGTAGATGATGACAACTGCAGCAGAGATCCAGATACACAGAGTGTAGGGCAAATCCAGGACCACACTCATGGTGCCTCCTGTTAAACACCTTGTATCAGTGGAATTCTACTTATATACAGACTGACTCATTTTCCTTCAAATACATTTATTTGAAACTGACATTTAAACACACACACATATGAGGAGAGGTTAAAGTGCTTCTGTATATTCTTACTTACCTAAACCAATCAGTGTTCCTGCTACCCATAGTATATCACCAAGAACTGAGGCCAGGCTCAGTCCAGCTGTCAGAACTTGTCCATACTTGATGTGGAAAGGGTCCATCATTGTGACACACTTCATTTCTCTTAGTGGTTTAGCAAACACCAGGCCACCTTGATGTAATGAGGGGAAAAACAGAAACTAATGCTAATATCAAGAAATCACAAAAATAATGATTCAACTTGAGGTGAATTGATGAAGTAAAATTGCCAACTTAAACTTACATAGAATAAAAGATACGCTGTATGCAGTTAACATCATGGCTGCCCAGGTTAGTCCCAGTGACGGAGTGTACACCATCTCAGCTGTGCCAACAATGAAGCCTCCTCCAACCCATGTAGCTGCAGGATGGATCAACACACAGCAGATATTTGGACAAAGACTAAAGGTTAGATCATAATTCAGTATTACTGATCAATAGTTCCTCATCCAACCAAAACTGTTGTTGGTCAAATCTGATTTGGCTGTTTATTATTCATACTAAACAACAATTCATGATGTTTTCTTGTAAAAGTACTGCTTTTATAAATTGCCAGGTCTTTCTGGCTCCATGCCTGCAACAGACAGTTTCCATCCTGTTGTCTTCAGCTGAGCTGTCCTCACCTGTCATGGTGAAGATCCCCACCACCCAGTTGATTCTCCGGTTTCCCAGTAACGTCATCTCCATCTCATTGGCTCCACTTTTCTTCTGTTCCCTCTTGGACTTGAAAGAAGCCCAGATGCCGATCCCAAGGACCATCAGGTAGAAGAGCACCATAAATATCACTCCTGGGATGTTCACTGCCATGATGAAGAATGTTGACTATCTTTCCCACCAGCGTGTTTTCACCTGAGTGGCCGATGAGAGAAACTGGGAAAACAACAGACCCACTTTTGTCAAAACATGTGTGTGGCTTCTGGCGATTTACTGCTTCACTCTCTGCTCTTACTTGATTTCATTTTTACTGAATAACTCTCGCTTCTATTCCGCAAGATAATGTGGCCTCGATGCCCAGATGTAAAAAAAAAACCCAGAACAGAATACAAACATAAAATGCCTCCATTCAGCTCCTGTGGTGTCATCCAAGTATCCGGAAGCCCTGACATTCATATTGCACTCGAAATGGTGTCATTACATTTCATTTAGCTGACGCTTTCATCCAAAGCGGCTCACAATAAGTGCATCAACCATGAGGGAACAAACCCAGAACAACAAGAATCAAGTGACTACATTAGCTTCAAAAAAGCCAAACTAAAAAGTGTTGCATGTAAGTGCAACTAAACAGAACTAGACTTTTTCATTTGTTAAGAAAAATGTTTTAATCCAAGTTGTGGTCTGAAGAGATGTGTCTTTAGTCTGCGGTGGAAGATGTGTAGACTTTCTGTCCTGATGCCACTGGTAACCAGTGTAGGGAGCGGAGTAGTGTGAGTGAATTTGGGTTAAAGACCAGTGGAGCTGCTGCTTTCTGAATGAGGTGCAGAGGTTCAGATGGCACCAGCACAGGGGCAGGCAACCTTAACTATCCAAAGAGCCATTTTGCCCCCTCTTCCCCCAAATAAAATTTGTCTGGAGCCGCAAAACATATTTGATACGCAACTTATAAAGTTGTATATATAGTTATACTATCCACCACCCGCAGGAAAAAGCGCCGGGTCGTATAACTAATAGGATGTGACGCATATTATAGTTGACGAAATATTATATCAAGAAGTGAGAGCAGGCCAGACTGGAGGCATAAAACAGAAACTGAAGCTCGGTACAAACCAACTGCAGCTTCTGCTCTGATCTAGAAGCTGCAGCGCTGATCTCTGAGCAGCTGTGACCAGAGAAACACGGTGTTTTCACTGTTTCCACTGATAAGATGCAGCCGCTAAGTCACTTACCGGCTGCTTCACGTGCTCTGATCTCACTGAGTGCGTCTCTCTGAGCGAGTGAGGGGGGGGGGGGGGGGCGGAGCCCCGGGGCCTGTGTTTATGTGCGCTGTCTGGGAAGACACACACACACACACACACTCACACACACACACACACACACACACACACACACACACACACATTTGCCCGCTCTTGGTATTTCATGATGGCCTGATACGTTCATCGTGACGTTCACTCACGTTCACGTTCATCATATGGAAACTGATTCGTAAACTTTATATAAGCATGTACGCGTTTAATATCTCTGTGATACATGTATGTATGGATCCATTGGACAGTGCAGCAAATCAAGCACGGTAGCTCGGATTACTGGATTCATATATGACAGATGATCTACTGGATGAAGGTGGACAAGACAAATATTTATCTGGGACAAACAAATGATGCCTGGTCAAAGGATGTATGCACATTGTTCTGTAACTTAGGGTTTGCACAGGTTTTTCTGGACAGTGAAAAGGTAAATATGTGTTTAGACAATCTAAATCTGCACAAAACAAACAACAGGTGGACGACATATGGACTAAACAAAAGCTGCATGTTCTTACAATGATAAACACTGAACACGGTACAGAGAACTCTGTTGTATACAACCCATCTAATAAGCAAAGATCCCTGTGTGCTTAGCTGAGATCAGACTGTGGAAACTGGACGATACGTTATTGCAGCGGGGGAGGAGCCAATCTTAAAACAAAGATGTAGAAATGTGTTCCCTTGTTTTCTACTGTTTACTATGTGAACTGCTTAATGGTCTGTTATTGGTTTTGTAAAAATGGATGACGTGCAAAGGCTAAGTAGGCAGTTTATGTATTAAAAAAATTAATTTGCCAATTATCTGGAGGAAGAAACAATGCTCTTCATCGAGTCAATTTAAAGATGCAGTAGTTCTATAGTTTGTGTACATAAAACCCGACCTGCGGTAACAGAGGCTTTTCCACCACTGGTGATGATCATAAAGTCAAATATCCTGTGAGGATTTCAATGTTTTATCCACAGATTCCATTCCTACTAACATTGGTAAAATATCTATTTAATCCTCCTGTAATGACGCTCCTCAATTATATTTAGAAAATAATGACCGGAAGTTTAATTGTAAGTGAACGCAGCCCGGATACAGCCTCGTATTTATACTTTAGATAAATACCAAACACTTTGCTGTGTGATTATCATTTCACACCATAATTGTTCATTTCATCTCAAATACAATAGTATTTATTAAAAAAAAAGAAACGTATTCCTCCGTTATTCAGACCGTTAACTCCGCCCCCGGTAGGCTTTTACTGTGAAGTTCTATAACCGGAAGTAATTAGCCTTCAGCTAGGCTAGCCGTAACAAGTGAGTGAAGTGGCCCAGTCCTTAATTTTAAAAATGTCTCACACAGCGCCGGCCGAGAAGCCTTCAAACCCGGACAACCCCCGAGTCTTCTTCGATGTAGACATCGACGGAGGAAGAGGTCAGCACCAGTCTTTCATTTCACTGTTAGCCAGCAGCCCTGCAGCCGTTAGCCTCGTTAGCTTAGCACCACCCAGGAGAACCTGAGTCATTTTTATCAACAGCCACAGATGTGATACCGTGGTAACGAACCTCTCTGGGACACGCAGTTGTCGGTACAAGTAGCAGCTCCCTCGTGTTTACATCGTGGGTTCCGCAGTAAGTGGTGTAATATGTGCCTGTGTGCCTTGTCTGAATGAACCACGTGTGGTTTCTTCGTAGACTTCTTAATTCAGCCATTTTCCACCGCAACACAAATAATCAAGTGTGTAAATAATAATCACACGTGTTGGTTATTCAGCAGCTTTTATTTAACACGTACAAACATCACTAATTGGATTTTTATTATGTTGCTGTAGCTTGGCTGGGCCTGTTCTTCCCAATTGGGAATAATCAGGTTTTTATAGTGATTATAGAATATTTAAATCTCCTAATACACCTTTAATTTGGTTAAGACAACAATAATCTATAATTTGCTCCATGTGAAGGTGCAGGTACAATAAAAGAACCCCCCCCCCCAGGATGAATGAATGGAGACACATAATGAATGAGGTGCACTGCCTCTGTGTAGCTGAGTAGTTAATACTCATACATTTAAAATGGTGATCAGGCTAATTCACTCCTTCTGATTCCAAAACAAGATGGAGAGAAGATGGAAGCATCTCAGAGACTTTGATTTAGAAGATCACAGGAGCTCCAGGGACAAAGACCACACTCGGGTTCCTCAGGTTGATCGTCAGCGCAGGACGCGATCGGACGATATCGATAATTATCGCGATACACGTCACATTATTGTTTCTGTTCAGTTTAAAGAGTGAATCTTTTCCTCCTGAGTGAAGGTTTTGGCTTTAAACTCTTCTTTGTTGTCAGAGAATGACAAAAACCTAAACGTCTTACAAATCAGAGGTAGATGAATTATGTATTGTTATATATCGTATTCATATATCTGACTTTTGTCATGTTGCTACTGATGAAAATGATTTTATTCGCCAGCCCCATGTCAACGATTACATGGGGTGATGTTAAATTTATTTTACCTTAGGGCTGCCGTGCATAAACCTCTCACTACAAAGATGAATGCACGTTTCAAAGTATAACCTGGACTCTTGTGTGATTTGTGATATGGTCAGATGAGGCCATTCTCCACTATGCTCTCCACATGTGGGTGAGTGCATGTGTTGAAAAGGTCTTTCCATTCCTCCATTTAAAGCTTTAGTGACTTGTCGAATAAATGTCAAGGCTGTGAGGCCGCTCTGGCAGCTTGTCGGGGGCCAAACATCATATTTTTCCACTTTATGTCGGTTTTTCCTTTGATTTATCACCCGTCCGTTTGTGATAACGTGTTGCAGACGTCTCTCGGGTAGAATATATTGTAGGTGTTTGAGTCTGTCACTAAACTTGTGTTTTCTTTCCACAGCCGGCCGAATAGTTTTTGAGCTGTTTGCCGATATCACCCCGAAGACTGCTGAAAACTTTCGGGCTCTGTGCACTGGAGAAAAAGGCACCGGCAAGTCGACCGGGAAGCCGATGCACTTCAAAGGATGCCCGTTCCACAGAAGTACGTAAACTCCACATCTGCTTATATCGTGTCATTTCAGTTCGGAGGGACACCTTGAAGTTTGAGTTCGCACACATGAACCCTCGCCTGTGAGCCACTGAACTCCTTTTTTTAAAGAAAACTACTTTGAGACAAATAGAACTATATATCACATATGGCTGCATTTCACAGGGGATGAATGAGAAAATATTCAGGCAATAAAAAAACAAGTTGCTGATGCTATTTCTAATAGTTACGAGAAAATATATAATTTAAAATGCAACGTAAATAGATTTTAATAGACTTTATTTTTGGTGACGTATTTTCGAGGAGCTACAAGCAGAGCTGGCGTTCAGTCTGGTTAATCTGGAAATTAAGAGTTGTTGTAAATTTGTTTTTGACAGTCATCAAGAAGTTCATGATCCAAGGAGGTGACTTCTCCAACCACAATGGCACCGGTGGAGAGAGCATCTACGGGGAGAAGTTTGACGATGAAAATTTCCACTACAAGGTAAAACTACCGACTAACTTTTATATATATTCAGCCTTTTATATAAACCAATTGTATGAGTCCACCACAGGAGATTTTAAATAGCTGTTTCTACATCACGATTCCCTTCACTAACTAGCAACACTTAGGCACTCCTCACTTAAATTTGACCAAGTATACTGGGATGGATTTAGTTTTTTCTTAAAACACGTACATTTCTTAATTAGCAATGAGTGCTTGTTATACTTATTTCCATTACAAATATGTGTAATTTCTATTTAAAATCCTTCTCTGATTTATTTTCTCCTCCATGTAGCATGATAAACTGGGCCTGCTTAGCATGGCCAACACCGGGCCGGACACCAACGGCTCACAGTTCTTCATCACCACTGTCCCCACCCCTCACTTAGATGATAAGCACGTTGTCTTCGGACAAGTGTTGAAAGGAATGGGTGTCGTAAAAATGCTGGAGTTAATGGACACTAAGGATGATGCCCCTGAAAAGGTAATTGCTTTAAAAGTTCGACTCCAAAATAGTTTTACAAACTTTGCATTAACATTTTTTCGAATGTCTCTCTCTGCAGCCGTGTATCATTGCAGACTGCGGTGAGCATAAGGAAGGGGACAGCTGGGGCTTTGCACCAAAAGACGGATCAGGGGACAGCCACCCAGACTTCCCCGAGGACTCTGAAATCGACTTTAAAGATGTAAGTGAGATCTTTGATCATCAAGGACACAGGCAGAGTTTGGCAGATAGCATCAGACGTTCTCAGCAGGTCTCAATCTCCATGTTCTCACACCTGAGCCCTGACTCTGGACTCAGTGCTGGACACAACCAATCGAAAATCATGGCCATAACGGCAAAAATAAGAAAGTTCTATTTTTCATGCCAGCAGTCATTTATTCAAACTTGCATTTTCACTTTCAGGTGTTTAAAGTCCTGACGGTTGCTGAGGATTTGAAGAATATTGGAAACAACCTTTTTAAGAGTCAAAACTGGAAAGGTGCTGTCGAAAAATACAGCAAAGCCCTCAGGTAATGTAGTGTGTGTGTGTGTGTGTGTGGTTTACTCCAAGTCACGATCAGTTTTATTGCACATAGAGGCACATGTTCATCAGAATCATCCAAACGTTAGAAATGATGATGGGCACGTTATATATATATATATATATATATTGTGCCCTGCTCCCAAGACATCTCAACTAAAATAACTTTGTCTTCCTTTAGTATAAGAGGTCCCATGACAAGACCAACACATTTGTCCATTGTCTCCACTCTCTTGTCGCTCTCTAGAATATCATTAACCTCATCTTAATGTTGCAGACATGTTGTACTCTGAGATATGTATCTGTACTCTGAAGTAGCAGCAGCAGCAGGTTGATGGCGTTACAGCATCTTATGACTTCAGGCACAATATCATCCTTTCATCCTCCCACCGCAGTTTCACCTGTGATTCACTTCAGGTTTAACG
Organism: Verasper variegatus; assembly: GCA_026259375.1. NCBI lineage: Eukaryota > Metazoa > Chordata > Actinopteri > Pleuronectiformes > Pleuronectidae > Verasper > Verasper variegatus. Next base: position 4,211,777 of record CM048043.1, read on the forward strand.
GTGCTCAGGCAGCATTCATCTAGCGAGTCTAATCAATGCTGTCACTGACAACGAGGCTGATTTGTTCCTCTGCAGGTACTTGGAGGTGGGTGGAGATGTGCTGGACGAGGAGGTGCAGATGAAACTGAAACCCGTGGCCCTCAGCTGCTTCCTCAACATGGCCGCATGCAAGCTGAAGATGCAGCTGTGGCAGGAGGCCCTGGAGAGCTGCAATGAGGTAACAGGCCACAGCATCACAATAACATGGCGCACACGGGTTCACCGCTCATGTGCTGTTAAGACCCCCCCATTCTAACACTGTATGCCTTCACAGTGCTCGACGAGAAAATCAATACCACTCTTCTGTCACTAAATATGAAGCTACTGTCTGCAGCCTCTTGGCTTAGCTGAGCATAGAGGCTGAAGGGGGGGGGGGGGACGAGGAGCTTGGGGGGACGAGGAGCTTGGCCTGGCGCTGTCCAATGGTAAATTGGTCAAAATCGATCTAAAAGAGCAGTTAACGCTCATTAATTGAGCAGTGAGCTGTTGCGCAGGCAGTGATAAAAGCAAGTGCATTGTTGACTTGTATGGAAATAATTAAATTTCTGCAAAATAACAACTTACTACTATCTAAGGCTGAGACCAGACACCCCACATAGAAATCTAATTTCGAACACTTGTATTAGGTCACTACCCAGAGCTCATGGGTGCAGGTCGGAACGTAGACTGATTTATAAATCGAAAAGCTTTGCTCGGCTCCTTCTTCACTACAACGGTCCGGACGACTGCTGACGCTGCACAAATCCCTCTGTCCATCTCTCCTACAACCTAATACACCCTCAGAGAATACATGATGCAAACTTAATGAATAAAAACACACAACGAGGAGGGGATTTGATGTCTGATGTGTATTTCTGTTGTTGTGTCTCACAGGCTCAGGACCTGGACCAAGCGAACACTAAGGCACTTTTCCGGAGGGCCCAGGCGTGGCAGGGGTTAAAGGAAAACAGCAAAGCCATGGTAACGTCAACAACAGCACAGTCTCTGAAGGGACTGTCGACAAATTCAAATATCAGATACTGTACAACAGAAGTTCAACATGTACACATCCTGGTGTCTGTATAGACGGATTATGTTCTGTTTTGTACAGTATTGGCCGACAGGTGGAAGTAACTTCCGATTTCTTTCACGCTTCTTGAGAACAGACAGAAACCATGTGCGTTGCATCTGAGGGCAGATCTGCTCACAAACTGTTTTCTGTGTTTCTCACTTGACAGATTGACCTGAAGGAAGCTCAGAAAATAGCTCCAGAAGACAAAGGTGGGGAACGTTTTCTGTTTGTTCAGCTTTTTCACAAGAGCCTTGTTTTGTTACCCTGCCAAGAATGCAGCAAATATTTCCCTCTTTCCTCCACATGTTTAGATAAAATTCAAGCATATGCGTGATCCAAACTATCCACTCAAGCACCATGTTAGTATCGTCAAACAAACGCAGGGAAAGACTCATATTGGCCGATATTAGCTGCCAACTGATAATCGATCACGAAGTCACATGTAGAACAAATAGGATTAAAAAGAAAACCCTAAGTGCCTCAGCTGCCAGTCGGTGAAGTGAGTGTGACTCATGAAGGCTAATCACTTCTTCGGTGTTTAGTGACTGATGCACATTCTTCCTGTGAGGTAAACACTTGAACAAGTAAATACTGAGTCTGTGTAAACAGATGAGAATGTTAAAAGCTGAGGACTCAGTTATTTATATGATAATAAGAGCATGTGTTGCTGTTTCTTCTGCTGCTATTTTGGTTTGGAGGATTTTTGCTGCCTTCAAATAATCACATTTACCACGGTAACAAGAAACACCTCCCTCTTGTGGCATTCAGACTTCATGAGGCGTGATGCTGACATTTACAGACGTGGCAGAGGCCTTGAAAAACTATTTTTCGTTGTGATGATTTTAATTTGTTATTTTTAACTTAGCTTGAGCAAAATGTTGACATTTCCAACAGCCTCACCTTTCCCTCCTGACATAATGTTTGTGTTTCCTACGGCACGTTACCCGCCTCCTAATTGCTATAAACACTTTCTGCGTGTGGATGTGGAGAAGCTGTTGGCGAGGGACAAGATCTTGGGGCTGGAAGCTTCTGGTCTTCATTTGTAATTTGACCAATCACGTTTGAGCAGGCTTTGGTTGCCTGAAGGTAAAAAGTCCACGTGAGGAGCAAAATTGACCAAATCATCTGCCTTCATATGGAGATAGCCGTTAATAGAGATCAGCCAAAATGATGTCTGGACCCACAACACCTCCAAACAGTATCACGGTTCATGTTTTGTGTGAAGATTCACTCGACTGTAAATGATGTACAGCAAAACCTACATATATACGCTGTCTACACCGCTGCCTCCAGAGTCTAACGCGTAGTCAGAGGCCTCTGACATCGCTGCTGTATTCTCAGGGTTACACCACTTGAACACCAAGCACCACTTTTCACATCATAACCACAAGCTCACGTGTTCCATACAAGCGTTACAGTTCAGAAGTAATACTCCAATACGTGAAAGCTCCAGGGCTCAGGGTGGAATCCGGCTTCTGCAAATCTCTCTCAAAGTGCCACGCTGCTCTTTTGATATTTTAATATGCACTTTATTGGCTGCTGGCTACAAGATAAGAGCCGTCACAGCTTGATGCTCTCCCTGTGTCTTAGGGAGCAAGCTTTCTTTAAAATGAAACGGACAGCGAGCAGAAAGAGACACAATGTCCCAAAGTGGACCAAAAACAAACTAGAAGTGATTCAATTGTTTAATCAACTAAGTGAAAGTGTTTTTTTGTTTTTCGACAGCTATCAACAACGAGCTGAAGCGAGTGCAGCTGAAGATCCAGGAGGAGAAGGAGAAAGAGAAGAAGATCTATGCTAAAATGTTTGCATGAACATTTCACCCAATGATGCAATTAGTTGTTAATCAACATTTGAAAATCATCTGTACAGATGAAGGTGCACTGGCAAAGATTTAAGTGTGTAACCAGGTGAAAATGTGCAGTATGTTTTAAGTTGACAGGCTTTCTCTTATTCTCCAGTCGGCACTTTTCTCTCTGTGCGTGTGTGTGTGCGCGTGTGTGTATTCCAATGAAGGAATAACAGTTGTAAGTTGTGACCTGTTATCATTATGACAAGTTTTATCACTGTAATGAAAAGTTTGACTCCACTGCTCTGAGAAACTGGATTAAAACTTCTGGGGTTTGAAAGACGATAATAAAGATAATGTTGAATCAGTGCTCTCTGACACAGCCAGTACATCCATGTGTGTTCTTTTTTTTTTTTTACAGAGGTCAATAAATCAAACAGGACAGCAGTCACGTGTTTTTTTTTTTTATTCATTTCTGTAATACTCTTGATACTTTGTACAATACTGTGTGGATCTTTACAACTGTGATGATGCTAAAATAAAACATGGCTGCACCGATCTGACTGGGTTTTAGTTGTATTGATTCAATACGATAACTGGGATCTTTCATGTGTGTATAAGGCAACGTCGGGGTTAAATAACATTTCAATATATTCATACATATATTGGTCGTAGTGTCACAGATACCCAGTCCAGCTGTTTTGAATCAATACCGCTATCAGATCGGTGCATCACTACAATGAGCCTGAATTTAAAAACACCCTATACAGACCTTGATGGAAATATATTATCTATGACAGCTGATTAAGTACTTCTTTAAAAAAACCGTTTTAACTGTTAAATGCCCATGTTGTTGTGGATATTGAGGGAATCATCCAAAATCTACCGACCTCTGCTTCCACGTGAGTTTTATTATGATTGTTTCACAACCTCTGACCCAATACACTTGATTTTCAACAATAAAATGCAGCTTTCGTACTTTTTGATATTTTATTATTTGTATTTAAACAATCAAAAACAGCTACATCAATTCCCCCCCACTTCAACACTCGGGCACATCCGCTGCCAACAGTAATCCTGAATGTGTCGTTACTTGCAGTCGAGAGAAAACGTTAAATAAGACACCTGAGGTTCACATTCCGTTGTAGGCGGGTCCGCCGCCACCTTCGGGCACAACCCAGTTGATGTTCTGGCTCGGGTCCTTGATGTCGCAGGTCTTGCAGTGGACACAGTTCTGAGCGTTAATCTGCAACCGCATCCCGTCTCCTGTTTCCACGGGAACGTACTCGTACACACCTGGGACGGTTCGTTTAAAAAGAGAGTAAACCAGTTAGAGAACAGGAGTTGACCAGGAGGGATGGAACAGAAGATCGCTTGGTGTCTTATTGATGAACTGGTTCCAAACGGTGAAGGAGCACGAGTGAGTCGCCAGCTGCTTGAATAACGTCACTGTTGAATATCTCATAATGCTGTAAACAAGTAATATAACATAACTACTTAAAACAAGTAATGTGGTTATTCCCATTAAGGACGATGTGTTTCCACCCGTCTGTGCGTTGGTTTTAGTCTTTGTAAGCAAGATGGCAAAAAACGGATTTCCACTAAACTTGGTGGAAGGGAAAGTTTGCCGTTTTCACTGAACGTGATGAGACACACAATCTTTCACAGATCACAAACGGAGGCTGCCTTTCTGAATGTGGACGATGCTGCAGTTTGAAATCACAGGTTTGAAGATATTGTTACATTTAGCCTCTTGTACAGAATCCTCTCAAGTTTATGGCAAATAATTAACTATTAAAAGGTTTCTACACGATTTACAATAGATTTACCTCTGACAACAACAAACGGGGCGAGTTCTGCTCTGGAAATGAAAAGACTACAGACGCACCGATCACTCTACCCACCCCCCCCCTCACAGCATATCCCAAGGGAATAAAAACAAAGCTGCTGTGTGAATGGAGTTTCTTCACTTCTACAGTTTCAGATACTGTGCTGCTGTATCCAATCTCTTCAGCTGTTCATCAGCGCTCACCTCTGTGGACCACACACTGTCTCGCTGCATTTGGCTTCTCCGTGTTCACGATAGCGACGCTGCTGACCACACGTCATTAACCTTCATTCAAGTTTCCACAGGATTCAAGCTGTTCCAGTGTCTGAGACAGAACACGGAGCTCAGCTCTTCAATCACAACTGCAGCGAGGAACACAGACAATAACCTGTGGGCGAGCAGGCTGTGCCGTGCAACAGACAATAACCTGTGGGTTCTTCAATCACAACTGCAGCGAGGAACACGAGGAACGCACGAGGAACACAGACAATAACCTGTGGGCGAGCAGGCTGTGCCGTGCCACAGACAATAACCTGTGGGTTATTGTCTGTGGCACGGCACAGCCTGCTCGCCTCAGTCCCCTCGCTCTCTTCTCCCATTGATAAAAAAGAAGCACATTCGTTGTGGACATGAATGAAAGATAGCGGTTTTAAACAAAGGCTGTTGCAGCAATCAAGCATAAGCATATTTCTGGAGATCGTGTGTGAAACCAGGGCAAGTTTTAATCCTTTGCAATTCATTTCTACACCAATAACTCTTTTTACTGCACATCCAAGCACAAAATAAGTTTAAAAAGAAAAATCACACTTCTAGAAATCAGCCTCTATTCCAGTTCAGTAATTTCAGGGTATATACGCGATCAAATGTTTCCCATCCCTCATTTCCTGAATCTGTCAAAAGGGAACGGAGTACTTCTCCAAACTGCTGCACCAGGCTGAACATTCAAGTGCTCGCTCCGTTATTGTACTTTGATTGTTTGCCACGGTGCCTGAAATGCTGCTCTTGGCCTTCTTTCAAAAATGGTAAACTTCGCTCGGAGCGAGAACACAACCTGGACTTACACACTTGTTTTAGTTTATTTTTCTTGGGATTTCGGTGAAAAACCACAAGCCACCAAAACAATCAGGTCAACCCATCTATTATAGATTGTATGTGTGATGCTTCTCAGCGTTTGCTGAGGGTGTTACCTGCGGGGCAGAAGCGCTGCTCGGGCCCGTCGTATATGGCCAGATTCCTGGCAACCGGAACGCTGTCATCCTTCAGGGTCAGATGGGGGGGCTGGTCCCCCTCATGATTGGTGCCACTCAGGGCCACAGAGGAGAGCAGGTCGAAGCTTATCTTGCCGTCGGGCTTGGGATACTCAATCGGCGTGCAATCCTTCGCCGGTTTCAGCTGGTTTGCATCAAGGCCTGAGACAGATTGAGCGGAGCCGGTTATGAAATGTTGGTTTTTCTCTGCCCGAGATAAGACATTGTGCTGCTACCGCTGCTCATCAGCAGCACAGATAAACACGGTGAAAGTCTTTTCTGATGCACTGTACATGTAAGAATTCTTTTCACATTCGCCTGGGGCCATGAACTCTACACAGGCTTCACACAGAGCTATATTCTTTATAGACCGCGTTTACATGGAAAGGCTGCGTTCTTCAGCCTTCAATAGAGTAAGAAAGCAAGAGAAGTTTCTTTTCAATGAGATTATATAAATACAGGAGGTCCTATTCTTTTAAGGCCTCCCGTGCGATTTTCTATTCAGTGCTTTGTTACTGAACATGTTTATTCTGTTCATGTTCAATATAGATTCTTTACAGCCATCATTTCCCTCTGCTCTTTGTTAGCCTTCACACAGCAGCTTATTAGATTCTGCACCGTGACACTCACCACAGTGTTTGAGGGTCCACGGCTCTTTTCCTCTGAAGATCCAGTAGAAAATACCAGTGTAGGCCATTCCACCGTACAGGCCGAAGTAATTGTGGAATGACGGCCGGATGTTTCTCACCGCGCGCAGCTCTTTCCACACCCATGAGCTCTTTAATGCCTCAGCGTACTCCGGCACATGGAGACCTGGGAGCAAAGAAAAGAAAAGTAAGATGTCATCCTGACTTTACTAAATATACATTTATAAAAGAGTGATTCAACTTGAAAATGTTCCAGGAGAAGAAATAACTTGTAGAGATAAGTTTAGTGCAGACCAAAACTCCACTGCCATCATATTGTCACACAATTTGTTTAAAAGCATGTTTATGCTACACAACTACTCATTTCAAGGACCCTTCACATTTTGCCAGACAAACCGACACATCCCGGAATTCTTTGTATTACTTTCTTTAACATATCGAGATAAGGCACTGTCTGAGATTTTCATGAAAGAAACCAGGCACCTGGCACATAAAACATGACCTAACCTTTATGAATGCAATAATTACATGTTCTCTTTTCCCCCTACAGACAATCACCACGATCCTGGCTGTGAACGGGTCCTAAGTTGTGTACCTGCGCTCTCTGAATCCAGGCTCTCGGCTGTGACTTTGGGGAAAATGGCCTCGGCAGCCAGCATGCCGCTCTTCATCGCTGTGTGGGTGCCTTTGATCTTTGGGACGTTCATGAAACCGGGGCTGCAGCCAATAAGAAGCCCTCCAGGGAACGTCAGCTCTGGGATAGACTGGAGAGGAAGAGGAGTTGGTTCGAGTCCATTTTCAAACTCTCACGTTCTACTTTCTGTTCACAACATGTCAGATGAGCGACAACTGCATCGGACATTGGATCCCACTCCTGTTAGAGGAATCTAAGATGCTTTCCTGCTCACCACGTTTTTCATGATAGTTTCAAACGTATGAATAAATGTTACCCAGTGCAGAGAAAGTGCTACTATTTTAAACTGTCTATATGGTCACACATAGAGGGATGTCATGATACCAAATATTTAGAGGTCGATACCAATACCATGAAACTTCCATGATTGTCAATACCCAATTCAAACAACAGAAGCCTTCACGTAATAAAATCCTTTTGTCCTTACTCTAATCCTAATTTTCAACTAGGAATAAATTGAGTCCCTAAGTTCCTTCAGGGAAACTGGTTATTTTAATAGAGTTGTGCGCGACAGTCTCTACCCATGTAAACAAATTAACTGGGAGTACATCTTTGTTATTTTCCCCAGTGACAAAGCCGCACTCGATCAATCTCAATCTTTAGATGAGGTCTGTTTAATGACGTTAATGACCCAACGAGGGGCTGGTTCACTGCTCACAAGTTTGACAGACACACATAATGCCATGCAACTGTCCCCCGTTCAATACCTGTAACCCTCCCTCGTTCAGGGCTCTGGCTCCGTATCCGATCCTGGTGCCTCCCTCCAGAGTTCGTGCTACGAACGGATGGTGTTTCCAGCGCTGGAACTCTCTGAAGGGACTCAGGTAAGGGTTGCTGTAGTCCAGGCCGACCTGGAGCGGGAAATAGAAATATATTCTAATTAAAATCAACCAAATAAGTCTAAGACACCAAGGAGACAAGTAACTGGAAATGCATTCATTATTGTAATTTTTCCCGAACGTCTTCTACGGAAGTGTAGAATTAAAACTGTTGCATAACCAGAGTCTTGGTTATCTTTGATGTCTCTAAAACAAGTTTGAAGTTTGCCAACAGAAATTTTTATTTAGAAAACTTGTTTATCGGTGTCAACGGAGAAGAAACCAAACTGACTCTGCCGTCGCCCAAGGTCACCTTGTCACCACGGAAGCATTAAAGACTGTGAGATGTGTGGAGGGACCGGGACTCTTCTGATCTCGGGCCAAAGTCACTGGTCTGAGAGGATTTGAAAGCTGCCGGAGATTTACGGTGGTGTGTCCCTGTGAGGTTCCAGTTAAAACTCTCAACTGACTCGTTTAACAGAGAGACTGTTCACACTGTGGTTTATTGAGACAGAAAAATTAGGTCTGACCTGAATACAAACTGTCTGAGGAAAACTTCATCCTGCTCATCGCCTGTGATGTTTCTTTAGCTGTTAAATGTCAGCATTTAAAAATAAACTCTTTAACAGATCTTACACTGACAAACATTATGTTAACCTATTACATGAATACCATCATCAATCATCATCTTATGTCCCCAATGGACTAAACTGTTAAATGCAATGAATAAATTACAGGTTTCATGTATTTTTCTTCTGCAGAATGAATAATATACACTGATAACTAAAATCTTGCCACAGCTTCACTGTTTCACAAACCCAATAATCATCCTTTGGTCATTTGCTGTATGCACGGCTTTCAGCGGTCAAATCTAAATATCGTTTTCAAGAACGTCGCCAAAGCAACTCACCACAAAGCCCAATGCCACCAGTGGTTCTCCTTCGTTCAGGTGATACAGGAAGGATCCTCCGTACGTGTTCCTGTTCAGGGGCCAACCCACAGAATGCTCCACTCTGCCTGGCCTCCACTTCTTCTCATCAATCGCCCACACCTTTGAAAAATGAACAGAGCCGACAAAAGTCAGATGGGGGGGAGATACCAGTTTCTTTTGGACTTCATCTTGATGTGGTTGCTACGTGTTGTTTACCTCCTTCAGGCCGATGGCGTAGGTCTGGGGTTCGCAGTTCTCACGCAGGTTGAATTGCCTGTAAAGCTGCTTGGCCAAGTGGCCATGACAGCCCTCGCCGAACAGCGTGACTTTAGCATGGAGCTCCATTCCCCGCTCAAAGACATCCTGAGGGACAAGACGATAAGGAGGCATGAAGACATTTCATGAAGACACACAACAAAAAAAAAGCTACCTATACCAAAAACATCTAAACCTACATTTTGAATCCCAGGTTCAGACTACACGATATTTTTTCTCAGAAAATGGTCACTGTATTAAAGTTGGTGATGTTAATGTCATGAATTCTTGTGGAAACTGGCTGAGGGACATGACTGATTACATGTTGCTACCTGGTTAATAAAGTCATGATGAGATGGCCATCTCATCATGACTTGTGTGATCTCATTAAAAGTAAATGCCAGGGGCGGATTAACAGGAACAAAAATGTCATGTAATGTCGCACAAAGTCTGTTGGGTCAGTTTAGGGTTTTTTAAATTAGTTTTAATAATTATTTTCAAAGCCTTGGTGTATCTAAGCTTTCCATGTGTATATTATAAAAATATACTAACTTTAAACTGACAAATTAATGCAAAGTTGTACTTCTATTGTCAATAAATCTGTAAACGTTTACAACAAGCTCAAGAGCTCAAAAAACAATAACAACAACAACAACAGTGAAACAATTTTATTAAATGAAAAGTTATTAAATTAAAAAAAAGGTACCTTTGGTGAACCATCCTTGGCGATGCCGACATCATTAGTGGCAATTCCTTTTACACTTCCATCTTCATGGAACAAAACCTTGACAAATAAGACAGATAAAAGTGAACATTTGAAGATGGGTGGGGGGGGGGGGGGGGCTGACTGTTAACATTTTTAATTAAACTGACTCAAGGGTTTAAAGCAACTGTTTCATCATTCTTTGATGAATTATAAAAATCTGACTAGGTAATTTAACATTAATTTACAAACTTAAAGACTGATCTTTCTTAATTCAATTCAAAGAAACTGACCTCACTACCATAAACTCAACCTGACCACCTATAGCATATTTTCATAAAGATATAAGACGAGAGGGGGGGGGGGAAGTTAACATATTCAGTACATCAAAGAAATTTCAGGGCGCTCTCACCTCAGCTGCAGCGTAACCAGGGTACAGCTCCACTCCGAGCTCCTCAGCCTGCTCCCCCAGCCAGCGCACAAAGTTCCCCAGCCTCACAATGTAGTTGCCATGGTTCCCCATGGGCAGTCCTACAGACAGCCAGAAAAATCATGCACTCAGTAAATCAACACTGCAGCGGTAACAGTGTTTCATGAAGTTGTGACATGTGGAGCCAGAGAGCTGCCGCAGTTCTGCTTTAATCAAATTAAAAATATGTTCTAAACTGATTATAATTGGTAAATAATGTGTGTTGGGCCTTCAGAGGTCATTGCATCTTTCTCTCCATCAGTTCAGATACACAACATGTCTGTTCGATATATAAACCACTTAATTTGCACTGCAGACATATAAAGTGTCAGGTTTAAATAACACATACGGTCGATAATCTCTGACTGAAACCACGACATCAATACGACAATCCAATAGTGTGTTTTTTTTACCTGGCAATATGGGGACTGGGATTCTGTGTTTCTCTGTTAAAATGCTGAACACATCTTCAGTCACTGGCGTGTTCAGAGGTGCCTGAGTTAAGAACAAAATGTGTATTGCTGAGAGCGCACAAGGATTTGTGATTATCAATAAATAAAATTACATTAAAATGACACGTTTTATTATTCAAATAAATACATTCTCCAGTATTAGCATACAAACATATAATACACAACACAGAGCAGCAGGAAGGGTATCTTTGTAAACACCTAAGTCCCAAAAGAAGAAATGTTAAACAAGACTCACGCCTCGTTCCTTCCAATCAGGAAAGAGCTCATCGAGTGCGGTGGGCTCCAGACAGGCTCCGGACAGAGTGTGTGCTCCAATCTGAGAGGCCTTCTCCACAAGGCACACGCGCAGCTCCTTCTCGTGTTCGTTGGCTAGCTGCTTCAGACGAATGGCTGCCGAAAGGCCGGCAGGGCCCCCACCGACGATCACCACATCCGCCTCGTCGGCAAACCGCTCCATTTCCATCCCTGGGAATGAATCAGAACATGAGAGGGAAATATTAAAAGGGAGACTATCCATGAAAGAGGCAATACATTCAGACTCAGTGTGCAGTTTCCAGGACTGAAGTGTATGTCTTCCCGGTTGAAGACCCCAGTCATGTGCAGGTAGGAAGGTCGGTTATTGTCAGACAGGTTCAACAGTGAATAACTTTATGAGGTTCCAATGATATAATCATCTTTATTCATATAATAAATAAATATCGTTGGTTGTGTTTATTACAGTCGTGCAAGGGCCACAGGCTTATTTCCTGTTTTTCCCCCCAGACAACTTTATTTATTGATCAAAGATTGTGTCTTACCTTCCCATCTCTGGTCCTTCTCCCTGGGGTGGATGGTGTAGTGTGTTGTGATGCGGGGCGCTGACACCGAGGAGCAGGATCTGCTGTGTAGTGTTGTGTACAGCTGAGGGGCAGCATGCTCCGTCTGCACTGTCTTCAATGCCCTGATGCACCTGTGGGCTGCAAACACACGATCAGACCAGTTCAGACCTGAGACTGTGTACTTTACAGGCTGGGTTGAGCCTTATCTGGTACTTCAGTGATAAGATACTCAGGGAATACAACAAATGCACGTAGCAGTTCAGAGAGGTGACATAATGCATGCCACTTTATGCCACTGCAGTAAACACGTGACAGAAACAAGCTTAAAAGCCATTTTAGCGGCTAACGTGGTGAGAATAGCATGAAGCTGCCACACTAATATGCAGCAGTGGCACCATGCTAGCTAGCTAAGCTAAGCTTGATGTGTGACTGCTGCTCAGCTAAACTCCAGCTCCCTGCTGCGAGTTAAAATCACCACAACATCACACAAACTTTCACAACAACAACAAGTCAGTGACAGAGTTAGTGAATACGTGACAGACGTGTTAACGGGCCATTTAACCCGGGACAAGGGCACAGTTTATGTGACCCACACACTGGTTCAACTTTGACCTACATGTTAGCACAATGCTAGCACAAGCTGGGCTGTTTGGGCTGTTTTGAACCAACGTGAAAAACAATAAAAGATGATTCCGCCACTAAATGAAAACCGTTGCGTGAATACGCGAGCGAACACCACTGTTGGTAAAGTTAGCGAAACAACTTCAGCACCAAAACATGCTCAAAAATACTTTAGCTAACATGCTAACAGCAGACGTACCTCGACTGGAGTATCTGCTAGCTGGAAACATGGTGTGTCAGCTAGCGTTAGCTCACTAGCGGACCGGGGGTTTGCCTTTAAAGATCCGCTTTAGGGACGCTGAGGTGCGGGAGAGACGAGGAGACACAGTCGCTCTGTTACAAAATCTGAGTCCTTACAAAACCAGTCTCATAACCAGGACACATGTCCGCGTCATAAAGCTGCGCTGCTGCTGCTGCTGCTGCGGCGCCGCACGCCTCTCCTGCCCCCAGTGTAGATCTGTAAACACTCACCGTGTGTCAGACGGGGGGTACATCCAGGAGAACCACGTTTATGAATCAGGTGCGGAGCTGCAGAGGTCGTCCCAGGCCACTGTCCACTGTCTGCAGAAGGTTTATATTATTGTAGAGAGACTTTAGAGGTAATGTTTTATTCTCCACAGGCTCATCTCACCAGTGGGTGGGTGATCCAGGATGTTTCTAAATCAGGGGCCATACTGTACACAGAGGTTATATGTCCGACATCCACACACAACCCCTGATCAGTAAGATGCACACTTCCTCATCTACTGTTCATTCTATGGCTTTGATTATACAATGCTCCAAACAAAACAAATTAAAGGTACAGTGTGTCGAATTTAGCGACATCTAGTGGTGAAGTAGCATGTTGCAGCGGAACACCCCTCACTTCACCCTCCGCTTGCAAGCATGAAGGAGAACCTGTGGTCGCCGTGGGTTGTTATAAAAACTCAAAGGTGTTAAAGAAAACCACAATTCGTACAATTTAGATGAAACACACACATAGGATTATTTCATATTCGATGTCTGCCAATAGATCCCTTTCACCTAAATCTTGCACACTTCTACATTTTGTAAATGTAACCAAACATGTAGCCCGTAAAGACACATAAACACAGCTCCAAATATAACATATACATAATTACATAAATAAAAAGAAACCACATGAATAAGTTATTTCTAGAGACAGTAATCCTGATTCATTTATGGACGACTAATGACTAAAGTGGTGGACTCGCACCACTGCACAACAGAGAATAAGCCTTTTCCCTCAGGTCACAAGACTTGAGGTATTAACTAGTGTAATCAATATCAACAGCAGACACCCACACTGTGCATTTATTTCCAATTGCATCATTCAAGTATTCAAAATTTTAATATTTGATGTACTCATTATGCCTTTACCCATAATAAAATAAGAATATGTAGTACAAAGTTAAGGCTGGATACTGGAATGATGCAATTGGAAATAAATGTACAATGTGTGTGTCTGTTGCTGATGTTGATTGCACTATAGTAAATAAAAACATTATTCTATGTAGTATACTTAAACCATTATTGTTGTATTATTGTGTATCCAAATAAAACTGCACATATTAAGAAATATACCTTCTCCTCTGAGTGTACGTGTTCTTCTAGGTGGAATTTAACTGGTTAACTTCCAAAAACCCTCTAAAGATCTGAGTGAATTGTTATTGAAAGGTCGGTTGCTGTGCATTAACTTCTTCTTTTAACTTCCTTACATTTGTGTTAAAATTCCCCAAAAATCTTCGATCTTTAAATTTTCATGCAGGACGCTTCACAGCAGCTGCTTTGCCCGACATATAAGGTCAACAAGCAGATTTTATTCAACTTCATAATTTATTTACTGTCGGGCACAGGTCAATACAACAAAGGAACCAATAACACAAGTTTAAAACAAACGTTCCCATCAATAATCAATGTATTTCTTTTCAGCATGAATGGGAACGTAAACACAAACGGTCACATAAAGCACAATGTACTCGCATACCATCGTCATAGCATCTAATTTATTCTCGTCTTGTGTTGTTTGCAAAGCATTCACACATTCAACGTGTCTGAAAAAAAATCTATTTCCACAGGAATCAGTCCTTCACAGAACCAAGTATGCACAGATGGATGCATAATGACCATTGTTACAAATGTCTTTACTGTACAAATCACAGTGTTAAGAATGTGTTGTGTGGTTGTCGGTGAGGTCCATGTTCTGAGCCCCAGACCAGCTGGGGAAAGTCTGCACAGGATTTTATAAAAGACAATTTATAATTGCTGCCTGTGTAGCTGCAACTCACTTATAACTGTCACCAAGTTATACCCGTCCATATTAAATACAGTACATTCTTTACCAAACCCATCTTATATATTACATTCAATATTTCACAATGGACTAAAGACAAAAATACAGAATACAAAAAGTTTGTATTTTTTGTTTCCCTTGCAGACTGCATGAGAAGATTAAGAGGATTTACACAAAGTAAAAAATATCTTTGCTGCAAGTAGGTTCTTTGTACAGTGCTGTGAGCAATATGAGATTCAAGGAGCAACATACAGCATGAAATGAATTCTGATGCGCATATATGAACTCTTGACAAAGAAGAACTCCCCACTGGCTGATTGTACAAAAAAAAGAGTTAATCATATTTTTTTCACAATGTACAGGTTTACATTAACTCAGAGGGTTCAATGACTTAAGCTGAACATGTTACTGATTTTCAGGTCACACAATGTCCCCCCAGGAAGTCTTCAATCAGAGGTTGAAAAGACGATAATGGAATTGCTGCACTGCTGACCACTGCTGGTGTTTGATGGAATTCAGATCCACCCAGAACACCATTATCCTCATTTTATTAAGCCTTCCATCCAATTCCCATTTCTTTTAACACTTACAGTGACTTTTACAAATATGTAGGAGCATCTTTGGTGATAAATGTGGCTGTGGTGTTTTGCAGAGTGATTCCCATCAGATCATTTGCACGTGTTTTAACAGTTCCCATATTTAAATTAACTGTCACCTGCCATGGCAGCATAGACTGATTTACAGCTACAGATAATATGAAACCAGAGTTTAAGCTGGTGCATCATTGTCAGAAGTGATGCTAATAAATACAGTAATAGATGTATCAAACATGTCGATATAAAACTATATTACACCAAACGTACTACGGTCAGTATATAAACTCCTCAAAAGAAAACATTAGCAAACAAACACGTTTATCAGTTTTGACTGCAGTAAAAAAAACAACAACAATAAAACTAGTTTAAAGGAAGAGTAAGTGTTTTAAGCAACTTTACACAGAAAGGAGTTCAGTTGTTGGTAGACCAGTCCCAACAGTCTATGGTTCTAAGTGGTTCTAAGTACAGTGGATACTCGAAAGGTCGGGCCCGGTTCGGCCCAAAAACTTGATATGATATTCAGGCTCGATCAGGTTTTCTTATCTACTTGATCTTTTCAGGAATCAGGAAAAACATTGGGCTTAGGTCAGGTTAGGACCTAAAAACACAGAATGCCCGTCAGGTTGGGGTCATAACCGCTTGGTTTCCTCCTACAAAAAAACATTAATAATAAAATTTGTGACTTCCAGTGTACATAATATTGTATATTTAGAAAATCCCTTTTAAATTATTTCGCTCAAAATGTTTCAGACCAAATGGTCGATCCACCGTGCTAATGCCGCTGCCATGGCTAATAACTAAAAGTAAGTAATGCAGCTGTTATACCTAATGCCTGCAGATGGTGCAAATGTAGTTAATCCATAGATGGGATCCGAACCGCTTCTGTCTTAAGCCTTAAGTGGTTGCCTCTGCTCTACTAACTGAATTCATTAAAATGGGTAGTGTTAATTAACATGACATACAAAATAATTAAAAACACTGCCTTAGTTGCTGGGAAATGAAACTAACTGGGGTTCAGTGGGCAGAGTCATCTGTGGCTGAGAGACACTTTATCGATATTTATCTGTAGGCAAGAAAATCCAGTTTTTGTTATTAAGGGATTTATTTTGTAAAAGAAACGGATTTGGTGGGGACATTCTTAAAAAAACCAACAATGTGTTAATCCGTCTTTCGATATCTTTTCCACCAGTGCCATGCTGTCATCCCCCAGGTCCATTCACCTCCACAATACTTTAGCCCCAGGAGCCATTTAATAACGTATAAATGATTTATAGACTGACTCCGCGCTTCTGCTGGAAGACAGGCTCACACTGGGATTTCCCAAAAACACTCATGAATACTGATGAAGAAATCAACAAGTGTATCTTTAAACTTGTAGTTGTGGAGATGGATGAAGCTGGATCGCGTTTACTTGCAGTGAGACACACCTAGATGAGTTCATTTGTTTGTGTGTGAGCGACCGTGTGCAGCATGGTTTGTTTCTGCGAGCACACGGACACGACCGTACACTGCTTCTGCTGCGTGCACGGCGCAATGACATCGTATCCCTCGTTGGTGGTGTTTTCCACGGGGGTGAGCTTGGCTAGCGTGGTTGTCATTTCCAGAGCGTGGCCCGGGGTGAGGCCGTGGCTGTTCTCCTGCAACGGCCACGTTTCCTGCCAGGTGAGCGAGGGATGATGAGCGGGGTGACCGCTGAGCAGCGGCCTCCTCTGCCTGTAGTTAGCCCACACCTGCAGAATGGTCTCTTTGAAAGGCCGCGTGGTCAGCGTGTACAGGATGGGGTTAAGAGCACTGTTGATGGGGAGGATGAATATGACCACCCAGGAGCTGATGGTACCTGCAGGTGGAGAGGGAAAACACAGAGAGAAATGAAACAACCGACCTGATATGTGGTCTGGGTTTAAAGATGGGAACAATAACGTGAAAGCCTTTTTTCACAGGCATTTGTATGATAAAGGAAAATCATTTTATCCCCACATGGGGCCTCAGCTCATCACTAAATGGACTAGACTGCAAACGTCAACAAGGTGGCTACAGTTAAATCCTCTTTATGCAGTAACACTTTCTATATTGTAAGATTAACACACGATTATTGAAAAACTTAAAGGAAGATTCCACTGAAAATGCATCTTTTGAGCTTTTCCTCCTCGTAAGATTGACAGGTGACTGTAAAACGTTTGCAGCTCTGCCAGTCGTCAGCTTGGATTCACAGCAGATGGATGCAAAAAGTGTGTCAAAACTTCTATCAAATATCTTTGGGTCCAACTTTTTAAAATATTCATATGCTCTGTATCTTTCAAAAAATTATTTTCTTATTTTTTGTCGTGTCATCTCTTCAAAGCTCATTGTCTGTGATATTTTAGCTTCATTTCTGGATAGTGGGAGGATGACGTGTCTCCCATTATTATTTAGTGTATATGCTAAACCATTAAAAATAAAATTAAACTTGAAGATGCAGTTCAGTTTACAAAACATGATTCGATATCAAGCTCAAAAAGAAATAAAATGGGTTTATCGTGGTAATGATTTAAAGGTTCAGTGTGTAGCATTTAGTGACATCTAGTGGTGAAGTTGCATGTTGCAGCTAAATACCCCTCACATCACCCTCTGCTTACAAACATGATACAGACCCTGTGGAAGCCTTCAGTTGTCATAAAGACTCAAAAGGTGTTTAGTTTGTCTAGTTTGGACGCCTGTAGAAAACATGGCCTCCTCCGTAGAAAGAGATTTTCACTAAATCCAAGCACAGGTGCCGCTACCTTGAGCCGTGAAGACTCTTAAAAGTATAATTAATACAATTTTACAACTGCTGTGAATCCTAACCCCCGACTGCAGCTGCTATCCTCTGTGAACCAAGAACCTTCTGGATGGAGCCACACTGAAGTTACACTGAGGGAGCACGATATTGTACTTGACACTCAAAACACAGGCTTTCAGTGGAGCGTTTCCTTTAAACGTTTATAGCACTTCTACTATACCGGGAATCTCCACCTGCAGCAGTGACAGGATCTTGAGGATGAAAATGGGGATCCAGCACAGGGAGTCAGTCACGACGATGGAGAAGAACCTCTTGGCGATGGTCACCTCTTTCTTGATGTGGTTGCTGTACTTGGTGGTCTGAGTGCCTGTTCTCTGGATGTTATAGAACATGCTTGCATAGGCGAGGACGATGATGAGGAACGCCACCAGGTTCAGACCTACAGGGGAGACATGTTGTTTGATTCTGGATCAGCTGCAGCAGCATGTGTTTGCACTGAGGATTTGCATTCATAACAAGCTATGAATCCACAGTGCAAATAAATACAACTACACAAATAGACAATCACAACAAAAACCTTCATGGATTATTGAAAGTACAGATTCACACCTAGGAAAATAACGATGGAGTAAACGTGAGCCCAAAGCGTCTCCGGCTGCTCCGAGTGCAGCGGGAAGCAAACCCCGTTGGTCCCGTAGAAGTTGCGGAACAGCCCCTTGCAGGCCAGCGGCAGGAAGGCAACGATAAAGCCAAACACCCAAATCCCGAGGAGGATGGTGACAGTTCGTCGCCAGCCGGGCGTCAAGTACTGGAAAGGGTAGACGATGCAGATGTATTTCTCCAGGGTGAGATAAGTGAGGAGCAGCACGGACACCTCGGTGGACAGCATGGCCAAGGAGCCGATGACCTGACACTGACCGCTGTCCATCCAGGCCTGAGCGTGCCGGTTGTACTCGCCTCGAAACTTCAGGTCATAAGCGCCGATCATGAAGAGGTAGACGCCCATCAGCCCGTCTGCACCTGCAAGTAAGAAGAGCTTTTTTTTTAGATCAGTGTTTGTCAACTTGTCTGAGTCCTGATCCAAAGACATAAATCAGGCTGATGCATGTGACCCAGCTGAGCAGAATATGTTTTATTCTGTTTGTCTACTTTACAGATGACCACGAAACTTGGTGGAAGGACAGAATATGGGGCATGTTTAAGGGACTGTTATTAATGGGTTTGTGCAATTGGTGCACCTCCCAATAAAGATCTAGATCTAGTGAATTGAAATGTGGGGTTTCATCAGGGGTCTGTTGGGCCTTGACGTGGAAGTATGAGCTCTCTAAGTGCCCTTCAAGTTCATAAATCCTCTTTTTATCCCACAGTCACTCGCTGATGTCGGTGGACAGGTTGGGTCGCTGGTGACACCGCATCGCAGGTGTGTAATGCAGTTCTTGTCTCATCAGGTGGGGAAGCTGAGATGTGTTTTCCCCTCAGCGTCGTCTGCCATAATTCTGAAGCTTATGATTAAATTGAGCTGAACGTTTGACTGTTTTATGAGTCTTTTCTCATTCTAAGAGCCAATAAGTCATACGGAACACGATGCATTCACCTGAGCAGCCAGACATCTCCTGCACGGCCAGAACAGACCTGACTTCTACTTCTGTCCAAGCACTCACTCATGTGGACACGACTTTGACTTTCAAACACACTCAATAACATCCATTCTAAAGCAGATCGTATCGCTGGCACGGAGATTTAAATGTAAAAAGCAATTCCAAGTCTTAAATATGTAATTTTATTCTAAATATATAATTTTCTTTGTCCACGACCATCTAGCGACCTCAAGATATTATCTCGCGAGCCCCGCGTTGAGAATCGCTGATTTGAAGAACTTTACAAACTTCTGTGCAATAACAATAAAGCACAATATTCAGAAGCATTGTGACGGACAGCAGCCGCTCAACCTTGAGTCTTGCAAGAGAAACATGACAAAGGACAAACCACTCAATGCCAACATTCAAATGGCCTTTTTATACAAAGCTGCATATAGAGAATAGAGCATGTGCAGAATCTGAATTACACTGCGTACATTCTGACATCAGAGTCAATATCCTCTTGGTCACACTGCAGTTCTAAAAATGAGCACATTGGATCATAATCCAGCCAGAGGCAGCCGATCTACAGATTTTGTGTCACGATTGATGTTGAAGATGTCCACAATCGACTTTTCGAGCAAATCATGAAAGATGCAACAGATCTGACATGAGGGTGGTATTGATTGTCTCTCGTAACTCTTGCCAAATAAGCGAGTAACATATTACCCACTGTGTCAATAGCCTTTTTTTTAAGATTGATTGGTTGAACAAATGCCTTCAATCAGAGGCTGCACGAGCCAGAAAAGATCGACCTTGACTATTGTCCAATCATTAAAAAGGATGGTTTTCAACATCCACTCTTTTCCACTGACACCCACTCACATCTGGCTTTTTCTGTGCAAAGGAGATGAAATAACTTGCATTCACTCCAAGGTCAAAGGACTGTGCGGTGGACACGGCACTGAAACATTCATGGAAACATGAAATCTGCGAGGTGACACCTGAGTTTCTGGTGCATCTGTGGCACCAAAAGTTACGCACCAGTGGGAAAAAACAGATAAACAACTTTTATTAGCGAATTTAGCCCCATTTAAAAAAAATAAATAAATAAAAATGCATGCATCTGTTCAGAGTTCAGATAAAATCTTGAGGTAAGAACAGGGTTGGACAGAAACTTGTGACCTGAGCCAAACTCTTACATCCGTATTTGGATATTTACGGACAAACAATAAATTACATGTGCATAATTACATTAAAAACACTGAGGGGTTTGTACTGCTCATCTAATGGGAAGACTGCTTTTTTTTCTGATTGAACGCATTGACTGTTGTCCTTTAATCTTCACAGATGTCAAAGCATTCGGCTCCCAGCCTGACCTTCAGTTAAGGTTTTTATATGCAAGGAAGAATGGAAGAAGGATACCAAAATAATGAATGAATCCCTACATGTTGTTTCCTTCACGCTTCATACCTCATCTGCCCACTGCAAATTCATCACAATGTGTTGCTGACACTCAAAGCAGAAATTTAACTCACAACTTACGACCTCTGAGGAATCTTTGGCTTCATGCTGTCACTGCTTGATGTTTAGTTCCTCGACAAAATGATACCCCCCCCCCCCACCCGAGGGTTGTTGTCTTTGATACGCAAACATTCCAGTGATCATCAAGGAGCATTTTTAATTCAACATGTGGTGCATATGATCATTAAAGACTCGAACGGGACAGCGGAGTTGAATGTCAACCTGGATGATTCTCTGGCACATACGCCTAAATGCCACTTAACCATTCAATTTAGTTTACAGGTTTAGCAGCTTTCTTATTTGTATATTAGATAGTATACTTCAATTCAGAATGTAAATCAGTTCATCATTGATTAAAACTTGACCCTCAGGTTGACTCTGCTGGCCTCAACGTTCCCTCGAGCTCAGGGTGGAGAGGACACTGGGGGCCCAGTTGCATGGATACCGAGATACGTGAGAATTAAATAATAGAAAAAGGCGAAAGGAACGAAAATGTTAGATTCGGATCACATAAATGTGTGAAACGACGCTGGAAGATCAAGCACTAAAAATACATTGAATTACCACTTCTATATGTCGAGAGGGACCATTGGTTCAAGTTAACTCTATCTGCACGGCTCAGCTCGGTTCCAGACCTTAAGTAACGGGATGAAAAGCAACATGCAGACACATTCTGCTTGCGTGATGAGTTTTTAATCCATTGTAGCTCAAAAAAGAATTAAGAATATCTCGACTATAACTCGTGTTAATTATCTTAAGCCTTGACTGACTTTCTGGTCATAAATTTTCGAATTCTGCGACGTATTAAGCGAGTGAGCCTTCAAACGAGATACCGAATAACGATGATCCGCGTCTTTCATTGTGGATGCAGCAGGAAAGAGAGGATCCATCCACCATAACATTTATTTTCTACTTTGCATGTGTGAGCTCTTTGATCCGAACAGCTCTGAGTAAATCCATATAGGGTACCTTCAATGTCTTATCGCTCTGCACAGTTGCTCGTCAAACTGAATTATCTCTGCGGTAACCATATAGGTAATTCACCTCTCAGCTGGGCTTCTGACAACAGGATGATGCTGCTGAGATTGATTTGGTCGGCTTTAGTCTATGTTTTTTCCTCCCATCTGCCCAATGATTCCACAAATCTCTCTCAGTTTGTAACTCGCATATCTCGAGAAAACGATTCTCACACCTTCACAGTTGGCACGTGTCCTTAGGGCCCAATGAAGATCAGTGTTGAATCTGGTGTACTTAAGACATGGCGATATTTGTAATATTAATCAACTTAAACACAGATTTTCCAGTTCAGGGTTCTGCTGACTGAGTCGAGTTTCACCAAACTTTGACTGAACAGGTGAACAGCTCTTTGAGGAGCAGCGATCGAGCAGCTTCAGAGTCCTAGAGACTGTTTGAAGAGGGGAAATCCGAGTGACGCTTTGCACAAGCAGAGTATATCTGAGTGCAGGGTTTTGAGAGCATAAGAAAATCTGGACGTGTCCTGCTCTCAAAGCGAAAGGCCACACTCTTGAATAAAGATATAGGAGGAAACCCATCCAGCATCACAACAGACATGTGTAGAATGAGCGATGCACTGACTTCATACATCATGACGGGATAAACAGCGTTTTTCAATCAGAGGCCAGAGAACCACACGCTGCAACGTGAAGGGAAATGCACTTTCTTAGCTTGAGCGGCTCCATCTCATATCAAACCTTCTGTTCGGCATCAGTGCCGAGTCTCATCTTTAAATCATTTCCTGTCTCTCCACGAGAACACACACGTCTTTTCTATCAACCGTCCAGCCAACCAGCCAGCCAATCATCAACTAACCAACCAACCAACCAACGGAAACATACCCTCCTTGGCTGAGGTAATAATACTTGTTACGTATACACTGTATAAGCATTGCACTTTGAACATAAAAGATATTCAACAAATCTGACGTGACTCACAGCAGAGGGAGATGATGCACATGGCGTGTAGTTTGTTCTCGGAGCGAATGTACGAGCGCATGCAGATGACGAAGATGTTGCCGAAGCACGTGGTGGCCGACACCACCCAGACGAAGACCCTCAGCACGATGTTGGCGAGCAGATCCTCGAAGGACGAGATGCCGTCGGTGTTTGGCTTGCAGCTGCGCACGTGAGGAGCATAGCCGCAGTACTGGAACTTCTTGAAGTAGCTGTGAAAGGAGATACAATAAGAGCATCATGTTAAAGACAAGAGAATGGAGTATAGTATATATATTAGAGTATATTAGAGTTCTCCAATGTTTTGAGATATTAAATGTTTATCCCTTCACCCATTAGCAGAGATTAGCTTAATTCTATTTGTGGTGCTCACAGCAATGGCCCTAAATACTAAATACAGCTAATTAGCACTAAGCACAAAGTACAACCAAAGCCTAAGGGAATGTCAGTAAAGTGCTAGTTTTGCAGGTGTCTTTTCATAAAAGAAAGTATTGAACACATTAAACATTTGACAGGATAAAATTCAATAGGATTCCTCCTCTGGGGAGCACGAATAATTGATTTCCATTAATGTCACTTGCTACTGAATCAGCGACATTGTTGTCTGGTTTATCAGAGTCAGCAGTTTTCAAGGGACTGCTTTCTAGTAGAGAAATATTCCCTATGAAAACCATTCTATTTGTGTATATACTGTTTCTGTGTCTCTTTTGAAAGAGACAGAGATTCTTGGACTGTGTCTTAGTGGAACTCAAATTAAGCCCCTAGAATGAAAAGTCTTGAAAAGCTTCTGTGATTGTACCAGGGGCTGAAAAAGGCGTATTCTCACTCTCTGTATTATCCTATTCAGGAACTCCGTGGGGTATCTCGTTCTGTTTCAACCATAGAGTAATCCCGACTTAATCATCTCCCATGTGTGAACATGGGAGGTGTACAGTATATATATGTGAAACGCCTGTGGTCTTCATGTCAGTCCAGAGCAAATCATGAGTGTTAACAGTCGGAACACTGTACAGCACGATGGAACACTTACATATGAGTCAAGTATTTGAGAGGTTCAAACATCCGCCGTTGTATGTTTCCAATTTCTATCCCCTCTATGCTCCTGGAGAAATATAAAGACGTTGGTTTGGACTCAGATTCACATGACGCACAAACACATTATGACAGAATAATGATCATTCAAAAGCACACAAACTTATTTTCAGCTTAAGCTTTTACTCATTAAAACAGCCTTTAAGTTTTTGCAACTCAAGCTCGCGTTCAAAAGAGACGGCACATTTACCACATTGTATCCCAATGACAGAGAAGCTGTGCTCTCTGGAAAGTGGGACAGTGCAGAACCAAGACCTTTAGCTTAAAATTACCTTCTTTACACCGATTTCATTATCTGGATTCATCAGACTCACTATGTTTGCTGCTGCTGCTGCTCTGCACCTTAACGCTCTGCAAATGCCTCTTCACGCAAAACGCATCTAGTTTCTCTTTGTGCGACGGGGATGGTTATTTAATCAGTCGCAGGAGTCATTCGGCGCAAAGCAGCGAGGAGTACTTACAAGGACTTCAGTTTGTGCAAGTCGTCAAAGTGGTCAACTTGGAGCTCCAGGATGGGGTTGTAGGATATATTCCTGGAAAATAAAGGAAAACAGTGGTGAAAATAATTTGGATTTGTTTAGTAAAATAACTTTCAATGCTCCCTGAAAATAGATCTAACTTTGGTGACATTTGGATTCGTCAAAATGTCAAAATGCATATTTTTATGCAGGTGTACTGTTTATTTCAACGCCTACAACTTTACCACCTCACATCAACCTTCTGCTACTGCACATATTTACAATGTGTCTTTGACTTATTCTTGTTTGTATGACATCTGTCCTCCACCCACCACCACATTGTTGTTAGAGAAGGAATGCAGTCTGCCTGCTAATCAGAGTTACAATCCTTCACACAGCATTTTTCACCCAGTTCGTGGTCTCCATTGCTCCGACAATTTCAATTCAATGCACAGTATTTATAAATCAGTCGTTATATCTTTCTATGTATTCGTTTTCAGAGTGCACACATAACGGATTCACAAGGCATGGAATCCACCACATGTTCAATATATGTGAGCCCACTGCTAATAAATAACCCCCCCCCCCCCACTGTTGTTGTTTCACTTTGAAAGCATCCAACTGGGGAAACACATGGTGGGGGTTTTATTTTGAAAGCATCCCAAGGCAACGCAATATACATGCAGCTCTGGGAAGGAATGAAGACACCACTGCAGTTTCTCTGATTCTAACATTAATAGATGAATACTGTTGTTTTATTATTTAAACTGACGACATCTCTGAAGTGGTAAGTCCTTTTTTCTTCTTCTAGAATTGTATATAAATAGGCTGTAGATCGTATAATATCAGCAGGGGTAGCGCTCACAGCGGTCAAAAATTAATCTAGACAAATAAATAAAAGATGATTAGGGTTTATCTTAACTCTGACCAGCTGTTGTGGGACTACAGCCTCAAAGAATACAACTTTAAAATGTATTTACAAAGAGATAACTCATTCAAAGTTGCAAGTTACAGCAAAATCAAAAGGGGGTGTGCTCCATGTACAGCATGATGCCGAAATACCTCTGCATCAAAAATAGCCAGTTGAGTGAGAGCATGAAAGGAAAAATCCCTTTTGGTATTCATGGGATAGGTGAGCATGAATACAGAGCTGCAGATCCCTGTGTACTCACAGTTGAAGCAAATCCCCCAGTAAGACAAAGAGATTGGGCGGAATCGCCACCAGTCTGTTGTTGGAGAGATCCCTGCGCGCCAAGACAAATCCACGTTGGTTCCCCAAAGGAGATAAAGCAAAAAAAAAAAAATGTTGATGCACAACACTCAGCCTCCAAAAAAGGCTCACAGATCTTGAAAGAGGAAATATCCATAACCTGTGCAATGTACAGGGGGCGGATTGCATAACGGTGCGATAAAGGCTCCATCTACATGTTTGTAATGTAAGTCACCGGTTTGATGCCTGTGGGTTTTATGTGCAAAGATAATGATCATAGCTGAATCAAACATAGCCCCAAATTAGCAATATATAGGGACTATATATGGGGGATATATAGGGATATAAATGTATTTCAATTATTTTTGTATGAGTTGTATCATTATAATTTATTAGATATAACACTGTCAGAGATAAACAGTTACCAAGAATAACATATCATCAGATTCAACAGTTCATTCAAACAAAATGGACTTACAGTTCTCCGAGCTTCTGGAGGACCGAGAGAGCTTGTTCGTGTATGTGTCCGATCCTGTTCCGCTGTAAAACCCTGGAGGCAGAACAAACAAATACAAAAAAGGGGAACCAGATTACTCCCTGACCTTTTAAATCCCGTTTAACGAGCCGCTCGCTCTGACTCCATGTATGTATTACATAATGTATGTTTGTACTTACAGGACTGTCAACATATTGCATGAGCAGAACGAGACGTTTCCAATCGTCTCTATGAGATTGCCCTCCAAATCTCTGCAGGAACAGGTTATGTATGAGAAGCACACACACACACACACACACGCAGACAGAATATATTCTTCCAAAGACATTTTCTACCACCAGGCAGCTTTTGACTTCTTCTCATCCTACTTACAGCCAGTTCAGTCTCGGCATTTCCCGACAGACGTCATCCAGCTTTGTCAGAGAGTTGTTCAACAGAACCCTGTCAATCAGCGAGACACAACGTGACAAGTACACACATCAACAAGAGGCTTTCAGCAGTTTGACCATTTGAAAAGACATCACAGCAAAGCCAAAATAACGATGAAAACTCACAGTAAAACAAGGGAGTTCAGTCCTGAAAAGGTCATGGGGGATATTTGATGGATGATGTTATTTTCTAGGATCCTACAAAAAACCAAAACACCAGCAACAAGTTGAAGTTTCAGCCTTATGTGTGTTAATCCATCATTAGAGGCACGAGTATGGAATCAGCACAAAGTCGTGGAAAAGAAAACATAGCATTGGTTCCATTGGGAGAATGTACGTACAACCACTCCAGCTTGTGCAGGTCCTGGAACACGCCCGGCATCAGGACCGATATCCTGTTGTAGCTCAGATATCTGCATTTGGGGGGGGGGGGGGGGGGAGGTTATCGGAAGAGGAAGCTCTCTGAACATGATGACATAAGTGGGAAAACTTATTTCCAACCATTTAACACGCAGCTTAACATCCCTGGAGCTTTAACCGAGCACTGTGTGGGTTTTGAGTGATTCCTGCTATAATGGATGTGCGTCTTATCGAGTTCCATCAACGACCGACATATTGCATCTGTATGTCACCACTTTACGTTAATATGAAGTCAGAACAGCCTGCAGGGTTTTCTCTACATTTTTCTACCTGGCTGCAGGGATTTGATTCCATTCAGCAATGTTATCACTGATGGTGGGAGATAAAACCTGGCTCACGGTTATTATTTACATCCTTCCAAAGGTGTTTACAGACGTGGAGGTCGGACTGAACCATTTGTGAGTTTGGGTCTATTAATGTTGGATTGTCGTGTCCAGAAATGACATAGATTATATCATTTAAGTCTGAGAGACTTAAGAAAAGGCAACAACTATTTCCATCAAATGGTTTTACAGTTGCTGTTGATGAGTTGCAGAGGTAGTGATATCATATAATCATATAATATCTATGTGTGTGTGGTAACTGGTGCAGGTTGATTAAAATGAAATGGGATGTTGGGCCTTGGTGGAGCTATACATCTACTGAATGCCATTATAGTTATTATATGATAATTCTATGTGCACAGCCACACATTTACATGTTTGCTCTGACCGAACCAACTCACAGTCTTGTCAGGTTGTAGAGTCCTCTGAAGGCGTCGGGACTCACATCTTGAATTCTATTGTGCTGAAGGTATCTGCACAAAAAGAACCACACACTATTATCTGGAAACAATGACAGAGATCCAATAACTCCCTTCACCTGTTGATCTGATGAAAGAAAAACAAACACACACTCAATGGGATGGATATGAACGTCTGATATGCAGCAATCATCGTCTGCTGACTATCGCTCGACAAACCTCCGCTGACGGCGTTCTGTATCTCTGTGTATTCTGCAGACCGGTTTGCTCGTGCATCTCTCAGGGGGAAATGTTCAAAGTAAGAAAAAAAACGCTGTGTGAGTGTGCGACGCAGACAAGCGGTTCCTGGCGGAGCATCAGACCTGTTCTCCCCCCCCTGTCAGTGCGGCACTGTGTGAGGCTGATAAACAGCGGCAGTCGGAAATGAATGAATCCGTAATGCAGAACGGAAGAAATCTCTTCTGTTCTGTTAGTGCTCCCAGCAGAACCCTTAGCCTCATACATATCAGCGTCTGTTTTACTTTTCCTGTCAATAGGCGACTTCGTGGTATCAGGAGGACATTCTGCTTCTCTGGATGAATAATGTAGAACCCATATAGGCCTCTTGAAATGGATAAAAGATCAGAACAGTGAGGAAAAATGAATGAAAAATATGATTTCATTTGTTGAAATAAGATTTGGAAAAATGTACGTACAATATTTGAATGTGTTCTTATCGATAACTCTTGAGACACTCACAGTTTCTGGAGGCTCTGGTACTTGACGAACGTGTTTTCCTTCAGCTTCTGAAGCCGGTTCCTCTGTAGAGACCTGAAAAGAAGAAGAAAAACAGTCAAACTCAGAGTTCACGGACAAGGTGAAGATGTTTACACGTGGGTTTATACATTTTCCGAAATAAATGCCACTCCCAAGGTCTATTCAACATTACAATTACAACTCTCAACCTTTTCCCACTTGGAAATAAACTTGTAAAAGTGTCAAAACTGTGAGTTTCTGCTTTAACGTCTCAGAGTGAACGCTTCGATTCACCGGTTGATTTCAAAGCTTTTAACGGATTAACGGCTCATCGACTCGCACGCCGTCGTCGTCCAGCGGCAGTAAGTGGTCAGGGTTGGGCGATTTTTCGGCCCTGTGGGCTCGTCGTTCCCTAACAACACATCCTCTGACCCCGGGTTGCTGGTCTGAACGTTCACTGTGGAGCATTCCAGTAAACAAACAAGCTTTCTGTCCAAAACACAATGGAGCTCATGACATTTTCCACTGTCTTCTGCTGAATGCTTTCTTCTTTGAGGTGTACTTATGGTAAATGATGGATCCCTGCCCGTACCCTGGAGCCAATGGGGGCACTTGGCTTAAGACTTATAATTAAGCTCTCTGTGTTTTAATGTGTGTTGTTCTTTAGAAAATTGGAGTAAATGGGATTTTGAAAATGCTTTTAATGTTTTGTTGATTAACAGATCAAAACTTGTGATGTTACGACGTTAAGGCCATAGACTGTAAATAAGGATGCAGCTTATTCAACAGTGAAGCAAATCATCTTGATAGCCCCCTGGTGGCTGGCTGCAGGCTGCATAACAGTTAATACAACCTGCCTAATACAAGGCTTTGAATTGTACCTGCTTCTGTTAAGAGACCTTGAAAAGTCCTCTTCCAAATACTGTCAAACTAACTTATGAAGTTTGGCCCTCTGAGCTCAATTTAATCAACATTGTGATTATTTATTTGAAGCCTCACGAGCTGGACTGGGTTCAAATTTGAACTGAACATGTAATTTACAGCATGTATTGATAGATACGAAACATAACGGGAATATTTTACAGTAATCAAAGGAAATCTGACTTTTTTCCCCCATTGTTTTCACTCTTGTGGCAAAATTTTAATTCTTTGTACTATTAATACTGTTCCATCGCATCTAAAAATCCCTTGATCCATCCAACCTAAAAAATTAAGTTAACTCTGAAGGTGAACACTCAATGTTTAAGATGTTTCATCTCCACATTTTCCCCCAAATGATTTTGTTTTACTTTAAACTTTCTTTTAAATGAGAAAACATTAGTATTAATGACAGATATACAAAAAGTTTAAAGAAGTTATATCACTCAGACGAGTGTAGTTATAGAGACACCAAATCAGACTGACCGACATATATTATCACAGTAACAAAGAAAATAAATTAACATATAAATGAATAAATCGCCTGAAGTAATTTTCTTATGTTATTACGGAGAGAAAAGGAGTTTCACCTTTTCATGAATAGACATATTTGTGAGATTTGTTCATTAGCACGATTAGTGGATTTAATTACAAGTTGACAATCAATTAAACTCTAATTATTTTTTTAATGAACTATATATTTATCATGTTTTGGGAAAAAGGTAAAACATATCTTTGAGTTTTGTACAATGTTGAACAAAACATGACATTCGAAGACAGTTTTCATTAATTGCCCCCGTTAGCATCATCAACTTCCCTGGAATTTCCATAAGAGGCTACATGCTCGTCTCTGGTTTAATTCACAAAAACATCAATACATGAGTAAAAAGAAAATTTTCATACGGCAAACTTCAACTGTGGCTTTTAGAAATCAGTAGAAAAACACGCACCAAATGTGTCATCAGAGCAGCACTGTATCCTGACGAATAAAGAGGGAGTTGCTCAAAACAAAATGAGATGTTAAAAAGGCTTTTTTAACATTCCAGGTCTAATATGAGAAGCAGTGAACAGGTTGTGACACCCATTGATTGAAACCATTGATTAAATAGGAGCGCACATGAAGAGCCTGAGGCGGCTGTGGAAGTCCGAGAAGTTTCCAAACAGATACTGAGCTGCATCAGGTTCCTGTGCTGCCAATAAAATCATCAAATCTTGCATCAGAATCTGACGAGGTCATACATTCACACGAGAGGCCCATTCTACGTAAATGCACATACTGAAGCCTTGAAACACATTTTCAAGTTGTTCCGGCTGTAATTCCTCTTTACTACTTTTTTAAGTGCATTGCTGCCCCGTAAGGGTCGAGGAGCTTAAAGACGTCAGGCAGCTATTATTGTCGGCTTCATTCGAGGACACGTCGCTCTTGACTACAGACCTTAAACGCCAGATCTGTTTACCTGACTGAGCAGCTCTGATGGGGAAACTGGGACTGCAGCCCAGTCAGTGGTAAACACCACGGTGCATTGTGCAGCACATGAATGGCTGCGTGGGAACCGACTATCATAACCAAACACCCACGGCATGTTTATTGTTGTTTTACATGGCATTTGGTTGTGTTTGCCTCGTGTTGTGGTTTGTGTGTCTGTGACTGAAACATGAAAAGCATTGAAGAGGCAAATACATAAGTGATTCACTGTATACAAACCTTTGTTATACACATTTATACCATATGAAGACAAACACATTCATTTACAATATTCCAGTTCAAACCCAAAGCATAGATGACTGAACTAAAAAAGGAAAAGGTGGTGGACAGGCATCGCTTCAAAGATGAACGTGATTTTAGGGACAATCATGATTTACGTGATTTTAGCGACATTCAAACAGGACAAACATTTCAACCTTTTACACAGTAATTGTCACATATAACCGGAACTAATTTACCTGGTAAAGTGGCCAATAACCAAGCTGAGTACAAGCCCTCGGTGGAGGTCCGCACTCTGCTCGGTGCTCCCCTGTTCTTACGTGTAATTCATATGCATTAGTAGTTTGGTTGGCTGCACTTGAAACTCACAAAGAGAAAAGCTCTTTGAAAATGCCCGGTCTGTGGAGAGGAGTGGGGGGGAGAAAAGCGACCTGACTACAAAAATGATTAAACAGACCAAATACACCATAAAGTACATCTTGCCACAGCAATGACAAAGCAGACGCCGTGTGAATGATAATGAGGGGCAGGCCATTCTCTTAAATGATGCATAGAGAATGTAATTGGGTAATTTACACTGATCAAACACCGAAAACTCTGCAACACCCACAAGGTTCTACGTCCTTGTCAGATATATGTAAAGACGGCAAGAAAGTATTTTGATAGAAATAATTAAATCTTTAGAATTTCAACAGAAAACCCCCCCGGGTGTGACGCTGCCTCTTTCACAGGTCCACACGGGTCATCCGGCACATTCCTCCCACCAGAGTTTAATCTTCAATTGTGGCTGCAAGCAGGTTTCCCCTCACACCTTGTGGCAGTGACAGGGAATGCTCTGTGAAGAAAATAAGAGGTTACTTTTCTACTCACATCATGGTGACATTTATCGCCACCATGGGGACGTCTCGAAGCTGCGCGCTGTCACAGTCCAGCTCCAGCTCCCGGCACTGGCACAGCTCGGGAACGAGGCCCAGCACTGGAGAAGAGATGGAAGGGACGGGAGAGAGGACACATCAATCATCCTGACAAGCGTGTCACGACTGCAGCTGCTTGGAGAAACTGGTGGATCTAGGATTTGTCTAAGTCAGGAGCCAGAATTTACACAGAGGTGTCGATTATATGTCCAACATCCTGAAGCACAATTCCTGATTCCTGATGCACATTTAAGACATTCCTTGTTTTGAATATCTTTTGAAAATTGTTCCTTGTACAAGCACATTGTTTTCTTCAAATAAACTTGTAATTGTAATTTTTGGTATTGTTAATAAGTGCAGCCCTGATTCTGCTGGAGGAGAGTTCATTCAGTGACTTGGAGGATAAACATGAGTTCGGAATAGAGATCTTCTCTCACGACTGCTTATTGGATATTCTTGGGTTAAGCCACCTTTAATTAATCAGCTTGGATGAGCAAGATGTGATGAAAAGGAGCTGATGAGATTGTTTAAACAAACTTTTCTGGCTCCACTGGAAACAATTTACATCTGATGACATATCAGAATTAGTCGTGTCAAAGTTACTAAAAGGCTCCAGGCAAACACTATTTGGACTTTTAGCTCCGACTTCAACAAACCAAATGTTTTCAGAATCACTATTGATCGAGGCCAGTAATGAAAATAGTCTGAAATGCTCTAATCATGTGGGACAGTTTAAAAACAAGATGGATTCAGGTGTCTAAAAAGCCAGAGAACAAAGGTTTCCTGTCCTTTTATTTCAGCAGCGAATTGTTCGCTTGTTTGTTGTTTGAAAAATGTATTTGAACATCTGCAATTTGTTCCAGACCAGAGAGCGGGAGGGATTTCTTTATTCAACTCGAAACACCATCCTGCGGTTTGATGCTTCCTCTGACCAGTTTAAGTCTATGTACGTCTTTTGAGGACATCGTGACCTTTGAGTGCCAGAATCGAATCAGATAATCAGTGGGTTCAAGAGAACGAAGAAAACACGTTTTTAAGAGGCCACAGTGAAACTCTAAACAGGTCATCCTGGAGTCCGAGTGAATTTTTGTGCCAGATGCAATAAAATATTGTGTTCCTCATATATCACCTTCACAAAAACATAGCTCAGCATGACCTGGAACTTTAACCTTTGAATAAAAACAATCTTATCGGTTCATCAAGTGAACGTTTGTACGAAATCTGAAGAAGTTCTCTCGAGTGGTTTCTTGAGATCTTCACAAGAATAAGAAAACAGAAAAAAGGCAGCAATGTTCATTTCAGTTTCTCACTGTGTCTGTGTATCTGATGTGAACGGGTATGAAACAAAATGCCATTTAGCTGAAACTCCGCCGGTTTTACTGTATGAAAGAAGCTTTGGGATGATTATAATATGAGACTTCCTGGTAATAATAATGCCCTTTGCTGCAGTTATCAGTCTGAAGCCATCTGAAATGCTGCAAATTAATCCTAATGGAGCTAAATCACAAACTGTATGCGAGTGCCAGAGGGAAAGTCTTGTCATTTCTAATCATTTTTATTTTCAGGCTGATTCATACAGTCATCAAGCATTGCACTAGTCTCTAGACTAATCGTGTTGCATTGCTAAACCTTTGTCTTTGTCTATGTGTGTTTTAGAAATTACAGATGGTATTTATCTCACAACTCAACACTATAACTGGGACTGAGGGAAACGCTATCTCACCAATCTGCAAGTGTCCATCGGCAACTAAACCCGCCCACGCCCCTCGAAGAAGAGCCACAAGCAAAGGCCAATGGTTCCCAACGGAGGCTCGGCTCAGCTCTCAATTCATTGGATTGGACAATAGGAATAAATGTGGATGACACGTGGGAATCTTTCTACTCTGAGTTGAACGTATTTTCAACTTGAGGCCGTCAGAGCTCTCCTGATATCTCCTTCTTTGCCAAGAAGGAGATATGTTAAGTGCTGCTGTATTAGAAACCAAATACTGAAGGTTATATAATATGGAACTGAATTGGTACGGCTGCAGATTTGGGGGAAGGACACGCACTCCTTGCATCCTCATGTTGAAGTGTCCTTGAGCAAGACTGAACCCCACCCAACCTGCTGTCGGTGTGTGAGTAACACAGGAGGGCAACATGTTTTTAGAAGCGCTGGGTGAATGTGTAAAGTGCTTTGAGTGGTTGTTAGGACGAGAGGAGCTATATGATTGCAGTCCACTAATCATTTAACCTTTTCCACAACGAGGTGTGTCAGTAAAGATGTTTGATGCGTGTTTATGTGTTGATAGCTGCTCCAACAACAACCTGTGAATAACAGGGATACAAATAGAAACAACACGCCTCTGCTCCATGGAATCAATTTCACTTTCATTTCATCGCCCTTTATGTTTCAAAAACATAAACGACAATACGACTGATCAGGCATCAATAAAGTCAGAGTAAGCTTCGCTCTCTCTTGTTTCCAGTCTGAAAATCTACTTTTACAGAATCATATGATACATAGAATAATGAATTTACAATTTAAAATTGTGCACGAGTAGGGAATTCCCTCTGGGTTTCATTAGCACGTTCCTGCTGCAGAGGTAAAAACACAGGTACTATCCTTTTTCTCAAAGCTTGTGTCATTACCAATTTCAGACTTCTGCTTTGACACTGAATAACTTGACACATGCACACGCGTACCTCCATCTGTCAGACGGGACCTTTGCCTGATCAAGATCAACATAAAACGTATATGTGTTTTCACTGTCTATGTAAATGTGTTCACTTCCAACATATAAATCAGCCACTGGATTTATGCACATGGTTTAGCAGGCTCAGTTAGAGGAACCAACATTGGGCCATGGAAGGATTAATGCAGATGTATGCTGATATTTAAAACAGGGGGCAGCAGGGCAATGTCTTCCACTGGCTACTGGGAGATAACATTTCATGCCAGAGCTGGTTAATGAGCCACCAGATATGAAATGTTATGGTCCAACGTGAGCAGTAACTCTAAGAATTAATTAACTCATGCACGTCAAGACGATTCACAGGATTAAATGTTTGGAGCTGAAAGTAGTTTCCACTCCTAGCACGATCGGGGGTCTGGCACATTTAAAAACAAATGCACGTTTTGGAATGCTCACTGATTTGTTTTGTCCATTTTTTTGCCGACGCTGTCATTTACTGGGATTCACGATGCTTCCTTTGTGTCGGCTCACTTTAAATCAGTACCGCTGGCAGGCAAAGATGATCAAAGAGACAAATGTGGTTTGATCCCAGACCTCTACTGTTTGAATGCTTGACGGCGTCGTACCACTGTGCGGCGTCCCTTAAGTGCACACCTGCACGTCTTAACCACCTTTTTTAAATTCTCGTTTCTTGTGCCGCACTGCTGTTGCTGCTTGTGTGTTTATGTCCTGACAGTTCTCAAGTGAAAATGAGGTTAAGTAACAGATTGTATGAAAAGACGGAAAGCCACCAAGTATGAAAAGCCACCAAATGGCAGGCAGCAGCACCCGTCATGCATCCGGCCTCCTCCGTGTTAATGGATAAGACCAGACAAAAAGAGTCAAATATATTTTTACGCTGGATTAGAATACGTTTGGTTTCAATTTGATGCTTTATAAACAGGTCTGAAATGTCATGATTGACAGCTGAGAGTGACTCGTGATTGGTTGAGCGATGGGACCTCGCTACTATGATCGCTTCTGCACAGAGTGACAGCATTCACATCTGGGATATCTTAGTGGGGGAGGAGTGGAGACAGGTCATTCATCTTAATTTACACTCTATGGGTTAAGCTCACCTCTATGTACTGTGGTTACAGATCTCGGTTGGATCACATGACAACGGAGGCAAAGAGTTAATATAAATATGGAGGTGAAATGAGAATGTCTGGCATATTTCCAACGGCAACATCCTCTGCATCCTAGGGGAGGTGAGAGATGTGGAATCTGAAGCACAGGGGACTGGACAAGGTCGTAGCTGAAAGGGAACCGGAACATTTCCCCGCCTGCATGAAATGAGGAAAATCTGCAATGACGATATGACTTGTGAGAAATAATCAAATATTGAAGTTGGCAAATATAGATTACATGTCTTCCTCAGCGAAAGCAAACCTCGGTCACCACCGACTTGACACCAATTAATCTGAGCGTAGCTGGCGGCTCGCTGAGGTTTCATTCTGTCAAACGGTGTGAATGCACGGCCCACGCATCCAGGGCTCCATCTGAAAAGTCAAATGTTTGCATGCTCGTGTCAATGTTGCAGCAATGAGAGAGTGGGAGGATCACATCAAGATCGTATCAGGTCGATACCTTGGGCCTCAGACTTATGGTTCTTATTGGTTCTTTTTCGTATTTACATTTATAACCTGATTATTATAAATAAAGAGCAGCAACAATAATGTTTACAGCAGCAAATTCACCTCAGTATATAAATTCAATAATTTATCTGGAAACAAATAATCTTAAAACACCCATAACATTTTTACCATCCTTTAACACTTGTGGGTTAACTGTCTTGGGTTTATGTGTATAGAAATAGTAAACAGATGGTGTGGCTGGTGGGGGAGTATGTGCCTGAACAGCAACTACTGCAGCAACTCCAGCAACTACCAAAACACTATCTACAGGAAGAACAAACAAACAAACAGATTTTCAAAGTAAAAGCTGCAAGAGAGTTTAGGACACGTTCATACACAGAGGGAGAGCGAGAAGGAAAACTTCACTTGGCAACACACACAACTTCAAACAGTCACAAACTCCTTTATACATAGTTAATCCAGCTTTTGAGCTTTTACCTTTTAGCAGCGAGCAATAGACACAGAACGTCAGTAACAGGAATCCCACAGAAATGTCTCCATGAACTGCAGACTAGTGCCCAAAGGTTTTCTTACTTCTTTTTAACTAAGTGAATTTGTATTATCCCTATGTGCTTTTTTTAAATGTGTAGATTTGACGACTTTGAGCTTCACAGCCACTTTTGTTCTCTATGGTCACCATAGCACAGCTGTATTTCCTCTGTCTTCCTTATTCAGTAGCCGCTGCTCATGTCTGCTTGTTTTGTCTCATGATCGACTGGGCTGTGGTTTATAGTAAAAATCTTTAATAGAGCAGTTTCAGAAACAAAATAACAAGCACTTACGGCAAACGTTGGACTTGGTCCCTGTGTTGTAGCTTGGCATTCCAAAGTATTTGTCGAAGAGATGGGGCCATCCATTATTGTCTCCTGCAAAAGAAAAGACAAAGACAGAGATTACGAGCGATCGTTGTGTCCTTCAAAGACAAACATCTTTATTACATTAGAGCTCCTCTTGCTGCATGCTCTCACAGATGCCTCCCACGTCCTACAAGCAGTAGAGAATGGGTTTTTTTTTTTTCAGCCCTTAATCTAACAGAGGACAGAATCTGCTGTGGATCTAAAATAGTTTTTTATCATCCATTTAAAAATGTATTTCAAAGCTGTATGATTGTGAAAAACAGGACAGGATTTCCCCTGCAAATCTGCCTGCTCAGCCTCAGCTCTGCCACTCTAACCTCTTTGGTTCCCTTGAGAAAATTACACAGCGGGTGCAAAATTGACTTGCAGCTGATGAAAGTGGCCACTGTGCCTTCTGGACCAACAGCTCCGCAGAATTCAAGGCTGGCCACATCCATCTTCAGTCTCTCTCCCCTCTCCCTCTCACATGTCGGACGGGTCGCAACGTGGCAAGAAAAGTTTGCTCCCTCATTAAAGATTACTGTTGGTGTTTGACCTGATGCGTCACCTCGAACATCGCCGTCGAACGCTCGCCGCAGGCTGCCGTAGGCCTGCTGCTGTGACTTTGAAAATAAGGACTCATCAATCTGCTGCTGTCACACCCTTCAGGTGGAAATTAAGAGGCCCTGTCAAATGGCACTAGCACATAACAGATAATAATGATCGTGTTTATCACAGGTGTAAGTTGTGTTGACCGCTGTCGAGTCCGTGTCATATTCAAATAACTTGCATCTTCCAACAAGGGCAAACAGCAGTTGGACTTCCTGTTAAACAAATAGGACTGGACGGATAGAACATAGACGATACGATTATCTGAAATGGCCATCCACACATAGTGACAATGAATTTTATACACTGTAAACACCCCAAAAAACTCACTACTCAGTCAGATACTGTACATTCAGATGTTGTTTGTAAGCAGTATTATGTAAAAACAACTACTGGACATATTGCTATGAACCTTGGATGTGCTATGGGTCAGGAAAGATCTCAGTACATTTTGGTGTGGTTACGGATCAGGGGACAGATCCACAAATGTTTTTTCACCTTCTTTAACATCAGCGATAGGATGTTTATTTGACATTTTCACATATATCTCAGAGAATAATTGTAGGATCTCAATGACAAAAAGAACTCGGGGACATTTGAAGGACGGATATCTATTAGCGTGTGCTATCTGGTGCAGTTGTACTTAATTCAAGGGGACTGTTGAGCCTTGGCATAGGTATGCACTCTACTGAGTACCATTCTAGTTACATAATAAATATTCTGCTGATTATTTTCTCCATTGTTATCTGTTAATAGTTTGGTTCATAAAATGACAGAACTTAGTTATAAAAAGACTGACTGACTTTCTGGAGGTGGACAAACGCACAAATCCCGTAATGTCGTTGCAACTTCTTAGACCACAGGGCCCCCAGCTGATTACACTATTCATATACAGTTATATCTGCGCTATAAGGATAAAGTAGGAAGATATAACCCTGATTGGAAAAGGAAAAGCAACGTCAACTGTATAAAAACCTAACTTCTCTTCTCTCCTGCTGATTGACATCACCAGCTCAGCAGCACTGGAAGCGACCCAGTCCAGTTCGGTGGATTTGGATTTGATTGTGGGGGGGCGTGTCCAGGAAAATTGCGAGAGAAGGTCATTGCTTAAGTCCCCTCAATGAAATCCACCTCCTCTCAAACGTTTTGCTTTAGAACTACAGAAAAATGTCATTTTTTGAAAATCAAAAGGCACCACTTCAGAGGCACAAATGCACGGACAGACGGGCATACTGATCGCCCCACGGCACTTAATGCAAGGGGGGGGGGGGGGGGGAGAATAATCGCATCATCAGACCATGACTCAAGTAATCAAACTCGCCTGTGTGGCCTGCAAGAGGACAAAGCTCTTGTCAGGGAGGCTATGGGAGAATTTACCCTCTGATAATCCGCCACACGATCAACCAAATGCCAATTGTGCACAAACTGTGAAGTTGAGAGGATGAATGATGATGACTTTGACGATCCCTTGACTCTTTCTCCAGCCCGACGAACAACATTCAAACTGGTTCAGTGTGAAACCTCGTCCTCTTGTGGTTTTGGCAGAAGCAATCTACACAGAGGATGAATCTTATTGACTTTGGTAATTTTCAGATTTTTTTTCTCAAGCGCCACCATCAGGTTGTCATTTAAACATTTTAATGTTAACTTTGATAACCGTAACATTTTGTGCTTACATTCATTTTAATATTGATTATAAATACTTAAAAAAGTATAGACTGTATATACAGAGGGACGTCTCCTCCACAAAAGTTATATATAGGTCATAAACGCCAATCTGAAAAGTCTTCTCAGAGATGCTTTCTCTCATTTTCAGGTAAATTTGGTTATAATCAGTTATTTGATGTCATGATCAACAGCTGCGACTGGCTCACAATTGGTCAATCATATGTATCGGTGGGACCAGCCCCCCCCCCCGATTGCTACTGCACACACTCTGGTTCCAAATCCATCCATTATCTATATCGCTCATCTTTTGAGCTGGAGCCAATCATGGCTGATATTGGCCGAGAGGCACTTCACACCATGGACACCCGGGCCAACCTACAGAGATAACCATCCGTTCACACATTCAAACGAACACAACCCCATTCTGCATCTCTTCGGACGGTGGGAGGAAGCTGGAGAAACTGGAGAATACCCAGGCAGCAACCTTCAGCAAACAAAAGAGTTTGTATCCACGATATCTTAGCTTCATTTTTAGATCGCGGAAGGACGAGACACATCCATCATCTTTATACGCAGCCAGTTTGAAACACTGACAAAATTAACCTCTCTTTTGAAAATCCTTCATTCACTTCAAGGTGGTTTCCAACCCTGAGACACATACATGTAGATGAAGGTCCCGTATGAATCTGTTCATGCGCAGTATGCACTGTGGGAACTTACCAATAATATGTCACAGCGTGCGGTGGTTTGTGATCAAAGTGGTTGCAGTGAGACTGCAGGGGGCAGTGAAGACTTGCTCCTCCCTCTGTCATTTAGATTTGTGTTCAGCATTTTACCATTCAGCGCTGTAGCAGCACTTCAAAGGCAGTCAAAAGAAGGTCTTTCACACATTCGCCGCAGTTTGGGTGTGAAATATAAATCTCACAAAGTGCCGTTGCTGCTGCGATGAAGAAAGACAACGCTCCTGGCATTAATTGATAAGCATTCCACAAATTTTAGTGAGTTCTCACACACACACACACACACACACACACACACACACACACACACACACACACACACACACACACACACACACACACACACACACACACACACACGAGTGTAATACACTGGGGAAAGTGAGAGAGATTCATTAATGCTCTCTAGTTAATTGCAGAGTGGGCAAAAGCGTAATTTTCACAAACAGATCTCTTATCTGTTTATAGAAAGTTCAAACACACTTTGTTAAATGGCAACTTGTACAGATGATGTTGCCAATGACTGCATCATCTAAAGAGGTGTTTCTGTTGGTTATCTCTCATCACTGTCTTCACAGATAAACCATTATGACGTCGGTTGAAAGGTTCTTCTATTTTCTTTTGCTATGCTAAGACAGCATTTCGTTTACTATGAGAAATCTACATTTACACACTAAACAGAAAAGGAAACACAACTGTTTTTGCACACATTTCTTTAACCCTTTTTACGTGTGGAAATTAAAAAAAATTCCCTTAATCTTTGGATGAGGTATCTTTTGAAAGAGAAGAAGATACTGTACATGTGCCTGATCTTAGAGAGAAGAGAGTTTCCTCTCATTTTCCTTCCAACATGTCGGGAGTTATCATTCATTCATTCATGAGTGTATCCAACCACTGATACCCACAACTGTGTGTTTACATCGGGGAACCTGTGATTGACCGACCACTGGCAGAACGTAAGGTGACAGAACATGGAGCTGGTGATGGGCCACTCACTGGCTGATCCAGATAACCCACACCGTTGCTCTGTGGTTCTGCTCACACGATACTCATCTATTTTTCATCCCCTGCCAGTGGCTGGGCCATCGGATATTTCCTTATCGAAGGGGGGGGGGGGGGGTCAGATATACAAAAAATATCCTGTTGCTGTACCTGGAAGTGCAGGAATTGAAGCCATGCATCATCATCATCACTATCAGACACTTCACCAAAAAGAAGCAGTTACAGGTGTCGTTTAAAGAGGGGTTAATATCATATATGAGTTCAGCAATTAATACGTCTCTAAAAGGACGTTATAATCAAAACGCCCTCAGCAGGAAAAGGGTTCTCACCCCCGACCTTGATGATTAGTTCCTGTAAGATAATTATGTGACAGCCCCCTGGATCTCGTAATGATTTTTATATTGAAAAGTGTCGGCATTAATGTCTCCTAATTTATGCCTTTGTCTTATTATTAAGTTGCTCTGAGGAAGGCTGTAATGAAACCTGCTCTGATAATGGATCCTGCTGCTGCATGATAAGTTTCAGGTGATGGCACAACTCTGGTGAGAGCAGGATGACCTGGAAATAAATTAAATTCTCATTTACTTCAAACCCTGCTTTCATTTGTGGACTTTATTAGTCTTGCTCTAAATTAAGCAGCAATGATGGGTTTATTTCCCCCCCCCCCAAAAAAATAAATCAGTACAACCACTGTCTCTCGTTTCATCTTCCTTTAGCCTTTGTTTATATAAATAACACAACGGCTCATCTTGATCATGGCATCAATTTATCCATTTGATAGGTTAAAACATATTAATGGCTGCATGCACTCATGCATAAATGTGGTGTTTCTGGTTTAACTGCACCATAGCAGGCAGCTCAAAGGTGTTTTTCCAGTGCTCTGAAAAAAAGTCACAGCATTAAAACCATTAATCTTTTGTCTCATATGATGAATGCCTGAATTTATAATATATCACTATGGCCGCTATGGGTCTCTCAATCAAAACAATAACAAAATACCTAGTTTGCATATGTCCTGCGGCAGCTTGGGATCATGGGAGTTGTTGTCTCCACTGCTTATTGCTTATTTGAGCTGGAAGTTTTGGGTGAAGCTGCTGGTGAAGCAGATGTGATGAAATTAAAAAGGCAACCAAAATGAAACGTCTCATTACCTTCTACAAAATTGTGGATTTCTCTGGGTTTGAACATTGTTGTTAACATTTTGGATAATGAAGGTACAGGTCTTGTTGTTTTGTGACATTTGAATGAAGAATTGTTATTGTCACCGCAGATATTGGCTCAGACCTCCCAATATTCACATATTGGGAGAAGGGTTTAGCTGACGGCAGTTGCTTTAGAAAAAAAAGCAGAAGACAAAATATGATAAACTTTTTACTTCGCTCCTTTTGGGCTGTGTTTATATCTGTGAAGTTTCAAAGTTGTTGGATGGAAATCGTCAACATTTACATGTGAAAAGATTGAGACCCCTCACTTCTAACAACCACCCACATCCAAGAGGAAATTTAGATTTTATAATTAACCACTGTTGGCACACAAGCTCCATTACTCTATTATATTCTGTTCACAATATTTTCCCATCACAAGACTAATTAGAGGGGAAGCAAACGATAGATGGGGATGTGATATGATCAGAATTCCACTGAGCCACTTTGAACTTCAAAGGCGGTTTCATTTGTGACTCATTGTGTTATTGTGATGAGAAATAAGTGAATAAAGCACAAAAAGACCAATCATGGAAAAGTGATTTAAAAAACCGATGGTATCATTGTGGCTCAGAGATCAAGCGCCACTCTGATAGGAAACAAGAAGCAGGGAGACGGACAGTCTGTGATGTAGCCTGCACGCTATTTGAAGTCAAATTCAAAGAGATACATGACGTGTTTGAAGATGCAGCACAGACGGAAAAGAAAAAAAGAATTCAAATGCCTTTCTGATAGCAGACCTAAAAGGATGTTCATCATCTGACAGTTTCTCAAAGAAGATGGAATAAGACGTGCTTCTCTGTGGATGGGGGGCACTTTGTTTTAAAACGAGCCCACTCCAGATCTATCGAGAGGACACCTGAAACAAGGTGGGACCTACATCGGCGCATTATACAAACAGACTTTGCTCCTGAATTGCAATTACAAAGTAAAACAGTGGCTCTTAATCCTGCAGGTGCCACCTGGGACACCTAGTAAATGTAATTACATAGACTGGTAGGGCAGAGCAGCAACTACAAGTGATGTGGCTTTTAGCTTTTATCCAGTTTGAGAATACACACATGTCGGGGGGGGGGGAGTGAATCAAAAGGCAGCTCTACTCTGGAAAAAAGGTCATTTTTACCCATGTGAAAAAAGAAAGGAAATGCTAACCCTAACCCTTGTAGCTGTGGCCACAGATGGATGAATGGGCACAAAAGACTCCATAGAAGGACGGACAGCGCGTCTACACTTTCTCCTGTTGGACAAAGATATCCAGGATGAGGTTGTGAGTCAATGTAATAACTCACAAGAAACATGAAGACTTGAACAAACGTCAGTTTGAAAAGAGACAATCTTTCTTTCAGGGGGCTCAGTTATAGCGCAAAGAGTTGATGCACGGTGCTGTGTAGCAGGAGCGAGCCACAGAGAACGTATAGCTCGGTGCAGTGGATTTGAACAATTCCTGTTTGCCGGGGGCCAGTGGAAGCACATGCATCTTTAATATTTCCAAGACACTTCCAACCTTATCGGGAGAACAGTCTTCTCAATGCTCTATTGTACGAGACTATAT
Source organism: Verasper variegatus (assembly GCA_026259375.1). NCBI lineage: Eukaryota > Metazoa > Chordata > Actinopteri > Pleuronectiformes > Pleuronectidae > Verasper > Verasper variegatus. The sequence goes on from CM048043.1 coordinate 4,255,956, forward strand.
TGAATTACACACCGACTGTCATTACCGCACTTTGTGACGACGTGAAGATTCTCATCCATTTGAAGTCCTTTGATTTTCATTCCAAAGTAATCCCCGCTGCACAATGGGCTTGAAATGATCCAAACATTGAACACAATGTGCAGTAGACTGTGCGAGATAATGAATTCTCGCCCAGTGTTTTTCTTACATTTCACGAAAAAAACAGCCATCCTCTAGGAGAAGAAGGGAATTCATTACCTCCGTCAGTTGTTTTGTGGGACAACGAATGACTGTGTCCGTAAATACAGCAATACTGCAGAAATAGTAAGTAACATATATAACGTAAAGTTTCCCTGAGGGGACTTTGGCCCTGTACTGTTGCTCTGGAGACATTTTTCCATGACTTGGTCCACGATATGCTCAGGCAGGTGTAATATTGTCCTAACAAAGGGAGAGGATGTAAATTAATTAAAAACTGCCCTTGTAAATGTTTTATGGAGGAAATGCATAGAATTAATTTCTTAAAGCACAAACAAACAAACTATTGTAAATCATTAACAAGAAAACCCTCATTTTTGAGGATGCTTCATTTTGGAATTTAATCAGTGCCCTTTTCATCTGGCACCACAACAACATTAGCTCACGCAGAGACTGGTTGCATGAGCATCAAAGCAAGTGCAATCAACAGGCTGCACAGTTCTTTAGCTTGGCTAATGATTCTTTAATGAAAACCATGCACGGGCCGTTTGTGTTTGCATCATTTGTGTTTTGTAATGTTCATACAAACGCACACTTAGTTAAGCACCAACAGTCGTGTCTTCAATTTGAATACTTTTTGAATTTCAGATTTTTGACTCAATGAGGATTTACACTCATCACATGGTGGTGAGAGCTTCAACTAATCAATGGCTGTTAGTGACATTAATAGTATTTAATATGTACATCTGCTTATATCTGGGTACCTGGAATTCTGTATCTGTACCCATCTGTACTTTGTTCTGTACTTTTCCCTCTGAAATACTAGAAAAGGCTCTTTCACCTCCAGGACTGAAACATATATTCAAAAGACGGGTGAGGTAATGTTCAGCTTTCAGATACAGTTTGTGTCTGAACAGGCGTCTCAACAGGCTCGATGTGTTTCACCAGTTTTGCATTTCGCATTACAAATACTTCCGATGGTCTCCGTTCAACTTTTGCAACCACACCTGGGACCGGTTTCATCTCGCCACTGCCTCCGATTACCTTCACCTTAGCGTGATGCATGACTTCCCAAGAAAAAAGTGGCGTCACTTGCTACCCAGATACACAACTAAGGCTCTCCACAGACTGCACTCGCACCACTTGAATCAGTGCTGGGGTTGTGACAATGTAATTCATTCCTTAACAGCACGGACTCCAGTACCCAATGCTATTTATATCCTCTGATGCTATAATGAGCTATTCCCAGAGCTATTCTGGTTCTTCTCTGGTGTTATATTATAGTGCACATATGTCTCCTTGACAGCGGCGGTGAGTGGACAGGGGATCAATATCTGTCTTTATGGGACAGTTAACCACAGAACAATGTGTTTGCTGTGAGAAAACCTGGAGCCTTTGCAGCGACAAGATCCTCCCAAGCTTCTTATTTCAACCTTTTTCAAACTTTTTCAACTTTGAACGTATATACGGTATATGTGAAGTACTTTTCTCTAGATGGAAACAACATTTGAACAGAGAACATCTAAACTGTATAAACAATGGCATTGTTAAATTATAATATAAGAAATCTACAGCCCTGATTTCAGTAGAAAGGTTTAAACATAAAAAAAAAATTAAATCGATATTAGGCAGCCAATGAGACAATATGGTGAAAATTCAGAGCACATGAAAATACACATTAAACCGAAATGTCATGTTAGCCCACGGGGCTGGAAAAGGCCGCCTCATACATGTTTCTGTCATTCACTCGTTCGTTTGTGCTTTTATGATTAATTTGGCTTTTCAAAATCCTTAATAACTTTTTTTTTTTTCTCTGAATCAATTTATTCGGGGCCTTTTACTGTGTTGTCATTACTTTGTTTTGGGGCTCGTGCAATATTTCCCCCAGAAACAGATATTTCATTATAAACCCAAACATTAATCATATATAGAACAATATTTTGAAAAAGGCACAAATGATATGAAGGAGAAATGGTCTGGGAGTAAAACGCATCAATCAGAGACTTGCACATTTCTCACATGAAGTTCTACGTGTGAACTGTAGCTGGGGTTGAGATTGTGGTAGAAAAGAAAACTACAGGATTATGAGAAGTGTGCTCTCGCTAAATTTCTATAAACTATTCTCAGGCCACAGTGAGACGATGAGTCAGTGCAAAACTTCAACATAACAGGGAGAGAGGACTCAGCAGACATTTGTTTAAATGTCACTCAAAGTTACCCAGCAGAATTTAATAGGGGTCCTAGTTAACCCGGCATTTGCTGTTATTTATTAAAACTGTGAGACTTATTCTCTTATCATCAGTTAAAACAAGGAGCTCCAGTCCCTCGTGTGGAGACTGTTCCAATTAAAAATACTGCTGACAGATTCAGAAGAGGCACAACAACTTTGAAGCTTTCAAATCACATTTTCCAGGATCATTGTGTCGATGCTATTTGAGGTGCAGCTTTAACAAGAACCAGCTCACACTCAGGAACCCTGAAGCGGGGATTAAACCAGTAACAATATCACCAGTGAACATGGTCATTGTGTTGGATATTGTAAAGAGCTCACGGCTTAACGTCATGTCTGTCCTTCTATCCGGAGTATGACCTCAGTGAGGTTTAAAGAATCATCCAGTTCTGTTTGGCATCTTCTCATTGAGATTATTGTCTTGTTGTTAAAATTGTAATATTTCCGTCGTGTCTATTGCCACCAAATTAAAATACACATTATTCTTTTTCCAGCAGTTGTTGTTTGGGACTTATACAAGTCAAGAGGTTGAAGAGGATCTGAAGTGTATTGACCACATACGGATGTATATGGCAGAGAATATCCCCATGTCTTTGGGATCAGGGTCCTCTTGAAGTGAATCTACTTATAAAGGATGAAAGGCTGTGTGTACATGTGGGTGGACTAACCCTGACAAGGTTCGATGTCTGATGCGTTTATCTCTTCAGGTTTGTGTCCTGCAGCCCCCACTGTTGTTTTTGTTTTTCATTCGTCCATTTCAGCTTCAGATATATCTCTCTGAGAGTCTGCTGACCCCCCCCGGGGTCGATGAGTCGCTGAACCCCACGACGACAGCGTCTCATCTTTCTCAACCAGTCGCGCCGATGCAAGTGGAGAAAGTAATGTTTGGAGAGGCAACCAGAAAATGGGGACGTAACACAGAGTGACAACAAAAGTAAAAGGCTTTCAGCATAAAAAAAAATTGTAAAAAAGAGGAAACAGCTGGAGTGTGAAAGCAGGAGGGCTGCAGGCGCCAATTTCCAAAACATAAAGCCGGGAGTAATCGCTGATTTGTAAAGTTTCAGAAATGAGGACATGTTATTTTTCAGCATGATGTTGGGAGAAAAAGAAAATAGCCTGAGACAAAAATCAGACCAACTCCCTCAGTAAATAATAAAAAGCTGGAGACTGCAAAAAAATATCAACTCCACGGTGCCTGAGCAGCCGCTGCCCCCTTTGAGTAATGGAGACGCTCCCAGTTGGTTTGGCTGTGAGCAGGGAGAGCCACTGACACGAAGCCCGACAGGTCAGAGGGGAACAGTGAGCTTAGACACGTATTACGTATTAACCCTGTGTTTTATTTGTGTGTCTGACGCTCTCCTCTTCTTCACCTCTCCGGCAGCTGGTGTCTAATCTGCCCGTCGCACTCAGAAAAACAATGAAATCTGGATGTTCCAACTAAAATCTCTTTAAATATCGAATTTATAAATGTTTTTTTATACATGGACTAAAGAAAATATTAGATAATCCATTATTAGTCCCACTGAGGGGAAATTTGCCGGGTAAAAACAGAAACAACAATAAAAGTAAACTTCCATGACTTTCGCTGACCTCATACCTTGTTTCTCTTTCAAGCTTTAATCATTTTTTAAAAGGTGTCCTTGAGGAACGCAGTAAGCAAGATGAAGAGTCCTCTCCTTCACCCACCGGAGCTTCTTATTCTAACGTCCTGACACATCTGCTGCTTCAGCCACAGGAGAAAATATAATTACGTGCACAGCCTTCAAGTCCTGCCTCAGTGAATTAGGTGCTAGCTACCTCCAGCTCCCAACACTTACAAGTGACCACTGAGCTGGTCCTCGCTCCGTCAAACAAAATGTGCACGTGCTGAGTCGTGAGATCAGAAGATTGAAGAAGATTGAATGACGCACAGAGGACTCTAAACCCATACACACCCACACACGTCTCTCTATGAGGACACTGACATAATGCATTCCCTAGTCCCTTACCCTAACCTCAATAACCAAGATTACAGGCTTGACCGACTATTTTTAAAACAGTGCAATGTTTAAACCGTAAAATATGAAGCCTTACGTACATTTCTTTGTCATAAAGGCTCGATTACGACTTATTTGGAATCATAACCATTTAGTTTTTCAATTACAGGATACCAAAGATATCCAAAAGTGATTTACTGCTCAATATCAGTCATCAAACTCCATCCAAACATGGGCAGATAACAAAGAGATTGAATAATATGAATTAATAATAGTAATTTGTGATCTGATTAGTCTCCACTTCATGCTTGGTGACCTTGTGCTGTGATGGAGTACGGTGCATGACTTTGTGATAAGTATTCGTTCAGTAAGAGTGAGTCCGACCCTCTGGAGGCAGCGTCATTTTTCATTAATCTGCTGCAGGAGCACAGTTGGCTCCATGCATACAAATAATCTGCAGCATCTCAGCTGCCACCCGAGCCGGGGATAATAATAGATGCATAGGATTGGATGATTTCTCTTCTTTCTTTGCACAGCACCCTGTGACGCCTAGAAACCTTCACGAACGTCTCAATTTACCCGGTTTAGATTTTCCTGGTGGTCCCAGAGACTGAGTAAGAATACATTAAGAAAGATATTAAACTGCGCAGAAGTTTTTACAGAAGGAAGAATAAGTGCGAGCCTGCAGAGGGTCAGACTCATTCTTCCTTAATAGTGTTTTATTAGTACTACATAATTATCACAATATCATCCACCACACTCAATGAAAGCAAAATCTCACCATGTCTCGACCCAAGCATGAAGTAGAGTTGACCAGCAGAGGGCGACTCCACTGGTTTTAAAAGCAGCTTGATTATAATGTCAGCAAACATCTTCATCAGGAGTTTAATCTCTAGTTTCTAGTCTTCGTCAATACAGCAGGATGCTCGTTTCGTAAATTATGGTCCCATTTAGGGTCAAACAGACCGTAAGCTTTGGGGCGAGGATGCTGTGTGATTGACAGCTAGTACCGTCCAATGGGTGTTCACAAAGTCTAGTTCAATCAATAACATCACATGATGCATTTGTCTGCAGTAATAGAATAAAAACTATCTCGTAATAACATTAAAAACATTAAATCATTAAACAATTTTACATTATAACATGATACACAATCTCTTTTCCCTTTTTGCTGATAAGGCAGCAATAAGACAAACAGGGTCATCTATCAGATTAATTTGATTTTAAGTGGTTGCAGTTCCCCGACGACAATGTAAAGTCAGATATGCAGATTTGTCCATTTGCAACATATTTAAAATTCTATTTTGTTGCAGCAAATGGATTCTGGGAATTGATTTCAGTTTCCTGGAAGCGCAAAACAATTTCTCAGAGGAGGGATGTTCACAACAAAACACTGTTAATGTTTTAAAAGGTTTACAAAGAAAACAACCATACAACAAAAAGACCCGTGTGAGTTAAACTGAAAAAATGACCAGAGCTTGTTATAAAGATGTTAAATAAATAAATTATATAAATGGGTTTTTTTTCTGCTTTGTGCCGCAGGTTTTCCAACACAACAAGGAAAAGCAACTACATCCTGAACAAATCATTTTATGTTTTGTTGATATTCTCTCACTTTCATCCCAAGAGGTTGGCTCATTTTATCATCTTTATTGTATTTCATTAACGGTACAACATAGAACAGGCATATTTGAAAGAGTGATATTTATGCAATTTGGTGCAGATATAAATGTAAATCAGGATCTAGTGAATTTACATGTGGTTTCATTGGGAGACTGTTGCCTTGGTGGAGGTATACGCTCTACTGAGTGTGTTTCTAGTCTCACTACGTGCTTCCAACTTCCAAGCAAACAATATAGATTTGATATTGGGGGTGGCTGTGGCTGAAGGTCGGCAGTTCGATCCCCAGTCTTCCCAATCTGCACGCCGAAGTGTCCTTGGGCAAGATGCTGAACCCCGAATTGCCCCTCATAGAACGACAAAGTGCTGCTAATAGATTGTGTATGAAAGCGCTATATAAATACAAAACCATTTACCATATTACGTTCTATCAATCACTTATATCGCAAACAAACGTGCAAGACAAAGAACCGCTGACGCCTGAAGAAATCTTCAAGCTTCTCTTTCCAAGCACTAATTTGATTTGATAATCAATGGGTATTTCTAAACATGAAAGGTAAGTCGACTACGCCGTTAATTTGCAAGTCCAAAAGTGTTTTACGTTTCACTTTGACTTGGTCTACATCAAAACCTGTGTTTTGTCAAACTAGTGCTGCTTTGAAGTTCAAGAGGTGTGTGGAGTTAGAAAATAGCCGACCTATCGTATGAGCCCAGCAGCAGCAGCAGCAGCAGCAGCAGCAGCAGCAGCAGCAGCAGCAGCAGCAGCAGCAGCAGCAGCAGCAGCAGCAGCAGCAGCGTTGCATGCTGGGAAAAGGGTCAGTGTACCTAAACAGTGACAGAGCAGATGAATCGTGTTCATGCTCGCTGTTAAATTAAGGTTTGAAACTTTATTCAAAGATAAACCAGCAACAAAAACTTCTGAATAAAAGTTTCTGCAATTTAATGCCTATAACCTGCAATGCACTGATATCACATTCGTAGGGAAATGTTTTTCCTGCCAATACAAGCGGCAGCGAAGTGATTCTAACTTCAAACCACCTGCACTTAAAGGACAGAACAGTTGACCACAGACCATAATTCATCCAGAGGCACGACTGAGCCGGGGACTGGACAGAAGTCAGGAGGATTTTATAGAAATGCCTGGGATTTGGTGTAATGTTGCTTTTTAAAATCAAGAGACTCAGTTTTTTTATGCATCAGCTATTATCCCACGTTGCAGTTGCATAATGAGGTCATACAGTACATGGTTTAATAACATCTATTCAACGAGATGCACTGACTCACCACAGTTCTCCTCATCCGCTTGATTTCCACAGTCATCGATGCCGTTGCAGTGCAGGAGCTGCGGGAGGCAGATGGTCAGGTTGCCACAGGGGAAATATCCAAGGGGACATGTCGCCTTCTCCTCCGTGACATTGAGTGCTGTGAACAAAGCAGACAACCCAAGAATGTAATCTGCCACTTGTCTTCAACGTGCACAAATCAAGAGCCCTCGTTAAAGATCCATCTAATAATTGCGGAAATCTCTGTCTGTCTGTGGCTCGCGTTATCTCGAGACTCATTCGTCTTTTTGACAGTGTTGAATTTGGTGCGATATTATCAAAGTTTAAATAACCAGGAGGCCAGCGCTCGGTAGCAGCAGCAGCAGCAGCAGCTGGGGCTTCATGAAAGTAGGTGAAGTGCAGCACAGCAGCTGATTCTCCTGTTCAGGCTTCCATACGTACATAAGACAAGCTTCACCAAACTTTGAATGAACAGGTGAACAGCTCTTTATGCAGCAGCGGAGGTGCAGCCTCAGGGTTCTGAGTGAGTCCAGAACCCTGAGGTCTTTACTTCCTGTGGCTAAATCACTGCAGGGTCACCGCAACCAGCATCACCACGGCCCAGTCCAAAGAGGCAGGTTTACAACGACCACTGCAGTGAATCCGTCTCATTACCAGATGTCAGTGGGCTCCATAGGTTCTTTGTGCATGTTCATCTGCTGTGTTTCTTGAATCAACACTCTTCTGTAACTACTGTTGACATGTACAGTAAATATAATACAGACTTGGTCGGCTCCGCGAGCTGCAGGAGAAGGTGACTCATCCCCCGTCACCCCCTCCTGCCTTGATTAGTAGAGATTCCTTATGGATGTGTCAAAGTGAATCTGCCTCATCACACCAGCGGATCAAAATAGAGTGATGACAGGCCAACGATAAGCTGTTTATCCAGAACTGGCTTTCAATGAAGGACTGAATTTATGGATCACCTACAAGGTAATTAACAGTCTGGTTAAATCCTCAGCCCCTGTTTTAATGATGTATTCTGCGTCTTTACAATCTACTTAGTGACAGTAACGTATTGTAAACCTTTCAAAATACAAAGTCTCACCGTGTGTGATTGACTTTTTAATAAACCTTTGGTGTAAATGTTCTGTCTTTAGTACAACTCCAGATAACATTATCAAGTGTTTTACTGCTTAATAACTTTTAAATTGACTTGCAGTGTTTCTTCTTAAATAAATGTCCCTCATAAAACTTTTTATTCAAACTTTAATAAACACTTATTCATCATTCTGTCGGCCCCTGAAAGACTCACTGTCCTGCTTCTGAATAGAATCACATGATTGTTAAATTTTGCCTGTGTGCAATACAAAGAACTCCACTTCAAAACACAGAAATCTAATTTACTTCCACTGTTTTTCCTTTTACCTATTTCATTCATATTTAGTGGCTGCTACTTGCATGGTTGCTCACAACCTGTGCAGCACATCGAGCCTCCACCTGGAATGAAATGTGCTCTTTAAATAAAGATCAGCTTGCTTTCTTGCTAATGTGCCTCATTTCTTGGGTTCATTTAGTTTTCCAGGTCGAGCATCACTGATGTAACATCAGGGTGAGATATTTCCAGCATCAACCACGATTACATTTCTTTGGAGGACTTTTCATGACAGGAAATGGAAGATAACAGATATGCAAAGTGAGAATATCGTGGCCAATGACCAGCTACTTAAACTACTGACCACCAGTCGGGGAACAATAGAGACTGACTGACCATTAAAAGACTAGATTTCAACAAAAATAAACAACTTTAAAGTCACTGCCTCAGCATCAATAACCAACATTTCAGGCTTGACCGACTATTTGGAAACAGTAATTTAGGAAAGTAGAAACCAATCAGAGTAAGAACCTTCGGCAGCAGTAACAGTACATTATGTATAGTGCAGGCATATGGCACGACGGCCCGCAGTAACTTAAGCTGATTCATGGTGAAAGCATGTGGTGAACAACGCAGTGTAATCACCTCTGATCATTGACCTCTGTCCCAGGAATCAGCTGATGAAAAGCCAGAGGAGCCGTTTCATCAGCGGCGCCTCGAAGCATCATGGATCATAAACTCGATTTCAAGTTTTAATCACTTTTTTCTTTATTGCCAAAGTATGAGCTGACTGCATTGTGAGTTAAAAAGTTGCAGAGGAGACCAACTCATTTCCATGCAAGGAGAGCACTGGGCGAGGATGTGACGCTCAGAGAGCCGTATCTCGATGTGTCTTCCGCTCCCCTAAAGCATCAACAGCTTGCAACACCAGCTAACGTTCGCAAAGACGTCCACCGTTGTCAACAAACGTCTGGAGGAAAGCAAAACACAGACTTCGACAAAAACTCCAAAGTAGAACAAAAAACATGAACAAAGATTTAGCTCATTAGGCCGTCAGGGGAAATGGGGATGTGACCAATGTTGGGGTAAAACTAAGATTCAGCTGATTAAGATTTTCTGCACTTTAAACTAGAATAGCCCAACAGGCCCCTACTGCACAGAATCATTTTCATATAGATGCAAGAAGGACGTCCTGGGGGGAAAACATCAAAAAACAAGTTACACAAAGTGAAAGATTTCCCCTGATTCGAATCTGCACCAAGATTTAATGGGTTCTTTCCTGACTCTCACTTTCCACCATGTTTCATGAGGATCGATCCAGTAGTTGTTTTTTCCCAACCTTCTTTAATCTGTTAAAAAACTAATCGACCAGCAGACAAAGGAGCAGGGGTGAAACATGTTTTACCCAAAGCCTAAGATTCAGAAATCTCAGTCACTCAAAGCTTGTTGAGTTTCACATGTGTTACATTTTTCACCAACAGTGTAGTCAACGCGACGGGGCTCAGGACGTGCAGCACATTCCTTTAAGGTAATTTGGTTTTCGAATGAAGCAAAAAAAAAAAAAAAGAAGCGCGACACATTTCACTGGTTTTCTTTGTCTTCACACATTCATCATAATAAAAGAGTGAGATTTCACGTCATTGTGTAAGTCCCACCTGACAGGAACTAATGAATAACTCTCGGGCACATTTTCCCTCCCAGCCAGATGGAAGGATGTTTGTTTCCCAAAACAGATGCTGAATAAACCGTAATTTGTTGTAATTCACCAGTTAATCTGAAATTCTTTCAGAGGCACACATCCTCTAATGAGCGGGCTGCACACAATGCCTGCCACTACATCACCATGACAAATTATTTTAGTCAAAGGGTCCCGATCTCTGCAAGTGATAGCTCCTGTGATCACATGTCAAAAACAAGATTTTCATGATGAGCAGCAGAGAAAACCAACGACTATGACACACGAGCACATCCCCTCACAAAGTCTGTGGAAATATGTCGCCTGCGAGCAACACGACAGACCATCAGTTGGCTACGGCATACATCCATAGACGTGGATCAATAAGGTCCTTTGTTGCATGTAATGAGGCCTGTCAGCTTTTCAGCAGGATATTAATCTGACAACAACTGTGGATCGTTGGAGTTGACAGGCAACAATTCCACACTTGGGTTGGACGGTGATGGAACCAGTCGATGTCATCACTGGGCTGTGGGTCGTTAGTTGTGCAGCTCTGACCTTTGACTTAGACACAGGTGTCGCACGATGGAGAAGCACAATGACAACGCTCGGTTAGCGAGGGGAAATGTGTTGAAGAAATCGGTGGCCTCCACCAGTTATGGATTCTTGCCTTTAACCTTGAAGACAAGCAAGCAATTAATATCTTGTGACACTGATGTGAGGAAGCTCCGTCTCTCCGCAGGTCTGGATTTGATTCACCTATCTCCGTCACAGTTCATCCGATAGACATCAAACTTGGTATGAGTGCACCTGGGGGCCCAAGGAAGTGCTGCGGTGATTTCAGGGCTGTTTTGGACACGTCACTGAAGCCGAAAACAGCGCATTGCACTGATGGCAGCACTCTGTCCCGAACACATCCACAGGTGAAAGCTACAGAACAAACTGTAGCAGCAGACCTTGACCGCTTACCGCTCACAGAGACAAACCAATGTGGTTCTCTGTGAACTCTGCAGATAGAAACTGTCTTATCAAAGCAATAAATCTTGTCTGCACAAACACCTGAAGTAAAAGCACCAGAGAGATATTTCAAGACCTCAGAAAAACAGCCCCATTACTCCTGTTAGTCGTTATTTTAACGTTTGTTCATCACCAGTAATCTTTGCACCACTACTTGCCCCGTGATAATTAAAGTGTAGGAGTATATTAGTCACGGATCAGTGGGTCTCTGTGAATGTGGAAAATGGAAATGTCTTCCCACAGCATCAGAGAGCAGGATGATGAACACAGGGAACATGCTTCTGTTTGTAAAACTCATTCTCTAAATGTTTCTTCATCAGCACCATAAGTATCTCTGTACTGTACTACATACATCACCCGACGTTATTACTCAGCTCTTTAATATTTTCTGTTTAATTTCACTTCCGACCTAAACTGTTATTGCGATCCGTAAATAATTTCACTGTCAAGTTGTTTCCATGAGCGTTTCTCAAAAATATCTGGAACCGCCATTACCACAGGAAAACAAATGGCCCATTCCAAAACAGGCAGAAAGTCCTTTTCAAGAGCCAGAAGCAGAAGTTGAACGTCGTTAGTTCTCACTGCAGCGGTGCTGGGGCAAGCGCATCAATTACTGAGCCCGTCTTTGCAGCCCCTGAGCGGCTTTAAGTTTACATTTGGGCGCTTCAGGGAACGGAGGAGACCATAACGCTCTCTGCCTACAAATTGAAAAGTGAACATTTTAATGCTGACTAATGCTGAGCAACACGGACTAATAAAAAGTTGGTTGATAAAAGTTTCACTTGGACACAAAGCAAAGACCACAGGTGATGGACGCCCACATGCTGACATGCATGAGGGGAAATAATTTGGTCTGATCTGTTTTCCTGATTAAAAATAAGAAAAATCAAACAAACAGCAGGGTGATATTTCATTATCTCTGCAGGAAAACATCCCCTGGACTTCACTGCACTCAGCCATAAAACAGACATAAATATTCATTATGTCTCTTCCACTTGTTATCAGGGCTTCCTGTTGGGAATCTGGAATAAAAATACAGAAAATCTGATAGAAAAAGCTTTTCTACTGCTGTGAAGTTTGCTTTGTATTGTGTGTTCATTCTCTGTTGCTTGTTGAGAGGGAAGGAAAATACCTGAGGCAGTTCACGGTTAAACTGTGACATCATTCACGAGTTGCCTCCCGCCTGCTGGAGAGATCCAGTGCACAGAAGAGACAGTTACACATTCTCCTCAGATCCTAGATGCATGGCTCCGGATGCAGAATGTAAGAAATCACCGTCATGTGAGATTCTTGCGTATGTGCCTCATGCTCCGCGTCATTTTCATACCTAAATCTTGAGCTTGACAAATGCACTATTGATTTGATCTGCAGCCACGTGAAGAGATTTCATTTCCCTTGGGATTTTCAATGCATCAGTGTCCAGACTCCACTGCTCCAAACAGTTTCTGGTCAACAGAAATACGGTTAAGGTTCCTGTTATCTATGGACCACAAGCGATATTTTGTCAGTTCTAGTCGTCACATCATTGGCACAGTTAATTCACTGTGTGGATACAATTCATTCAGGCTTCACACAGACTTTATACTCTCAGAATAAAATGCACAACAGCCTCTGCACAGCTACACGTCTGATAAAAACACAGCTGAAGATATCCCACAGGAGAATAATCAAGCATCCTGCAAGATACCAACAACTAATCATTTCTTTCCACTTCCAGATATTTAATCAGGCTCTATCCTTGTAGGTGGCTCAGGTATTTCCTCATAAAGCCCCAATGTGGCTCCCTCCTGATATACAGACACTAACCCTTCAGCAAAGACAAATATTTCTCAGCCTCTCTGCAGATTTCAGGGCTATTCCGGCTTTGGATCCTCTCAAGGCTACTTCTGAAATGTTGGGGAATCCAGTGCAAATTGGAAACAGATCACAGATTTGGAGAGAAAAGGGAGAAGTTGCTGAACTCACCTGTCACTCCATACGCGAGGATCACAGCCACATAAACTCGCATGGTTACCCTCTGGAAGTTCCAGGAGAAAACCAGCACGCGTAAAAGATGACGGTGGTTGTGGAGCGAGAGGAAAGGAGATGTATTCTCTAGTTTTCCAAATGGTTGGGAACCCGTGCGTAAAGATGGTCTCCAAAAGTTTGCACGCGTGGACGGTGCGGGGAGAAGGGAACACGCGGCTGCGAGAGGAGGAGGAGGAGGAGAGGAGGAGAGGACCTGTGGCCGCTACGCACGTTCGGACGCGGTGTGTGGAGCGACGCCGGGAAAAGGGTCTAAAAGAAGCTGCTGCCATCGTGACGCACGAGGAGCGGCTGCAGCAGCACAGGTGGAGCGCGCACAGAGGGGGGGCGATTCCCGAGTGACAGGGCTGATGCGTTCAAGGGCTTCTTTATTCTGGCATTTTTTTTTAAACCAGCTTTCATGGTTTATTTCTCACGGATTCACTTGTGATGGTTTCCTGTCCTTTGCCATCCGTTTCTAATCCCCTAAATAAACAGAGTAAATAGAGAGGATGTTGTCAGCGAGGGTTTATCCTCAGGTACTGGTTGTATATATATATGTGTGTGTGTGTGTGTAAAGGGACTTTGGTCTGACAGGCGAGGACACACATGACTGAAATGTGGTTCATCTCGTGTTTCCCTCCATCACTGTCTCTCTCCTCAGACCATCACACTGTTTTAGAGCAGCTGTCAGATTTTCTGTGAAAGCAAATGGAAGAAGGTTATAATAGAGGTTGTGTTTTCACCCCTGTGTTTCCATGTGTTTGTTTGTTTGTTGGTTGGTTGGTTGGTTGGTTTGTCAGCCAAAACTACTGGAAGTAAACACACGAAACTTGGTGGAAGGATGAGGAAAGGATCAGGGAAGAACCCGTGGAAGTTTGGTGCGGATCCGGATCATGGGGCTGCTCCACATTGCAAGATATGGCATTTTCCCACATTTTTGTTGTTTTCTCAGTGATTCATGGAACTTGATGACAAACTTTGTAATATTTAGGGGACTAATATATATATATGAGGGTGTGCAATGTGGTGGTGCTTGATTGGTAGACGTTCTGCTGAGTGCCATTCTAGTTTGTGCCATCGGGCGTCTGTTTTCAGAGTAAAAGCTCATATAAATCCACTGTGTATTATCTGCTCAGCACTGACCAGCAGATAGGAAACGTTTGCAAGCAGTAGATACACACAGCAGAGCATTTAGCAGCTGAAGAGCCTGATAATCCCCATCAGAATTAGTAGAAAACTGAAAAAACAGAGCTGAAAAGACTGAATATTGGACTCAAGCCTGTCAAGGACGCAACTTTCAATAAAAGCATATTTTGCTCCACCATGTGGATGTGTGAAGGCCAACTGTTTAGTTTATTCCGTAGTAAAACCGTCAATGTTAAAAGCTTGTTCTGTTGCCAAAGACGTATCAGCCGTTGGTGGTTTAGAAAAGTAAAACCTCAGACTGTGTTGAATCACGTCACACAAACACCGCACAATTCAAAAGACAAAAAGCAGCAAAACAGTGTTTGTGAAAAGGTTGATTCACACAAATGTGCAGCACGCTGTTTGAAAAGTGTGACCATTCACTGTTCCTGTTCTTCTATTCCCTTTGATAGAGTGTTAAAAATACAATTCAGTGGCAAGTATGTTTATTTATGAGTTGATTTATTTAAACAGCCATTCAACCGTCCAACATCCCCTCTATTCAACATGTAACATGCAAGGGAAATCACCTTTATGTAAGAAAAAACATTTGCTCTGACGCATTCAACCTCTTGTTGTCTCTTCCAGAAAAAAACAAGGATGAGACATTTTCAAGGGCTTGTTGGAGGTTGTTAGAGAAAACACCTCAATCCTCGTCTCTCAGCGCATCACACGTGTTTGTTTCTAACTGTCTCTGACAAGTCTCACATTGTCAGATCATTAGATACAAACAAGCCCCGCGGCTGCCTGGCAAGCCACGGTAGCTTGTAATGTTTTAGCAGTGAATGAATGACTTGAATTACAACACTGAAGGCATCTCCATATCGGCTCTGTGTTCTCGGAAAAGGGGATTGAGTTTATTTTGAGTCTTTGCTGCTTAAGTACGCAGGTTTTTTGCATTAGATCTGTAAATGTACCGACTTCAGAAAGACCAAAGGAAATGTCACGGTGGGAAATGGTGAGACTGACAGTTTCTGTAAATAATTAGGTTTGACCTGCTTTACTGGCAAAAAAATAAAAATGTGCAGACTCAGCTGCCGTTGTGAAATCTTGTCTTTATGAATTTGGGCATTTTAGCAGCTTTTAGTTTGCAGCTTGTGATGAAAAACATTCGCACAGTGCAGATTTTACAGGGGAATTCCAGGGCTGTTGGATTAGATGTGTAAACTTGACCGAATTGGATGACAGGTTCGTACATGAATAAAAATTTTAAAAAACACAGCTGGTTTTCAGTACTGGTGCACAAACAGTACCTGGTACTATAGCACCTACTGGCAGGACAGCATCAGTTGTCTATCGTCATTTGTTCTGATCCAAAACAGTTACACAGGTTAGATTCAGGCCTCAGACTGTGTATAATGATGGCCGACGCTTCTTCCTTCCTTTGAGCGGCACCGCTAACAAGTCAGAGTTATTAAAGCCATTATTGATGCACAGCTCTCGTTTTTTTTATTTCATTTGTCGGTTCAGCTCTCGGAAAAGTCCGACCTGACAGCATCAGGTCGACCAAGGACCAAGCAAATGTAAAAGTAAAACAGTTCAGAGTAAATGAATGTGATTATTTGATGAATAAGAAAGAAAACCACTGTGTTTAGCTATAGTGCTTATCACCTGAGGGTTGTGGGGGGGCTGGAGTCCCACTGATAACGAAGTAGAGCAAATGCAGAGTCTAATGCTGGATTAAAAGCAAAGAAAAAAGGTCTTTACAGTTTGACTGGCCTATTTTCTAAGATATTAAAATTCAGAGAATATTCACAAGCTACAAAAGGTGACGGAGAATTAGTTTGGATTTTGTACTTTTCGAGAATAGAGGCAGTTCACACGTCACGATTCTAAAACCTAGTACAATTAGAATGAATGTATTTCTATAACTCCATTGGCAGGCTGTCACTCCCCCTGTGAATTCAGTTGAAGTTGTTTTTTTCCCTGTTCGGCTGCATTCACGTACGGCAGGAGAAAAGAGGTGCTAGTCAGACTTAAAACTGAATCTCTGAGTGGCAATAATGTTCGAGCCTCTGCAGCCGTGATTGGATCAAATTGTCTGTTGTAAGTGTAAACCCAGTAATTTGAAAAATGTGATCAATATCGAAAAAAAGATGTGCAGAGATTAAATTGATGTAGAATCAGAATAGAAATACATTTTACATGTATTGCTCGTCTTGAGAGGAACATTGTTTGTCTCTTTTGAAATCACAGACGCTGCGTGTCTGTCTGTGCCTTTTATTTCAATCACAGTGGGAGGGATTGATTTAAATGTAAGGTATTGCAAGCTGACAGTAAATACGTCTCCTGCAGTTGACCGGTTACGGTTTTAACAAGGAACTTTTAAAGGTTTTTTTAACACAGTTAGCGCTCAGTGTTTTAACCTAAAGTTCAAACTTTAATCAAGTGTTACGGCTCAAAAAGCCTTTAAAAGTGGTGAGAATGGGCAAAAATGTCCTCACAATGGTGGTTCTAAAGCAAAATTGGTCCTCATAACCTTAGACAGACACACACACACACACACACACACACACACACACACACACAACTGATAAATAACCACATTTTGCTGATGCCTTTGCGAGACCTCGGTAAAACCTCCCACGTTTGACTTTACGTTCCTCAGAGGGGAGGCAGATCCGCCAGCTCTGAAATAATCTCATTACGCTGAATCTAAGACAAAGAACTTCCAATTAACTAAAAACAAGCAGAAGGAAACAGAAACAGTGACGTCCGTGATGCTGATCGAGGACGGGGAGGCAAACACACATCAAGCGTCTTCGTTACGTCCCCAACGTTACTTTAAAATGCATTCAAATTAGAAACCGCGACGGTGAAAAACAGAAGAACGAACAGTGGAACAGAGGAACAGTGGGAAAAGTCTGTCAACTGGAAGACTGAAGCTTTCATGGCTCAGTCATTCCCTCATGACGTGTCCTTGAAAACCATAATAATATAATAATTAAACCCAAAACTCATATTTTGTAAGACTGGAAATGGGCAGAAACAATGCAAAAAGACATTTGAAACAATAACATAGGATAAGAGGTGATGATTTTTTTATACCATCAGACGTTCCCATGAATAAAACAATAGTGGGTCGATTGTTGTGTGTTCCATTTCAACAAATGTGTCCTTTCAACCGCAACGAACTCCAACGGATGGATCCCCCCCGGGCCAAACTATCCCAGGGTCCATAACATTTCGCTGACAAATCATTTCTCAAAGAGGTAATGGCTCCGGCAAGTAATGAGTCATCCAATGCTTGAGTATCACTCTTCAAATCAACTGATTGGCTAACACGTTAAAAATCAAGGGGCAATAAAACTTCCTCGTCGTGTCAAACTGCCGTTGTGTTGCTACGCGACAGCAACAAGGGGGAGGGACAAGCGGGTGACGCTGATCATGGAGATCCTCTGTAGACCAGACCGCCTCATTCCATTCAACCCTGTGGTCTACGCAAAGCAGCTAGCCCACGAAGACCGCGTCCTTTGTGGGCTGCGTAGAAAGTGTGGCCCCTGAATTGGGACACAGCGTTGGACTAGTTAGATTTGGGTGGTCAACGGTCAAAGGTGATGAGTCTGCCTTCAGGGAATTTCTTCATCAGTTTCACTAGTTGTTTCTTGGACTGCAGTCGTTGGTGGAGGATTATTAAAACCTTTTGATTCTTCTGGGTTGGGTCTCCGGGAGCAAAGATACTGATCCATGTCTTCAGACCGGTTTTCCTTTTGAAAAGTTTCATCACCTCTCCCCTCACATGTCTCTGTCTTCCTCTTTTGGAGCGTTGGTAAACATACGACTTCCTGCAGGACACGGAGACGCTGCATGCTGAGCTTTGATCCTCTGGTTTTGTAGATTTCCATGCAGGACACTCGGCATGAAAGAGAACGTGGGTTGTTGTTGTTTCATTGCTCTCTCCTCACATCGCGTGGCGAAACCGATTCCTAAATGTGTAACACCTCTTCGGCTTAAGTGGAAGGTAGAGGCTGTTCAATTTATTCAAAGGATTTACCTAAAATAGAACAAGCAGAGCAAAAAAAGAAATAATGTGATGAAAGGGTGTTGTGTTTAAATCTAATGGTGGAAAATGGTTTCCACGTGTATTCATCATGCAACTTCCTGTTTCATTTATGTGCTTCAACATAATTTGTGTGATAATTGGTGGAATTTATGGGTATTATGTCAAGACATGTATAGAATTAAATCAGAGACACCTGCATGATGTAAAACAACAGAACCGCGCAGCAACATACTCCAGATTTTTAAAAGTTCCGTGTTTGTTTCTCCGAGTTTTGTTAATTCAGTTTTACGGTTCATTGTAGATGCTGCTTCTCTGCGGTGACCTCATCTCTAGAGGAATTTCTGATACTTCATTAAGCAAATTAGAAACCACCACACGATCACACGCACATTGCAATATGATCTCCAAAAACTTTACCTTCTTAAATACTAGTGTGAGAGTTTAATCAAAGCGTCTCATCATTAGGTCCACCTCATCCTCGTCACCCCACATCCTTGTTTTTCGGTTCTACATCGTATATTTCAAAGAACTGTGTGGCAGCTAAATTTCGCTTCTTCCTGTCCTCTGGTTTTTCGCCCTCCAGCCATCGACCCAGGAATTAATCCAAATCCAAATGAAATGAAAGCTGTGCAGGATCTTAAAGAGGAAACACTGGTGTAGTGCATCTAATGTTTTGTGTTTCCTCTTATTTCATCAGTTACCAGTGAATCAATTGACTTGCTTCAATATTAATAAATGTATTATTAATGCAATCCTGTACATTGGAACAACTATTCTTGATGAAACAAATAACACAACCAACACCAGATCAAACCCACGCACCAAAGTTACATGGAACAGACGTTCAAGGAGTGGGAATGAAAGAGGAAACCTTCTCTATATTCACACTCATTTTGATCTGGGCTGCTATTTTAAGGTAACAGATATTTTTCTTTCCTTTTTTTAAAACCATTTGATGGATATTGCTGAGAAAATCCTCATGATATCTGTAAGTTTGCAATTTGGTGGAGATCCAAATAAAAATCTGGATCTAGCAGATTTAAAATTTAATAAAGACACTGTTGGGTCTTGGCATAGTTCTGCTTTCTACTGAGTCCCAGTTTTTTAACGGACTGGCTGTGGATCAGTGCTGTCGTGGCCTGACTGGGCCTGACCCAGTTTGCTTAATGAGGTCAGTATCGCCTCCGCTACAATCGTGATGGATCAGATCACAGCAGAACATCAGGAAGTGAGTGATACTCATGCAAAGATTATAAAGACCCCACAGGAACAAAGTGATATCAGCTAAATAAAACTGAACATTTGAATTCTGCACAGTATCAAACTATATTAATTAACCTCTTTCATAATCCTGTTTTATATCCCTTTCTCATGTATGTTTAATTGTTCCATTTCATGACCAGCAGCACCGTTACCTAATGGAACTATTAATGAGCAGCCCACACTTTCATGGAAAGCATATGCTATCTCATTAAAAAGCTACATGTGATAGCTGTGCTTATATGTTTCTGGGCACGGATCATATCTACGCACACTTTAGTCAATTCTCATTCCGGGGTTTTACCAACAGGGTCGTGATCAATGGCCTCAATATACATTTTTCCTTAGGCAGTGATCTTTATGATTGTGTCAGCACAGACTGATTGATGACATTAATATAATGAATCTCTCTGATTCTGGGAGTTCAAAAAGGCTGAGGCTGAGTAATAAGGACGGCTGGATTTTTCTTTTATCGTTAGTTAATGGTTCTGAGAAAAGCTGAATATTTTACAACCCCGTCTCTTTTTTACGTTTAATTAACTGTATTAAATGTATTAAATACATTTGTAGGAAAACGTCATCGCTGCTTTGATTATGTTTTATGAACGAGATGTTGTTGATGATGTCATTACAAGAGGATGTTGTACTAGATGTTCAAAAAACAAAAGAAAATATACTTGAATATTTTACTGATATGTTTGGATTTCTAGATATTTGCAACTTGCCAAAGAAAATCCTTTTGGAATCTTATTTTTCGAATTCATTTATTTTTTTGCAACACAATTGACACACTATCAGTTTAGTTGTACCTAAATATAATTGGGATTTTAAGTAGTTCAGACAAAATTAGATTTCCATCATGACAATAAAAGAAAATAGGCGTTGTGGCTGTAAAATAATTCAATCAGCAATTTGCAGGGAGATTCTGTGTGGAGCAAAAAAAATTATAAAATTGATAAAAGCTGAACATCCTGCACATAAGGATGTGTGCACTCCTCTTCCAGCAGATACTTGACAACAATCACAAAGCTGTGAACCGCTAAGATCAAGGTTGCTGTTTGCTGCATGACACTGATCTCAGTTCTGCAGTACCGCTTCTCAGGCTTGGCTCATTTTTCTACCCACTGCAAGATTAAACAAAACAAACTACATGTATCAAAATATTTATATATTGAACCAATTAGCATAGAAAAATATGGCTTTTGGTGGAAAAAAAATAAATAAATAGGGAGGAATTGTTGTTTTGATATTATACTGAAATGATCAACTTGTTGACAGGAAACAGCACATGCATTCAAATGAATGTTTCTTTGTTATGGAAACTAAACAAAAAATACATTTACATTTTCCCCGAGGAGGTTTTGTTTTCATTGCTTTTACTTTCGTCAGTTTGTTTTTTAAGTCTATCTACAGAATTACTCTTTTGGACCAATTTCGCTGAATGTTTATGAGGCATGACGTTCAACAAGAGACCCAATGGAGAAGTCATTAAATTCGGGGGCAGATCTGGATAAATAGGCAGATACATTGTAATTATCTATATATGTTATTGATTAAATGTTGATGTTGAAATGCCAAAATGATTAAAAAGGATTAAAATACCACATGTGCAGCCACTCTTGAAGCCTTCTAACGTAACACCTCCAAAAAGATATTCAGCCCCGGGTCTAATTTATGTATTAGTTTAAAGGCTGGGAAGGTTTGACACAAAAGCTCTGAGCTGTGTAAAGAAACATCGAGACAATGGAGAATAATCAATGGTGATGGTAAAGGATAAATGAATCAAGCTTAAAATAAACCTCTTCAAGTGGTTTGTGTTGTCCTAAACCACAATATATCAAATCACACAGGTAACGTCAGCTGCAGTCTACACTGTGATATTTCAAAGAACTCAAGCGAGATGAGCTGTTACACAAAGTGCAGTTTCACATATGTATATCATGTGGCGGCTTCAGATTGATCAGAGCGAGAAACACACAGGTTCAGATTCAGTAGCTCTGTTTTGGAGACGCACTGTAACACATTTAATAAAGCTTGATTCTCAGCTACTTCCTCTTAATGTGCACAAAAGCAGGAAAAGAAAGTCATAATTTTTTAGGTTTATTGAGGGTGAGCACCACCTCACTCGATCGATCGCCGACTCCAACGGTGTCCAGATACGTCAGAACCCAAGCCAGCACATAAAAAGAGGAGGCTTCAATCACGTGGCAACCAATTTTTCGCTGCTATGAGCCCGACTAATAGATCTCATTTTTTAAAGTTAGGTCCACATTTGACAAGTCCTTTACACAGGCAAAGAAAGTTGATTTCCACATACAACTTAGAAAAGGGCACTCTGAGAGCAAATACTTCTACAAAGCAAAGGCTAATGTCCTGTCACACCATTTCATTCTATATTCTAATTTGACCTGCTACAGTTTCATAATGATCCATAAAGTCGCTACCGTCCACGCAGACAGTCAATACAAAGAGTATTTTTACTTAAACGATGAGTAAAGTTTGGAGACCGAGCCCAAGACTTGTGCCTCTAGTGGAACACAGGACTTTGGCCCGTGAAGAAATTCTATCCACTTCCTTAGGTCCTGCTCACCCTGCACAGATGATATCAACCCCCCCCTCAAAGCTGAGAGTTGGGGGTTCCACTCTACCGTCGCTATTTCACTGGAGTTCACCACGCTGGAGAAGACCCACTGCACACACTGCTTCTGCACACTTCTCAAGGCTGTCACACACTCAGCCCAATTTCTCAGTTTATTGGTCTTTGTCACTTCCACGACCGTATTGAGCTGCGTGGGCACTGAGCATCATGCTCTGATGCAACTACACATGACACAACTGCTGCGGAGGCATAACACAAAAAGAGAAAACGTTTTAATGCTTAAAAGAAGAATTAACCAAGTAGAATCTGTCCTTATGTTGTTATTCTTCTGTCTTTGTAAAGAAAATATAATTTCCAAAACAAAAAGCCGTGTCTTAATCTTAATTATGATCTCTTTCTGCAGCCCGACTCAATTATGACCCCAAGAAATTATGTTTATATGAAACTAATTGGCAAATATGTTCTGAAGAAGAAAAAAAAGAATCCTAATCATATTCACAGAAAGACACAATGTTGATTGTTAAAATGTCACTAATCTTTAATTCAATGTGTCGATTTGTCTTTATACCAATACTGACATTTGGGCAGCGCATTTATAAAAGAAACTGTGTGTTTACAGTGTTTGGAAGAACCGACCGACTGCACATCCTTCAAAAGTCGCTTTGTCGAGCTGAAGTGCCGATCCTTGGAAAAACGCTCCATGTTTTCAGCGAGTGTTGAGCTGCTGATCAATAAAAGGCAGCAGCAGGTGGCTCGGGCCCTAATGTTACTTACTAGTGAATCGTGTTTGGAATCAAAGACCTGAGACATTGAATTAGTTGTGGTAAATAAGGAAGCAGTGAGTGGGAACATTTCAAATACAAAGCAAACTGTAAAAAACTAAATTGCTGCATGGTCCCATCTGGCAGCTGTGTTTTCACACAATCTGTAAATGCATGTTTTATAAGGTTATGCTCCGAGATGTTGAAAAGATATGACTGGCAGTACAAGGCGGCATTAGTGGGACCATTAGCAGCGAGTGATGAAAGGAACAGGGATGTTGTTGCTTCGGTAAAGATGCTGGTGTTGATGCACAAAAAAGTGAAAGAGGAGCACTGGGGACATTTGTGGAAAAGATGTTTTTCCATTATGTGAAGCACCTGCCCTTGAAATGCACAGGGGCATGTCCACCCAGCCATTGTCTTCCACCTATCTGGGCCTTTGTCATGGATTCAGACAAGAGACATCCTGATTAGATGCCTGAACCACCTCAACTGAGCAGCGGAAGTCCAAACTCCTCACACTAGCTCAAAAGCTTAGTCCACAGCCACCTGACGGAGAAAACAAATTCCGTCCGTCTGTTTATTCCTGACCTTAGGTAAGCATAGCAATCTAGATTGGCCGGTAAATCTTCAACCTTGCGGCTCAGCTACTTCTTCAACACAACAATCTGGTATAATGGCCCATTTTAATGCTGAGGCCGCACCGACCAGCTGCTCCATCTCGCGCTCCATCTTCTCCTCACTCGGTAAACAAGACCCCAAGATAGTTAAACTTCCCTTTCTTGGAGAAACAACTCCCCCCCCCCCTACCCATAGAGAGCAATACACAGTTTTCCGGCAGAGAACCATTGCCTCGGACTTGGAGGTGCTGACCCTCATCCCGACCGCGTCACACTCGCCTGCAAACCGCCCCAGTGCCACTGGAGGTCACGACCTGATGAAGCCAACAGAGCTTCGCAAAAAGCAGTTATGCAATTCTCATGTTCCCAATCCACAGAGTGGTGACAAAGGGAAACCCTGGCAGAGTCCCACACCCACTGGGAACGTGTTCGGATACCAAAATTCAAAATTCCCACTGAAGTTTGTTATCGCTTTATTTCTCTGTATCAAAAAACATTCTGAACTGCTTGAAAGTTTTACTCTGACGCACGAAAAATGAAAAGCAAACTAAAATAATAAATCAGCTCTGGGAAACATTCACAATGAATCAGAAAATAAAATCAAGAGAGCCTGAGGCGTTACAGGAAGTAAAACTTAAATAACAAAACAAATCAATACTAATTCCAAATGTGAGATTCATTATTTAATTAGTGAGAACAATTCTTTTTATCGAGTGTGTCAGAGAAGATCCTGCAGATAAAAGAAAGACATTTGGTCTAATGCTGGTATAATGTGTCCGAGCCGCTGCAGTTTGTAAACAGGCAACGTTAAACCTATATGTCCATATTATCAGCAATCTGCATATTTCTCTTCAGGAAATACTGGGTTAATTTTCCACATCCCGAAAATAACTGATGCAAACAATAGGTGTTTCACTGTCACAGCTGTCATCCTTGGGTTCTGGGCTCTATTTGCATTTTAAACCTGCATATCTGGCAATATGTCACACTGTATATACACACAGGAAAGAATTTGGAGCATTTCCCAAGTGAGAACTACGGAAAAAAACCTGAGCTGCAAACTTTCTACTTTCTTGCGCATGTCAATGTGAGTCAATAAAATGAAGGACTTTATTATAATTGGAATATTTAAATGACAGACCAAAGCAGAACACGTAAATTCTTGTTTTTCACTTTTTACCTCCTGAATATGTTTGGACCTTTCTGCAATTTGCCAAATGAGGTCTCAGCGCGGCTACATGTTTCTCTCGAGGTCAACTGTTCTTTTTGTTTTTTTAAGCCCTTTAAGGGCCTTCTATCTATCTATCTATCTACTTATCTGTCTATCTGTCTATCTATCTATCTATTTTACTGTCTATCTATCTATCTATCTGTTTATTTTATTGTTTTACTCTCATTGGTTGTTAATTATAAAGAACTTTGTGACATTGTAAAGAAAATAAATAGATAAATGAGACAAGAGCTGGTGTAAAGTCTGTCACCCAACAAATGATCAAATGTCCTGAGCTTTGTGTCGAACAAGCCGGCAATCTGATGGAGACATTGTTGTCTTCAGACATGGGAAACTGAACTGATATTAAAGTAAAGAGACACAATACATCACCGTGGCTACACACACACACACTCTGGATATGCAGAACACTATCGTCCTGAGAAGTATTCACCTGAAAGTAACTGTATGATAAAATAACAAATGTATTCATGAAAATGTCACCGTGGAGGAAACGGTCCTTATCTCCGCAGGTGCAGCCTTGTGCTTAACTTCTCTGGTAAAGTTACAGACAACTTCAGTTGCTCTTGACGTCTTCTCAGGCTTCACGTGGTTTAATAACTGCTACAACTTTCTACTGCTGTTGTCTAATCTCAACTAGTCTAGTTTATTCCGCTCTTACATTTTACATGATGCGTCCGCTGCCCCAGGATAAATGGCAGTGGATTAAATGTAATAATAGATCATATCAAAAATATGTGTGAGATACATTAGTATGTAATCGACTGCCTGCTGCACACGTTGCCGCCATCTGCTTGTTTTTGTATCGCAGTACGTTGATCCCGTGGAAATAAAATATGCAAATGCAAACTCCTCTGAGCCGTCAAAAGGCTGACGGCAGTTGGTGATTATTTTAAACCCGGCGAAGGTTCAACTGATGAAGTCTGAAGTGGACAGTTCTCTCTTGAATCAGCTTGAGTCAAAGCCACCCCCCCTCAGGACTCCCCAGTCGTCTCTGTGATTTGTTTTATTGAGCAGGCTGCTAGTCTCTCTGCGACACTGGCTGCTCTCTTCGCTCTCTCTCTCTGTGTTTGCTTGACAATGATCCATGAGTTTAATGTTTATGATGGAACAGTGTTCACTCTGAGGCCTGAATAAACCCAACAACATACTATTTTTGTGTGGTATATATAATTGTCTCTTTTATTTTATCTTGCAGTGAATTGTTACTCCTCGTTGGAGTTTGTTCTTGTCACTCGCTGTGTGTTGATCCTTTTTATTCCATTTACAGCCCTTTACATATTGTGGAAAAGTAATAGCACCACCAGAAGTCAACATCCTTTTTATTATTACCTAATCTTTGGTTTTTCTGTGTGTTTGCTCTCAGGATCAGTTGATTAGTTGAGGTCATAAATTGTCTGAGGTTACAAAGAAGAAACATTCGGCCTCATTGAACACATCTTCCATTGCTATGTGTCACTTATTGGAGATTTAATCGTGCAATTTAGAGCAGATGGGATTGATCCTATTACACGTCCTGTTCGTAACCGGAGCAGAAAACACAAAAGGTGGACGCAGACGTCGTCAAAATGTCAGGATATTGATTAAATGTGTCCAAAGAGGAACAATATGTTCTTTCACTTGCATTGAAGAGAAAATTGCCTTTCACTGGCTCTAGAAAATAATCACATGTCAGTCGTTTGTGACAAAATGAATTGCTGCCTGCATCATCACCGTAATGGTGATGGGCCGAAGCAGCAGAGAGCTGCCAAACAAAATGTCAAAAACCCACAAAGTACAGCTGCAGGGTTCTTCTCTCAGGATACTGTACACACTGTGAAATGCAGTATACAACACAGGCAAACAAACCAAAACAAGTTTGACGGTGTCAATGTTACCCAAAGAAGTGAAATGAAACTCTCTCTCATCTTAAAAATGATGCATGTCAACTGGCAAAACAAACTTTCTCAGTCACAACAAGCAAAACATTCTGGACCAAGCACCACACACAAATATTAATTTCTCTGAGAATGAGCCACTTTTCGGTCACAGATGCTGATTGGGTCTTTACGCCGACACAGAAGGAGGATTTGCCTCCATCACAAGATAGTTTTTGAAAAAAACGAGGAGAGGATTGTGTGTGAATATAAATCTTCATGCCCCTTTTCATCTGCGCAAGTCAATTTGTTATGAACCAGAAGCATTTATCAAGAAGTGGGTCTGCATATGTGTTGTGTATCTCATGTCATTATTTGGTTGTTGGAAGTCTTTCAACGATTGAGAACCTACTTGTTGCTCTGAGGTAATGAACCGAAACATGAGTGAAATAGAAAACGCAGCAGTGAGCAAGTGCTTCACTGAAAAAAAAAAGAAGCTAATTTGCTCCGACTCCTTTATAGATCCATCCAATGTGGAGTTCACAAGATTGACAGGTAATACAGTTTCAAGAATTTCATACTTTCTTCCTTTTAAGCACACGTGAAATTACCCAGAGCATCTCCACAGCTAAAATCCATCAGATCTTTCACATTCAAAAGAGTAAAAAATGTAGAGTGGTGCTGGGCGACAGCAGAAGAACATGAGGCAGAAAAGACTCGCTCAAAGCACTGGTGTTAACAGCCTGAAATTTCTCATTTTATTGCACATCCCCGTGCATTCTCCATCTGCTCTTTCAGCTCCTGTGGAGGCTTCTCAGACGCCCCTCGTCTCACCCTCAGGCTGGGTTTTTGTCCCGTGGCTCACACAGTGTTCAGGTTGGAGCCCGGACCAGCTGAGGTGGAGAAGGGCAGAGCTAACAACTCAAATCCTGTCAAGGTGAAAAGATTGGGAGCGAGTTAAATAATCTGAGCTGGCACGGAAACATTTCATTATGTTTTTTCCAAAATACGCTGGAGTCTGAAGGAGATAAGGAGAAGGTTAAAGTCACTCAATGTGTAATGAACCAATCTCACACTTAACTGGGTGCTGAGGAAGAGGACACTATTAGGAGCTGGCGTCTCCACGTGCGCGTCTGCATCTCGACTTATTCAGATGTTTTTTTCAATAAATGACATGCATATTTTCTCCAGCACTTTTTAATATAGCTTTGAACCTAAATTCCAGATTTCCTCTGCAGGATCATGTTCCCTTTTGAAATATCTAATCCAGCCACTGCATCTATTAAAATGTCCCTTTTATGTTTGTCTTTGTATTTTATGTTTTGTTTGTATTTCAATGTGTTTTTTAATCCACATAAAGACAACTGTTGAAAGCATCAGATAATCAGAGAGACTCCTTCTCTATGCATCTCCAGCCACCATCATGCTACAGTTGCATCAAAGCATTGTATCGCTTTGATGTGAGGGGACCCGCATCAAAAAGCCCCAACGCAAATTGCAATACAAACGCACAACGCAATACAAAAAGGTCACAACTCTTTGCCATTTGACAGCAGTCTAAAAATAATGATAATGACAATGTAAAGCCCCTACAGCTGTTTTACAACAAAGAAAGCTGACATGTTTCTAGACATAGAAACATTAAATAACATAACCAGTAGCAAAAAAGAAAATAAATGACACCTGATAAAAATTTAATAATATATAATAGAATATAATCCAGTTGAAAAAAATAAGTACTTAATTTCAACAGTAGTGAAGCACTGTATTGCTAATTAGAAGGAAAATTTACGATTTTTAGGTTTAAGTTTATATACTTCCCAAGCTGTCTTCCCCTTTAGAACTATAAGATTTCCATAAGCTACTATGTTTTTACTCTTAATCTAAAGTAAATATAATTTTTATACACACCTAGGAACAGCCAATACATATATATTTAAGTAAGATGATGCCGCTCTAAAGAACAAACTTTTCTTGACAACTTCAGGTTTAAGGGAAACCTATCCTCGCTTCTCCAGAAACTGTATATTTATAGAAAATGATTGTGATTAGTACAACAAACGTGCGTCACAATGTGACTGAATGCAAAATCAATGTAAACTCAGGAAAACGGACTGTTTTGTTGCTCCGGTACAATATGTACTGAAAACATACCGGACACATGGGGTGTCTGATTCAGGTTATATGACACAGAGCAAGGATAGAGCTATAAAGAAATGAGCAGAGGAAGAATTTGAATAACACCAAAGTACTCTTTCCGTGTGAAATAGAGGCATCAACAGGGACATAAACTCTAATACCATTGTCCCACACAATTTGCTGGTAGATAAAAAAAAATGGCAACTTAAAACCTGTTTCGTAACTGCCTAACTGTCTGATAATATCCTATATCAGCACACTGCAGAAACAGCTTTCTGAAAAGAGGATACACACTGTGTGAAGATAATGAGCTGCTGGTCTGCAACTCTAAGCCCCCTAATTTAAATAATTGAAGCAATTAAGGTTATGTTTGTACAGCAGAGACTGATAGCTACCACGCAACACACACAACTCTCCTCTGGTGGAGGCGGAATAGCTGTTGTGCATCGTGAGGGAAAGAACACGTGACAGTAGAGGACAAAGACAGTTGTGATATGTCTTGACTTTTTGTTATCAGGTCTTTATTCTCATAATCGGATTCGCGAACAATTACACTTACACAGCTAATTATCATCTAAATGAATCCATTAAATTGTTTGGAAAGACGAATGACAAATCTTTTGAGTCACTGAATGTGTTATCAATTGTCTTGTTTTAATCAACCAACAATTAAAAACCTACAGCTGGGCATACATTCTACGATATGAGACGATTTCTTTACCCAATTTCTGACAGGCATGATTTAGTTTGGAGTCAGAGCAAATTTAGGCGTCGTCAAAGGTCATGCCACACAGTCCAATGATGATGATGATGATGATGATGATGGTTGGCTGTCCTCAAGCTCTCCTCGTTTGAAGCATAGTCAGGAGTCGATTGGTGAAACTCGGCACCTTAATTTCTCACTGTGCCCTGTTCGAAATGGCAAAACACGTGAAAACTGAAACCAGGAAATAGTCAGAAAATACGGAGGTCAGGTTACTTGAGATGTGGCAGCAGCATATCTGCCTGTTTAAATGATTCCTCCTCATGAGCGACATACCAGAGAAATGCTGCCGCCTCTTGGATTTGACTTTTGGGCAAACAGATGGTCGAGGCAATATATTTGTCCCTTGTTAGCATCGTGAAAGGAAAGCAACTCTGACTTAATTTTTAACATTAGACAGACTTGTCGACAGGTCCGCACAGTGACGTGATTGGATGAACAAGGAGAGACTATAAATCATGAGTTTTTTCTCTTTCTAGTTCTATTTATTGTTACATTTTGAGTTGGACATTTTTTAAGATTACACAGCGTATACCCAGTTTACTGATATTTAATTTACTCAGAAAAGCAGCAAATCCTCACAACTGGGAAGCTGGAAACCTGAAAGCGAGGATTTAGTGTGAACGGATGATCAGAATAGGCAATTAATTTTCTGTCAACATGTGCATCAAAAGACAAATTGATTCTGCTCCACATACTCTGAATCCAATCGTCAAACGTCAAGACCTTAAACCTGCTATTTCTCCACATGCAGATACGATTGTATCTATATTCATGTGTTTTGTTGCTGTTGTTGCACATGAATGCCGATACAATGGGAGATAAATTTTCTCGCTTCCAAGCGGAGGTCCTTCTCTTGAAACTGCAGGTGTGTTATTCCTGCAGCTCCTATAACACATTGCGTTGATAGAAAGCACCACAGTAAAGCCATAACCGCACCAAGCACTTTGTTTGCTGGTGTATTAAACTGCTGCATAAAACACCTCCCTTTCTTCACTAGTGACTGTGGAAGATATGACCAGGAAACCTTTGAAATCGAAATATGGATGTAGAAACATTTTTACAATCAGTTTCATTCAGAGATACATTTACACTAACCACAGTCGTTTGGCTCTGTGCCGTAACATGTTCCCCCAGTAATGTGAGATTAAAAAATCCAGTAGAAAGATCTTTCTCACACGTAATTTGAGATATTAAATATATACATGGATTGAAGAACCAGCTATAGGATGAATCACGACTGATTTAATCAGCAAACGTGCTGCAATAAAGAGCTCAACATATGAAAAAGGGTTGTTACAATAACATTTATTAACACAGGCGTAATTCATTTCATTGAATGATTAGATCTCATGTAGACTCAAGGATGTGCAGGTCACCGTTAACTTGTTAAAATTTTAATCAAAGTCATAAGATATGATAACGTTGTTCGTGAAAGGAAATTAGAGGTGGCGGGTCGTCGTTTAAAGTCAGCCATGCTCTGTGGGGTTTATAGCTAGTATCTTATGAGGTGATTTCCATTTTTCCGAGGCAATTTTCCCTCTGTTAATCTCCCAGTTATGTATTTTCACTCCCTACAGACATTTGTACTTGCACCGGAATGTGCCATTAACAATTGACCTGTTGCGGCTTCATACATTCTTCATCTGTTTCTCTCTTCTTCTAATTTTAATTGTCGCCAGTGTGGAGGCATTATGTTTCAGTCCCACTCTCTCGAATCCGATGTTTCAGTAACGCCTTGAGGGAATTTCTTCAGACTTGGCTCTGAAGTTCCCATCGACTCACATCGAGACGAACAGCCTGGACAGGTCACCAGCGTGTAACAGAGCCAAACAACCATTCAAACTCACATCTACGGTTCAATTTGAGTTTCAAAATAACCCTCACCCGTATCTGCATGTGTTTGGACTGTGGGAGGAAGCCAGAGGACCCGGAGGGAACACATGAAGAACACGAGGAGAATACGTATTCTTCTACATCTGATACAGACGTCCAATTGGACTCCTGGGCTAACTCATTCGAATCTGATGGTTAAAGGTAAAAAAATTTCTCTCATATAATCAAATACACTCAACTCTTTTCTGTACATTTCGTATACCCTTAAGTCTTCACTGAATAAATTACATGAATCTGGACATCAACTGAGAAGGGGGCAATTTGTTTTTCTTTCGTTCATATTTCTTTCCCTGTCTTGTTTACCCCTATTTATAACCAGACATATTGCTTCCATTATGGTCTGGTTCAAAATTAAATAATGCAGGAGAAGTTGTATAAACTGCTACCGAGGAGGGATGTGGGCAAAGAGATGCTCGGATTCTGTTTACATCGACCAAGGCCAACTCCGCATCTGAGTGACATTGATATTTAAAGTGAGTTACACAGAAGCATATTCACTTTGTTGAAGAAAGCCTCAGTGCTCGTGGCATCAGGGTCCTGGACTCATAACCAGAGGCCACAGCAACATAACACAGTCTCAAGAAAGATGATAGACCCTTCTCGACTGCGATCTTTAACCCAACATAGGATTCATGTGGGCAAGTTGTTAGCACAGAGCAGACTAATAGTGCTACCATGATTTTTAGTTCACTGCTGAGATACTAAATGAATTTCAATTCTTTGTTTTGATGGCTCTCACCTGAATCCAGACAACAACAGGTATCTTGTGACTGTGGCTCATGAGGTTCCTTCTGGAAAATCGTTACGAAAACTGCACGGATCTATTGTAAGGTGACGTAAGAGATAAGTAGAAATTAGTACGTCAATTTCAGTATGAAATTATGTTTCGATTCGCAGGGAAATCACATTTACAGCACAGAGCGACTGACTCTCCGTTTGTCGGACATCCAACTGGTGTGAAAAAGTTGTGCCATAAAGGTTAAATGCTGTTTTCTGAAACACATTGTCAGCCTGATGCTGCACTGAGGCCACACAACACAGACAAAGAGTCAAGGTTGCAATCTTTTGTGTTCATGGGATTTATGTGAATTCCCTCCTAAACAGGAATAAACAATATTATCCAAGTCGAACATATAAAGTAGTAGTCTACACTTACGTTGGTCTTAAAGATCCATTCAGAAAGTAGAAATACAATCGGATTCAACATTTACCTCCCGACTGTAACATTTCAAGGGCTATTGTGTAGTGACGTCCGTGTTCCCATGCAGACGAATCCCTGTCACTTTGCCTTGGTGATGACTTTTCATCTGTAGCACTGCTGAGAAGGCTTAAGAGCCTTCCATGCCTTTATTAAAGGAAACTCAAATTGGCTGCACCGCTGAGGAGGTGCATCAGGAGTTTCTGTGGCAGAGAGGAGCTCCATTAACCACAGAATTTGGGCTTTTTAACTTTGCAGACCTTTTAGATACACAAAAGACCATATGCCGGAGGAAAGAAAAACTGTTCACTCATAATAGATGGATGACAATGGAATGAAGGACCAAAAACAAGAGATACAGCAAAGGATTTTAACCATTTTCACCACGAATGAATACCTCTCACACCATGTGCCAAACAACCACTGGCCTTAGCTTCACTTTGAGATCATTGGCTTACCCCACCAACACGAGCCAGTTTAGAATTCATTAGACAACAATTAACAGGTTAGCATTCAGCTGAACACAGCACAGTTGCTGCTGACAATACACCGCTGAGACTGAGAAAGCATCTGGTGACTAAGCAGAGGATAAACTACTTTCATTTAGCGAATAGCACGACTTTCGTGTTTGCCTCCGGGCCAAAATGTATTGTTTTCCGCCCCACTAGTGAGAGAAATCTAAGAATGTCAAAATTGCTCTTTCATTTTACATAAACCTAGCGTTGCCTAGTGTCGTGTAACAACACATGCAACCTCCCAGGGCTGCTCGAGTTTATTTCTGTCTGAAAGGCTGACTGCTCCCACAGATTATCTTGAGAGACTAAACACTGGCCTGTCAATTTGAGATGCATCACGGCACAGACACACTCACAGAATCTCGTGGAAACACACTGACCATCTGACTTTCCACCGCCGTGCTCCTAGAACAATCTGCATAATAACAACAAAGCAGGAAAACAGTCCCCATGTAATTGTTAATGTGCACAGTGACATTGGAGGATACCACAGGAAGTGCTCAAATCCATGTCAATAGTCATGCAGCTCAGCTCAGGGCTGCAAATAAACCAAAACATGATGTTGACAGTGGAGAAAAGAACATGGTCTTGTTCGATGGTTGATGATTTGACTGGCGCAGATGTGACTGCTAATTTTGTCTTTTCTATCATTAACCTTTATTACTGGAATAGCTGGAAGTACAATTTTCTGTATATTCGCTGAGCTTTGCCCTTTACGTATAAAGAACGCGGAAAGAGATTCTCCAGGTCAGACGCCTTCACAACAACAGGAAAATTCCCATTCAAACATTCAGGTGAGAGGTGCAGCGTGGGTAGAGCATGCAGGAGACAAAACGTTCAAGGTGTCTTCCACATGTATGGCTCCCATTTTGTATCCTGAGAAATTTGCATTCTTCCTGTTTCGTGTGTGTCAGTCTGTGTTGGAAACATCATTAACACACGTTCTTGCTCGCTGTGGATTTTACACAAGGGTTTCTACTGTATTCCCAAAAGGACTGGTAGAAACATGTAGAATAAATTGGAAAATGTCCAATTATTGCACGTGAATGTTATAATATGCACAGATTTCACAACCTGGGAGTCCCAGACCCTACTTAGGATCAAGTGAACATAAATAAATCACATGTTTACATGGGAAAACTTGACAGTTGATGTTTAAATAACGCATCACAGTGAAGGCACCATTTCAACTCCATCCTGTCACTTCTCCATATGCTCTTCATACATAACGGATCTACTGAGTGGTGATCTACTTATCTCCTGTCAGACTGGAACCAGCTTGTCGTGGTGTTCTGCTTTCACACTTGAGACGAAGCACAAAGTCCGACCAAGGTTTTTTTTTTTTTATGCATAAAGCAGTTAAGACCCTAAGTTTACAATTTGTCAGGTTTTGCTTTTCAGGAGCTGGTCAGGCTGTTGGATCATCTCTTAAAACTCTTGCTGTTTGCAGAGCACCTATCTCTGTCTCCTCCATCCCAGTATCCCTCCGTCTATCTCTCGAGACCGATAAGAAGCATCAGCAGATGGATGTCTTATGATGCATGAAAGCATTTAATACCTCTGGAGCCCTCTTCACATAGGTGTGTTACTGTGCCAAGAGAAAAAATCCTCGCTCTTCATTCAGCAAAACAAGACAAGCACAGTTATTTTTATTCTCACTGTCAGGATCGCTTATATTCTGACGGCCATGGTGGTTGTTTATTTATTGTTCTGGCACACGTACGTACATCATGACTACAAATGAATGAAATCAAATGCATAAAAAAAGGCAGCAGAATAATGTCGGTCTGTATTGTTTTGACAGATTGCACAGCAGATTGGAATTATGGATTAATTTCTTAAAAACAGAACTGCCCTGGAGGCCGTTGTGCCTAATTGACTTTTCCAGTTATTGCTGTCAAAAGAGCTTGCTGTGCCTAAAATGATGAAAACTACTCAAATATAAGTGTTAAATAGCATTACATGCATGTGAGGTTGAAGATTCAGAGCTACAAAGCTATTATACCCTTTAATGACCGCTTTCTAAGATGTATTAATTTTAGGGCAGATATCTTCTCCCTCTTTCTCTCTAATGTAGTCATGCACAGAGCTTTTCCCTGGAAACAGACATTACATTAAGTCCAGTCTCGACTACATGAGGACTTGAAAGAACGGCACATCCCTGTCCAATTACTTCGCAGAACAATGATTTGTTGGTCTCTTTCTGCAAGTCTGTCGTCCTGGCTAGTTTCTGCAAATGTTTGCTGTTGAAATAGTTTGTACCTTGGTCATGCAGCCAGTGTCAGTGATACTCAGTCTGTTACTCTGTCCTAACAAATTGTAATTAAAGTATTGAAAGTCAAAAGCACTCTGGTGAGACAATGACAAGGTTTACCTGTTGTTTTTGCCTCTGTCCATGAGTTTGTTTGAAATACTATTAAACAGAATTCTATGGAACTTGATAAAATTATGAGACACAGGCCAAGAAAGACTCCATTCAATTTTGCTGCAGATCCAGACAAAGGGGCATGAATAGGATTTTATTTCACTTTCTTTAACATTTATGTTTTTTTACTTTTCCAAAAATTTCCGAGGGAACACTTCACGGAGCTTGAGAAAAAAGATCAGTCACATTTAGGATTCTGACATCTATGAGCCTCAGCAATTTGGAGCCTGATTGAATTGGAATGGAAACTGATTGGCTTTGTGAAGCTGAGTGCCATTCTGCTTCATTCTATACATTTATAATCCAGTCATTTGATTGCACGAGCCTCAAACCTGCATTCAAATACAGGTCCTGAGTAAATGTGCTTAGTTATATTCCACCACTGATCATCAAGGTTAAATTTGTATTAAACCTGCACTCTTTCCTCTGTGGACAAAGTCACAAAACTACATCCTTTCCTTCCGATGGACAAGAATCATTATTCTCACTTAAAAATATGTGGTTTTGTGGTATTTGATGAAAGAAACAGGTGCTTTTGTTTCTCTTGACCGGACAGTTTTGCAGAAGTATAGGTCATGGTTGAAATAAGGTGAACCTTAAGTGTTCAGACGGCTGCAAGAGGTCGACGTCATGGAAACACTCACATGTAGTATTTTTGGGGCATTTGCTGGAAAAAAGACAGAGGTGCTTTTTCTTTTAAACTTGAGATAACAGTTTTGCAAAATCCCAGGATTTCACTGCAAGAGGACAAGCTTTCGAGAATTTATACTCTCAACTTATTCTCGATTTATTATGTCTTCACACTTTCATTTGAAGTAAATGTGAGCTGGAGAAAATGTTTGCTGAGGCTGGTGCTAAAGTGATGGCACCTTAAGGGACGATTTGTCAAATTCTCGAACAACAACTTATTCCAAAGTGTTGAAATATGTATGATGTCAGGGAGTTAAAAGGATGCTGACTCTACAAATCTGAGTGTTGCCTAACTGGGAATCTTGACGAAGGTAATATCTGCTTTATATCTCCATCTTATCATTCGGCAGATATTTATCTCGAGGGTCTAATATGTGAGAAACAACACTCAAGCTTCAGTGGAGACTTTGGAGTAAGTCTAGGTACCAAATATGTCCAATAAGAGAATTAAGAGGTAACGAAGTGCAGATTAAATGCAAGTAAGGGATGTTCGGAGAGGAGGTGCTCACAGAACACATGAGTTTTCAAGTGATTCTTAAAGTTAGAGTGGGACACCCTCGCTCTGAGCATGTGGTTTGGAGGACAGCAGGGGCCGAGAGGGAGAATAAGCCTGTATGATTGAGTTCAAATAGACGGTGCCGGACCAGGAGTCACGCTGTGGACAAGCATAGGGGACTTGAATTTAATTTCGGGGCAGCCCTGGCCTGCCAGTGGATGTCAATGAGCATCACACTGACACGTGCCCTTTTTAGGCTGATTGAAAAGCAGTGCATGCTGAGTGACCCACTGGACAGGCACTGGTGTAGTCCAGGAGGAAAATAAACATGTTGACAACTGTTGGGTAGCATGCTGAGCCAGGTAAGGCCTCCTGCATTAACTTAGCCAGTTGTATTACACAGTGACTTTTTGACATTTTAATGTAGAGCACATCAATTTGGAGTTGGGTGTTGTTTTGTTGCATTTAAATCAGCACCCAAGACCATATTCACATTTTCCTCCCAGGCCCAAACTATCTCAGGATTCATGGTACTGATGAACCATGCAGTGGCGAGATGTCCAACACTTTGAGATTCACGCTTCAACTCGTCCGAACAGCTGCCAAGCGGCATTAAAAGTTTCCCGTACTTGTCCAACTGTAGCTCTCTCGCTAGGCAACAGCAGTAAGGGCGGCACGAGCTGGTGAAGCTGATAACAGAAATTCCATTTTGTTTTCGGTTCAGCCTTCGCGGTCTACCTGGCTCTCAAAGATCTCCTCCCCTCGTGAGGTCAAGGATGCTGCCCCTGAATGAGACACCGTTTTAATCTATTCAAGTGTTGGGATGTCGAATAAAGATGATGAATTTTCCTTTGTGCCTTTTGGCATGCCTTAAAAACATGGCCGACTTTGTAAATCAAGGCCACTTTTAGTCACTTTACTTGTGATCATTATGATTCAATTGGCTGGCTTTAAAAACAATTCTACATGGACTTCAGACCTAAAGGCCACTGGGGGGGCCGGA
The DNA here is from genome assembly GCA_026259375.1 of Verasper variegatus. Lineage (NCBI taxonomy): Eukaryota > Metazoa > Chordata > Actinopteri > Pleuronectiformes > Pleuronectidae > Verasper > Verasper variegatus. The sequence continues at coordinate 4,293,935 of CM048043.1, forward strand.
TTTGAAGCGTGTCCTTGGTTCGGAATCTCTGAAGGATGCTCAGCAGGGGAAAGGACAGCATGAGAGGTGGGGAGACAAATATAACCACGACCATTTCAATGAAACATCACTCAGCAGCAGATTTAGCAAAAGCTTGAGGTCCTGTGGTGTCATGCAAAAAAATTTCTATATTTCACCCATTAAATAAATGGAGGAGAACAAAGCGGTGCCCTCCCCTGTGGTAATATTAACTGCTGTATATTAGTATGCTTAACGTGTCGTACACTTACTAAAGTCATAATAAAGTGCATATTAAAAAGCTTGGAGGGGTTGGAAATCAGATTTTTAATTTGGAGTCTGAAAACATCAGTAATTGCATTGTTCCTCTAGACTGCACCTTTTTGAAGTTTAACCCAAAGGTGAAGTACAAAAAGAGAATTTTCAGGCTTTATACTTTTCCTGAAAATGAAATTCCTGTGAGGGGAGCAGAAATACTCATCCCGGGAAACCAGGAAGACAGACTTATTTGGATTCAAAAGAAATACCATTCGTGTTGATATACAGTAGAATGAACATTGCATACATTTGCAAATGCAGCTTTGCAGTATTTGCAAGGAGGGATAAAGAGATTGTCACTCTCTCTTGCTCAGTGCTGCTCGGGCATAGGTGCATTTCCCCACACTTGAATGTAAATCCATCATATGTTGTTATCTCTGCCACTATTTCACAGTATTTTGTGTGAGGTGTGAATCCTCAAGCTCTGTGGGCGCACTTGAGATTTTCTCCTGCTGAGACTCAATATGTTGCCACCAGCTCCTTTTTGAACCTCTGCCACATATTATCTTTTCTTCGCAGACGACACACTTTACATTTTCATTGTTAACACCTTTAAAATGTTTCTACGAAAAGGTATCGGCAGACTTTTTGTTGTTGGCCAACTAAGTTGACCAAGTTTTGAACCAGTGTCCAATGCCGACTTCAGCATTTATGTGGGGGGACTTGTGAAAAATCCGGTCAAGAGATGCAATGTATTTTGTATGCATTGCATCTTATGGTTTACACCTATAGGAGTAACTTATTTTTCCCCATGCAACCGTTACTATGGTTCTCATGGATGAATTCCCGGGATTAAACGCTGGTTAACAAATAGAAACCACAATGTCAAAGTGAAAAGAACTAGTGGAAAAACTCAGGGATGTTACCACACCTGCAACGGGCAAACACGACATGTGAATCCAGGTCATGGTAATTTACGATATCAAGCTGCGCGCTGAATAGCCATTTTCTACCATTTAATCACAAAGTGAAGGAGGGCACAACTTTCCACAGTCATCACTCTATCCTTGACTCAGTGCATATGTAAAACACAAAAACACATTTCCATTTTACAGCTTTAATCATCTCTGCCATTGAGGTTAGGTTTTCACCCCATCTGTTTCTTTGTTGGTTGGTTTAATAGTTAGCAAGAGTATACAAAAACAGCAGAACAGAATCCCTTGGAAGTTGGTGGAAGGATTCAGTGTGGGTCAAGGAAGAAGTCAGAATGTTTTGGTACGGACTTTGATCAGAGAATTCACGTGCCAAAAATAGAACGTCCCGTCAAAGACCTAAGTTTCGTGGAAATTGGTTCAGTGGGTAACCGAGTAACCAACCGACAAAGACTCTCAATCAAACACAGCTTCCCAACCTTACCTTGAATTGGATGAGTCATGTAATTGAGTTTTTGCACAGGAGTTAGTGGTTGATTGACTGCAGGAACTTGCACAGTTGACTCTGACACTAATGGAACTCATCCTATCATTTTTCGTAAACAACTCCAACTTATTGATGCTTTAGGTGGACGTTGATCTGCCCACGAGGACGGTTTGTCCCACCCAGACAGATTGATAGTCAGAGGATGTTGTAAATGGAGGACCTGAATGACATCTACTGTATCTTTAGTTCGGTTTTTCATGCCCCAAACTCGCCTGAGCTGTCACTCGTCTCTGCTGGATTTGTGAAACTGCACTGGACTTTTTTTTAAATCTAGTAATCCATATATGATAGGATGACAGATGTGAAAAGATTCCTCAGATCGTGTTTACGTTGTGTGGTATGATTTAACTGCCTGACCTTAATATGTCCCTGCAAATTCTGCAGCTGCAATCCTCTCGTTAATTATTAACTTTACAGCAAGATCTGCATTCAGCGCAAGGCAGTCTCTTCAGCCATCTCTCTTCACCTCCCTCTTCACGTTTCTGTCCACCAGCCGTCACACTCTGGTTTTGACCTCGGGTCATTATACCTGAAGCCTGTCCACTGCCTGCCCAGTTCTTCTTAATTTGAGGCAGCTCCTGTATATACAGAGGATATCCATCACTCCCTTTCCAACAGGTTGTCCCTCCACAAATCATTCAATTCCTCGTCTGCATCTGTCCTGATGATGTGTCCACCTTGCTTCTCCTCCATATGTTTTCTCAATGCAGACTGTAAGCTGCCTTTATATTTATTCAGACTATTTTTTTACCAAACTTGATTTAACATGAGAACATCAAATCATTACGCTCAATGTTTCATCTTACAAATAAATAAAAACACATTTTTACAAGTCCCTGGTTTAGTTTTCTCCGGCTCCAACTGGTGCATCGTAATATTTGGTTGAGTAATGAAAAGCTTGACATTTTTAAGCCTCTAAGGGAGACAATACACAAATATGTGCTTTTACAGATAAAGATTAGTTTGTAAGTAAGATACAAAGCTACAGCAAGCAGCTGGTTAGTTCAGGGCCTGTCCAAAGAAAACCTTCATGCACCTATAAAAGCACCAATTGGAGTTTTCTTTCTGGTGTATTAAATCAAAACACATCGAAACCAACTGAATATCCAGGTTATTTACAGACCAAAACAGTCTCCCTAAATTGAAGCTAGTTGCACCAAATTGCACACGCTCATACATCATTCCCCTAGATGTGCTTGATTATTTTCAGGATCAACAAACTATTTCCTAGGAAATCCTTCACTAAAAACACGTGTCTCTCAATGTTGAAGAAAAGAATAACAAAGTCCCGGATCCGCACCAAAATTAAATTTGGTCTTTCTTGACCCACACTCTTCCACCGAATCCTGTGGTAATACATTCAGTAGTTTTTGTGATATCCTGCTGTGCAACAAACATATAAACCAACAAATGGACAGGTGTGAGAATGTAACCTCCTTAGCGGATGTAATAAATGTTGAAGATATAAGAGGTAAGAGTTTATTGTGTTCTCTCTTAGCCCCGTCCTCCCGCCAACATTTGTGCAAATACATGCTGTGGTTTCTGCGTAATCCTGCTGACAAACAAACCAACTGGTGAAAAGATAACTTCCTTAGCGGAGGTAAGTGCATACGTTGCCGGCATAATCTTAAATCATCAAGCAGATGTGTTCAAAGCAGTCAAGCAAATCTTGTTAATAGATCTTTACTCTTTTGCACCTAATTTAAAAATCCTCTGATCCTCTTGCATCATGTGTTAATCCACTGAACACTTAAATTGGGTGTGTGGAAATGAAAGTGCGTTAACAAGCCGACAAAGCATTTTACTGCTAATGTGTGAATGTTGTTGGGATTCTGTGTGTGTGTGGCATAACGCCATTATGACAAATCTTCTTTCCAACCCAGAGCTCTTCACTGAGGAGTCACGGTGTGTGGCGAACGCTGCTCCACTTTGAACAACAGCCAGGTTCAATTTACTGCCGCTGCCCGGGAGGAGCAGGATGTGGGTTTAAAGCCCGAATGTATCTCACATGCTGTTTGTGTCAACTGCTGCACTTAACCGCTAAATTTCCCTTGTGTTTGAGCGCATAAAGGACACATTTGGAAACACCGGATAAATTAAGGAGGGCTTTCAAAGTCAGGTTCAATTTCCCCACTTCACTTTTAAGCATTTTCTTCTCCTCTCTACTTGCAAATTTCAGCCGTGCGATGAAACAATTGAGGACAGTCGAATCAGCCAGTCAATTTTGGCAATTAAGTGCGTTTCGCAGTGAATTACACACGCGCCTCAGAACCTCTTAATGGGTTCATTTGTATTCTGGATTAACTCTGGTGAATGAAATTGACGATAGCAGCTCGGGAACTTTACGGAAAACCGAGTCTGCAAAAAAGCCTTGTGGACTTGTCATCTCGCATCATACCTCTGTGTGTTGGAAGTAAAGTGGAGATAAAGCTTTTAGTTCAGTGTTTGATGAGGTGAGGTCGAGCTTTCAGAGGTACAGCCGTCTGCCAGGTTCAGCCAAATCACCGTGTGAAGAGAGGAACTAATAAGTGATAACATAATTATTAACAGTTCACAAATATAGTAATAGTTAGGCCATGTAGCAAAGGCATATATTGCGTATATATAAAATATTAGTGTCTGTATTAAGTTAGTTATAATTTCGATAACGTGAAATGTATGAATTGTACAAAATGTTCGCTGGTTTAATTGCCTGACATATGTCCAAGTGCTCTTTTGTGTAGTAAGTGTAGTTTTGGTCAATTATTTCCATCTATTAATGTATATACCATCTTAAATGTGTGAGAATGTTTATATATATATATATATATATATACACACAGTATGCTGTTGCTGTGCAGCTTCTCAGTTTTATTGTTATACGTACGTATGTAGGTTCGCCCAATTGATGCTGTCAGATGCTTCACTGGCGCAATTTTGATTTTAAGAGGATTAGGACACCAAAGTGAAAAGAAACTGTTAAGTGTAATAAAAGTGTAAATTCACGTAGTTTCATTCTCCTCTTGTTTACGAGTTTTTCACTCTTGACATAAAGCCGAGGAAAATAAAAGCTGAAAGAAAGATAGGCTCTTCGACCGTAGTGTCAGACTTAACATCTCCATCAAGGTGAATCCAGGGCTCGGCCTACTTGAGGTAACAGCAGTGTTGTGTGAATACACAATATGTGTTACAATATATAGAAAATAACACCTGTGCTGATGTCGTGGACATCCCATGACATTCCAACCAGCGCATCTACTCCGCATGACAATTCAAAAATAATGAAAGACAAATATAGACTTCAAATTTGGGAATTCTCCAAAACATGTCATCTCTGTCTGTGAGAGCCTAACTCATGGGAACTGTGTCCTCTCTCATTTCTATTATGTCTCTGTCTTGTCAGTAATCCATCCGCTGGAGCATTAACACCAGAAAAACAAGTCTATAAAATGGGCATGTCCGCAGAGATGGTAGGGGAGTCTGGGGACATGGTGCCGTAAAAACAAACACCATATCAATACAGCATAAATCCAACGCTTTTGGCTTTGCTCCCATTTGAAGCAGACAAAAGGCTCATTTTTTTAATTAGACTTTAGGTCACAGATTTGCTGAGATCAATATTTGTGAGCCATTCTCCTTTTTTTTAATCCAACCCCCTTGACAAGTGCTGCATATGAACATACTGCTTTACAGACTATGATCCCTGCACGGAACTTACAGTTGTCTTGTTACAATAAAAGGCCATTTCAAGATGTCAAATTCCGTCAAACGTCACAATGAACACAGATGTTTTTTAGCCACGAGGGAGCGTGTGGTCGGCGTGCTGTTTGCAGGAACATCAACCAGAGCAGCGTCTGCGGAATTGAGTGTCCATCATCCGACTATCAGTTGTGGGAAACCATCTGCACGCCTGCCAACCGCGAACGACCACCACCACCACCCCAAGGTCTCTAGCGTTAAATTGGACCAGAGATGGAGGTCGGTGTTGTTCTGTTGTCTGTGCTCCAGTGGAGTTGTGTTCTTTAAAATGCTGAATCAACTGTAAAGTTCTTGGTTTTCTGTGTGATATGTTTTTTTTTTAATCTTGCTCGGTGGATTTACATGTTTTCCCCCCCAGTGCATATTAATAAACAAAATAAACAAACATGACTGAACGTCTTTGAGCTGGATTATGCAAACGCAGTTACATTAGCCTCTTTACATTTTCTTTCCCCCACAATCACACAGATTAATATTATAGATTGTTGCTTTGAAGTATTAAATAAATAAATGAATGAGGAAGAGCTCTGTGATTTCTCTTTTAAAAGACTGAAACTGTTTTTAAGTGTTGCATTGAGCAGTTAATCTATTATTGTTACTGCATCATAAAAGCACCATGTCAGTGTAAAGCATATAAGTGTTTTCTTAATTTTACATGATTGCCACATTTTAATTGACTGTGTTCACTCGACTGTGTATCAAAGCTTCCCTGACACGTCATCCAGAACTTCCTTTGCTGTACAAAATCTCATTAATTAGCACCAGACTGGTATATTTATAAAGAAATGACAACTTTTATATCATCTTTTCTCCCATATGGAGCCCAATTACCACACTGAGCTTTAATGTTAAACATCGCTGCACTCAAGGCTCTTCAGGAGAAGACTCACGGTGCCATGAACTCACAGCTAATAATTCTGCCCGTCAGTTTTCTATATGAAGCACATAGCTATAATATGTCTGTAAAAGCCAGGCACATATACGTGTGTCAGTAGCTCAGCAGGATGTAAGTGACCCGTTGAAAAGAAGAAAAAGAAAGAAAGTGACAACTGGGTACAATATTAAATATTTGTAATAGTTGAGTCTTGCTGACACATACAACCACCAAATCTGTATACATCTGCAGCATGTATGTATGACAGTCCCTTTCAAAAGGTGTATTTTGTTACCAACACCTGAACATAGCACAAGTGACAAACATATTTTCAATTAACACAAGGACGAACGTCCTCTCTTCTACCCAGAAAACATGAGTTCCTGTGAGACCCTATCCAATACTGGTCCAGAAGCATAAACCCCATTGGTTCAAAATGACATTTTGCAAATCAAAGAAAACCCGACACTGAACTCCACCATCATGCATTTGGGTTTAATCTGATTGGATTCAAAGAGTTTCATAAAAAACAACAAGGTCACCATTTTCAAAGCGAGTTTGGGAAATGGAGGAAAGCAAAGACAGTCAGATGTTTTAATTGACAGATAATGTGCATTATCAAAGCTTGGAGACGGCGGTCAGCAAGGAGCCAGTCACGACGACGCAGGAGGCGATGAAGAAGATAAAGCAGTTTCCCCTCCCCTGACGGAAAAACAGAGGTTTAATATAAGGAAGAAAAAGGTAATTTGCTAAAATGCTGTTTTTGATGAATGGAATTATCACATTTTCTTCATGTCAAAATGTGTAGTTTGCCTGAACTGTTACCTGGAAAAGTTCTAGAAAAAAACTACTTACTACTCATACAGTGAATTTAAAATGGTCAACCCAAAAAATGCCCCATTGAAACCAATTATAAAAGAGCTTTTTTCTATCTCTGCCAGTAGACATAAAATCATGCATTCCACCTATTTTATGGTTTCATTCCGAGGTCCTGGCTCCAAATGTATACATATTTTTTGACCAGTTAACATAATATTGACCAATATTGTTTGCAACTGAAATGGTTTGTGTGTGTTGATATAGACTCTGAAATATATTACACACGTATTTCCACCGAGTATTTGTCATATGGAAAATAATGCTTTTATATAAAACAGTTTAGTATTAGTTGAACAACAATACAACTAATGAACTGAGTGGATTAGAGCCGATGATTGAACATGATTGTGACCCTCACCTTAATCTCCTTGAAAACCAGGGATCCCCACAGTGCTGCAACCAGACCGTATCCCTACAGAGGAGAAATCAGACGAGGGGTTGACTGATTCAAATCACTTCCCTTAACTCTGCTTCCACTTTGTAGAACTTTCATCTACTTTCGCCTACATCCAAAGCGACTTACAATTAGTGCATTCAACATCTATGAGGGGCCATTTAGGGGGTTCAGTATCTTGCCCATGGACACGTCGGCATGCAGATGGGGAAGACTGAGGATTGACGACCTCTCTACCCCCTCAGCCACAGCCGGCCAACTGTCTGTAAAACTGTCCCCAGGGAACAACTATAGACTGTTTCTGGTGACTTCTGACGCCTTCTGTTGACGTCAACATTTCTCATTCAATACCCTTCTACATGAAAGCTCTTATTGAAAATTTCTGTCACGAGCACAAGAATCCAAATGCCCCCCCGATTGCTTGACATTTTGTTCATCAGACCAAAGACAAAAAGGTCATTGCCTTCTAAACGCATCATAAACTCTGGTCAGAAATCACAATAAGAGGCAGACATTGAACCGGAAAATCCAAAAACCTGAACAAACACATCACATATGGAGAAAAAGATTAAATCGACTACAACGTTCTTTTTGAATTTGGACATCTGAGTTTCTGTGAAATAGTTTCAGACACCAAAACTAAAATCTCTAAATAAAAACCTATGGAACATTTTTTTACCTTTAGCCCCAGTTATGTTTTCATCCGTGTCAGTTTATAGGCAAGATTAGAACAAAGGGGTTTCAAATCCAGGGTTTATTTTTAAATCACTTTTAGTCATTTATCTTGATGGAAAGAAAAAAAAAGACATGTTTCGGGACTGATGGCTGCAGATAATAATAATTAGTGGACTGATATCTATAAGTGTGTAAATGATGGTGCATCTTGATTCAATTCAAGGGATCGGTTTAGAGTTACTTACTGCAGTGACAATGGGGAAGGTGACGACTGCAGTCAGGTAGTTACTAGCCAGGAACCAGCAGTACGTAGCCAGAGCCCACATCAGTCCAGACAATAGACCTGAAGAGCACAATGAGATGTTAGAATGTACCAGTGCGTGAGACAAAAACCTTTTAAACTGGGATAGAGTCAGGAAGTCAATAGTAGAGATGAATCTAGGTAAATGCTCACAAACAGGCACGAGAGATGGAAACAATAGAGACACATGCCTCAGTTTAAATTCTCACTCGGTCGCTTCACAGAAAATTAGGACACGCGCCGCAGGTCCAAAAAAAAGTCCAATTTCAAGGTTCCGTCCACCGAGCTGTAAACCAAATAACAGCTTAAAACTGAAGTTGTGCGGGATGTTAGGTTCTGAACCAGAGTGGACATGTGTGCCCCTGAGCACTTTCTGTGATTCAGCGGTTACCTGAGCGGATGTGTTTGCACTTGCAGCTCAGCGAAAAGGAGGCTGTGATAGTTCCCCCAACCACAGCTGATTCCTGGCGTCTTGGTGAGAGTCAAACTGAGGCTATTATTAGACCCGCCGCTTGGCCCTAGTGCGGCCGACAGCTCAGTGGTTTACAGAAAATCAATCAACCGGTGGAAAATGTTAGTTATTGCCGGGCCACTCAGTTTCCACACAGCCTGAGAAGAACAGCGGCTCACAGACCACATGCCAGATCTGGGGCAGCAGCTTGTGGTTTTGGCACCGACAACAAAGGGTGGTGCACACAGGAGGTTCCAACCTTTAATGGAATTTCCTTTTTAACATCAAGATGATTCTGCTTTCACCTGTTACAGCTTTGACGTTTATGACAGTTTCATTTTAAAGTATTTGATGGGGGGGGGGGGGGGAAGCTGAATTTACCAGAAGAACATTTTTCTTTCACATCTTTAATCCCCGACAATCCTCATCCCATCAAGTAAGGTCTGAATAAGTCCAAGAAACCCAATTTTCTCAGGATTTCTTCAAATGCAGCCTGGCTTTGTCCAAAACTTTACACAATTTAAAGAGGGTTAGGGGGAAGGCCAATACACTAAACTCAGCTTTGGGAAAGTCACAGTTTAAGAATACACAGTCTCAGGCCACAGTGAAAGGCTGCAGGGTGAATTGACTCAAGGATTTCTCTGACCAAGATACTGCCAGTGTCACCAGGACTTAATTGGATGATCCTCAGAGGGAATAGTTATTGTAAATCTGCACTTATACAACAATCTGGTCCTCGATGGGCTTTTCAATCAATGACTCAAAAAGACCACAGTCGTGTCACAAGCATGAAGAAAACATGTCTGTAAAAACCTTTACCTGGGAGGATGAGCCTGGAGTAAACCCTGGGTTTGTTGCACATAGCAACACAGTAGACGGTGAAGTATATCGTGCTGGTAACAAAAATGCCGGAGCACTGTGCATACACATAGTCGAGGTCTGTGGAGAAGACGAAACAAGAATCGACAGTTTAACATCAATTGTGTTCACCTCTGGTTTTGCAATAAAAAAAAGGTCAAGTCAGCTGTTTTCCCTCGTGTCAATAGGAAGTCGGTCAATAAAGTGAAAATCAAAATCAAAGACGTTTTATTTTTGAAATCTTCACACAGTGACTATAGAGACTCCTCCAGAAAACCGGATATTAAACCAAGGCCTCTGGTGGAGCCACTGTTATTTATAGACCAACACTAGGGCACATTAAGTTGAGAAGGCATTAATCATTTTTTGACTGTCTCCCCCTCCTCCATTATTTTTCTGTAAGGTGCATGTATGGTTATAGTAATATTAGAAGTTGTTATTATTGATTCCATACCGTAGTCACTGGCTCCACTGAACATGCTTTCCTGGCATGATGAATGGCTTTTAATGTAGAGGATCGGTGCAAAGGAGGAACCGTACAGCAGCCCCGACACCACGGCCAGCAGGCAGCCTCTGATGAAGAGGAGTCGTAGTAGGGTGAAGAACTGCTTAACGGCCACTGTTTACTCTCCACTGCTCAATTTGTAAAGTAAATTCAAGGATTCTTCAAAGCTGATAAAATGGGTTGTTGAGAATGAATGAGTTTCAAGCAATGCCAGACTAAGATAAGGGTTCTTTGACTTGGTGTATTGCGCTATTCTCTCTCTCAAACAAAGAAATGCTCACTTGGAATTTGTTGCACATGAGAGCAATGTTCGTATGTTTGCACACCCCCCCCCCCACCCCCACCCTGCCTTAGGTTGAATCAATTTTGTTGGAAATGCTGGGACGTCTCTTTTTCCATTTAAAGGCAGCATAAATCAATACTTGATAAGTTAGCTGAATTAAATGGTTTCAGTGAGCAGCTAATAAATGTGATTCAACTCTTACACATGTTCACGTTGATTAAAAAAGGCCAGCAGCTATATAATGTAACAGTCACATTTATTCTTGAGCGCTGACTGATTGCTAATGAGTCAAGCTCACATGACCCGCCTGGTCTTCTGTCCGATCTGGTCTATCCAGAACTCGGAGGCAGTTGGTCCGTAACTGCCCGAATAAGTTCTCTGCAGAAAAAGAACAAGGTTCCATCACTGAGGCGTCTTTCACAACAATCAGAGGATTCACAACTCCCTTTGGGAACAAAAGCAGCAAGGATTGATCAACCCTCCCATTTTACTTGAGAATATCATTAAAATGTACATTCTTGCGAGAAGGTGAGAAAAACAAACGAGCGCCCGATCAATATACTCACCCTGTCGATAAGTAATGGAATTGTTTCTGAATTGGGATGCAGGTCCACATCTGCTTTCACAAAGAAAAAGATCAGCCCGCTGGAACAAAACAAAATTAATATCTGTCATCCAAAAAAAAACAAAAAACAAGCTGCTATGAACACAATTTCTTTGCTGCTGTAACGGCCAGAAGAGAAAACGTCAGTGGGAAGAAGGTGGGAGACATTTCACCTCAGCAGACACAACCCAGCTCCGCAGTAATTTAATATCGGCCTGGAAACATCCTGAGGAGCAATCCCGAACCAGCCGAATCTGAGGGAGACGCACATCATTTCGGGATTTAATGCCAGAAAGTGAACCAAAAAAAAATTGCTTTCACACCATTAATGTCTCAGAATGCCCTTTTCAAAAGTTACACTTCAATTACAAGTCGCCAAAAGAAAACTATTTTTTTTTTTTTCACCCAATTCTGAGAAGAATACCATATATTGTCAGACTCACCTTGAACTGGCCCAGCCCATCAACAAACTAGAGGATCCCCAAATTAAACTCCCAAGGCCGAGGCCGATGGCTTTAACGATTGGAACAACAGCTATATTTCCTGTGGACGACATTGGAAGTAGAATTTAGTGACATGTTTATCTTATAGTGCACCATTCACACAACCAATAAAAGACAATCGGGACAACGCACAAGGGGGGAAATTGTTGCACCATCCTCTGTGTTTGTCCGCGGTCTACTCACAGCCGGAGGAAAAGAAATATGGCATGACAGCTCAGCTCGTAAAAAAGTTGGCTAAGAGTAACTTATGCCGGCACAGTGCCTTGTCACATGTAACATATGAGGTGCACCCCATGGCAGCGTAGTATGAAGTAGGGACACGAGGCCAGTGTCCTCAAAGGGGCCAGTGTCCTCACAGAAGTGCATCAACATTTTAATATGGACGGAAGCAGACGGATGCTAAATCGGATGCTTTGAGTCCATCTGCTGCTACAAACATCCAGATACACCCTTGAAGACTTCATTCCGTTTGAGAACAACTTCAGGATCATAAGGGGATGAAGTTTGACTTTTTAGGATATATTACCTGTGGCCCAGATTGCCCCTCCAAGCATTGCGAAAGGGTGGAATTTGGGCGAATCTAGAATCAAGTCTCCAACCATAGACACAACCCATATTGCTGCACAGGTCACCCACTGAAAAAACATCCCTGCAAATAGAGAGTAAGCCATTAACCCTTTTAAAAGCACTCAAGGATTTAAATGTATATTAAATTATTTCTTCAGATGAAATGAGGCGCTGTGTTCTTACCGTCTCCTGTCTCTGTCCTTTTGATGGGAACAAAGCTGCTTCCATACAACAACACAGCAACGAAGTTTGCAGTGATTCCGTAGACAAAGTGAGTCGTGTCGGTTGAGTTGTAGGTGTAATCAAATGTTTCCAGTTGCCCAAATACTGCATTTCCACCATACCGGGCCCCTGGAGGAGTTTTAAAGCCACAAAATAAAAACAATCCAATAGATTTCAGACAACAACAGCCACACACAGGCCCACATTCATTCATTCATTCACTCACTCGGACATTTACGCATGTCGTACCTTGATCAGCGCTCTGACAGCTCACCATCAACAAAGAGGCAACTAATAAAAGCCAAGGGGGACATTTCACTTGGAACATGCTAAAACTAAATACTGTTTCTCGATGTGGCCACAGTGTGAAAACCAGCTGAGGCAGTGAATGAGTGGGTGTGTGTGTGAGTGTGTGTGTGTGTCTGCAGAGAGGAGACAATGACATCAGGTGCGGCCACTTATCTAATCGCTCAGTCTGATACATGAGGCTGCAGAGGACAGAGACAGAGACACTTTAATATGATGAAATAATCCCATTTTAGTTATTATTAATATATTTTCATTTTTATTGTGATCATTTATTTACATTCATATTTATTTTTTTACATTTTATTATTATCCTTATATTTTGGATATATATATATATATATATATACATATATATTTTTATTTATTTATTTAAATGGTCCTTTGGAATATCATAAATATGCCTGGGTCAGCCTCTTTCACAGTGGACAGGACACCTACACCTACAGACAGCACAGCCCCCCCCCCCCCCTAATTTTACTGGCTTCTTGGTTCAGCAGACACATTGCAGATGAGAACGCTTATCTGCTCATCAGCAGACGATGGTCCACAACAATAGTTCTATATATAAACCTGCTCTAAGGAAATCCTGTGAAAATAGGCTGCTGCACTCAACCCTTATTTCCTACCGGCTACTTCCTGATGTCGATTCTAATCTATTCTATTTCTAGTCTATTCTAGTCTGTAATCTATTCTAATCTAATATATTCTAGTCTAGTCTAGTCTATTCTAATCTATATATTCTAATATTTTGTATTCTAGTCTATAGTCCATTGTAATCTAGTCTATTCTAATCTAATCTATTCTAGTCTAGTCTAGTCTATTGTAATCTATTAGATTCAAATCTATTATATTCTAGTAGATTCTAGTCTATTTGATATGATTAGCCTGCACTCAGGCAATTAAGAATAAGGGCCAGCAGATGTCGCCTAAAACACGGATGCATAATGAATGAATGAATGTGTAATTTATCACCCTCATCTCTGGCCTATGCATTTAAATCTAGTCCCTATTAAATGTAGTGTCCTTAGAGATGAATAGGCCTCAACCATGAGATTGTAGCAGCAGTTGTGATATCTTGAATCCGTATAGATCCATATAGAAGCAAATATTGTGCCAAAGTGCTATCAAAACATTTTGCCTGAATTACTTTAGCTGTCACTTATTTTTAATATCTACTTTTTAAAAGTAGTGTAAGGGGCATTGTATTCTAGTTGGTGACTTCACAACCCATCCATGAGGTGTCCCTGTCCCTGCGTATTCCACCATGTGTCCACTTTGCATCTGGCAGAGAAAGACAGTATTCATGTGGCTTCATGTTTGGGTTGGAGGGTGGTTTCCCAGCAGCTCCGTCCACTGCGCACTGTGCGCAAAAGTCTCTGTGCCCTACAGTGGCCACGAGTCCTCCCTTCCAGGATGCGTTTGGGAAGTTGTGCGCTCCTCCCTGGTTCGAGTTTGGCTCAAAAAAGACACTCAACCATGAGGATAACATAAGTTCTAATGGGGAAGTCTCGCTCTCTCTGGCTGTGCTTCCCTGTCCTGAGACTGACGAGCAGCTTTTGGAGGTGCCCTCTCTCCAGAAGGAGTTTGATCATCGCGACCCTATGTGCGGTCTATCTGCTTTTTGTGGTTTCATACGTTGGATACTCTCAGCAGCGCCGGGACAGACGGACAGACAAACACAAGTACCGACACACCCGTGGACTGGAGACCGATGGTGCCTTTCTGGACTCTGCGGACCTGCCCACCGGTGAGAGCTTTGTGGTCCCGACCCGGTCCAACGTGGTGTACATCACGCTCAAATTCAAGCGCCTGAAACCGGCAAATATTCGGGGCACAATCAGGCCAAAACTCAGGAGGAAGCTGAGAAAGAATAATTCCGCTTTTACGCAGGACAAATTTGGCGCTTTGGAGCAAGACGCCGGGCAGATTAATCGCCACTTTGCACCCAAGACTTCCTGGAAAGAAACCAGGGATGTGGATTATAAATCTTTAGGTAAAATCCACAGCTCTCACAGAGATGAAGGTGCAGAGTCCAACACCAGCTCCATACGAATCTACAGCCGGCGCGCACCGCAGTGGTTCAGCGCACAGGACGTGGGAGCCATGCGCTTTCTTGCGGATGCCAAAGTTTTGCGCATCAGAGAAGTTTCTCGCGAGGAGTCTCCATCGCCGCTCCTGGTGTTTGAGGGGGAGACAAGGACCAGAGGAAACCACACGACAGCACGGGACAGTGTGTGCGTGGGGCGGTGTGGAGTCATCACCAGCCCCGGGGACACCACTGAGGTCTTTGCTTTTCATTTGGACAGAGTGCTGGGGCTGAACAGGACGTTACCAGCCGTGGGCAGAAAGTTCAGATTTCTACACGGTAGGTTCCCCGGATGGAGTTTGATCCAAGTTGGATGTAAAGTTTGGCCGCTTTTAAAACAAAGTTCATTCCATAAGGGACAGAGAGTATTTCATTGCACAGAGTGGAAAACTGCTGAGCGTGGCAGTGAGGAGAAGAGGAGGGAGTGACAGAGAGCAGTGAGGTGGGAGAGGAAGATTCTGCATGAGGATGATGAATGGCATTTTCTAACTTCACCGGTTTCCTGAGTGCACTACTTTTTGTGTTCAGGATCTAAACTGCAAATTGCACCATCAACATCATAAAAATGTCGCCAGTGCTTTAGAGGAATGGATAAAAACACGAATAATCCCCCGAGACCCTAAGTGAACCAGTTCAGCTTTGCCATAGATTCTGAGATATTATAATTTTTAGCACTTTTCAAGTGAATAAGCATCATTTTTTTTCCAAAAGACAAAATAAAACATGCAAAATTACATTATCATCACAAAACAAATGGCATTAAAAGATTATGAGAGGTGTAAATAACCAAAGGTACATAAACAGATGCAGGTATTCACTTGCACAAATGAAAAAATACATCCCAGGAAAAACAACCCAAAAAATAAAACCCTCAGCTCACACAACAGAGGTCAAATCTATAAAAGTAAGTTCACGACAAAATGTAAAAGAAGCAGCCGAGTCAGCTGATCTAATAGACTGTGAAAGGCGGTTTCAGAGGCGAGGAGCCAGAGCTCCAGAGGTTTCGATCATCTTTAAAGTGGAACAGATTAAGCCTGTTAGGTCTGTACAGAGCGAGGAGCTCAGTTGTTCCAGTGCTGAATCATTTAGAGCCTTGTAGTTGATTAAGAGTTTTTAAAAATCGATTCTAAAAGAGATAGGAAGCCAATGGATGGAGGCCAGAATTTGTTTTATTTGAGAGAAACAGTTTGTCTTGTTCAGTGATCTCGCTGCACAGCAGTTGTACCCCAGCACCATAAATCACGTTATTAAATCAAACCAGTTCATTGTGTAAATCATCACCTCCATGGATGAATTCATTGGATTTTCCTGTAAAACAGATGTGGTGTAGCTGTGGGACAGATGTGCTCTGATAATCCAACATAATCAAACTCCTCATAATCAAACTAGATAAAAGGTCTTCGACAGGAACTTGTCTTTTCCTTATGTCACTGACATCGGGGAGTTTGTCTTGAGGCTAGATACTATTACAAAAGTCATGTTTGAATGTCCTAGAATCAAATTTATAAATTTAATTCAACAGCAGGTGACAAGCTGTTTGCTTTCACCACCCTTATTCCATCTATGACCAACATGATTTTAGTCTTCAAGCAAAATAAAATAATAAAAAACTTTGCCTCTGACAAACAACAGAGTTTGATTTGTCAGGGCTTTGATTTGAAATGAACGCTGTGCAAAATTAAAGTATGAAATATTCATAAATACACAACTCGGCATCATGAAACACATCACTCCACTTCCCTCTGCTCTTTGTTGCGAGAGATGATATTGCAACGACATGAACAAAATATGAATACATCCTTCTTGCACCATCACTGACGATTGGGAGTTACTGTTGCAAGAAACAGTCTCAGACATTCTGGGAAAGAAAGACAATCCCTTCTCCATCTCTCTGCTGTCTTGATGAGCTCAGTGACCCGCTGCAGATACTGTGCAGCCTCCAGGCATGTGTGTGCTAACTGCATAAATTCCAGTGACGGCACCAGTGTGCTCACTGGTCAGTAAGTTTTTCCAGGATAAAAATAGGTTTAAAAAAACTCCATGAGACTGAGCAGTTGTTGAAACCTGACCGTGCAATCTGTGCATCCTTCCCCTCTTTTAGACGGCCAGCCATGTCCGGTGGCGTTATGGGACGCGTCTCTGTACCCAGAGGGCCTCGCTGCAGGCCGGGCCACTGTGAGGCTAACATGGGGGGGCTACCAGAGATCCCTGAAGCAAAGGTGTTGGCATAGAAACATCAACCCGAGGCCCGACTCCGACTGCTGCAGTATTCATCACTACGAGTGGAGCAAACTCGCTCTGTTTGACTTCTTGTTACAGGTAACGAAGGATTTGTTAGAAAAACCTGCTTTGATAACGACAAAAGCTGAGATTAGATGAATTACACATTTACTTGATAGTAGAAAAAAACGCTTTGTTTCTCCACAGGCTTCTTTAAATTCCCAAAATTATTCATAGATGACTTTCAGTTTTTGTCTGACATTAGAAATTCCCTCCAACAGCTGTTTCTGCTGTAGAAAAAAAGGTTTAATATCCTTTGGCTGAATCAATGTCTTGTTTCCGGTGTAGGAGGATTCCCTCTTGGTCACATTTTGGCTTTAAGGACACATTTGCTGAGCTTTGGCCTTTTGTTCTGTTCTTTAAAGTTCTTTATTTCAGATTCTAAAGGGGTGTGATTGGGGGGGCGTATTGGTTTGATTGACAGGTATATTCTGGAAAGTTTTCTGTTCATCTCTATTTCTTGGTGGATGCTCACTCATCCGAGTTTCCAGAATCCTCTCGTGTTACATTTGTGAGAGTCTCCTAATACTAACTCTCAGTAGCTGCATCGTCTATATCTGGTAGCACCACTAAAAGCCTCCACAGATCAAATGGTTGATCAAATGCAGGACGATCAGTGGATAAGAGAGTGTGGAGGCTTGAGAAAGTCCTTCATGGCTCCAGTGAACCACAGAGTTTGAATTTGTGGGGAGGACAACAATCTCTTTGACAGGCAGGATCATCAAACACTTCAAAAGGGAGAGGAAAAAACTGAAATACCAATATGGAAGATAAATCCATATTCACCATCTTCTGCTCTATTCTCACAACATCAAACACAGAAAAACTCTCTGAAAAAATGTCTTTCTTCAGATTCACAACCGTCTGGACGGGAGCTGCTGCGGGTTCCGGCCCCGGCAGGAGGACGAGTGCGTGGAGCTCGGACACCGCGCTGAGTGCGGGGACCCGGAGCGCCTCCAACTGGCCAACATCTTCCACAGGGGTCACGACCCCAGACACCTGGTGTTCACCAACAACAAGGGCTTCTTCGACCGCAACGAGAACAACCTGGACTTCAGGCTGCTGGAGGGGATCACTGAGTAAGTTTAGACGGACGGAGGGATGGATGGATGGATGGATGGATGGATGGATGGATGGATAGATAGATAGATAGATAGATAGATTGATTATGACTCTTTTCTAGAGTCATCATTTTTCATTTCTACAAAATGTTTGTTTGTTTGTTTTATAATTTATGGCCCAGATCAGTTTATTAGGCCCCCGAGCACTGAGATCATTATATTGTTATAGATCTTTTTTGTTGGGCAGGAAGTCTATTGTTTTTCATCTTGCAAACATTTTAAACTGAGTTTGTTGAATCTTAAATCGCTTGTTCAGAAACTCTGGATTTGAAGTTTTGCAAATATTACAAATTAACTTTAAAAGATGATAACCTGTCATTTCTATTCAAATTTGGAACTTTGAAATGTTAGTTCTTCCTCTAAACGTCAAAACCCTTCAAAAGTCTTCAAACTTTTCGAAAATTTGAAAGAAATTAGATCTGGCTCATCAAATTAAGAACCTGCACGTATACGCTGCACTAAATGTCACGTTCCTGTTTATTCCCCACTGATCTGAGTGGATATGTAAGTTGAAAGTTCACTTCAGAGACTTTCATCCATCCTTTGATCAATAAATCATGGTGGTATCACTGGGGGGACAGTGTGGTGTGTTGGGGCGAGAACACTGGTGTCTCCTCCGCAAACACAGATCCTTGTGATCCTCGTGGAAACTACATTTTGCTGCTTTCAAAAGACGTTGAGCTGAACGATCCCAGCATGTCATCGATGTTATTTTAATGTCATGTTGGATTCTTCATTGACTTGAAAGGTTTTTTTTTCATCTTTGACTTTTATAAAAGCTGAATAAGCTGATGTCTAGTTTTTTATTTTTATTTCAGGCACTTTCATCACAGATCGGTACATAACTACGGTTTATTGGAAAAGTTGCATTAAAAGTTGAAATGGTCATAAAACATTCCCTTCTTCACCCATGTTCCATCCTTCCACCAAGTTTCGTGGAAAGTATTGAGCATTTTTTGTGTATTGCTGCTGAAAAACCAAGAAATAAACCCACAAAGAAAAACCAGAGACGTGCAAAAACGTAAAAATAGTTCCTTTCACAGGGTTTGTAATTATCATGGTTTACTGACAGAGTTTTGTGGAGGTGTTTGCTCAACTTAATAAGTTTGGAGGTTGTGTTACGGGTTTAACTGTGTTGCATTATCCAGAGAGACATCTCTAAATTCACTGCCGCACTTTATATAGATTGTGGTGATAAGTGAAATGCCTCTCAGTAACACATTTCAACAGCATCACAAACAACAACGGCCGTGAAGTGAAGTTAAATCAACATCTGCCAAAAAACACCTAATATTCTAACTGTAATTATCCAGGACTTTTACAAGACTATAAGACTGAATCAGATTTAACAGGGAATGTCTAATAAACCGAGAACTGAGAGAAACAACAGCTTTCAGTGTTAATATTTCAAATCAGATTTAATGCTAAGTTATTGTTTTACAGGCAGCGTGGGGACAAAGGCACAAAAATGAACTTGGAAAAAGTGAGAAAAAGTAGCACGACATAAATTCTCTTTACTTTTGTGAGTCAGGTTTATAGTTAGCGTGTTAACTCATCGTCACAGTCCCTCTCTTATTCATTTTATTGGCTCTTAACATATAACTAGGGTGGGATTTATTTTATACTTTGACATATGGAGTGTAGAGCAGGTACAAATCTGTTGCTTTCTTTCCTTGTTGTTCTTTCACTCCAGATGTTGTTGTTTTCAGCGCCTTTAACACCCGAGGTTAGTGATTCTTCTCTGTATTGTATGCAGAGAGTAAAACAGCCAGGATCACCTCTGCTCCTCAGACATGACGGAACCTTTCCCCCACCTCTGTGTCTGTCCAGGCTCCCGGAGCAGGCGGTGTCGGTGCTGAGGAGCAGGAGGCTGAGGGAACGACTCCTCCAGTCTCTGTTCCTGGACCAGACGTACTGGGAGAGCCAGGGCGGCCGACAGGGCATCGACAAGCTGATCGACGTCATCGAGAGGCGGGCGAAGGTCCTCCTCACCTACATCAACGCACATGGGATCAAAGTCATCACAATGAACGTGTGACGAGGTCCAAAAAAAACTAATTAACCATTTGAACCCTGTGACTTTACTATGTCCTGAAACAAGACACTGGAGCCTTAAACATAAAACATTTTTATAGTAGTCTGGATAAAAAACATCAGCTAATTATTACACATCACGTAATTTATCACAAGAGTATGAGAGCATACATTAGTGTTGTCATAATCCCCAGGATCATGCACTTTTAAATATAAATATGATGCAAATTAAACAGGATTAATGAGTATTTATAAAATATTTCAATATATATTTTCTTAATGAAGGACTTCTTATAAATCACCCACTAACCTTTTAAAACAACATGTACTCTTTCTTGTTCATAACCCTATATTTGCAAAGCATTCAATTAATCTATAGATGTAAGGAAACATATCTAAACTCATCATTTGCTAAGAGATACTGAGAAACTCTTTAATTTAATTAATGTATGACATTTACTTTAACTCTTACTGAAGGAAACTAATTAGTTTTTCTCCCGTCTGCCGAGTCTTCTCTCGTTGCTCTCTCCCGAGGCCAAAACGCCGTCGTCATTATGTAAAGCACACGCTGCCGTTCTAACTTCTCCTCCTCCTCCTGAGGCTTTCCAGCAACTATCATTTTCACTGTGAGTGACGAATAGAGAACGACACGATAGGTTATTGTCTGAATGTGGCGTCGAAACATTTTACACTGAACGATGAGTTATTGAATCTTTCCTTATCTTTTGTCTTAAAAACGTCCAATGTGAACATTTTTCGTGATGATTGGAGAAGAACTGGGACAGTGACTGTACATTTTAAACTGAAGGACTTTAAGTATACAAACTTTTCTTTTCTCTTGTGTCTTTATTTCACTACATTGCTTTTGCCATAGCCTTTTGTTTTTATTGTATTTATTTATTTTTGTACTTTTTGAAGCTGTCAATAAAAGTTTGTTTTGTGTCAAAAGTTTTCGGCCTCTGACAGATAAAATCATTTCAACTCTGACAGTGATCCGTAGCTTCTCCTGTCAACTTAGCGATATTGAATTCTTGGCCTGAAATGTGACATCGTGGGATATTCAGGTAATCCGTCAGTTGCAGACAAGACACGCAATCAACTTTATTGTGTTTGTGTAAAAGTTGCTTTTATTCTGAGTGTCTTTTAAAATGCCCATCGTTTATTTCCTGTCAAAAGACAAACGCATCTCTCGCGGAGGACAATGCATTTATTTCCACGGTCTGTAAATATGCATTAGCGAAGATATTTTTGAATGTCGACTCAAAGTGAGATCAGGAATAGTCTGTGGCTGTGAAACCTGAGCCGGAGCACGCTGCCTGTTTTCCATGGTGCCGTAAACATTGAGCTTTGGGCTGTCGCACTGGGCTTTGAGGGTCTTTTCCCTGGTGTCCATGCCGGGCATTCACTGGCCTGTTGTTTTAACCCCTCTGCGCCCGCATTAGTGTGTCGGTGGGGTCCGTGGCTCTGTGTGTTTGTGTAGGAAAAACCCCTCGAGTTCCCAGAGTGCTCAGCAGCGGAACTTACTTTCTCTACACGCATGCGCGTTCGCATTTTTCTCACACCAGGACACACACACACACACACGCAGACAAAAGGAACAACCTTTGAGCGATGTATGTAACAATATGTGCATAGACGCACACGGACATGGGGACCCTGACCCGCCCTGACAAAAGTGGACCACTGTAAAAACAGTGGGTTCAGCTCTGCAGGTCAGGTGCTGCAGTCCAAACTAACAAGACTTTACAAGTGTCAGTCGACTCAGACACACCCAGCCGAGCATTTCCCCTTGAGTCATAGTATTCATATTGCAGAAATAAATAATATTCCTCTTTTTAAGAAAACAATCATGCGTTGGACTCATCGACTGTATTCGACATAACAAATCCCCAAAAGCGAAGCCAAAGTGTCTGTATCACCCCCTGGTGGCTGGCTGTAGTATAGGTCATCACTTCAGGTTGGTTTGTGAAATGTATACACTTTAATTCTATGATCTTCTCTTCCCTACGTGACAGGCCTGACATGTTCCCTCATGTTTGCACAGATAATGAACGTGGAGCTCTCTCGTCCTCCGTTCTGTTTCCAGAGGAACGGAAAACACGGAAAAGGGGAAGATTTTTGTCTCTGAGTCAGTTTATGGGAAATAATTCTCCGGCGGGACGGTTCATCTGAGCCGTGCCCAGCTGGCTGTTGCCTGGTCCGACTCCAAACAGCATCAGCAAAACAGAGGAGCTCTTTATTCTCCGATCCTCGGCTCGGCTCCGATAATCACTCTGGTTTATACTGTGATGTCACTTTTCCCATTAGCTGCTGTTCACCACCCGCCCACACAGTGAAGCATGTGCCCAGAAGCACTTGTTTATTATGACATTTATTCATTTACTTTTGAATTAGTTTGCTGTCAAGTGATGGTTCCATTCGTAGCTGTATACAGAACCTGGAACAGGCGGAGGATGAAGCTGGTCCTTGTCACTTTCAGGGAGTTTGGTCTCTGGTGCAGTGGCCATAGTTAATATGCCTGTTTGGAATCTGCTGTTTGCTTGGCCTTTTCTTTTTCTTTGTGAAAGTGTGAAAGTTACCTGCAGTAATGAAGCCTCGACTGAAAAAGACCTGCTGCAGAATGCTGGTGGTTTTCTTCCAAAAAGCGAGTCATGTGACTGGAGCCTGAGACCCGACAGCAGCAAGTGTTTGTCAGTGTCTCCGTCAAAGTTTCCAAACATCTGTGTTCGAATGCAGACCCAGAGTTTTCTAACTAAAACCGGGCTCACTCTGTTTCCAAACTTCTCCATTTTAGCGGATCTAAAACTGTGAAGTGTAAGTTTGTACTTCGTGGTACACGTAGTAGTGTGGGTGTAGCCTCAGTGTGCAGAGCCCCAAAGTCAAGAATCAGTCATCGTTGACTTTGTCGTCGTGATCGACAACTTCACTTGTGTTGATGAGTCTTGGTCGACTGTTTATTGAACTAACTTTTAAAATATACACATGCCAGGTGTGAAGCCCAGAAGTTGTTTGATTCAGGAAATACTATTAAATGATTCATAAATAATGGAGAGATTTTCATCGATTGAATAAACACAAGTTTTGATTTAGTCATAATATTTTTCTATTTTGTCAAGATGTGTAACTTGTCAGTGCAGCGTAAACACAACCAACATAAGTTATTCATTTATCTAGAAAAATTGGGAAATCCAGCGACTAAAAATGTTTTGCAGCATTCGACGTGTTTTCTCTTCTTTCAAGCTCACGGGTCACACTGTTTTCTCAAAGGCCTCGATAACTCTTTACCTCAACTTTACCTCATTCTCTGAATCTGGAGCCGTGCACGTCCCTTCGCTGCCAACAGACTCCAGAAGTATTTCACATGGTTGGATAAGGGAGGGAACCAGGAAAAAACTCTCCCTCAGAACCCAAAAGCCGCCAGACACAACAAAAACCTTTTAACTGCCACGTTGCCTGTTCGGAAAGGAGGAAGGTGCTGATAAGGAGTTTTTTTGGAGGAGAAAATCAAAAGAATGTCAACACACGTGAGATAAAGTCATGTCAAAGCACGTTTCTTACACTAAAAAAACCCCACACGATTCAGAAGGGGAAGAGTCTTTTTACAACTTTACAACGTGTAAGAACAACTTTTGCAGGTTTGGAGTGAAGCCAGGATTCTTTTCTTTACAGTTTATTCCTTCAAAAGCAAAAGTCTGAGCGGATTTAATTCAGCCGGCCTGAATGAAGGTATCGCACCCAAAGAATCTCTCCTCTTTACTCCTGGAGGGTTTCAATTTCCCATCACCCAGCTCCTCTTACAACTTTGAACTCTTCTCTTAAATGCACCTTTTCTCAACTCTGCCGAGAAGATTAGTTTTTTTTTCGTCTGCACTCGTCTGACAGATTAATCAAAAACTACCGGATGGATTAGAAGAGAACTTGATGGAAGGACACAATATGGATTAGAGAGGAAGAGGTGGATTTTAAAATTGTGAGATTAGGACAAAACTTCTCAACAGATTTTCTCGAAGTTTGGTGGAAATTTGTGGATCTTGCGGGATTGTTTTTTTTTTTACTTTCTTGCAAGACACAGTGTTGGCAGAGGTAAATCGAATAATCTCCACCAAGGAGGTTCTATTTAAAATCTGGCATGTTTAGGGGATTGCTAATGTAAGAAAAAATAAATCTGATTCAAATAAAAATACTGGATGTTGGTACTGGAATCTAAATGTGGATTCATGGACTGTTGGGCCTTGATGGAGGTATCTGCACTCTTTAGTTTTCAAAAGTGTGATTTCTTGTTTTGTTTGTCTACTAAAGCACATTTCTGATTAAATGCAGAGTGATTGTTCATTTCACCTAATGCACAAAACCTATTGAGCTTTTTTTCCATTAATGCTGATTAAAGCTTTTTCCTCCTCTGGCAGCTGTTGTCTTTCTTTTTTAATGCTTTAATTACGCTGCACTAATAAGTGAAAAATCCCACCCAAAGTTGAAACCACGTCTGCAGCTCAGACTGAAATCTATTCAAGCAGAAGGGTTGTGTGTCAGGTAAGAATGCAACCACATGAAATAGCCAGAGGTGGTGAGCGTCAGCATCAGTTATCTCTCAGAGCTGATTTAATGAAAGCCCTGGGTCAAGAGACACATGGAAAATAGTAATAAACTCAGCTTCCACTGAAAAATATGGATTTTAAACTCCATACGTGATGTGGAAAGTATATGTGAAGGAGGTTAAATAAGGTAAATAGCTGCAGGACAGTATTGAAGGCGTGAGCAGCTTCCTTCATCATGCTATGACGTGCGTATCTGGTCACATTCAAGAAGGGGATTATAGGGGAAGAGAAGCACAAATCATTCAACCATGTCATGACCTCAGGTCTGTGTTTCCCACTTATATTTCTTATTGTTTGGGGCACGTCCTTGACAGAACATTTCCCCCGGAGCTGGTTCTGTTTGTCGCTCATGAACATTAGAGCAGGGCATCACGGGTCTTGAGTCTTGAAAGAGTGTCCCGTACATTGCAGCCTCTCTCCCCTCACCTGCCTGATCTGGTTATTCATTTTTTTTCTACGTGCAATGTGAAAGTTTTACAGTTCCCTGTGAACATTTGTTTCTGATAAAGGCCTATCAGGAGGAAATAAAAGTCTTTCCTGCACCGAGACCTTGACGCACTCACCTTACATAAATCAGATTTGAGTCTTTTTGTGGAAAAACTAATTCAAACTCACTAAAAAACTCTTGAGCCCCACCTACACACAAACAACTGCTGGCTCGGGATACACACAACCGCAGAAGGTTTGATGCAGACTTTGATTTACTACAGTAATTTGTTATGCTGTTGTTTCTCTGCACTCCATTGTTATCTGCAGCTGTACAGCACAGTATGTCCTTGCAGCAAGTGTAAAGCAAGAGCCCACTTTAACAATTGACTTTAAGAACTTATATCACAGCCTAAGGTAGTGTTTTCATTCCAATCTGCCTTAAAATACGCTTTAAATGTTAAACATCAAAGACCATTAATAAAATGACCAAAACCTCGCTGACACACTGTGAAACTGGAGCCCCCCCCCCCCCCCCGAGGGACCCACACATGATCCTTGTTGAATAGAGTCGAACATCAGACGCTGCAGAGACGAGTATTTGACTAATATTAATTCATAATGTAACAAAAACCGAGCCGGGATCAGAAGAGGAACCCGTCACCATAGGCAGTTGAAGTGCAACCAGAGCGGCTGTGATGTGAGATTAAAGGGATGAGCATGCATACTTAAAAAAACTGGCGTGAGCCATCAAGGACTCCACGGACCGGCATCTCAAACATCTGCTCCCACAAATATCTGGTGCAATCAAACAGTTGTGAAGCTGGATGTGTGGCATTCTATATTTAGCGAGGTGGTGAGGAGAGAGGAGTGGCACGTGGAGCACGCAGCAGACACCCGCAACCAAACCGTTCAGGACGATTACTCATACAACTCCAGACGTTTAGCTGCAGTGGAATCACATGACGGGACAAAGAAATTGAAAAAAAGTCTCCTGCAACTCCAGTAAACACTTAAACACTTAAAATACCTGTGAATCCTCTCACAGACACTTTTGGTGACCGTGAAGCTTGGTGACCGTGAAGCTGATCATCTGCCTAAAGTTCAACTGCACTGCTTTTGTCCCTCTCTCGGCAAGAAGACTCATTGTACATAATTGTGGAGTAAAAGTAAAAAGTGGAGTCAACCACACCCTTCTTTAAACACTGGACCAAGATACACTGTCATTTTTTAAATTAGAGACGATAAGATTTGCTCTACGAGGACCTGAGGAGCAGCTGTGATGTTAGATTATTTTATATTTTTAACATTTGCTCGCCCAATCTTCATCCACTGTAACTCACTTTCGCTCATGCAAATAGGATATCAAAGGGTCAAAGTTCACCAAAGTTTTGAAAAACATTTGCTATGCTCCCTGTTCGCACATGAACGGGAGAAGGAAAGCTTCACAACTTTTACATTCACGCACGTGTGACCCGAAGTTTGTTACCATCTTTCAAGAGACGCTTTTGGGCTGATGTAGGCTGTAGCACCCTCTACAGGTGAGATGCTTTAATACCAAAGAAGGGGTTTAACAAACCAATAAATTAAAACTCCTCTTTCAATTCATTTATTTTAGAGCAATATGTGTTTGTATGCATGTTTATACATGTTTGATTTATAAATACATTTTACTGAATTATGGGGGAAAATGGGAAAACAAAGGTTTGCTCCTGTATTTTTATACACATGGTGTTTATATCTTATTTATTCAAAAAGTACCAAACCTGGTGTTACAGTACAATAAAAGCGTTTTAAAGTTCAGGCTGCATGAGAAACTCCTCAACAATATCTGCAACTGGCAGAGAAAGTGTTATTTCAAAACCAAAATACCAGGTCACCAGAGTCAAGTGAACATCCTCAAACACCACTTAGAGTCAGGGAAAGGATAAACATGTACACGTCCCAAAAATCTGAGGAGAATATGGGTTTTGTTTTTACCCAGAGCCCAAAACCTGGTGGTTTCCCTGATTATGCGTTTTAAAATGACCTGGGTGGAGTAAAAACCTGCAGATAAGCAGAGGTGATACTTGATATTGTTAAACCGTCTTTCTGCATGTTTCTGTGCACGTACTGCGGGTGCACGTCTTGAGAATTGTCCCATTTTTAACCCCGGCCTCTCAGCTGGTGCATCTCCCACTGATCGGCCCCCAAACACTCATCTCTGGTGCAAGACTTCCCAGAAAAATTAACAAGGACCCAGAGGAGAGAAAGAGACAAAACAACTCTCAGAGAACAAACCAGGCCAACAAAAGCCACTTTGTGAAAGCTCCACATAAACTGACACGGCCCTGCAGTCGCTGGCTGAAGGTGTAAACAGCCCGAGGAGAGAGAGACTCTGAACATTCCTCACCTCTCTCGCTGTGAACTCGTCTCTCTGGGGTCAAAACTGTCCCAGGAGCAACTTTGAACTTGGCCGGGCCTCATTCCAGAGATGTACAAGGAATCACAGGAGGCGTTTATTCAACATTACTGTATGTGACATGACGCAGAGGGAGGGAAAGTTGCCCCCTGTCCGTTTGTTTTCTCCTCTGTCCAAAGACAACAGCAGGGAATATTGAATTGTCCCCCCCCCCCCCCCGGCTGAGTTTGAGGTTTTTTGAATCTATCTGGAACAAATACCTGCTGACTCCGAGACATGTGACTGCTCATCCTGCTGTCAGTTCGTGTACAGCAGGAACACAGCAGCACTGGAAAACTGCACAAACACCAGGAAACGGTCCAAGTTTACATTTTTCCTCGCAGTAGACAAAGTGTAAATGTTTGACATGTGTTGTGTTTTGTGTTCTTTCTTTCTTGCTGATTTCTTTCAGTCAAGCAATTTGTGAGTTTGTTTTCCTTTTTTTCGATAGATAGATGGATAGATAGATAGATAGATGGATAGATAGATAGATAGATAGATAGATGGACAGATAGATAGATAGATAGATAGATAGATAGATAGATAGATAGATGGATAGATAGATGGATAGATAGATAGATAGATGGATAGATAGATAGATAGATAGATAGATAGATGGATAGATAGATAGATAGATGGATAGATAGATAGATAGATAGATAGATAGATGGATAGATAGATAGATAGATAGATAGATAGATAGATAGATAGATGGATAGATAGATAGATAGATAGATAGATAGATAGATAGATAGATAGATAGATAGATAGATAGATAGATAGATGGATAGATAGATAGATAGATAGATAGATGGATAGATAGATAGATAGATGGATAGATAGATAGATAGATAGATAGATAGATGGATAGATAGATAGATAGATAGATAGATAGATGGATAGATAGATAGATAGATGGATAGATAGATAGATAGATAGATGGATAGATAGATAGATAGATAGATGGATAGATAGATAGATAGATAGATAGATAGATAGATAGATGGATAGATAGATAGATAGATGGATAGATAGATAGATAGATAGATAGATAGATAGATAGATAGATAGATGGATAGATAGATAGATAGATAGATAGATAGATAGATAGATAGATAGATAGATGGATAGATAGATAGATAGATAGATAGATGGATAGGTAGATGGATAGATAGATAGATAGATCGATAGATAGATAGATAGATAGATAGATAGATAGATAGATAGATAGGTAGATAGGTAGATGGATAGATAGATAGATAGATGGATAGATAGATAGATAGATAGATAGATAGATAGATAGATAGATAGATAGATAGGTAGATAGGTAGATAGATAGATAGATAGATAGATAGATAGATAGATAGGTAGATGGATAGATAGATAGATAGATAGATAGATAGATAGATAGATAGATAGATGGATAGGTAGATGGATAGATAGATAGATAGATGGATAGATAGATAGATAGATAGATAGATAGATAGATAGATAGATAGATAGATAGATGGATAGATAGACAGACGGACAGATAGATCAGTGGTGTGTTATGAAAGAGTCCACGGGGAGTGACCGTCCTGCAGTGACCCTCAGAAACACAGAGTCGGTTGATTCTGGCTTCATCAATGCAGCTGCAGCACAAAACATGCATCATAAGTATGAGACGATTACTGAAGCTCCTCATGCTCTGTCTCCCCCCCCCCCCCCCCCCCCACTGTGATTTAGTGCTGCACTTCCATATAGACGGGGAACTAATAAAAAAAAAAAAAAAAAGTGAATATCAAAATAAAGCAGCGCAGCTCGAGACGAGGAAACGGATCCTCTGGGGTAAAATTTGTTCGTTGCCTTGACCTGAAAAAACCCCGGCATTGTCATTGATATCCTGCTGTGACTTCAATAAAAGGTTTATGAGTTTCTCTGGGGTGCACACAAAACGTTTTATCATTTGGGTGTGAAGACTCAGTGTTTTATGTTGTTCAGGAACAACCTGAAAGAGACAAATTACTTTGTGATTCTTATTTCTTCAAATGTAATTATATATTTGATGTTACCTCATGAAACCAACTGCTGTTGAACCTTGTGGGTTTCTACAATATTCTACATTTTCAAAACGACTGCTCCACCCAACAGTCCCCTATTGTTCAATCAAGCTGCAGCAAACAACACAGACTCATAAATATCAATGTGCTTTCATTAGGATCCATGAATTGTTCCCTGGGAAAATGGTTGTTTTTGTGGAATCTTGCTGTCAAACCAACAAACTAACTGACCGGGCTGAAAACAGAACCTCCTTAGCAGTGGTAACAACTTTTTCTGCTTCTCAAAATGCATTACTCATAATCCCCCCCACCACCTTTGTGAATATGAAACAAACATTTATTCATGTTGGAAATGCTTCATGTTGCTACTCAGTGATTCATGCAAGTGGGGTTGATTTGTTATTTCCACACCAGACGGCCGCTAACGCAGTAAAGTGAGTCCTGTCGTGCCCGTGTCTGTTTTGGTGCTGCACAGAGGAGAGGCCATTTGCAGAAAATGTGCAGTGGGGAAATCTTGGCATCGCTCAGAGAACAGCTGCTTTAAAACGGAACAAAAAGTCATACATCCAAAACTTGCCAGGAATTGTAAGCGTCTTGAAAAGTGTCCCGCACAGATGACAGGACTGTTTTTCCATGGGAAGCCTCACTAATGTGAGGACCTGACAACAGTGGAGGTGGAAATACAGGCCAAGTATTCATGGCAGAGAGGAGAATGAGATCAGGATTGATTATTCACTGTTTGGGGATGTTTTCAAAGAAATGACTGAAAGTTAATTTATTATTATTTTTATAATAGCCTAGAAGTTATTGCCTGATAAATTAATGAAAGCTGCTATTCCTCTGTAACAGTTCATGTGCCAACGATAAGAGCTTGCAGTAATAAAAAAAGGCTACAAGGTTTTTATTTTGATTTGGTATTAAAATAAATAATTCCACTGTAATGACAATAAGAAATCTGAGCTTCAAGGTTTGTCCTCAACCCTGGAAATGAAAAAGACTTTCAGCTGCACCTCACAACCTCTTATTTGCAAAAAGTACATGATTGTGAAATAGCTAAACAATTTGGTTTGTTCCCACCAACCTGCTGCTGACAACGGTGAAATCAGCTGCACACAATGACAGACCAGACCAATGACAGATGCTTTTTGAATCACAATAGAAGAAGTTGACACCAGCCTGTTTGCCTTCCTATTTAAAAGGACCTCTTTTCCTCTTCGTGTGAATCCCCGTTCAGGGCTTCACCCTCTTCAGACTGAAGGAAGAGGAAAGAATGTGGCACCGCTGTGGCTGAGGCAACACTCCAAACCAAATCTTCCACAGTGAACGTTATACCCGTTCCCTGCAGAAATCCAAACAGGAACAGGCTGGTCCGAGCGGAGCAGGCACACACACAGACCGGGCCGGAGAGGAAATGAGTGAGAGCGGCCTCGGGGTGAGGTGGGTTCAATCGAGCGGTCACTTGTCTCCAGCCTCTCGGGGCGTCGCAAGCAAAGGAAATCATGACCAGGCTGGTTACAGAAACTGCTTCTGTGTCATGTGAGGTCACGTTCTAGGTCACAGTTGCATCGGGGAACCGTCTCTGGGCGTTTTGGTGACGCGGGAGAGACGTTTTGAGATTTCATGAGTATTGTCAAGGTTGACATTCCCTAAAAGTTTCGACACATGAGGAGGAGGCTGTGTTCATTCTGTTGTCATTTGAGTTGAGAGGTAGAAGCTGGTCTGGAGACGTGTAAGAATCCGAGCTCGTGTTTTAATGAGTAACTAAGGAACCTAACGATGCTTGTACCAAACAAACTCATTACCGCAAAACTGTTTTAGTTTATCCAATTCATTTTTAGGATGATAAACTCATTGGCATCTTGTCAGGGACACTTGAGGGTTGAGGTGGGCTGCAGCATCCCCTACCGGTGTGGAGCTCTCATTGCAAGGCAAAAAGTTCACCATCAATTAAAATATTGAATTTGATGAATACAATTTTAGAGAAACATAATAAAGTCACTTATTTGTATTTTTTATTATATTTAATTTGAGTAAATTATTTTTTCTTCTGTATGGAATATCGGATTTTAGTGGTGGTAATAGTTTCAGTTATATATGGCTCAAAAATCCTTGTTTCATGCCCCTTAAGCCAAGTTTGCTGTTGGCTGCATTATGCAGAATTCACCTTACAGCTACTTCATCTTATACATAGTTTATTTTGACAGAATAGGGGGAACATGAATGTGCACTTACTCTTCTTTACTACAGGACGAGTGCAGCAATCCATCATAACCAGGAGAACAGCGCCATCTAGAGAGATTCCCACAGGACATCTAGATGCAGACACAGCACTGTTTGAACGCCTGAGACTTTTAAAGTAACCAGCTGTCACTGGGCTGTGAGGTGGCGATGGGCAGGGGAGTGGTGTCACACCGTTTGACCTCCCTCACCGTGTATATCAACACGTGCTGCAGACCCCTGACCTTTAAGACCAGAGCTAAACCAGCCCGACGTTGGTATGTGAGAGAAACATGATCCTCTCCAGTCGGTCGGTACAGGAATGTCCGTGTGGAAGCTGCACAAACCCACAGAAGCCGCGGGTCCTTTAATGAAGTGGACTCACCGTTTTAACAGAGCTACTCTGCTACTCTCTAGTGGTTGGATGAGTGTGGTGCTAGTTTAGTCTGATTTCAACAGATGACTTATTCAGGCCTCCGGCTCTTTCTCTCAGCTCAGCTCAGTCCCATGTTTCTGCACGGGTTGTCTCTGGTTGTGTCCCACAGTCCAAAGACATGCAGATTGGGGCAAGTGTTAAAGGTTCAGTGGGTAAGAGTTAGGTGACAAATTAGTGTGTTTTATCTAAATAGTACAAATTGTTGTTTTCTTTACCTTAGAATGAGCCCTTTATATTTATCAGGAGCGGGTCTTCTCTATGGAGGCCGCCATGTTTTTTAGAGTAGATCAAACTGGACAAACTAAACCTTTTGAGTTCTTCTCCACAGGTTCTTCTTCATGCTTGGAAGAGGAGGGTGAGGTGAAGTGAAGACCCACTGAACATGCAACTTCACCACTAGATGTCACTGTATTCTACACACTGAACCTTTAATTGGATAATATAAATTGTTGTGAATTTGAATGAGTTTGTCTCTGTATGTCCCCCCCCCTGCGACCTGTCCAGGGTGAACCTCTCGCCCCATGTCAGCTAGCATTGTCTCCAGCTACGCCTGCAACATTCAAAGGATAAGCAATGTAGATAATGGATGGACAGATGGAAGATATCAGGCTGGAGCTTTGTGAATGTTTGTCTTTGTGCAAACAGTCGACAAGAGCAGTAAATGAACAGATGACATCCAGATGAAAGACAGATTTCCCTGGATGACAAAATCCTGAAGGTTTTATTTGTAATGAGAACCGGTGCGTGTTACGTGAAGTCACGTAGTTTGAACTTGACTTTTATCTGCAGAGAGAAACCTGTGATTTGACATCACACTCACAAAATGTCTGCTTTATTCTTGTCATGTGGAGTTACCATCCTTCAAGTTGTCTCCAGTTATATAACTTACTGTATCATCCCTACACTCCCCCACTCGACATCACCGCCCCTGCACTTCTCTCCGAGTTTGACTGACTGACTAATGAACTGTTGCTTCCCAAGTGTCTGGTGAAATATGAGCCTGATAAAAATAACTGGCGTGCATTTCTCTGATGTGCTCTCTATCTGCACCAAATCACCTTAGTGATGGAGCAGTTCTTGCACTTGTGGGATTGTTTCCATAGCAACCACCTAGACGTGGGAAATCCAGGCTCAGATGTGTGCAGACACATGCAACACTGCACAAACATGTGTTGAGATTACGGCATAAACATGCAAATAAAAAAACAAATCTTCAGAACATAGAAGACAAATCAGAGCTGTCAAATCCTCGAAATTAAATCTTCTGCCGCACTCAGCTGCTGCAGGTGCACAAATGCTTCGTCCCTCCTGGAGCTGCTGGGCAAACACAGGCTCAAATTCCAGCCCACGGAGCCAAACAGGGCCACCACGCACACGGTGAGATGAAAAATGCATCATTTACACCCACAGAGTGTCTCCACTCTTGTCTCCGGGCTCATGCGGTTTTCTGACATGATGCCTTCTCCTCCGGGAGACGAGCAACTAGAAATACCTCGACCTCCTTGTGTCAAACTCCTCGCGCCGCGCAGGGCGCAGCTCTCTGGTGGCCCAGCTGACAGTGACAAACTGACAATGGCTGAATGCTCCACTTCACATTTCTAACCTTCCTCTCAAAGTGCATCTCTTTTTTTGTTTTTATTTGGTCCCCCCCCTCCACAAGAGTTGGTTGAGCCGGAGAGAGGAGGAACAAACGTTGACTAAGCGAAACAACTTTTGGCCCCTCTAAGGACTTTTTACATGGAGACACATGGGTTAATATGAGGGACATGTCACAGTTATGCTGCTGAAGGACACATGGCCGACATGTCACCATGGGCTCACCCTCAATCTATCAAAACTAGAATGGACACTGAAACTGAATGAGTATGGATCTTCTGCAACACAGTTTTAAGCCTTGGCTTTGTTGGTCAATCATCCACTTTGGTCCAGACTGAATCACCTCAACAATACTAGATTGACTTCCTGGAAATGTCAAACAGACACGTGCAGCCTCCAGAGAACTTGGGTCTCTGGCCAAATAGCTAAACAACGTAATTACCATCAACCTGACATTCAATTTGCATTTGGTGCTGATTATCTGCATGTCAGAACGATATCAAAATAACCTGATAACCTACAACATTTTCAGAGTGAGCATTTCATAGATGCCAATGTTAATGTCTCGTCCAAAGCAGCACTGTGGAAGTACTATCTCACAAAGCTAAAAAACTACTCATTCGATTTGAATACAATTTGTTGAAAGGTTGTAGCTGTGGAAAAGGAAGACGCCATTAAACAGTGAATCAAGTAATTCTTTTTCTGCAGTTAGTGTAAGGTTTGCAGTGGCTGCAGCCTTGTTGGATGTGTGTTACTGAACAGGAACAGTAAGCTGAACCTGTTCTCTACATGTTTAACACCATCTCCCATCTGAATTCTCTTTGTCAACTTTAGAAAGGTGTAAAATATACAAGTTTTAGAATTAACGCAGAAGTAGAACATCAAACTCAAGTGTTGTTGCCTGAAGGGAGCAGGGTCAGCTGGATTTACACTGTTTCCTGGATAAAGCTATGAAAGAAGACAAAGTTAAGGTCAGTGGTGTTACTCTGAATTGCAGCACATAGATCATATATATTCAATATTTTGAGTTTTTGATTTTTAATTCCAATACATTTTCTTCCACAGTTTGGCTTTATGCTTGTGGAAATTCTTTCATTTTTATTACCCGACAATAAACCCACAAACAATCTTTGATGTCTTCCTCCTTGCAGTTATTTAAGGACTTTTGAAAACATGCACACATTTTTGTTTTTTTAAAACTCGACCATAATATATCTGACAGTGAAGTCCCTTCATCTAACTTTGGGAATGTCAGGTAGTTTTCTTCAGTGGCAGGAGTTCAGGGGAGATGTGAGATAATGAGACAGGACACCAGTTGGCAGGCCGCTGTCACCGCTTTTACGCAGACAGTTTGGCATAAAGGCCTCATTCTGGGAACTCTGGGAAAATGCTAAATATGCACACCCATGAAAAGCAGTTTTGATCTTAAGAAATTAATTGCTCTGTATCGGGCTTGAGATGTGTCAGAATGACCTGCTGGCTGATTTAAACAGCATGCATCTGTACGTGTGGGTGTCCTGGAGGAGACATTTAAATTCTCATGGGCACACGCTGCAGCAGACGATGATAAAAGCACCTTAACGTCCAAATGTTCCTTCCAGCTCTGATGGTTTATTTTACGTTTAAAGCTGCAGCAGGGGTGTTTGATTTATTTTGGGTACAAAGTCTGATTTTTAGGCGTTAATTATGCATGTGGCTGGAATTTGAGCTCCCAGCCGTCATGACAACACATAAATCTTCTTCTTTCAAAAGAGAATATTCTGGGTTTAGTGGTTCAGGAGCTGGTTGTTGTTGTTATCGCGTATTTACATTTTCCAAAATGCTTCGAACAATCTTCAAACCCAGAAAAGGCCCAAAGTTTAGTCCGGGTTATAGGGCTTTTAATTTTTGTCGCCTTTTTAAAGCATTAAATCTGCTTTACCTGTGGCTTTGTTCCATCTCTGCTGTAACTTAAAAACACACCGCTAGCTTATACGTTACATCATTTATGAGCATGATTTGCGCCTGAGTCACATCAAGTAGATTTTCTACTTTCTATCTGCATTGGTATTGAAGACAACTCCCATGATCCCACTCTGCTTCATGACATGTCATCAAACAAGACCCCTAGTGGCCGACGTTACATATTGTACATTTCTTAAAAAAAAAAAAAAATCCTACCTGCAGAAGATCCAGCAATAAAAAAGATAAAAGTTGACATGATTGACGTGTAAAATGCCTTCAGTTGCCTCGAGTGGACATTCTGGAAGGTGCAGCGTTATGGACACGTGTGTTAGTGCACGTGCCAATATGGCCGATGTGGCTTTATAAAAGTGTGATTTGATTTCTTCACCATATAAAAGCTTCCAGACACATGTTTTTGTGCAGGGAGCTTTCAGTTCATACAGGGAAGCTTTCTCCTTTCAAGCCAATCCTCGTTGCAAAATGTGATTTATTTTCTTCCTTTTGAGTGCTGCCACATTTCGAGTGACATCTCACGAAAACTTAATTAACGTTGGAATCGTGGCTCTACCAATTTCAGGGTTTCCAAGTGAAAGAGAGAAAAAGTTCAGGGGGACTCGGCGCTGTCTGTAATTTAGCTTGTCTATCAAAGTGCTTTCATCGCCGCTCCTCTACAGCATCCAGCCTCTCCGCTGAGGGGAGAAGCTGGCGCTGATGAATGAGATGAAATAACATTTGGACAATACGGCGTCGGCAGCTGGGCCTTCCCCCCTTCTTCGCTCTCCTCCTCCGGGAGTCGAAAGAATGATAACAGAGCTGGAGATAGAGAGAAAGAGGGAGAAAGCACGGACGAAATGAGGAGAAGGAAGAGCGGCAACACCACTAATCTCTCGGAGACGAGGACTGAGAGAAGACAGAAAGCGGGAGAGACTATAGGGAACAGCAGAATAGGCAAAGGAATTATCAAGAGAGAGGCCGGTCTGTCATCACCAAGGGGCGGATGAATAACACGCCACTTTCAGCCACTTTCAGCCACTTTCAAGTGTCATCACTACATATTTGTTTCATCTAGCATTTTTTTCTTATTTCATGTTTCAGCAACAACTCAATTCATATAAAGTGCTTTACATAAAATACAAAAGGCATCATGACAAATTGTAAAAGCAACATAAGACAATACAAAATAAAAGAATGAATGAATAGAACAAGAAATAAAAGAGTTAAATAAGAGTGCAGTGTAATACATTAGTAATTATTTGATTTAATAAAAGGCCGTGGCAAACAGGAAAGTTGAGATGCAGAGTTGAATTTGAGAGACAATCTCAATTAACAGCTATCTCCATATGAATGCAGATACATTAAAAAGCCATTTGCAGATTGTGCTCCGACGGTTATGCTTCGCACGCAGACTGTTCACCTGTAGGCAACCAAAGCCTGCTCAAACGTGATTGGTCAAGCCAGAAACGGAAACCATAAGATTGTCCCTCACCTACAGATTCTTGTGCAGAATCTAAACTTAACCTAAACCTAACTTTACCATAACCACATTATCTTCACCTTCAAATCATTTAGTTACGGCGACTGTCCCCTAAAAGAAAACAAGTCCCCATGTAGTAAGTGGAAAAACAGCTACATCTATGTGTTTCTGTTTGAAAGTGCAGCCACTCTGCTACAGATGTGCCTGGTGACCACACGACTCTGGTGTTTTTAGAGCCGCTGAGACGGAGAAGTTTGGAAACTCTGCTCACCCCGGTTTTGTTTGAAAACTACAAAACATCATTTTAGTCTGGACGTGCAGAATTTGAGATGTTTGGTAACAATGACGTAAACAATCCCAACCTCTTGCTGATCCGATCTTTTTCCCTCACGACACAGCCCTCGCTGAAAACACTGTTCATCCTGGTGGTATGGATGTAGCCTTTTTTTTTTTTTGTCCCCACAACGCGAGTAATACCTCGAACATTCACACACACACACTTTTCAGCCACTGACACCAACACACACAACATCCAGCCCACACACTGTGAAACCATGATACAGAAACAAAGACGGAGAGGAGCCCGTCTGCAGAAATGGTGACAAAGTCAAAGGGAAAGAACAAAAGGAGAAAGACAAAGACACAAATACAACAAGCAGGAGGAAATGACAGAGGACAGACAGAGAGAGAGACAGAGAGAGAGAGATGTCTCAGCTCGGAGGAGTGAATATGACACAGGGGCAGAGCTGAGTTCCCGGATTTGAGAGGAGAAAACATCCATCACAGCTTCCTCCCACCTGCAGCACAGCAAACATGATATCATGATTCATTTACATGCTGCAGATCCTCTGGCAGGGAATCACACACAGAGGTAAGACGTCCATGTTTCTGTGATGTATAGCGCCTCTCTCCTCAGATAAAGGAACTCGTTTGTCATTTTACATTGGAAGTCATTTGAGTTGTGCTTCATCCATTTCTCCTTTATCACCACGTTACAGAAGTTTCCTATTTGATGACACTCTTTTAGAACTATATGCTCATTGTCTGTCTGTGTAATTGTTTTACATGTGCAGTCCTGTTTACACGGTATTCAAATAATTGAAATGGCTACACGAGGTGACTGTTAAAACAACAACAAAATAGTCCATTGTTGTAACTTAGGCTTCAATTTCTCTTCTTCCCAGTTCAAACAGTTCTGCCTGAACAGATCTTATACCATCACTTGCCAACGTGCACGTGCAGTCGTTGGCGAATCAGAAAACAAGCAGAGGTTGGTCTGACGAGCTCGAGTCGAAGCTGCACTCGAACAGCTGAGGTGTGGGTGGAAACGGAGGAGGAGCTAATTTGCATACTCATTCAATCTGCAAAATCAAATTGAGGCAAAAGGTGTCAAGTGACATCCAGACAATTTTCAAAGTCACAACAGAAAGTAAAATCTTTGAAATATCTAGATTGGAGGGACAAAGATTCGTATTTAGGGGTTTGATCAATGTGAGTGTATATAGGGGAACTTCTACCTTTGATAAGAAGTGATATAGAAATCTGAGGTCGTCGAACACATTATTAAATCCACCTGAATGAATACAACCCTCAGTTCAGAGGCAAGTGGCAAGATCAATTGATTCAGGCAGGTATTTATGATCACGTAAGAACCATCAGAGAATCATGTTATTGCCCCCCCCCCCCCCCCCCCGCAACAGTTTTATTGATGCTCCATCGCAGCGAGCGTCACATCATCACTGAGCTGTTGGAGGAAAAGAGAAAAAAAGGATCCAGCCATAATGAGTCATCTGCCAAACATGTACTGCTGAGGAACAGCTTGTGCTGCATGAAGCACACCGTGTCAACCACCAGCTGTTAATGCATTAAATATCACCCACTCAAGAAGCCCTGATAAAGTGTGTGAAAGCAGATGAAAAGAATGGAGAGGGGAACGATGAAGGGGTGGTGGGCAGAGAAGAGAGGAAGAACTGGAGGATGAGCAAATGCAGGGAGGAGGGAGGGGAGACGGGCAGGAAGGGAACAAGAAGATAATATTTAAAAAAAGATAAAGCGAGGAACATTTTGAGGGGGAAATATATAAAAAAAAAAAGAACACTATTGACGGTTGTAAATAAATTCTGGAAGTCTCATCAAGAGAGACTTATTTGTCTATTGCGTCTATAAGTGATAAACGTGAATCCACCAGGTTGTGCTGTTGCTCTTCAGTCCCCCTTCCACGAGGAAGCACTTGACCTTACACGAGGATGAGGAGGTGGAGTTGTTCACACAGCAATTTCCAAAGATTTACATAGAGGCAGTGAATCCTGAAGATATATGTTGGGATGAGGAGGGGGGGGGGGGGGGTACAGGGTGCGGCTGCAATTAAAAGCAGGCAGCAGCCAGCAGAGGACGGCAGTAGATCTGAATCAACAGGTCACAACAGAGACAATATGGCAGCGTGGCCAAATGCTGACGAAGCAATGAATGCAAAGGAGGCGACTGTAACAGAGCGATTGCATTTTTGCCGACTTGGGATGGCTCTATAATTAGATGCAGCAGTCATAAGTCTGAGGACACTAAACCTGCGCTGAACAATATGGATGCTTAAGCTGCGCCACTCACTACAATGCACATTCAAATGCTAACAGCTGTGGATTTCATAAAAGTTTAATCATGTCCGACAGAAACAAAAAGCTCCCGATCTGACGAGCTCTCCCAGATTACTAATTTATGGCACAGTGAAAAAATGACTGCCACTCCCAGAACAGGAGCACGACTGGGTGAAAACTAAAAAATCTGTTTGTTTACTGCAGCTCTGACTCAGAGGCAGAATCTTCTTTTTCAAAAAAAGGATTAAAAGAAATCATTAAATTAGAAATGAAAGTTACAGAGGAGACATTTAAAACATTATAAACATTCATACTTAAAACTGTACTCGCTAATTACATCTCCAGATGCCGCACAGAAGCAGCTGCATCTCTTTATCTGAGCAGGGCCTCTTTTACTGAAGAGCCATGAAACATTAAAATGCACCGTATGTACATGTAGTCAATATATGTATGTATGTAAAAATATGTGAATATAGTCATATTTGTACATATACATGCAACAGTGTGTCAGCTGTGATGTTTTGTCTCATACAGACAACATGACAAACAGGATATTCCTAACACGGCTGTAGTGCCTGTATTTTTCACCAGTAACGTCCTCATCTGTAAGACACACAGACACAAATAAAAAAGCTTCATTATTATAAACCAGAGTCGTTATTCATGCAGATACTTGACAGTCAAACTGCAGAATATCAGCGGACAACATTTACCTGGCTCTCTCCTCAAGCTGCAGCTTTTTATTCCTGCTCTCTCCACCCACACACAAATTCTACAGCGGCTGAATACACGTCGAGCACCGTCTACGGGAATGGATGAGGAGAATTGTGGCAGTGATGATGATGATGATGATGATGATGATGATGATGTAGGAAATCTGGATGCCAGACATGTCGAGGTAAAGTGGGTGTAGTTCAAAATGAAAGTTTGCACCACAAACTCCTTGAATGCAAACTAATCCAGGGTGGATGCATTCGTCATTCTTTACACAACTGGATTACATAAAATATAACTTTTTATGAGGAAGCATCGTTCAATCATGAATTACAGAAGCGTTTTTGGGTTGACTTAAACATTAATGGGGTTTTTCTGTTGGAGGCAGTTTTCTCTGAAAGTTTGATAGGAAGAAAGGATTCAGTGTCGTGTCTTGGTATTAAATATGGGACGGAAAAACAAGTGGTGCTGGGTGGATGGATAAGAAAATAGTTTCTTTGTGAATTTGCGATAATAAGTACAATTTAGAGATGTCTAGAAAGTGCGTTTTTCTGGGCGGTCAGGCTAGCAGTTTCCATATGCTTCAAGCCTTTATGCTAAGCTACGCTAAGCAACTCCCAGCTACGGCTCCATGTTTAAGGAAACCTGCAGAGTGAAAACCGTTTCTTTAAACGCAAGAATTCCAAGACTTTCGGTGGATTGAGATGAGGAGAGGAACCAGGAGACCACGCCCAAACCAGACCAACCAACCAGACAACCAGGATGCCTCCACAGAAAAGAGGCTGCGGTCACACATACACAAATGTAGCAGGTAGCTTGGAGTTCAACTTTGGTGACATATCGATTGGCAACATCAAGGCCTCAACCAATATCAACACTGTTTGTATGGTTGACCTGACTTGGCCGACACTGGCTGTAGTTTTCACGCTGAGCCAAGATGGAGGACACCCTGTTATTAGGTGTGTCCAACCGGCCCGCTACTTTAAGATGTTGGACGTGAAAATTGCCCGTTCGTCGCTACAGCCGCTACAGCCTCACGTGTCACATGCCGAACTGCCCGTGTTCAGCAAGCGGCGTCATTCGACTCTGCAAAGTCATTGTCATTTGCGTATTTATGAACGTTTTCCCCAATTTTCTCAGCATAATAACAACAACTACAGAGAGTGTTCAAGGAAAATACCAAAACCATCATATTCTGACTTTGACAGTTGCGTCCCTGATTTATTAATGCATCCAAAAGCTAATTTAAGGGGAAACAAAGCCAGTCGCAGATGAAGCTGTAAAGTGACATGCTGGTTACATTCAGACTCACCCAGACACGCTGCTTCACACAGCTACCGTGCTGAGCCCGCCCCCCCCCCCGACCTCTCCAACACACACACCAGCTACAAACAAAGAAGCCAGAGAACACACTGTCCTCCTGGACCTCCGACAGCTTGAAACTCCCCACCGCTGGATGCTTTGAGGCCCGCAGCCCACCCGCCGACGAGACACAGGGACGTGCTGAGGGAGGAGAGAGTGGAGATCTCCGGGGATGGTTGAGGCGATACAATCAACCCCTCCTATCAATCTACTGCCTGCACAAACACACACACACACACACACACACACACACACACTCCACATGGAGGTCAGCAAGTGGACCGGCTGAGAAACGGTTGCCTTGCCCAAGCATGATGCTGATTAAATTAACTCCCACTCTGACACACTCCCTCCCACAAACATGTCACTCCCACAGGAGCGGGAATTAGACCAGCGAGAGACAGGGAGAGAGTGGGGGAGGGGGGCCGGGAGGGAACGTGGAGCTGGAATGACAAGACGAGATAGAGATGGCGACTCGCACAAGCTTAGTTATTTTAGGGATAAACTGAAGCCGCTCAGACACGTCGTCAGCGGCTGAAGCTCCAGCGTCAGACACGTCCGGTTGAAAGACTCGGTCAAGTCGGAGCAGAGCAACTCAAACCAAAGATGTGCTTTAATTACAGACGCCGGCTCGCCTGTGATGCTCTACAACACCGAGGGATGCCGACGAGATGAAAGAGGTGTAAGATCTGAAGAGGTGGAGCTGAGCCTGTTCTGATCGCTGCTGTTTGGAAGGACAGGACCTTCTGAAGTTTGAATTTGTCTATGGTTGTAAGGAAACTTCATGGAAGGACAGGACGTTGGCCAAAGACCAATTAAAGTTTGGCATAGATTTTCTTTCTTTAAAATTGTGAGATAGGTTGTTCTGTGACACTTTCACCGATTTCACAGACAATAATGCATGAACCCTGATCCAAAAAGTTAAAAGTGACGCGTTGGCCCTTGGACGTGTTATGTCTACTGATTGTCTACTGATTGTCTACTGATGTCTTCATTGCAGGTTCTTTCTACAGAGGTCAAGACAAATGTTTATTACATTTTTCTGTCAGGGAAACGTTTACATTTTTTATTTTCTGCATCTATTTGTACAGATTCACAGATTTTTCAGAGGATACAAACTGAGATAAATCAATATAACATAAGTTTCTTTCACGTTTGCTTTCTTTTATCCTACAGGAGGCAGCATGTCCCCGAGTGTTGATCCAAACAAAATGTTTGCATTCGGATCCTGACTTACAGTCAAGTCGCAACAGTTATCACTGAATTGATTATGTGCGTGTTGGGGTTCTTGTAAATGTACTATCGAGTTTCCTGGGTCTCAGATGAAATTCGTCAGTGTTGATTGATTTCAACACAAATAACAATCCTGTTACATTCTCCATTGAAACTAAAAATGCAGCTCTTTCTCCAGGTAGTGTTTCACTTGAAGAGAGCTGAATACACCATTCATTTCCAAATGACAGCATTATCTAAATGTTCTGTGGAGTGGGTGTGAGCAAAATCAGTTAAAGCACATAATTACAGTATGTGTCTGAGAAATCTGTCTCCCGTCCCACTCTGTTCACACAGCAGCAACGCTTCAAAAAATCTGCTGCGCTCTGGAAACGAGAGGAAACGCATCCTGCACAAAGTCAGGAATAAAATTAGGTACAATAAGAGACACTGAGTCATTAATTTCTGCCTGTTTAACTATCTACATGTGGGCA
Source organism: Verasper variegatus (assembly GCA_026259375.1). NCBI lineage: Eukaryota > Metazoa > Chordata > Actinopteri > Pleuronectiformes > Pleuronectidae > Verasper > Verasper variegatus. The sequence goes on from CM048043.1 coordinate 4,337,893, forward strand.
TCTGCATTTGACTGTAACATGTTAAATTATTCATTATTTATAACTTATCAAATGATGAAGAGCATGTGAAACATTCCCTGTTCCTGATGTGTTTTAATTAGAAAATCTAAGAAAGTCAAAAGATTTGACTTGGTTTCTGGAGTTGAGGTCACTTTCTTATCTCTGTGGCAGCGTTGCCAAGGGTTTCCTTGAGCGAATCCTCTATAATTAAAAGTGAGGCCGTTCAGTTAACAACTCCCTTTCTGCAGCGGCTCTTTTAATGCAGTGCCATTAGGCTCCACCACCCACTCCACACATGGTAAATACTGAATGGGACTCGCTCCTCCTGGTTTCATTGTCCTATTTGTGTCTTTAACGTCTTCTCTCCTGCAACAAAAGCTGCCTTTACCCTCACAACACTGTCTGCTCTCTGCTTAGACTCTTCCCGAACCTTCTGGAGCCTCTAAGCCACATTTTTCTCATTTCTTTGTATAATATTTCAAAGAGAAGTAGAAGAAATTACCTCCTACATCACAGGGGCCTCGTTTTTTTCTTTGTTCCCCCTGTGCACACAGATAGTAGTCGAGGTGTATTTCAGATGCCTTTTCCTTCATTAATTTTGCTGTCAAGTTTGCCCTCAGAAACTTTGTGAACCAAACGGTGTTGGTTGTCCATGGTTCATCATCACTGGAGATAACAGAGGTGAAATAAACATTATAATCATAGCGGGACTCTTAGGGAAAACCCGGATGCCAAAATATTAAAGTCCCAGCTCTAAGTTTGTGACAGCTGGCGTGGCAGCCGTTCCTTTTGCATTTCGCCTGACGTGGAGTGACGCCAAGTCAAAGATCGGATTTCCACTGTTGCCCTGGTGCTGCCGAGAGAGAACGAGATTCAATTAAAGCTCAATATCGGCTCCGAGGAAGTCCAAGCAGGTGGAAACCACAGATGAGCTCTTCAGCCAGTAAATGTCATGAATCTCTCACACACCCACACACACACCCACACACACACACACACCAATTCCTCTCTCGCATCACAGCTGAAATTCAAAGTCACGTTCTCACTAAGACGTTGTCGCGCCTCTTTGGGCTGAACACATGTCAAACGAAGCTCGTCGCACAGACACGGCTGAATATTGCACTTTTTATGGACGTTGTTTCGGTGTCACAGAGGTCGTACCTTCCTCCCTAGTTTAAATGCAACAATGGCTCATGGTGACAGACTATAATTGAACGCATGGCTGCATATTCTGCCCGGATGCAACAACTTTAAATGTCAGTTTGAATCAGCACCTCTGTGCCCTTTTTTTTTTTTTGTGAAATGGCAACAGGACACACTGCGGGGCGATGTTATATTTCTGTTTTGTGTCCTCACATGACAGGTGAGTCGGAAAAAATAAATGTGTTTTGTGAAAAAAGAAATCTAATAAAACGAGCAAGGGGCCACACCTTCAATGAGATTCGTGTATTGATGACAATGGGATTGATGTATGAGAGGTTGATTCTTTAGTCTTAGTTTGCATTGTGATGGGACGACTGACCCCCTCAGGACCCCTCAGGACCCCTCAGAACCCTTCAGGACCCTTCAGGACCCCTCAGGACCCCTCAGGACCTTTCAGGACCATACAAAGAGGAGGAACGAAAAGCAGGAAAGGAGAGATAATGGGGTGGGGGTGTAGAATATGAGAATGAATGAGGAGGAGAGGGTTAGGAAGTCATTTATAGAAAAGACGGAGGAGGCTGTGCTAGATAGCTTCAACTTGTTTCTAAAAGCAAATCCTTTTTGTAGGAAATGTATTTCACGGGCAGTTTATCTTCTGGGGCTACAGATCTCAGAAAATTGTGAAACTAGATGTTATACAACAATACGTCGGGGAACAAAACTGGGTATTTCCCAGGGTTTGAACGTTGTTGGGAATATTTCAGGCAGTAAGTACGCAGGGCAGCAACATATTTACATATGTCTTGACAATTAACCATAACTTACTTTATCCATTTTAAGAAAAAACACTTAAAAATTACCACCAGGTATTCCAGCCGGCCGATTATATCTTAACCACATGTATTCACACACACTGTTTCTGGACGAATCAACACACTCACGAAATGTGTGTTTTTCTTGCAATACAAAACAATCAGGACAGAATTTATCAGCATAAATAGCTAAAATATAAAATGGGCTTTTTACGTCAGCTACCAGGCTTCAAAAATCCTCCCACGTCCAAATCTCATCTCCTTTTTATTCCTTGCAGGCACGAAGAGAGCCTGAGCTCAAACCACACAGGAAGATCAGCACGGGGCTAATTCTGCCTCTGTATTGGACAACTCCGTTAACCATAATCCCCCCCCGGCACGCCAGAGGTGAAGCCACAACACAGCTGCTATTGAGGAGGAATTAGTCTGATGTCAGGGGGCTGGAAGTCGTCAGTGCCTTTTGAAAGAGGTGCAGAGGAAGGTGGAGGACATTTGCTCGATGTTCGCTGGAGAGAAGTCGTTTGTGAATAAAAAAAATGTGACATCGCACCTCCGAGAAACGAAAAGAATTCAAGATGCACGTTCTCAAAGCCTTGATGCAGAAATCCAGCCGCTTGCGTTCGGTCACACTCATCGAGACACGTGAAGAGTTTAAGATGAACGTGGGAAATTAGGCATGAAAGCGTGATGTCGGCTTAGTATTCAAAAGGTTACTTTGAGGACTATTTGAAAGCAGGGGGAAGATTTCTGAAAGGTTTGTGGCCTCACTGATGTTTTCTGCTCAGATCTGAGATGTCGACGAGACCCCCCCCCCCCCCACGATCCTTAGACGTTTTGTTCCTATAAATGTATATAGGGAATCCTGTGATGCCAGCAGAAAGATCACATAGGACCCCGTAGTCTCCTAATCATTGCAGATGTCATTAATCCTTCGTTAGCTATTCGGAGGAGAAGAAATTTAAAGAAAAAAAAAACACAGAAACATGACATGTAAGTCGTTTCTTACAGTGTCAAAAGAAAAACATGTTTAAATATTAAACATAAATGTTTCAAATCTGAATCTCTATTGTACAAAAAGACAGAAACATCCTTCAGCAATATGATATTTAACTTTTCAACTAAGACAAAGAGCAATGGCTGATGTAATAATCTATGATAAATGTTGTTTTCAGCTTCCTCTTCACACCGCATGTTGGAGTTGAATGTTGTTTAGCTCGAAGCCGGCATCTGTTCTCGAGTCTGAGCCGACAACTCGTCTCCATAACAACCACAGTATTTATAATGATGCTTTTATTGTCAAGTGTTTACTATAAACATGCTTTTATTCTAGTTTCAGTCCTGCCGAAACGTTGCAAAGCTGCATTTCAAACTTCTACTCATCAAGAACTGTCTCCACATTAATGGAACACGAATGTTAGCTCTTGTTTCGCTTCTATTTCTATCAGTTTGCTAACGTGCTAGCACCGGCCCAGTTCGCCAGCTCATAACTTTACGTTAGCGAGACACTGTAGCTTCCGGTAACCCTGAAGAATTCGTGCTGCTGCAGAAAACTCACAGGACCTAATAAAAGTTAACGCTAACTTTTTAATAGCAATATCATGCGTGCATTGTTCTATGTATTCTTTGGATTCTTGGCCAGAAGGGGGCAGCACCTGATATGCAGGCCACCTTATCAAGTTGCAATATTCACCTTTACTTGAACTCTGCTAGTTACAGAAGGTTGGCTACTGGTAGTTGGTAACTTAGATTGTGCAGAAGACCCTCAAACGTACAAGGGGTGTTCACCACCTTGTCCTATTTGCCTGCTTGTTGATGACTGACATATAAAACTATGTGAAAACATTGATTGGGTTTAAGATTCCTCCTTTAATGTCTGTAATAATCTATACCTGTGCAATTCAGGGCACATTCACTTTAATGTTTTCTTTCTTTCTTGCCCACGTTGTCTCCAACATTCGCCAGGACCCGTTTACTTCAGCCCCAGAGAGAGTGTTCGAGTTTATTGTGATTTTTACAAGGACAGAGCAATAACTCTAACAATATCACAGAGGAAGAGTTTTTCTTTGGAGATATTACTGCTTCATCATTTTCTGGTATCTGTGGTGGTTACTGTCAGTGGGGAAATGAATATCTCTGCCTCCTCCATGATGCATTTCTCACTGTATTGTTGCTGAATGCTGCAATAATTTGTTGGAGCACAACAAGCTTTTCTTTGTGAAAATGACGGTAGAAACTTTGAAAAGAATTCATTCACAAAAAAGCTTTTGATAGAATCAATGACTACATCACAGCCACATGTCAAAAATGTTATTTCACTTTCAGAATATCAGCATTTAAGCAATATTATACAGTATTAGTATATTATTATTATATTACAGTGCCAAAAGAGTACAAAGAAGCTCTGTTGCTGACAGCTGCACAATGAGTGTGATGAGGGGAAACCCAGAGCTGCTTGATAACATCGGCTGCAGAAAAGCCTCATTGTCATCTCCAGCAGAAAGGTTGATTTGTGGTAGCGAGCACACGCAGCCCGCTCCTCGGCTGCTTCCTCCACTGTGCTCTCCGCCAACGACTTTATCTCGTGGCGAGTGCGGAAGCTGATTACACATTTTCCCCTACAGCTCAGCCCGCTTCTCTTCTCAGCAGACAGGAGGGTAATTGAAGTTTCACCTCAGTTTCATCTGCGGAGGTTCGCTGAAATAATAAAGCGGGGCCGAAAGGTCATCGTCCCCAGCAACGTTTTTTTGGACTGACATTGACCGGGTTGACAAAACTGATGATGTGATGGGGATGACGATGGGTATATTCATTCATGTGCTTAGAGTTGTTTTCTTGTGTAAGATCTCTCTTGAGGTGAGGCATAATGCCGTTTCACACTTTTCATCAGGACAAATATGTTTCAAACGGGCATTGAAGATTTGAATCTGGATCCTTCAATGTAAAAAAACATCTCTGCAATGACTTCATCCTGCCTCCGAAAAACTAGATCCCCTTTTACTGCCTCCTTGATTTTGTCACTGGTTTAAAGACCGGGTAAAAAACTAAAAGTTTGCATTATGTATTTCCACAAATCATTTACAGCATTTAAAATAATGAAAAAATGATATGGTAAGGACATGAAAATTCTTCAGCAGATGAATTTCCATCAGCTGGCACAAGCACATAAGGAAATCTGTCCATGAACTGCATCTAAAAGCTTGTGGGGAAATTTAAGTAAGATGCTTGTTTTGTTAAACTAGTGTAACAAGCTGTTACAAGCAGAATCATAAAAACAATATGAACGTTTACCTCCGCCAAGGCCCAACGGTCCCCTTGAGTTAAATCAAGCTCCACTAAATTGCACACACGCGCGCAGTTATCAGTTTCCTAAATATGTCTGGTTGTTTTCATCAAGATCCATGAATTATTCCCCTGGAAATGTAAAAAAGAGTAATTCCCATCTCTCACCTCTCATCCAGATAAACAAAGTCCTTTCTTGGTCCATGTCCCATCCTTTCATTAGAATTTGTACAGATTAATTCAGTAGTTGTTGCCTCAACCTGCTAGAAGAGGTTACAAGTATATATACAGTAAATATCCTTCATGCACAGAAACACCTTTAAAAGTCACCAGTGGTTGGTGGGTTTTATTTTATATAGCATGTACTTAAGTGCTGATGCTATTCTATGTCGGTGATCGGGGGTCAAACCATTATTTTGGAGGTGCCACACTTTTGGAATACGAGATAAAAAATATATTCAAACGTACAAATTGCGCTTATTTGTTAACGAGTAAGTTGGCTGGCCTCTGCTCTCGTTTCAGTCAGCGTCGACCAGCTCCTCCAGCACATCTGCTCCAGGACCTTTCATCTCGCCTCGCAGTATCCATGGTTGATGTGCACAGCCAGAGCAGATGGCGTGCATACATTCACACACACACACACACACACACACACACACACACACACACACACACACACACACAACCAGACGTGGATGAACACACTATCACCTGATACACACGGCCCCTTGTTTGTTTTGTCTTCTAAAAGGGGGGAAGTCGGCTCAGATGGAGCTGGAGGACGGCGAACTGGACAAACAGTGTTGCAGGGGGAGATTAATCCGTACACAGTGTTTGGCTGCAGGTAACACGGAGGGAGGAGGCCATTTTGAATGCCTGAAGTGATTTTGATGCATAAAGTGATGACTTTGCTCGCCCATCCCGCCCAATTACAAGAGAGGCTTACACAGCACTGGGACTATAGGTCAAGGGCAATAGAATACTGTATGCAATGCTTGCAATATATGAAAAATGGAGGGATGGATGTGTGAAGGTCGCAGTGAAGTGATTTCTATAAGGTGCAGCACGTGTTTTCCCCCAGAGCCCAACTGATATGGATTTTTGGAGCCGATAGTGATATTAGGGGGAAAAAATATCTGGTTCTGATCTATTGGCCAATTTATCTTTAAGATGTAGTTTTCAAACCTTTGTGGCAATTTGAAGCTGCATCCTGATCATACACATTTAATATAAATACATCAAATAAAAAGAAAACACAAATACAATAAATTGAAACTTGAAATAAGAAGGTGGGTTCTACTTGTCACACTTACTTCCTGTTTCCGGATATCTGCATCCAACTTTATCCATGCATTATAATAAAACTATGTCCCAAGGAGGTAATTACATCACAGAAGCTACACAGATGTCACACATACTGAAGAACTGTCAAATAAATTTTGCACTTCACATTCAATCTGAATTGTAAATAAATATTCTCCTTTATATATTTTGTGTTTGTAGCTTCTGCGTCACACTGAGTCATTTCCCTTCTGATAAGTCTGATAAAAAACCTGTTGAATAGCTGTAATAATGACGTACGCAGGTAATTCTTCTGTATGATAATAACATTTGCGTCAAAAGCCAAAAGGTCCGTTGAGGTTTCCACTGAACATATTGCTCCGAATGTCTTGGGAAATAAATGACTCATAAAAACACGTTTCAACTGCCAATACCTTCAATCGCACCAAAACTAAAAACACAACAGTAAAATGAGTTATCAGAGCTCCAGTGTACCTCCAACGAGGTAAGTGCCTGAATGGGGCTGCTGGCGGCGGCGGTGCATGCAGATGGGGGAGTGGGTGGAGATTGTGAGGGGGGGGGGGTCCTGCTGTGTGCAGCCTCACCAAAGCAATGCGTTAACGTTAAATGGAGAAACAGATGATGAAATATACATCACAGTGTGATCACCTTCACTGGTGTGTTAGTGTGTGTGAATCCAACTTTTTATTATCACATACAATTGATGAGCTTTGGTTTATTGAATCAGTTTCACCAGAAATACGTGAAAATCGTGTTTGTGTTACTGGACAGTTGTTGCATAATCGTGAATGCAGGTTTGTCCATAGACACATAAAGCGTCAGCAAAGCGATGTGATCTCCATGGAACAATTTCCCAAATGGACAAAACGTGAAAACATACTCAGACTTTATCTTCATCAGTTTTGAGACATTCAATAAAACAAACCGTGATTAGTAAAATCAGGCGTAAACTGTGGATAACGTCAATGAAAATGCCTGTGATCCAAATCCATTCAATTGGTCTCCGGCATAAAAGTCAGATGTGATATGTGCTCATCCGTGACCCTGACCTCCACATGCTTACCTTCCACCTCATTAGGCTACATAAAGGGCACACTGCTCTCTTCATGGAGCTGTGGTTATACTCACGGCGAGAAGGTTCCTGGTTTGAATCCTGGTTCGCGCATTCTCCCCGAATTTGTGCGGGGCTTTCTCTGGACAGTCCGGCTTCTTTACACATTCCAAAGACTCGTGTTAATGGTTGTTTGTCTCTATATGTTGGCCCTGCGACACATTGGTGACCTGGTTGTACCCTTCTTCTGTTGTACCCTTCGTCCTGCTCAATGTCATATGGACTTGAAAGATCTGAGCTTCAGAAACCAGGGCACGTTGGACAGGATCTTGAATTCTTACAAGACAACAACAACATTCTGCACACAGGAGCTCTGGCAGCACACAGATAAACCCACTAAAACAATCATATTGTTATTTTTTTGGGTGAGCATTCAGCACAGTTTGTTAAAGGCAAAGATAATTATTTAAGAGTATATCGTTTATGCTCAATGAAGACCAGTTTGCAGGAATCTAATTCTAATTTGCAAACTTTATTTCCCAGAGCCGAGTTGTCCGTCTCACTCGATGCAGCCTATAAAGTTCACAACGCAGCTGGAACACGAGAGATAAAACCCCTTCACGGTTACTCCAGTCAAATTAGGCAGGAAGCTTTATGCTGCGTGACGTGTAGCTTACCGTTCGGCGAGTAGCAGCGTCGTAATGTCGGAACAGGAGGAGCATCTGGCGTCTGTCTCCGAGTCTCCTCTGCTGTCTGTGTCGCTCTCAGGGTGACATCTCACAGTATCAGAGGATTATTGATCAAGCTGTCATCTCTTACATATCTTCACTTCTTAAAAACCATGTGGCCTACAGCTGTATATGCTTCTCTCCCTCTTCTTTCACATTTTTATTACAATTTCTCAACATTTCTTCACTTTTCACACACACACAAACCACCATGTTATCTCCCCTCAAGTAAAATACTGCCGCTCAAACACGACCTGAACACATCACCTTGATTCAAAGGAGCTGTAACCTTCATCCTGTTTCCCTCAGTTCTTCCTTCGTTCATTCTTGGAAGCGTTTATTGGTGCCTGGATGAACCCAAAACCCGAAGCAGGCGGAGCAGCTCGACCGTGGAGCCGTTTGGCGGCGGAAAGAAACTGCAAAGCTGCACTAATAACGTCCCCCTGAATATTTTAGACACAATTTATTTTTAATCCGCCGGCTGGAAATCAGAGTGATTCAGTTCCATATTGCGGCCCCGGGGGGTGTTTCGTTGCTCATACTTTTTTAATGACCACAATTCTGTCCGTCCTGAGGGAGGGGGGAGGGGCTGGCAGCCTGTAACTCTGGAGGTAAAGGACGTGAGAAGTCGGCTGGGAGATGGATTCAAGATGAGATTCTCTGCCTTTTGACAACAAGAAAAAAAAAATTCTTGGCACCTGTACCTCGGATTGAAACAGATTGTATTTTAGAGAGAGGCACGTTTTACAGTAATAGAATAATTTATGATGGAGCATAAGGGTCACTTAAGGGGAAAGAGCATTCTGAGATTTTCAAATTAAAGTCTAAATCTTATAAAGAATATATAGAGAATAAAGTGTTAGCAAACAAATCATACAATTTCATAAAAGTATGTCTTTTTAGACGCGGGATATCTGAAGATCAGTCTGTTGCCTGCGTTAAAATGAGCAACGTGGAGCAGCTATTCTTTAGCATAGGTCTCACAAATGATAAAATAGTATTTTAAACTTTTTTCTCATAATCGAAGAAAAGTATTTGCGTAATATATCATTATTCTTAGATTTTTTTCAAGACATTTAAAGCTTTGTTTGAAATTTAAGTTTATTCTTGTCATATGTAGTAGTTTACAACTTAATTCTCATAATATTACATGTTGTTTTTATAATATTAAGCCTTTCTTCTCCATTATACAATATTACAACATTATTCTTGCAAACTTTAACTTTTTAAATAAAAATGAGGATGTTGTGCAATGAACCTCTATAATGAGAGGAACAAAAGAATTCACTTTTAATAAAGCGTGGCAGTTTGTGCTTTATGAGAATGAACAAACGTGTCTCATAACTGTATTGAACAGTTGAAGTTGAGAGGTCCTTGCATCACATTACATCAGAAACACAGTTTGGGACCATATCCTGCGTCCCTCCGGGTCTGAGAGGGGTTCCCATGTAATAACATCCTTCTGGGTTCAGGTCCAGCCAGGAGCACGTCGTCCTCTCGCTCCCATATTAAAGGTGTAAAAAGGCAAATGAGGCCTTAAAGAGGGGAAAAGAAAAAGCCCAGAAATGTCCGTATAAATAATAGTATCAGTTGTGCTGAGGGAACAGGTTCTCTCCAGCTTTAAGTGCATCATTCATCGCCGAACTAAACTAAGCACTCTCATTGCATTTGTTAAATTTTAATAGCATAAACACAAAGACCTTTTCTCGTCCGTGTGCGGCTAAGTTTGACATCATGCGTGACTCATGCCTCATTTAAGGCCTGTTTTGTTTGGCACCTGGAGTCACAGTTTCTCAACACATTTTATTGTGTCTCCTGGATTAAGGACCAATCTCAGGGTTTCATAAGGGCCATTATCAAAGATTGTATTCCTAAATTAGGGCCGGCGGGACTTCCTCTGCCAACCAAAGCAGCTCGGATGTATTCCCGCGGGAAATGAAGAAATAAGCAATAGACAGATTGACAAAAAAGACAGCGCAGGAATGAAATTAAATATTCCGCTCTGCCACTGAGATCATCTTAATATGTATTCATATCCTCAAAATGTGCAGCCAAGGGCCAACAGTGTATACTGCACAGACTATGACACCAACATGCGCCTACACTGTGCACCACTGCATCACTGAACGTCATGATTAAACCAGTATATTATTTATTAAATATTAAGTAAAAAAGAAATCTAATTCATCTGCTGTTGACCTTCGCAGGTTAAGGCCGTGGTCCCTGAGGTCAGAACTAATGATGTTCTCATTGTAATATACTGTATGTCTGTGGCATAAGTCAACAGGAATCCCTCCGAGGGTACATGAATAGACGTATCAAGGACGGTTGGGTGGTTGCCCCTCAGGGATAATGGGTCACATGATGCACTTTGAATGCAAATAGTTTGCACTGACCCTGAAGACAGAGAGGCGACTCCTCACTGGCTTCATGGCATACGTTGAGAAATGAAACAAATTGGAATAAAATAAAAAAAACCAGAGCAGCTACTCGTGTTGGGTCGGCTCACATAGATTCATGATTCATGTATAGCCTATAGGGTTCTAACTTCCTATCTCCATTCCTGAACTGGTAGAAAAATGTTCTTTTAGAATCTTCAGTAATGAATAAATGCCAAACGGGGCCTGATCAATTGTTTTTTTACATTTCGAATCAACAAAGTGGCCTCACTGACCAACTCTGAGAGGACGAGAAAGGTGAGAAACCCTAAAAATGAAGAGGGTGCTCGACAAAATTGGAAAAATGTCATGTTTTTAAGTGTCATAAAAGGTGAGGCAATGACAATGGTGCAAACAAAAAGCATTATGTATATGTCTACTATGTTTATTCAGCTTTTTTCCATTTCAGTTAATTCGCCATTAGTCTAAATTCTAAATTTGTCATCCATCTTTATTTACAGTCTCTGGGTGACGCAGACAATTACAAAAGTGAAAAATAGACAAAGACAGGAAGTAGAATATCCAACAAAAACACAAGGTATACGGTATCAAAATGAAACAGGAAATAAGATCTGCCTTTAAGGGTTAGATCATGACACCCAAATGAAAAAAAGAATGTTTGGAGTTTGCTGTATGTACACCATGCAGTAATATGTGTATATATATCTGTTAACAGTGGAGCCTTGGAATAAATAAACACACAGAAAAAGTGTTTGAGGCTATATTTTATCTTCACCTTACTTGATCAGGATTTTTTAGATCTCCAATAGCCTGAGGGCTGTTCAGGCAGACTGTTTACAAACCCTCCCCCTTCACTGGAGCAGCGGTTCTCCTCTATCTGTGCCATCTCCTCAACATGGAACTGCTCGCTTTCCAACGAGCGCTGGAATATTCTGTTTCTGGAAAGCACAGTTTACACTGCTCGTGTCGTAAATGAACTAAGAGCAGCTGTTTGAGACAGATTGTTCAGGTGACACATGCAGAGCCACACACATTAAGTGCACGAATGCATTTCTTAGGTCACAAACATTACACTGCAATCAGACATTTCAGGGGCATAAATCAGGGCTTTGGCGTTTTATATGAGACAGTATGTTGCTTTTATAATTGCGGTTTGATGGAAAGGTGCAAGGTTAGAAACAGCAACGACAACAAATAAAAGGCAGATGGAAAACAAACGTTTTTTTTTATTTAATCATGCGAGAGTGAATATCAAAAACAGGTATTTGATTCAACTGTCAGTCCTTGACTGGGGCAAAGTAAGTGGTTCTCTGTTTGCGGCTGCTGTTGGTGATTGATTTTGCATTTGTATATTTTCATCAAAGCTGAGTAAAGAGGAAACATATCAATCTTTGTCACAGGCTAAAAGGTGGAAAAAGACTACAATGACATTTCATTGCTGCTGTTCAAGGTTTCTGTGTGTTGAACTGGAACACCCACGTCAGAAAATATTCTTTTTGTTATTTTCAATATTAAATAAAATTTAATTTTCCCTCTTATAACCTGGATCCTATTTGTTTCGAGCTAGGGCCTTTATTTCCAACATTCATATGTTAAAATCCACTTTATACGTCCAGGCTACAGTATCTCCAATAATGACAATAAGAGTTGCTATGTGTGCAATATCCTAGAGGGATTTAATTTAATATTCGCACATGTAGTTGAAATTGAAGCTACCTTCAAGAAGCCCAGCTAATTCTGAATATGAATACATTTATCCTTTAATTCAGGGATCCCACAATGTGTCTCTAATTAACAGGAAGTATCCTGACTCCTGTTAAAGAAAGACGTCAACTTAATATCTCTTCGTCAATAAGGACCCTTTGTATGTCAGAGGGCTCCTTGCTTCTTTAAAAAAGTAGGATAGAATACGAACGAACAGTAAACCCAGATACACTTCATATGATGGGTTTTAAATTACAGTCTCTCCTCCATCAATAGTCAAACCAGTTTCTGTCCTCACATAACCCGAGATTTACTCACTCCTGGTCTGCAGAGGCCTCAAGCCAGTCATCAATCTTTTAAATGTAGTCACCCGATGCTGTTCTGCATGTTAATTGCATGTGACCCGCTTTCACATCTCATGAACAGGGTTTGATCGCACATTTGTGGCATTAAAGCAGATGGTCTCAGAAAAGAAAGACACAAATAAGAACTGTGTCACAAACTCACAAATTCACTCGTAAAAATAAATAATTGATAAAACTATATAATTTATGGATAGTGTTCATAAAGATCAAGATGTTTTAGTTTATACCACTTTGGCAATAGAAAAGGGCAAAATCTCAAAGAATCCCATTTTATTAATGTATGCAAAAATGTTATTATTAACATTCATATTTAAATAAACGCATTCTCTTTGTAAAATACACAATTCAAATCTGTTAATAAAGGTTTAAAGCCAAACATATACAAAAGAGGGGAGGACCAAGGATGGCACCCTGAGGGACACCATTGGTGTTACAGCACTCAGCATTTAACACAAACGTAAATTATATTGGATTCAAACTGTGTTAAACCTTTCAAGCAAAGCTGTTGGCTTATTTATGTGTGTAGATGTGTGTAGAATAAATGCATTCATACAATTAGTGTATGAATCCATGTTAACACACAAGCAAACTTCTATACTTTATATGATAATAATGTTTTGATCTTTCAATGTGGTGATGTCAATGTTAATAACATGCTACTGTCCATATTAGTGTGGCCACATATTGTACCTGCCTTTAAATATGATCAGTATTAGGCCAGTGTTGTGTGACGTATGTGTGTTTGCCATTTTTCTTTCACAAAAAAACAATGTGGAAAGCATATTTTCACCTTTGCAATTATTCTGCTCTCCTGCATTAAATTATTAACACACAACTACAATGGGTACTTTTAGCATGGACCGCAGTTTACAATATTAATACCATTAACCATACCCGCCCATCATCTCAGCCCAACAGTGGACCTTTAATTGAATACACGGACATTGCTGCATTAAGCAAATATGCCAACGCAGCGACAATAACTCCCAATGTGCTGAGAGGACGGCAAAAGTCTTACGATGTTATTGTGTGCGTGTAGTCACACATTCATGGTGTTTCAAAATGGTCACATTATTGTAGACAGTATTGTAATGTTAAAATCTCATTCTCATAGAGTTGCACAGTGACAGAGATAATTAAAGATCAAGAAGATTTATAAATAAATGATTTATATTAGTATCATTGAATTAAAATAATGGAATGGTTTATTTACTTTGCAGAATATTTTATTCAACATTATGAATTTACAAATTAAATTAAATCAAATTAAAATGCTGGAAGGGGTTTTAAAAACAATCAAATAAAATTCCGAAGTGTTTTTTCTTAATCCCTCGTGATGTCGTGTCTTAGCCAAAAACTAACAATGAAAAAAACATGTCTGGCACTTATTGAATTTCAGTTATGCATTAGAGAGTGATTCTTGTTTGAGATGTGGTGAGAACAAATATTGGACTTCAAGTCACCGATCTGTTTCAATCTGTCTCTCCTCCTCTCACACACTGAGGGCTTCAGTTCCATTTGAGGGCCTTGTCCTCCTAACCACCGTCGGCAATCTGTGTCCATTCAACTGTATAATGACAGCGGTGACTGCAAAGACGACCAGGGATCTGTGGCCGAGGCGAGAAGAACACAAAAATTCAATAATGCCGAGTAATAATGCGGGGTTAAATGCGCTGGGTAGTTTTATTCAGTCAACGAGCAGAACAATGACAGAGAGCAATTTATGATATTATATATGTTTATCTTTAAAGGTGCAGTGTGTAGAATTTAGTGATATCTAGTGGTGAAGTTGCATGCTGCAGCTGAATACCCCTCACCTCACCCTCCCCTTCTAAACATGAAAGAGAACCTGTGGTTGTAATTAAAACTCAAAAGGTTTAGTTTGTCAAGTTTAGGCTACAGGAAAAAAAACATGGCGGCCTCCGTGGAGAGCACCTGCTCCCGATGTAAATATAAAGTATTTCAATATAAAGGGCCCATTCTAGGGTAAAGAAAACAAAAAATGATTTCATAATTTAGATGAAACAAACTAGTGGAAACATCACCAGGATTATTTTATACTCAACTTCTGCCAATCAATCCCTTTCACCTAAATCTTACACACTGGACCTTCAAGAATGAGTTAATAAAGATGGAGGGTCAGATACTGGAAACTCATTCTTTCTACTTTGTTTATTAGATGTAGATCAGCTCTATGCTTATTGGTGTTTTGTTGTTGTAGTAGTGCAGTTGGTCATTGGAGCACATGTGCAGCAAGTCTGAGTAAATGCACCGTATATAAATCTCTTAATGCATCCATGCAAAATCAGGAGGCATGAAATAACATGTGAGATGCAATTTGATGAAATTTGATGAAACCAGGCTTTATAATTACACTTTCATGATTAATGGGTATATGATACAAGTGTGGTCAGCTTTGGCTGCTTGTGTTTTAATTTCTAATCATCCAATAAAGGTTGTTCCACTGCAAACCCTCTGCTAACTGTAATTGCAGCGCTTTATCACAAAGTGGACCAATTAATGCATGGGTTTCAATTTAGAAACAGAAAACTGCTGAGGATCACCTGTCGGGCACAATCTGTCCACCTCCACAGTGGAGCTCTGTGTCGGTTTGATGCCGATTAGTATCTCTGCTCATCTGTATATTTCAACAACTGTATTTCTTCTTCTTGGCACAACAAGGCCGTGTGTACATGTCTCACTCCTTCATCATAATCAGTGGGACGACATTCCAGAAGCAGACATGCACTCTTGTGTGTCATTTCCAAGGACACGTCATCCAGGACATCCATTGTTTCATCCCTTCGGTTTCTATATCTGTACAGGGTATGTTGTTGCTGTGTCTTCTGCAATGTCCTGGAAAAAAGGGAGACGGATGAAATTTATCCGGAGCAATGAGCGTAAACATAATATTAATGGGAGTTGGCCCTGGGTCCCCTGGTTAATAGGTTCTGACACCTTGGCATGGACTTGATAGATCAGTCGCCAAAAAGACGAAGGCTGCGGGCATGAAAAGCCTTATTACAGCCTGACAGAGGAGAGGAGCGACGGAGATCCATCACCCTCTGGGGATCTGTGCACATGTATGTGTTTGTAGATTTAGGGAAGGCCTGTGTGTGTGTGTGTGTGTGTGTGTGTGTGTGTGTGTGTGTGTGTGTGTGTGTGTGTGTGCAGGGGACAACACTGGCAAACAGAAATCTACAGAGTGCCAAGTTTCACACAAGCACACAAGGTGAGGCTCTGCTTCTGCCCCCTGGACAAGTGTGAATATGCAATGTGGTTGTTTGTTTGTCTCTGAGGAGCATCACAGCTGAACCCTCGTGGGCTCGTAGGTTTTTCATTGTTATCTGGACAGACCGGAGGTGGGGTGGGGGGGTTCATCTTCAGCATTGTCATGTATTCTGATGAACAGGCATAGAAACAAAATGGAAACAAGGCATCTTGTGCTGTTAGGACCGTTCCAATTATATATAGGAACACGACGCACTTTTGTTTTAACATCTCCTCATTGTCAGATGTGATCAAATCCCTGCGCTTACTTCATGAATGTGTGTTACCATGGTTACCAAATGATCACGCAAACCTAGAGAAATCTCAGTTCGCTTGAATTGGACTGAATGAGACTGACACTCAGTAGAGCGCCCAACAGTCCCCTTAAAATGAAATAAAAGAATCAAGCTGCACCTCACACTCATCGATATCACTTCCCTAAATATGCCTGATTTTCTTTAAATCAAGATCCTGTGAAATTGATAAAAATGTTAAATAAAAATGCTGCATCTTATACTTGGAAAATAAACTGGTAAATAAAGTCTAAACACATCCTGGGAAAAGACTTTCTCTCTGATCCCGGTGCTAACATTGCAGGCATGCATGCACAGCAAGCTGCCGTCAACATCAAACCCTCAACATGTAGAATAATAATGTCCCCTATCAATAAATAAAGAGAGCTCTGCTTTGCACACAATGCAGGGGGCGATGGCCGAGCTGGGAGTGGAGCCCTGTCAGCACAGAGGCTTCCTGGGACACAGTTGGAAGTTGTGTTGGGTAACAGGCGGCCAAGCAGTGTGAGAGACCCTCCTGTGGTCAAAAGGTCACATGTCGAGATTCTGCAAGCGGATTTGTGGGAACCATGTTACCTGCATCTACACCATCTATACCCGCCTGTGTTCCGTTGTGTCCAGGTTAATTAGTGTGGAAGTGCAATTACTTGTCTTGGATTACAGCCAATCCGGAGAGCTAGCTCATTAGCTTCGTCACTAGCACCCAACGATTCCCGGGATAGATTTGTCCAGGCAGGATCCACTCATCGTCAAAAAGGAAGATCTTGTTCTGTGTTGTCTGTTTATGAGTGAAAAAGAGCTTAGGTTGAGTAACTGCTAGTGTCTGTTTCATCCTTCTGTACTCCAGACGGTTTGGGCCGGTGCTAAGGGGAGAGAACGCTGCCAAGTCCTGTCTCCAGCAGCGACTGGTAATAGCCAACGAAACTGAGAAATTGGTGAATGCCACGCCAGCCCAAAAAAACCAACACAGCGCTGTGTCTTGCCCCTCGCCGATGGGAATCATCCAACTGAACAGTGACAGGTCACATTTTGTCCTTTTTCACCCACACCCATGGGTATTTCCCACCTGGCCAGAAAGTGTGTCCTTCTCACTTTCTGTGTTGTCTGGGGGAGACAGAATGAACATCCACCTGCATTACACCCCTCGCACTGCAGTCCGTGCTGACAGGTGAGAGGAAGCGGTTCCCCAGGCCAACAACAGGAGTTGGCAACGGCAAGGTTGGTACTGTGGCCGGAGCCGGTCGTCCACTAATCGGAAAGGTCGGTGCCTCAGTTCCCAGACTCCTCCGGTCCATATGATGGACTGAAGGCTGCGTGAAGGATAGCAGTCATTCAAACACTGTATGTGTGTGATTTGAGAGCTTTATGATTGGATCCAAAATTAGTAAACACCACTGAGTGAAGGATGAGTCACCAAACGACTTAAACTGATTTACAGGAAGAGAAAAGACAGCAAGTTGACGATATGGGATTTTAACGTGTTGGTAAAACAACAAGAGATAAAAACGACACAGGGTTAAAACCGGGAACATGTATTTTCTATTTCAACTTAAACTAAAATATTCACCTGCCAGCTGAACTGCTCATTATCCTAACTTTAAATATACTACAGTCCGAATGGTATTAAGCCATATTTATATATGTATATTAGTCGTGTTATCAATGTTCAATACAGAAAAAACCAAAAGCTTCCTCATGAATGATCTGAATACGTCTGAATAAACACTATGACATCATAAAATGTCATAGTTTGAACCTGCATGTCTGTGCAGATATTTAATTTGAATTGCATGACTGTAATATGAACAGAACATGGTGTCGGACATGATGAACACATGATCTGCACACACGGATTTTGTGACGTAGCTTGTTTGCTGAATGAGATCAGACAGAGAATAAAACTGCAAAATGTTTCCAATCTTCACAACGGATTGAAAATGAAAGAAACCCAGTGCTGAGTAAGAAAATTGGATTTTTCCTCTTCAAGTCATTTGTTTCAAACATAATAATCAAACATTTGTTGAGAGCACTTTGTAAAGAGAGCAGAGGAATTGAACAAAGCCACACAGGATGCAATAGCGGCGATAGCCTCTGGTGTTACACTTACAACACTTCCGTTTATTTTCATATTAGCATCTCATTATGCCCACAGTGAGCCCAACACTGAGAGCCACAGTCCTGCTGAGTGCCACTGGGTACAGTAGGAACTGTAAATCCAGTGGGGGAAACTCCAGATGGGTAGTACTGGAGGGGCGGTCCCACAGGGGATGTTTTTCATCCGGTGACAAGGAGTTTATGAGTTTTTAGACTACGGGGCTTTGGGAAACCATCCCCAGTCTATGAATTTATGTTGTTTGTCCTGTCTCTTCTTTTTTACGCCCAGCTGTGTCTTCGGGGGAGTTGAGACCGAAGCCGAGCTGAGGGCGGATCTGTGATTTAGTGGATGGATAGTTTGTCCAACAACTTACATTTTTCTTCCTTTTCCTCTATTTTGACATCGATTTTGCTGCCACCTGTAGCTATTGGTTGTCGAATCGCTGCAGAACCACTGCGATGTGTTAAAATCAACGATCTTATATCTTTTCCAACACGTTCCAGGTGATACAAGTCAAACGATGATCTGATTAATAGAATTGCTCAAAATAACTCACTGTCAATTCTTGGGTTATAACACCGTTCCCTCCGCCAAGGAGGTTCGGTTTTCACCCCTGTCCAATTGTGTGTTTGTTGATTTGTCAGCACATCTTAGCGGAGGGATTACGGTGATTGAATTTAAGGGAGCTCTTGAGTCTTAGAGGAGGTATGTCTGCTACTGAGTGTATTAAACAGTGTTATCCATAGACGTGGTCCAATTATTTCTTAGCAGTGACATCAGGGTCTCTCCATTCTCTCTCTCCCATTTTGCGTTTGTCAATAAGAACAAAAGGCCAATAAAAACATTTTCTAAATAAGGAAATTAGATCACTGTATTCCGAGAATGATTGTCAATCTTTCTTATTACCCTTAACTACTATGAATCCAGTTTACTGAACAGGATATTAATACAACTGCAGTAATTTCCCGTACTTAAACACCGTCTAATTAAATGGGGAATTGAATCGAAGCCGGCCCGCTGAGATCATCCAGCTGGTGGAATGTTCTCTGGAATCACGTCAGCGTTGCATGCAGGCATCCTCCCTGAAAGAATTAGATCCTCCTGAAGGAAAATCAATGGACCTCCCTCTGCGGAGGTGTTTATGAGGGTGCAAACAGAGATGGGATCCCAGTGAGGAGACTGTACAGCTGATCCATCCATCCATGGAAACACTCAGTTCTTCTTCACCTCCCCTGCCAAGTGTTGGCCTTCTGTTCTGCCCAGGCTCTCACAGACAACCCATCTGTCAGGAGCTCTCCATCCCACCACCCCCTCCACCCGGGATGATGAAAGTATGACACAATAATTATGAAACTGTTGTGCGATGCCGTTGACTGTATTTAAATAGCATTTATGGAAGAGGATCCTAATAAACATGCATACAGATGATTAGTTTATCATTTTGATGAGACAAAATGTAACAACCTTCCTGACTGTACTTAAATATACATGTGGAGTCCATTGTCTTTGTGTTGTCTTGCCTAAAAATCTATTTATTATACACTGTACTGGACGTGTCAAAGGGTCAAAGGGTCAGAAGGTCGTATTTAAAGACTGGGGTCTGCGTTTACTGTTTTTCACCCACGTGTGTGAGGTTCTAGTTTTTATGGATGGATACTTTTGGGTCTAACAGGTTTTCACTAATCCCACCATCCACCTCCTCTCTTCAGGACTACTCTGAAAGTGTAGTACTTCTCCATATTAGCTGGGATTAAATTGATTCTCACCGAGGTTACTGAGCTGTATCCCCCTGTTGATCAATAAAACCCTTCTTTTGTTGTTAATCTCTCATTCTTTGTGTCTGTGTTCAGTTATTCAGCAGGAAATCCTCCACACCGATACAAAGTGAATAGAAAGAAGAGGAGCTTTTATGACTGAACAACACTTTAATGTCCCCACAGGATTAAGATAGAAGCAGATAAGTGGCAGCTAAAGTCAATTAGCAACTATTCCTGTGACGAGTCATTAAGGGATAAATTCAGAACCATTTATCTGGTGAAGCGACGTGGGTAAATTCAATGGTGCCATTTTCCAGTGTGACAGTCCCCAGCCACCATTTATAGCCCTTGGAACTTATTTTAAAGCTGATATTTAAAGGTCAGTAAGTTGCATACTAGGTCAAAAGTCCAGAATGGTCCTCACACAAGCAGAAGTATACAACTAGGGTGCACACACAAACAAACAGGCAGCCTATTCCTCACACACACACACACACACACACACACACGAACACACTCAGCTGGCAATCAGCAGCAGTAGGAGTCTTTGCTCATGCATAGCTGAGAGGCAGTTTGCCCATGTGAATAGCATTGCAATCAACATAGGCTCCATAAATCAGGGCGAGCCAGATAAAAGATTTAATCTTGGTGGTCTTCAGTGGACATGGATATATCCATCTTCCCAGATGAGAGGTCCATCTCCCCCGACACCGCTGACAATGCCAGCTCCGACGGAAAGGGAGACGCTGGGAGGCAGATGGTGTCGGTCTGAGAGAGGATTCTTCCTTTGGAAACCAAATGAATCTCATTTCTAAAAGCCTTCCAATTGCTAATGCCTCAAAAGTCTGTTTATTATTCAATCTATTCCCCACTGAAATTAGGATTTTAGTTTTTTTACTTTTTCGACATGAATGTTTCATCGGTAAACATTTCAAACAGCAATCAATTACTGTGTGTTTAACAGGGAAAGAAAGGTAATTGTGGGTAATTATCAGCCGATATTCATGTCTTTGAATACAGGTGAAGTGGAAATTGCAGGAGACTGACTAACACCTCACAACTTTCTGCACAGATGGCAGCTCCCGGTGACACGCCCCAAACATCTGCTGCGTGAATTTCCCTTCGTCAGACGAGCTGCGGCATCGCTCTCTCTCTCTCTCTCTCTCTCTCTTGAGTTATCTTATCACAGTCGTCTTTATTTTGAAGCTTCCTTCACAAATCATTTATGCTGCATCAACTCGTGGTGGCATTTTGCTGAATTTGGATCCTGCTTTGATTTTTGAATGCAGGGAATTTATATTGCTTTTCACTGAGAAGGACAGTGTGTAAATATGTTAGAAATGTCTTCCCATCAGACTCATATGATGGAACAGATGGATGTAAACATTTTTGCTCACCTTGCAGAGCTTAACAGAATAATACAGTCACTGCTGTTTTTCATTATTCATCTGTAAAGAAGAGCAGAGGAACTTACATGAGAGCAAATCAATGAAGTCACTGCAGTTTGATGAAAAGTGCAACATAATGTGAAAGTGAAAGACCCAAGGACACATCCACACTCAATCTGGTACGTCAGCAAAACAATATGTAGAAGAACGGTTTGAAAATATCTGGTCCAAACCAAAATTTCAAGTAAACATGTGCAGACCACTTACTTTATTTCTTTTATTTCTACATGTGTAGGATGGTTCGGCCTCGGTGGAGGTTTGCGCTCTGCTGACTGTCTAATCAAAATCTGTTTTCTTTATTTTCACAGTCTTTTGTAGTTTGTTGAAAATCCATATGAAACATTCGAGATGTCAATTACATAAATTCCATGGGGTCCTTGTGAGCCTGTACATGCTGGCGATTTTTTAATCTGCTCTGCGCGGTTCTCTATGCAGAACTGTATCTGTTAGCATGATCCATTTTCCTGAGTGCTCCCAGGCCGCGTCTGACGAGGGCCTGTCCGCACATCGCCATATATCCCACAATGTTATGAGACAGACCATTAGTTTATTGCTCAGCCAGCACTGGCAAGCAAGTGAGCATGAGCGATGTGAGAAATTGAAGGGGGGAGAGGCCAACGCTCTTCACCGATAAATTGAGAGGAAAAGATGGAATCTCTATGTTTCTGAAACCTGTGTTTTACTCCGTTGTTGTGTTGAATGTTAACAAAACAGGCTGTGTGGATATCTTTGATTGAAACACATACACACTTAACCTGTCACATCGCAGGGGAAACTCATAAATAAGGCGAATTTGTATCAAAGTGCAAATCCTCCCGTCGCATTACTCTCTGAATGTCACTGCCATTAAACCTGCAGCTGCTGCGTCTACTAAGTTGCATCGGTGACATTTGCAGAAGAAATGCCACCTCGCGCACCTTCGACGTGCTCGCAGCGGCGGGAAAACAACACAACAACAGCAGCTCGCCACGGTGCGTTACCATGGCAATGCATCCGGCCTCGTTCGGCAGCAGGAGCCGTGGGTTCAGTGTTGAAGCGCCTCTCACTTTCCCAGGTGTGATTATACAGTGCACCGGTTCCCCTGACAGAACACAACTGCTGTTTGCTTTATTCTCCAGGGCGACTTAAAATGGTGGTATGCATCGGAGAGCCGCCCCTTTCCCCCCCCCCCACACTCTCAGTTCCCCACGCGCACGCCAACATGCAGCTACAGGAATGACACGCTGTACTGGAGCAACGAGAAGCCCAGCTAACACTGTTGCCATGACGACGCAGCCAGAGGATAACTGTTTTACAGCGTACAACGCCGCCCACCACCTCGGCTCCTTTGGAAATATGCTGCTCCTCGCTGATCTGCACAGTGGTGCTGAGACGTTGTGGTGGTCACTCACTAACAACCAGTTTTCCCTTTTCCCTCCACCATGAATCAACATGTTGTTGGAATAACAAGCAAAATGAACTGAAAATGTCTCATCTGCATTGGAAATGTGTTGTTGCTTTCCTCCGTGTTTCATTTTCAATACCGTTAAAGACAAAGTGATAAAATACGGCTGGTTTCATGATGCCAATATTTCATCAGAGTCACTTTCGTCCCACCAGCAAAAGGTTTAGTGATTTTATTTCCTTGTAAAACACAAAACTGAAAATCACATTGTACCAAAGACATTATTAAACTGTAATAATTAAACCAGGATATGATTTAAATGAAGTCAACATGTGTAAAGCACTTTTAAATGTGGAATTGTTTATTTCTTATTTTGAATCCGTTTGTCAATCATTTCTCTATAAGATATTAATAAGAATGTTACTGTATTTATCCATTTGGAACTTTTTTTTAGTCCTATAATCAGTTTTTCTATTTCTACATGTATTTAGATTGATTACATGCGCTTGGTATCATCGCTCTTCTTGTCACAACATTAATTAGCAGTCCATAGTGGTTGTCATTCTGCCTGACAACAAGATACTTGATTGGTTGACAGTGGAGGACATTTTGGGTTAATTTACTCCACGAGTCGATCAATTATCATCCAACTCAACCAGTGTTTAAACCCTTGTGCTGCGCCTACTTGTATCATTGTGAAAGAGTAATGCAATTAAGAACAGAAATCATCAGTATTATTGTGCAATAACATAAATACAATAATTCCTGCTTGCCTCGGGTTCAAATTTGAGACAAAATGATTAATTATAAATCTCTAATCTTCTATATTCATAACAATTCATTTTCCTGATCTCTATCACATTGTAATTAATGAGGTCAAACCATTAAGTGAGATACGATGACTATCACACACTTGGGTTTGTGAGGCACAAACAAATCCCCTGACCGCTGCCATCGTAATCAATGTGATGTAAATGAATCTGACCCTGAATCAGCGTCGCTGTCATTTCAGCTCAGGTCTGTGCACGAGCAGTGTGCACCTTCATCCGCCCTTCATCCCCTGAGACTGCGAAGAGCTGTTTGAGATGGATAGAGTTGACATTGTCATTTCACTGGCAGATGTTTTGAAAATTGATAGCTCTTGAGATGGCATTTAAATAACGTCCTCTGTCCTTAATTAGCTCTTTAAATGGGAGAACCAGTCAATAGTAATTTGAGGTAAAAAGTCACCTTGATTGTGTTCTGGTGACTGTTAGGTCAAGTGTCACCTTAATTAAGTTTAGCTGGCAGCTTGACAGCGAACTGCAAATGGCACTGAAAATGCAGATGGATAAAAATAAAGACGATTGATCAAACAGGAAATGAACTGCAGACGATTGTATGTTTATAAAGGTTTTGTTTAACTTAATAGAAGAAATTCCATTCTGTCAATTTTCTGAAACAAAAGCTACAAAGCTGCTTTTCCTTCTCAAACAAAAAATCGTATTTATGGAACAGGACTGCAGCTTTAGTTATTATGCCCTATGCACAATGAGTTTGGGAAATTCCTGTTATCCTCCTTAAAATCTGCTCCATCATCACCGTGCGAGAATGTCTGTGCTGCTGCTGCATTTTAACGAGGCCGAGGCGACAGACAGGCCTCCGTTAATAAACCTGAAGATGAAACATGGCCCTGGCTGTGCTGTATCGACGTCTCCTATGCGAGGTGGCAGATTCAGGACGTTCCTTGTGTACCCTCTGTCATCATTAGCCTCGGCGCGGGCAGGATCCCATCAGAATATCCATCGGCGACCAGCGATGTGAGACACTGGGAGGAAAAGGGGGAGGGAGGCTGATTGCTCACATGGCTGAAGATTCATTTTCGCTTAACCATCCCTCTGCGACCGCGATTGGCTGAACTAACGACCCATCAGTACACCCGATTACACAAAGGTGGTGAGGCCGATGAATGATGGTGTCGCTCCCCCGGGGGATGTAACCCCGATAAGTCATTTCCACATTGAAGGAAAACAAAACAACAACAAAAGAAAACGTTGCATTAGTGCCCAAAAAAGTTGTGAAAGCTCCAGGCTGCAGCTTCGGTCACGAGACAGTAAATGTTTGCACTGTAGCCACGAGACCATCGTAACCTTTGAGAATGTCTTGGTCTTCAAGCAAAGGCTGAAGCTACAGGAAGTTGAGGCTCCGAGGGGAAACCTCATTAAGGTTATGCAAATGTCTTAATTCTGGTGGAAAGAGAAACAGCTAAACTGTTCTTGAGGGAAACTGGTGAATCATTCAGTGCAAATACAAGAGAAGTATGTGTTTGAAAAGCACAAGATATTTTTTGGTTATGTGTCTTTTTTTCCAGCGCTGTGGTTTTGATTTAATGCGATTCAAGGTATGATGGAAAATAAATATGAAGGGCTGGAGAGGGAAGTGTGGGCTGATTAGGAGGAATGACAGATTATCTTTACAGGGCAGAGGGAAGTCAAGCGTCTTCACTGAGACGTGTGACTTTCATTAACACTCAGCAGAAGGAGGGCGGACTCACAGCGTTTCATCACTCAGCCTGTTCACTCACAACCACTAGATTTAATAATCTCCTCTTTGGATTAGAACACTGCACAGAGGCTCCATTTTCCCTTAGGATGTTAGAGTTGGTAAAAAATATTAAATACATTACATTAAATTAACATGTATGAGCTTGTTTTTTAAAGTTACACAGTCAACTTGGCTTCAAATTTCATCCGTCCGTCCGTCCGTCCATTCATCCATGTGTGTGTGCGACAATGTACAAACTCAAGCGTACACTCAAACAACAGGTGATGAATTCTGACCTGCAGACCCGTCGACAAATTAGCAAAGCGGTCACGACAGTGCTGACCTTTAGAGAGTTTATCTACAGCCTCAACTATTTGTGAGAATGTCACCGTGCGGCCCGACAGTGGAAGTCTGTGACATGACGTAACTTCTGGCTTCTCTCAGCCTGAACCAGACAACAGCCGCTTCCCCTGGTTTATTTCTTTGAGTAAATGCATTAAATCAAACATAAGTTGTCCTGTGCACCTCTTGGCTCTCATCCACAGGACCAGCTCTTTCTTTTCTCCTCTGCCACATTTTAAAGCAGGGCAGTGATGAGCTAACTGGACTCAGCTGTGTTATTCACCCCCCTGCTGCCGCTGGAGAAGCACAGCAACCCATCTATTTACCAAGTTTGGTGGAAACTGGTGAAGTAGGTTTTGCACAATCTGATCAAATGAACCAACAAAGAAACCGACCAACCAAAGCCGCGAAACCTTGCCCCCAGCACCTCCACAAAATGTCATAGAAATCTGTAATTAGTAATGACGAGTAATCTTTTCATAATCCTGCAAACAAACAAACGACACAGCTAATAAATGACACACACCAAACGATAACAAGCCATCAGCCACTTTTATTTAGAAAGAGTCCCAAAAAATAAACAAGTTAGCACACATTCCATATACAAAATGTCAGTGAGAATAGCCTGAATATGCGATGAGACGACGGTTTATGCTTCTATTGTTGATTACAAAAAACAACAGTGGTAGTAATAGTACAGTTTGCCTCCCTCACTTGTCGCAGTGGAGGGCTCGTCACAGGTCAAATTGTAGGAAAAGAAAGGAATAAAAACAAAAATATACCTAATAGTTTAAACTCTGAGAACTTATAGGTCTGTATATCTGGAAAAAACAAAGAAACTGTATTTTCTGAATAAGTAGAAATCAAATTTAGTCTTTGACGGCAGCAAAGTAGCTTTAACGCTTTAATGCAAAGGGGCTATAATTTTTCATATTTAAACTTTTTATATAAAATATATGTATATACTGTATATATGTCTAACATTGTATTTTCCAACTTCAAACAGTTAACCTCACGACTTCAACATTGAAAATGAAAAGTAAAACCGCATGTTTGGCAGTAATGAAATAAAACTCATGTAGTATTTGCGGGCAACAACATGCAACTGGTGCTACTTCATTGTCAGATCAATGCGAAAATACATGGAGACTGGAAAACAAAGCGAAAAAGAAAGGCTATTGTATTAGCACTGTCATTGCCACCGACTGTACATCTAGATACAAAAGTTACAGAATGTCTCATTTACATTCACTGAGATGACAGTGATTTGATTATATTAAATATTCATATCTACCGGCACTAGAATTTGGCACTCTCACTTATTTGGCATTTTTAAAAACCACCACGTTGAACCATGTGGATGCTGATGCCTCTTTTTCGACGTCACTTCAAAAGTGCGATGCGATAAACACCAGACTGTTTTTTTTTGTTTTTTTGTGTGTGTCTTTTTTATTCTTTATTTTTTCCGTCCTCGTTTTCGCATTCGTTGCCTGTAAACAGATTCGTTTTCCTGTCGTTGAAAGTAGAACATCAACCCTGGTCGTCGTCAGAAAAAATACAAACAGCAAAAGCACTGAAGCCAACGAAGAGACAGGAAGTGTAAAGCAATAGAAAAAAACTAAATTAGAAAAAAACAAAATCGCTGCACCGACTCTCAACAAGAAAAGAAAAAAGAAATAGAGAAGAATTGATTTCCAAATGTCAAGCATTGACATATATTTTTATATCAACACCAAATGTTAAAGAATAAAATATACAGGAAAGTTTAGAATAGGAATTAATTACATGATTTCAACATCTCACCCCCCCCACACGCGATGTATTTGGCTTTGAAAATATGGAACTAGAAGCTGTTTAGTATTTTTTCTTTCTTTACACTCACACATTAATATGTTTATATTCAACCAGTATGTAAGCAAGTTTATTTAAAAGCTATTTTGTGAAAATACATAAAAATATTATTTTTTTTGCAAATAAACCTTTTTTTTCCTTAGATTTTCTTAAAAAAAAAAAAAAGGACAATTTCACATCTTAATGCAGATGGTATCAAGTGTGCTTGAAAATCCTGTTTGGTGGCGGTGGCTACAGAAACAGTGTGTTTTTGATGACATCTTCCCCTGACACACACACACACACACACACTCGCCTTTCACTCACACTCACACACACAAACAGCCGAGATGACTGAAACTCCAACTCCCAAAAGCAGCCGGCGCCGTCAATCAAGCCCTCTTTGCGTCTCGGTCCAGTCCAGAAAAGATTGACAGGAAAGCATGGTGTCCAAAAAAAGGAGAGCCTCCATTTTTATATTCCCACATGTAATTCCGCCCAGGGGGGGGGGGGGCGTTTTTTCCGAAAATGGTGAGAAATCGAGATAGAGGGCGACAACACAAGTCTTTTGTGAGAGAGACAAAATGAAGACTCCCATCTCCTACATTTCCATTTTTTTCATCAGACAGAGACA
The DNA here is from genome assembly GCA_026259375.1 of Verasper variegatus. NCBI lineage: Eukaryota > Metazoa > Chordata > Actinopteri > Pleuronectiformes > Pleuronectidae > Verasper > Verasper variegatus. Next base: position 4,366,252 of record CM048043.1, read on the forward strand.
GAAAAAGAAAGTGCCTGAACAAAAGGAGGGAGGGAGGTGTTTGAAGAAAAGAAGAGAATCGCTCTATTGAAACCGTCGTAAGGCACTCAGAAGTTTATCATTGATCAGGACAGATCTGTCAGGCTGACGTTCAGTCCCATGTCAGGTCTCGAGTAAGGGACGGAGTGGACAGCTTTAGGAAACTCTGGAGTCATCACCCGACCATTCTCCCCGGTACTCCCAGTGACGGAAAGTCTCGCTTTGTTCCTCATGGCGTCCCCGAAGGTCATCTAGGAGAACGCACAGAGTCGCGTGTGCAGGCAGACACAAACGCCAACACATTCTCACACACACACACACACACACACACACACACACACACACACACACACACACAACGAGGCGTACACAAACAAGGAGGCAACATGTTAGTTTGGAGCGTCTCGACATCTGTAAACTTAAAAAACGATTATTGATGTTGAAAAACATGAGAATGTCGATGAGAACTGAATGTGACGACCGTGGGTAACAATGCA